>OY997272.1:547408603-548608603 GCA_963921465.1 Triticum timopheevii | reverse complement strand
CACGTCCCAAGACACCCAAGATGGTTTCCTCTTCCACTACAAGAAATATGTCAACTTGTGACCTTGACTATTGGTCACTGAAAGGTCATTGTTTTTCATTTGCGGCCTTTTTATGACCAAAAACAGAAGGTCGAAAGCTGGCAGTCGTAAACTGAAATTAACGACCTTCTCTGTGAGAAGGTCGTAGACGTTTACGACCAAAACAGAAGGTCGTTGAACCCATGACCTTTTGTTTTGGTCACTGGCTGTCTGCCCAGGCCATGTCAGATCCGACATGGCAATCTGACGTGGCAAAATTGCGACCAATTTAAAAGGTCACTGATAAGATTCAGCCCGGTTCGAGTAGGTGTCTATATGGGCTGAGCCCATTAATTTAGCCCATTTATTATTATTATTTTCTGTCAATTTTTGGTCGATTTCATGGGCCTAGCCCAACATTGCAACATTTTTTTATTGTTGGGTCGTGGCCATTTTGTCTAAACAATTTCATTTTCCTTTTCTTAAATGGGTCCACTAGTCAAATGGGTCCCAATGGATGTAATAGTTTAACTCATGTTAACTAGCAGTAACCTTCACAAGACAGCCTCAGATGAACCATCAAGTCAACTCATGTTAACAGCTAACAGCAGCAAGTGTATGTATTAGTTTAACTCATGTTAACTAACAATAACCTTCACAAGACAGCCTCAAACAAACCATCAAGTCAACTCATCATACATCACATTTACAGCTAACAGCAGCAATACATCATACATCACAGAGAACGGTCCACAGAAACTGACAAACTAAACTAGAGGCATATCATAAGCTCACAAGCATGGCTGCCGCAGCAGTTTGTTTCGCCAGTAAAGACAACGACTTTCTTCCTCAACCAGACAACAACTCAGCTCACATCCTCTACCTCCTCACAGGAGGCGCGCCACCTCGTCTCCTTCAACAGGGGGATCACCACCACGTCCACCAGCAACCTGCATGAATGTTTTGGCAAGTCCAAGTGTTAGTGACTATACATACGGCTGTTGACTAATGTTTGTTTCGAAACAAAAAAAATCATCCAAGAACCAAGTATTGGACAACTAAGAGATCCTTTTCTTCCAAGGGAAATTAACCAGCCAAACGATACAACATAGTTATTTGTTCATTTTCATTTTATTATTGCAATATAGATGCTAGCTAGATGATGGTCGCAATTTAGAATCTGTCTCGCCGGCACATGGCAGTAGTACTCAAGAGTATTTTCACTAGTAGAATCATAGTGATTCAAATTTTGTTAGCACACTCTTCTGTAGCATCCCCTAATATTTCTATATATAGCACCCCATGATCACATATGCATGTATGTATGAAGCAGAACATGAAAAGAGCAACATCTAATTAACTTGATTGCCTTGCAGATGACACACAAGATGAAGAGCACTTGGACAGAAGCTACTATACTTGTGGCTGTAATTAACCTAATCTAATCTAATGGGAACAACATCACTATTCACAAGCAAGCACCCATACTCTCGAATTCAGTATACAGTTGCCAACTAAAATAAGTTCAGTTGAAAGCAGAGCAGAGAACAAGAAGGATCAGCAAAGAGCTCACCATCGCTGTCATGTGGCTGATGTGGAAGAGGCAGCATGTCCGTCCAAGCAGGATTAGCAGCACCAGCGGACGGGCCACTCCTTGTCCTGGATCTTTGCCTTGACATTGTCAATTCAGTCAAAGGGCTCGACCTCAGGTGTGATGGTCTTCCCAGTGAGAGTCTTCACAAAGATCTACATCTGAATAGTTGAAGATAGCAAGAAAACAGGACAAGTCATGCATATATGAACAAATCAAGAAGGAAACAAGACAAGAACAGAAATAATATAAATCTTGCAAGTTGTGACAGATACACATAGTTAGAAATTGCAAACAAAGCAATATAAATCGATATTGTAGAGGCGTATACAAATAGATCTACAAAGTCATGAAGCAATGTGAAGTGGAAGCTGGCAAGAAAACAGGGCAAGTCATGCATATAGTGGAAGATCAGCAAATAGTATGTATTGAACTGAGTTGAATTAGAGGACTAATATGGTTGTTTTGTTAACAGATACTCAAGAAATACTTGAACAAGAAAAGATACAAAATAACCAGTTGTCCAGTACCACTCCTACTACTACTTGTTTATATACCCAAGTGTCTCGATAGTGCATATTTTGTTTGTGAAACCTATAAGGTCTCAAAATGTTAGTTAGAGCTCTATGCAGAATACTTTGGACGAAAACTGTGCAAATGCTCAAGAACTGGTACTTGTTGTACCAGGAATAGGTACTTGCATACTAAATTTTTCAGAAGAACAAATAACTGAAGCAATTATTCATGAACATGCGTATTAAAGAAACAAGAACAGAAAATTTTCAGTAGCACTTGTCATTGGAATTCAGAAGCATTTATCACACAAATATCTAAATCAGGTAGTTAATACCTCAGGTAGCACTTGTCATTGTATGGACTACATCAGGTAGTTAATACCTCCATGATGCTACAGGTAGAAAATATCTACTCTATCATATGAGTTTGACTGCGGAGTATAAAGGGGAAGACGGTAGCTCAGTCTATCCAATTGTCCATACAATGTACAAGGCCGTGAACATACTAGGCAATATTATCACCATTTATAGTACAATAAACTCAGATCTTACTGAACAAATTGACATTATCAGACAATGCAGGAAACTATGTGTTTTCTCCCAGCCATATCATACACCAAAAGCACAGTGCCCAGCAAATGTGAAACTAGACTTGTTACCGGTGAGTATGAGGAGGTCATCGGTACCTATCACAACTGTGCGAGTAGGTCATCATTTGGTACCTGTCACAACTCTGCAAGGAGGTCGGCATCATTGATTCCTGGAATTTTAAGTATTGTTCGGTGAACTTAACTCAAACAATAATATGTCTAAGAACGACCAGACTACAAGTGAAGCTTATGATTGCAGATACAGAATCTAAACATTGAGTTTAAATATTTAAGTTCACAACATAAATGTAATCTGATGATGTCCATCACATTCCTATGCTTCCATGATGAATTATACACTTAATAGCTACCAACAAGCATAGGCAATTATGTATGACAAACTAAAACAATTTCTGCTCAACACGTGTAGTGGGTTTAACCTTTACAATAAAGTAAATTACAAGATATATCATAAGAACTAATATCCCAAGGAGCAACTTGAATTAATATCCCAGGTAAGCAGATCTAGTCATTTTCATCCACAAACTTCAGACAACATACAGATCTCTCAATAAGTTACTTAGGACCATATTTTACATTTCAACTGCGTTAAGACAGAAGAAAAGCGAGAAAACCTAAGACTCAGCACAATCATCAATAGTGATATAGTTTAGTAACATCATAAGCACAAGACATGATAGAAGGCACCGGTTTATAAGCGTTAAAGGGATATATATGATCCAATGCATAGGAAACATTGTTGTTCAAATAACAGATGAGCAAGTGGAGTTAAGAAAATAGAGGACCGCGTTTATTAATAACGCAAGTGCCACAGTTTATTCTTTTTAAAGGGCGGTAAACATTTTGTGGCTACACCGTCCATTTTCACCCAGAGAGTTGACCACAATGAGTAATACAGAATATGTTAAAACCTAGAAGACAGCAGGTCAGCACATGGTTATCTACAGCAGCTAAAGGGAACTACAAAAGAACTGTGATGAAACAAGTCATTGAGTAGAGCACATGGCCGTTGTCCCGTGCCGCACCAAACGGTCGCTCGTCGGCTTCTCTCAGATCTCATCAACTCGAGGAGAGGGGACGGAGGGAGCGAGGGAGCGTACCATGCAAGCGGTCGAGCAGGGGATCGAGCGGGGAGGCGCTGGCGATCTGGCCAGGCAGGGGCGCGGTCAACTCTTGATGAGGCAGAAGAGCACCAACGCTCGATGCGTCTTGGCAAGGGCGGCGCTTGATGTAGGGGGACTTGATGCATTCGAGGAGCAACTGGATGCAGTGGAGGAAGACAGCCAGGGAGGTCCGGCGGGCGGCGGGACGGCGGACTTGGGCGGTGGAGCTCGACGCAGCGATGGCTTGGCACGCGCTTGGTCGGGCATGAAGGAACAAGGGCCGACGGTGGTTGAAGACGGTTTCGAGCGGCGCGGACTTGGAACTCCGGCGACGGCTCGACGAGGAAGTCCATGGCGGCCTCCTTGCAGAGAGAAGTACAGAGGGGGGTTGAGACTTGAGAGAGAAAAGGAAGAGATAAACAGAGGGAGGAAGAAGAGCGGGGGAACACGGCAACCTGCAATATGATTTATTGCCCAAAATGATTTTTTTTGAAGGACCTACAATATATTTATTGCAAAATTGGATGAAATCAATTTTATAAACTATTAAGCCATATTTAATGCACAAATGACCAAATAGTTGGATGGCAAAAGATTTTATCCACCTTTGTGTAAAAGACAAATTTCCGCTGATTCAGCTGGAAGCGGGTCAAATTTGAACTGCAGCTGCCTCATAGTTTGCTCTTTATTTTTTCCAAAAATCATTTCTAGGTACATACGTATCTATTTAATTAGAGAAACATCAAAAGTTTTCCAAGATTTAACCACTAACTAGGAACGGTCAAGCCCGCCGTTTTGACCGCATTTTGAAACGGGTATAAAAAATTCAAAAAAATAAAAAATTGGAAAACCTTCGCATTGTGTCATTATATGTGACCAAGTTTCCAGGAAAAATAATAAACTTGTAATACGGAAATTATTTTAAAAAAGTGTTCTCAAAAATGAGCTATCATGCGTGAAGATTCATGGCTTTCAAGCCAAATGTTCAATCTTATGGCCCCATTCATGGCATAGTTTGTTCAAATGATCTCATATTGTGCACAGGGGTGCACCTTGGAATGGCAAACAATGTTGCCTAAGGAAGTTTTCATTTTCTTTGCATCGGAAAATTCATTTTCCATTTTCCGAGTGCCTAAAATGAGTTTTTTTTTATGAAGGACCTACCATATATTTGTTGCAAAATTGGACCAAATCAATTTTATAAAATACTAGGCCATATCTAATGCACAATTGACAAAATGGTTGGGTGTCAAAAGTTTCGATCCACCTCTGGTGAAAAAGACAAATTCCCGTCGATTCAGTTGGAAGCGGGTCAAATTTGAACTGCAGCTGCCTCATAGTTTGCTATTTATTTTTTCCAAAAATCATTTCTAGTTACATAAGTACCTATTTAATCATAAATACATGGTTTGGTGGCGATACGTCGAGGTTTGGACGGTGGCCGAGGGCCCCAACTCTGGAGCGCGTAAACTCGCATGCCCGCCGCATGGTCACTGCATGACCGTGGCGTTGCCATGTGTTCTGGGCTGCCTAGGCATGTCTAGTGGGTTGGGAACTCCCCAGGTATGTGCTAGGGAGAAAATCACAACATAAGATTCTCACGAGGAGACCGATCGATGCTCAAACATGAATAAGCAGCCAAGTGTTTGATTAGCGGTACGGGAAATGCACATGGCTAATAGGTGTGAGTTTTGGCTGAGGATGATCAATTACTAAGAAGACCGTCTTCACAAATTTTCAGCTCAAAAGGAGGGGCCTAGGTGGTACTTGCTTTGCAAAGTACCACACTAGACATAAATACGAATGTTGAAGCCGGGCTCAAAATAATGAATGGATTGAGCTGGCATTTGGTGGATGATGGTTATTTGGGTAGAGGAAAGCACTGTAGAAAATGGATACCATTTGGACATGCCAAAGTGGTACTTCCTTCACAAAGTGTTTTTCTGAACAGAATAGGAAAATGAATATTCTTGAATTATTTTTGAACTACACAAGGAAGGTTTTTTTACATATTTGACGAAGATATGACCCAAAGAATTTATGAGATTTTTTTTGGGAATTTTGGGAATGACAGAAATATAGGTTGCTTCACAACCTAGGGCAAAAACTGCCACATGGACATGACACATAGGCAAAACTGATGAGGTGGCGCCTAGTCATAGCAACCCACCACAATTTACAAGGTTATGACCATCTATATTGGTCATGATCAGCTGGAAATAAGGCAACGGACCTGTGCTATCTGCTTTATGGCCATTTCGTGTAAGGAAATTACGACCTTTCTGACCAAAATGGTCGTTATAGTTTACGGTTTGGAGCCCCCCGAACAGCTTTTGACCAATTGGTCTGAAATGGTCATAGATCTATGACCAATTCTTCCAGGGTCACTGACAAAAGGTCACTAGTTGACATATTTCTTGTAGTGTTCCCTTGCTTACTCCCCCACCAGAACTGTCGTATGATTGAGGTTATATTCTCACACAGTCCTCTTGGTAACTAGAAACCTGCCATGGAGTTTACTAGTTAGGGTTCATGTGTTTTTCTTGTGGCGACTTTGTCGCCGCCGTTTGAGATCTGATCTTCCCTACCCTCAGACCTCCTCACCGCTGATCTCTGATCGATCGGGGTTGATCTCTGTGCCCTGGTCTAGGAGAGGCTGGTGGGGTACGAGGAGTCTAGGGTTCATCTGAGAAGGGCCCGATTGTTTTCATCGGGTTAGGGTTCAAAGATGGATGCGGCAGTGATGTCAAGTGCGGGGGCTACAAGCTCTGATGATGATGTGGCACGGCTGATGGAGGAATTGGGACTAAAAGAGGAAGACCTCGACGATGTTATGTTCGGTGAGAAGGAAGCTCCCCAAGAGGCGGCCCGGTGGATTGCAATAGCTAGGGTGCACTCGGAAAAAACATATAGCTAGTATTGATTTTACAAGAACATGCGTTCAACCTAGGATCTAGCTCAGGAGGCAAAGTTCAGACAGTTCTCTTGCCTGGGGGATTTGGAGCGTGTTATGCAGGAGGGGCCATGGAACTTCCGAGGCGATGCGATAATAATCAAGCCGTATGATGGTGTGACAAAGCCCTCAACAATCCAGCTACCTACACCTATAGTACAAGCCAGCCCACCCCCGAAGCAGGACCCCAAGAGAGCGAAAGTGACTATCGAAGCTAGCATGAACCTGGGTAAGAGTGGCACTCAAGGAAAGAATGATCAAAATTTGGTGGGCTTCAGTGAGGAGCGCCGCCGGGCTCAATGAGTGTCTTCTACTGGAACTGTCGTGGTGCGGGTAAAGCTGTGACAGTCCGTGAACTTCGCAGTTTCGTGAGGAAATTTACCCCTACCCTGCTATGTATAGTTGAAACGCAAATTGAAGGTGCTAGGGTAGAAGCTTTAGCTAGTTCTATTGGCTTTGATAAGTCTTATGCAGTTCATAGTCAAGGTAGGAGCGGAGGCATTGTTCTCTTTTGGAACAACTCAATAAAAGTTGAAATTCTTGGTTACTCGGTTTACCATCTAGATGTCTCAATTGAGGAATAGGGACAGGATAAGTGGAGGATGACTTGTGTGTACGGAGAGGCTCGGACTCATTTGCGGTATCGGACATGGACGGTTTTAAAAAAACATCAGTACGTTGAGCAGTTTGTTGTGGCTTCGCATAGAAGATTTTAATGAAGTGTTATGTCCAAACGAGCATGAGGGAGTTGGACAACGAAGCAACCTCAAATCCAAGCGTTTGGAGACCCCATTGATATTTGCATGTTGCTAGATATTGGTTACAAGGGCCATTTTTGGACCTTTGGAAAAAAGGTTGCGGGTGGAAGCTTCCCAAAATGCAGGCTGGATGGATGGAGAGATTCCCTGGGGCCTCGCTGACACACTTACCATCGGCTACCTCGGATCATGCGCCGTTGTTACTCGAATTTGGTACCAGCCAGGAAGATCACAAGAAACACACGTTTAAGTATGAACTGATGTCGGAGACTCACGACGGACTGAAAGATATGATACTGGCGGGATGGGAGCCCGGGGCTCCATGTGCCACGGTTGAGGAGATGCGCACCAAGCTTCAGTCGAAGGGCCTAGGCAAGTGGAGTAACGAAACTTTTGGTAGTGTCCGCAAGGAGATTAAGAAGCTCAAACTGATGCTGGAAGAACTACGTAACGATCCGAGCCGGATGGCTCCATCTCATGTCAAGCTAAAAATTAATGAACAATTAATTGAGATGTATCACAGGGAAGAGATCATGTGGCGGCAAAGGGTACGAGTGGAGTGGCTCTCGGCAGGGGACAAGAATACAATGTTTTTCCATCTACGCGCCAGTATGAGGAGAAAGAAGAATATGATAAAGGTCCTTCAAAATTCTCTAGGGGTGGAGATAACTGATCCGGCGGAGCTGCGGCAATTGGTGAATGATTTTATAAAAATCTATATACATCAGAGGGTGTACACAATATGGATGGGGTTCGCGACCATGTTCCTAGAAAGGTGAGAGAGGATATGAATACCACACTTTGTGCACCTTATACCCGTGATTAAGTAAAAAAGGCCCTATTTCAAATGT
This sequence comes from Triticum timopheevii, assembly GCA_963921465.1. Taxonomy (NCBI): domain Eukaryota; kingdom Viridiplantae; phylum Streptophyta; class Magnoliopsida; order Poales; family Poaceae; genus Triticum; species Triticum timopheevii. The sequence goes on along the minus strand of OY997272.1, from coordinate 548,600,203 downwards.
TCCCCACCAAGACTCCAGGCCCGGACGGTTTTCCTGCCCATTTTTATCAGCTTCATTGGGACATTTGTGGGGAAGAGGTTACAGAAATAGTTCTAAGGATTGTCAGAGGAGAGGAGACCCCAAAATGTATTAATGACACAATCCTAGTTCTGATCCCCAAGGTAACCAATCCAGCAACTATATCTCAGTTCAGACCCATCAGTTTATTTAACGTTCTATATAAGATTGCTTCGAAAGTGGTTGCTAATAGGTTGAAGGTTATTTTTACCGGAGATCATATCTGAAGAACAGTCCGCTTTTGTTCCAGGAAGATTAATCACAGATAATATTATATGTGCCTATGAGTGTTTGCATTTCATGAAGTAGACAAAATCGAAAACAAACAGTTTTTGTGCGTTGAAGCTTGACATGATGAAGGCCTATGACAGACTGGAATGGTCGTACTTGAGAGCTATTATGGACAAGTTGGGATTCACAAGACAATGGATTGATGTTGTCATGAGTATGGTATGCTCAATATCATTTTTGGTGTTGTTCATGTTGGGGAACATAGTAATTTCAAAAAAATTCCTACGCACACGCAAGATCATGGTGATGCATAGAAACGAGAGGGAGAGTGAATCTTCATACCCTTGAAGATCGCTAAGCGGAAGCGTTTATCAATGCGGTTGATGTAGTCGTACGTCTTCACGATCTGACCAATCCAAGTACCGAACTCACGGCACCTCCGAGTTCTGCACATGTTCAGCTCGATGACGTCCTCGCCTTCTCGATCCAGCAAGACGGGCGAAGTAGTAGATGAGTTCCGGCAGCACGACGGCGTGGTGACGGTGTTGGTGAAGAACAATCTCCGCAGGGCTTCTCCTAAGCACTACGGAAACTATGACGGAGGATAAACTAGAGGGGACGGGGTTGCCGGCACACGGCTTGGTGTTTCTTGATGTGTCTTTGGTGCTAGCCCTGCCCCTCTATTTATATGTTGAGCCCTGGGGTCGAAACTTGGAGTAAAAGCCTCCTCAAAGTCGGTTTTGCCCGAAAGGCAAGAGTCCTACACGGATTCCAGGGCTAGACGCCAGGGTTCCCAGCGGCTACCCCCTAGACGCCAGGGTTCCTGGAGTCTAGCCTCTGGTCTCCGCAAAACTTCCTTTTGCACTTTCCAAAAGCCTCGTGGGCTTTCCCCTTTGGCCCAAATATCATGTTCTCGTACCCAAACATTTCGGGAAACATCATGAACCCCTTCCGGAGATCAAACACTATTATCCCATATATTAAACTTTATCTCCGGACCATTCTGGAGTTCCTCGTCATGTCCATGATCTCATCCGGAACTCCGAACAACATTCAGTCACCAACATACATAACTCATATAATACTATATCATCAACGAAACGTTAAGCGTGCGGACCCTACGGGTTCGAGAACTATGTAGACATGACCGAGACACGTTTCCGGTCAATAACCAATAGCAGGACCTGGATGCCCATATTGGCTCCCTATTCTACGAAGATCTTTATCGGTCAAACCGCATAACAACATACGTTGTTCCCTTTGTCATCAGTATGTTACTTGCCCGAGATTCGATTGTCGGTATCCCAATACCTAGTTCAATCTCATTACCGGCAAGTCTCTTTACTCGTTATGTAATGCATCATTCCGTAACTAACTCATTAGTTACATTGCTTGCAAGGCTTATAGTGATGTGCATTACCGAGAGGGCCCAGAGATACCTCTCCGACAATCGGAGTGACAAATCCTAATCTCGAAATACGCCAACTCAACATGTACCTTCGGAGACACCTGTAGAGCTCCTTTATAATCACCCAGTTACGTTGTGACATTTGGTAGCACACAAAGTGTTCCTCCGGTAAACAGGAGTTGCATAATCTCATAGTCATAGGAACATGTATAAGTCATGAAGAAAGCAATAGCAACATACTAAACGATCGAGTGCTAAGCTAACGGAACGGGTCAAGTAAATCACATCATTCTTCTAATGATGTGATCCCGTTAATCAAATGACAACACATGTCTATGGCTAGGAAACATAACCATCTTTGATCAACGAGCTAGTCAAGTAGAGGCATACTAGTGACACTCTATTTGTCTATGTATTCACACATGTATCAAGTTTCCGGTAAATACAATTCTAGCATGAATAATAAACATTTATCATGAAATAAGGAAATAAATAATAACTTTATTATTGCCTCTAGGGCATATTTCCTTCAGTCTCCCACTTGCACTAGAGTCAATAATCTAGTTCACATCGCCATGTGATGTAACACTAATATTCACATCTGTATGTGATTAACACCCATAGTTCACATCGTCATGTGATGAACACCCAAAGGGTTTACTAGAGTCTATAATCTAGTTCACATTGCTATGTGATTAACACCCAAAGAGTACTAAGGTGTGATCATGTTTTGCTTGTGAGAGAAGTTTAGTCAACGGGTCTGTCACATTCAGAGCCGTACGTATTTTGCAAAATATTCTATGTCTACAATGCTCTGCACGGAGCTACTCTAGATAATTGCTCCCACTTTCAATATGTATCCAGATTAAGACTTAGAGTCATCTGGATCAGTGCCAAAACTTGCATCGACGTAACCCTTTACGACGAACCTCTTGTCACCTCCATAATCGAGAAACATATCCTTATTCCACTAAGGATAATTTTGACCAATGTCCAGTGATCTACTCCTAGATCACTATTGTACTCCCTTGCCAAACCAGGGCAGAGTAAACAATAGGTCTGGTCCATAGCATGGCATACTTTTATAGAACCTATGGCTGATGCATAGGGAATGACTTTCATTCTCTTTATATTTTCTGCCGTGGTCGGGATTTGAGTCTTACTCAATTTCACACCTTTGCAGCACAGGCAAGAACTCTTTCTTTGACTGTTCCATTTTGAACTACTTCAAAATCTTATCAAGGTATGTACTCATTGGAAATCTTATCAAGCGTCTTGATCTATCTCAATAGATCTTGATGCTCAATATGTAAGTAGCTTTACTGAGGTCTTTCTTTTAAAGAACTCCTTTCAAATACTTCTTTATGCTTTCCAGAAAAATTCTACATCATTTCTGATCAACAATATGTCACTCACATATACTTATCAGAAAGGCCCACTCACTTTATTGTAAATACAGGCTTCACTGCAAGTCCGTATAAAACTATATGTTTTGATCAACTTATCAAAGCGTATATTCCAACTCCGAGATGCTTGCACCAGTCCATAGATGGATCGCTGGAGCTTGCACATTTTGTTAGCACCTTTAGGATTGACAAAACCTTCTGGTTGCATCATATACAACTCTTCTTTAAGAAAACCATTAAGGAATGCAGTTTTGACATCCATTTGCCAGATTTCATAAAATGTGGCAATTGCTAACATGATTCGGACAGACTTAAGCATCGCTACAGTTGGGAAAATCTCATTGTAGTCAACACCTTGAATTTTTCGAAAACCTTTTTTTTGCGACAAGTCGAGCTTTTGTAGATAGCAACACTACTATCAACATCCTTCTTCCTCTTGAAGATCCATTTATTTTCTATGGTTTGCCGATCATCGGGCAAGTCCACCAAAGTCCACACTTTGTTCTCATACATGGATCCCATCTCAGTTTTCATGACCTCAAGCCATTTTGCGTAATCTGGGCTCACCATTGCTTCTTCATAGTTCGTAGGTTCGTCATGGTCTAGTAACATAACTTCCAGAATAGGATTACCGTACCACTCTGGTGCGGATCTAGACCTACGAGGTTCAGTAACAACTTGATCTGAAGTTCCATGATTATCATCATTAACTCCCTCAATAATTGGTGTAGACGTCACAGGAACCGGTTTCTGTGATGAACCACTTTCCAATAAGGGAGCAGGTACAGTTACCTCATCAAGTTCTACTTTCCTCCCACTCACTTCTTTCGAGAGAAACTCCTTCTCTAGAAAGGATCCATTTTTAGCAACGAATATCTTGCCTTTGTATTATGATAGAAGGTGTACCCAATAGTTTCCTTTGGGTATTCTATGAAGACGCACTTCTCCGATTTGGGTTTGAGATCAGGATGAAACTTTTTCACATAAGCATCGCAACCCCAAACTTTAAGAAACGACAACTTGGGTTTCTTGCTAAACCACAGTTCATATGGTGTCATCTCAACGGATTTAGATGGTGCCCTTTTAACGTGAATGCAGCTGTCTCTAATGCATAACCCCAAAACAATAGTGGTAAATTAGTAAGAGACATCATAGATCGCACCATAGCCGATAAAGTGCGGTTACGACGCTCGGACACACCATAACGTTTTGGTGTTCCAGGTGGCGTGAGCTGTGAAACTATTCCACATTGTTTTAATTGAAGACCAAACTCGTAACTCAAATATTCATCTCCACGATCAGATCGCAGAAACTTTATTTTCTTGTTACGATGATTTTCCACTTCACTCTGAAATTCTTTGAACCTTTCAACTGTTTCAGACTTATGTTTCATCAAGTAGATATACCCATATCTGCTCAAATCATCTGTGAAGGTCAGAAAATAACGATACTTGCCACGAGCATCAACACTCATTGGATCACATACATCGGTATGTATTATTTGCAATAAGTCAGTAGCTCGTTCCATTGTTTCGAAGAACGGAGTTTTAGTCATCTTGCCCAAAAGGCACGGTTCGCAAGCATCAAATGATTCATAACCAAGTGATTCTGAAAATCCATCTATATGGAGTTTCTTCATGCGCTTTACACCGATATGACCCAAACGACAGTGCCACAAATAAGTTGCACTATCATTATTAACTTTGCATCTTTTGGCATCAATATTATGAATATGTGCATCACTACGATCGAGATCCAAGAAACTATTTTCATTGGGTGTATAACCATTGAAGGTTTTATTCATGTAAACAGAACAACAATTATTCTCTCACTTTAAATGAATAACCGTATTGCAATAAACATGATCAAATCATGTTCATGCTCAACGCAAACGCCAAATAACATTTATTTAGGTTTAACACTAATCCCAAAAGTATAGGGAGTGTGTGATGATGATCATATCAATCTTGGAACTATTTCCAACACTCATCGTCACCTCCCCTCAACTAGTCTCTGTTTATTATGTAACTCCTGTTTCGAGTTACTAATCTTAGCAACCGAACAAGTATCAAATACTCAGGGGCTACTATAAACACTAGTATGGCACACATCAAAAACCTGTATATCAAATATACCCTTGTTCACTTTGCCATCCTTCTTATCCATCAAATATTCGGGGCATTTCCGCTTCCAGTGACCATTTCCTTTGCAGTAGAAGCACTCAGTTTTAGGCTTTGGTTCAGCTTTGGGCTTCTTCACGGCAGTGACAACTTGCTTGTCATTCTACTTGAAGTTGCCTTTATTTCCCTTTGCCCTTTTCTTGAAACTAGTGGTCTTGTCAATCATCAACACTTGATGCTCTTTCTTGATTTCTACCTTCGTCGATTTCAATATCACGAAGAGATCGGGAATCCTTTTCGTCATCCCTTGCATACTATAGTTCATCATGAAGTTCCGGTAACTTGATGATGGTGACTAGAGAACTCTGTCAATCACTATCTTATCTGGAAGATTAACTCCCACTTGATTCAAGCGATTGTAGTACCCAGACATCTGAGCACATGCTCACTAGTTGAGCAATTCTCCTCCATATTTTAGCTATAGTACTTGTTGGAGACTTCATATCTCTCAACTCGGGTATTTGCCTGAAATATTAACTTCAACTCCTGGAACATCTCATATGGCCCATGACGTTCAAAACATCTTTGAAGTCCCGATTCTAAACTATTAAGCATGGTGCACTAAACTATCAAGTAGTCATCATATTGAGCTAGCCAAACGTTCATAACGTCTACATCTTCTCCTGCAATAGGTCCGTCACCTAGCGGTGCATCAAGGACATAATTCTTCTGTGCAACAATGAGGACAATCCTCAGATCACGGATCCAATCCGCATCATTGCTACTAACATCTTTCAACACAGTTTTCTCCAGCAACATATCAAAATAAACATATGAAAGCAACAACGCAAGCTATTGATCTACAACATAATTTGCAAAATACTACTAGGACTAAGTTCATGATAAATTTAAGTTCAATTAATCATATTACTTAAGAACTCCCACTTAAATAGACATCCCTCTAATCCTCTAAGTGATCACGTGATCCAAATCAACTAAACCATAACCAATCATCATGTGAAATGGAGTAGCTTTCCATGGTAAACATCATTATGTTGATCATATCTACTATATGATTCACGCTCGACCTTTCGGTCTCAGTGTTCCAAGGACATATCTGCATATGCTAGGCTCGTCAAGTTTAACCAGAGTATTCTGCGTGTGCAAAACTGGCTTGCACCCGTTGTAGATGGACGTAGAGCTTATCACACCCGATCATCACGTGGTGTCTGGGCACGACGAACTTTGGCAACGGTGCATACTTAGGGAGAACACTTTTATCTTGAAATTTTAGTGAGAGATCATCTTATAATGCTATCGTCAATCAAAGCAAGATAAGATGCATAAAAGATAAACATCACATGCAATCAATATAAGTGTTATGATATGGCCATCATCATCTTGTGCTTGTGATCTCCATCTCCGAAGCACCGTCATGATCACCATTGTCACCAGCGCGACACCTTGATCTCCATCGTAGCATCGTTGTCGTCTCGCCAACTATTGCTTCTACGACTGTCGCTACCGCTTAGTGATAAAGTAAAGCAATTACAGGGCAATATCATTGCATACAATAAAGCGACAACCATATGGCTCCTGCCAGTTGCCGATAACTTGGTTACAAAACATGATCTTATCATACAATAAAATATAGCATCATGCCTTGACCATATCACATCACAACATGCCCTGCAAAAACAAGTTAGACGTCATCTACTTTGTTGTTGCAAGTTTTACGTGGCTGCTACGGGCTTAGCAAGAACCGTTCTTACCTACGCATCAAAACCACAACAATAGTTCGTCAAGTTAGTGTTGTTTTAACCTTCTCAAGGACCGGGCGTAGCCACACTCGGTAAAACTAAAGTGGGAGAAACTGACACCCGCCAGCCACCTGCGTGCAAAGCACGTCGGTAGAACCAGTCTCGCGTAAGCGTACGTGTAATGTCGGTCCGGGCCACTTCATCCAACAATACCGCTGAACCAAAGTATGACATGCTGGTAAGCAGTATGACTTGTATCGCCCACAACTCACTTGTGTTCTACTCGTGCATATCATCTACGCATAAAACCTGGCTCTGATACCACTGTTGGGGAACGTAGTAATTTCAAAAAAATTCCTACGCACACGCAAGATCATGGTGATGCATAGCAATGAGAGGGAGAGTGAATCTTCATACCCTTGAAGATCGCTAAGCGGAAGCATTTATCAACGCGGTTGATGTAGTCATACGTCTTCACGATTCGACCGATCCAAGTACCGAACGCACGGCACCTCCGAGTTCTGCACACATTCAGCTCGATGACGTCCTCGCCTTCTCGATCCAGCAAGATGGGCGAAGTAGTAGATGAGTTCCGACAGCACGACGGCGTGGTGACGGTGTTGGTGAAGAACAATCTCTGCAGGGCTTCTCCTAAGCACTACGGAAACTATGACGGAGGATAAACTAGAGGGGAGGGGGTTGCCAGCACACGGCTTGGTGTTTCTTGATGTGTCTTTGGTGCTAGCCCTGCCCCTCTATTTATATGTTGAGCCCTGGGGTCGAAACTTGGAGTAAAAGCCTCCTCAAAGTCGGTTTTGCCCGAAAGGCAAGAGTCCTACACGGACTCCAGGGCTAGACGCCAAGAGTCCTACACTATTATCCCATATATTAAACTTTATTTCTTGACCATTCCGGAGTTCCTCGTCATGTCCATGATCTCATCCGGAACTCCGAACAACATTCGGTCACCAACATACATAACTCATATAGTACTACATCGTCAACGAAACGTTAAGCGTGCGGACCCTACGGGTTCCAGAACTATGTAGACATGACCGAGACACGTTTCCGTCAATAACCAATAGCGGGACCTGGATGCCCATATTGGCTCTCACATATTCTACGAAGATCTTTATCGGTCAAACCGCATAACAACAAACATTGTTCCCTTTGTCATCGGTATGTTACTTGCCCGAGATTCGATCGTCGGTATCCCAATACCTAGTTCAATCTCATTACCGGCAAGTCTGGCAAGTCTCTTTACTCGTTATGTAATGCATCATTCTGTAAATAACTCATTAGTTACATTGCTTGCAAGGATTATAGTGATGTGCATTACCGAGAGGGTCCAGAGATACCTCTCCGACAATCGGAGTGACAAATCCTAATCTCAAAATACGCCAACTCAACATGTACCTTCGGAGACACCTATAGAGCTCCTTTATAATCACCCAGTTACGTTGTGACGTTTGGTAGCACACAAAGTATTCCTCTGGTAAACGGGAGTTGCATAATCTCATAGTCATAGGAACATGTATAAGTCATGAAGAAAGCAATAGCAACATACTAAACAATTGAGTGCTAAGCTAACGGAATGGGTCAAGTCAATCACATCATTCTTCTAATGATGTGATCCCATTAATCAAATGACAACACATGTCTATGGCTAGGAAACATAACCATCTTTGATCAACGAGCTAGTCAAGTAGAGGCATACTAGTGACACTCTGTTTGTCTATGTATTCACACATGTATCAAGTTTTCGGTTAATACAATTCTATCATGAATAATAAACATTTATCATGAAATAAGGAAATAAATAATAACATTATTATTGCCTCTAGGGCATATTTCCTTCAGTTCACTGGAGAGAAACTCCATGAGTTTAAACCGTTAAGAGGAATCCGACAGGGAGACCCAATTTCCCCTTATTTGTTCTTGATTGCAGCAGAGAGCCTTTCGTGCCTCCTGAAATCCAGTTCTCAGTCATCAGATTTAGCAGGTATTAAGGTGGCCCCCACGGCGCCCACCATTAACCACCTTTTATTTGCAGATGACAACCTGTTGCTCTCCTCAAAAAAATTCAGCAAAGGATGTCCAGGGCCAGTAAGAGAAGAGGTAAAAAAATTCTTTGCAGGTCCATAATGAATCCCTTAGTGATCGTTATCTTGGTATACCGACTGACGTTGGCCACTCAAAGAATGGGACCTTCAAGTACTTGAGAGACCGAGTCTGGGAGAAGATAATGGGGTGGATGGAGAAGCTCTTGTCTTTAGCAGGAAAGGAAGTGTTGATTAAATCAGTAGCTCAAGCCATCCCGGTCTTTTCTATATCTTGTTTTAGGCTACCACGGGGTCTTTGTGACAATATCACTTCAATCATAAGGCAGTTCTGGTGGGGATCAAAGCAAGGGAAGAGAAAACCAAGTTGGGTGGCATGGGATGTAATGTCGAGAACAAAACACCTTGGAGGTTTGGGCTTCCGAGATTTGGCGATTTTCAATTTGTCGCTTCTTGCGAGACAAGCATGGCGGATTATGACTGATGAAACTTCAATGAGTACCCGAATGCTTAAATCCATATATTTTCCTGCTTGTGAGTTGTTAGAGGCAGAGCTTGGGTCTCATCCTTCTTAGATATGGCGAGTGATACTGGATGGGCGCGATATTATGGCGCGAGGTGTATATGGACACACAATTGGATATCACGGGAGAGTTTCAAACGTCCTATCACATCCCTGGTTCCACATCCTCCGGTCAGAGTCGCGCAACTCATCGACGCAACGACAGCGAGTTGGAATGAGAGTTTCATCATATCAGTGTTCACACAATTTGATGGTTTAGGCACATCACAGACCCAACAACATTAGAGGTGTTTGCTATCAGGGAGGCATTGGCTCTATCAGATGATCTGTATATTTAGATATTACATATTGTATCAGACTGCAAGGTGGTCGTTGAGGACATTCAGAAGCGAAATCGGACGAGTTATGGAGTTGTAATCCAGGAGATCATTACCCACTATGCTTCTTTCATTTCGTGTAAGATAGTTTATGAAAATAGGAGCTCAAATTTTGAGGCTTACAATTTAGCGAAGCATGCTCTTACCCTGGGAGGTGGCCGCCATGTTTGGTTAGGTCATTCGGGAAATCTTCCATCCATCCCTCCCTGTAAACATTGTGACGAATTAATAAAGCTTAGATGAATTGTCAAAAAACCAGCAGCGGCCGAGCGACGATCAAAAAGAAAAAGAAAAACAGCAGCGACCGAACGACACAATACGGCAGCGTATACGTGGACTTACGACCGGCGAGCGACGACAACTGGCCGTGGCCCGTGGGAAGGTACGAGTGGGGCATCTGGCCACTGGGCGTGCCGGCGTTGAGGGATGGCGAGCCACCGGCCGCGCACCGGAGGTCGGTCACTCGGTTAGGGCTCGCTCATCACGGCCGCGCCCAGGCACCAGGCGCCGCCGCCGCGTGCAGTGAGCCGGGAAGCAGCAAGCCATTGGCAAGAGCAGTCTGCCCTCCCACTCCCCGCTGGTATAGATTCTTGGACGGTTCTTAATTAGTTGTGGTAGATCTAACTAGGTCATCTGCAGTTCACATTGGGTCATGGATTGCTGCTCTAAAATGTTTGCTGTTTGCAGAACAGCAGAAGGGGGCAGTGATGGTAAGGGGAAAACTATTGATGCATTTGTCAAAAGAAAGACAGATGGATGTGATTTTGGTATAGTTTCTTTTGTATGGACTAGGTTATATATATAGTTAAGTTAGAAATGTATTTTGTAAGCCAATGGACAAGGTAATTATAATTATCTAGTTTCCCACTCCCTCCATTCCATAATTCTTGTCGTGGTTTCAGTTCAAATTTGAACTAAAATATTTGCAACGGAGGGTGTTGGGGATATAACTACTAGTATGACCCGCCAAACGGATCCGGGTTATACTTACAAGTATTCTTGAAGACAGAAGCTCAAGCTTGAAGACGGCGGCTTAGTAAAGGCCCAACGGCCCAGAGATGACCTAAGGCCCGTAGTGTTAAACCGCCTTGATCATGTAACTTGTACTGTAAGGCAAGAAAGATTAAGAGACCGAGCCGAATACAATCTATAAGCCGGCCGGGACTCTGTAGAGCTGTTGGGCGTCAACCTCAGTATAGGGGACGACCCAGCGACGGTTCAGGGCACGAAACAACTTCTCGAGAGCTAGGTCAAGCGATTCTGCTTCCTGGTTATCGAGACATACATAATTCCAATCACAACTAGACGTAGGCTTTTACCTTCACCGTAAGGGGCCGAACTAGTATAAACCTCTCGTGTCTCTTGTCCTGATTAACCCCTTCAAGCTTCCTAGTTGCGATGGTCCACGACTAAGTCCTTTCACTAGGACATCTAACGTGACAATTCCACGACAGTTGGCGCCCACCGTGGGCTGGCGCACGGTGGATTTGAGTTCTTGAAGGGCAGCTTCGAAGGGCTGAAGGGATACGCTGTGGGCCGGATGACCAAAAGTCGTCGCGGCAAGCTCTACATCGACGATGCAGGCTGGGGCCCCGAGGATGGCTCAATTGAGTACGGGTACCGGGTCCCCTTCGTCGGAATCCACGTTTTCATCGGCAAGATCGGCGAGCCGGGCCCTGAGCCGGACATCTGCACTGACCTCGTCGAGACGGCTCAGCGTGCGAGACCCGCCCGGACTCTGCCAGCTGTGAAGCGTGCCTTCGTGGGATGCATCCATGGAGGGCTCTTTGAAGGGTCTGCCTCTGATGGTGAGGTGGCCATCTACTCTGACGGTGAGTCGTCCACAGGTGAGACAGGTTCATTGTACCAACTACAGGATGGCGGACTCGGCGGCTATTCCGATAGCAGCAGTATTCCGGATTGTCTTGAGCCATCGTGCAAAGTCGGGATTTTCATGGCTGGAACCCAACCCATCCAAGACTCCGCAACTGCAGCAGCGGTAACCTCCGGGTCAGCGGCAGCCAGGGCAGGAGGTCCTGTGCGCTCACCGGCCCAGGTGTTAATGGATCTCACCGACAAATTGACCACCCTGTTAACCGCCGTAGTCAGCCCGGCGGATCAAGACAGTCATGATGCGGAGGTGGCACAATTAAAGTTGGATATGGCGCAAGCTAAGGAGGACCTGGCAGCAGAAGATGTTAGGATAATCGCAGAGCGGGCAGCTCTAGACGTTCAGGCTCAGCAGATTCAGGCGCACGCTTCCCGGCTTACGCAAGACCAGAACGTAGCTAATGAAGTCATGAGGAGAAGGCACCAGAAGACCCAGTCTCGACTTCCTCGGTTTATGACCCCCGGAAACTTTTTAACACGCCAGGGGCAGGGGCCAGTAACCCGTCGTGGCTCATCCCGCAGACAGGCAACCCGCCATGGCTCCCTTCGCGCACAGGGCCAGATCATGTTGCGACACCCAGGGACGGAGCACCATTTCAGTCTCCGGTGATGGGACCTCTCCGTGTAAACATGGCGCCACCTCAGTACGTACCAACCCCTATGGGTCATTGAGGGAGTCCTGGACTAGGGGGTGTCCGGACAGCCGGACTATCATTATCCGCCGGACTCCAAGACTACGAAGATACAAGATTGAAGACTCCGTCCCGTGTCCGGATGGGACTTTCCTTGGCGTGGAAGGCAAGCTTGGCAATACGGATATGTAGATCTCCTACCATTGTAACCGACTCTGTGTAACCCTAGCCTCCTCCAGTGTCTATATAAACCGGAGGGCTTTAGTCCGTAGGACAACATACATTACAACAATCATACCATAGGCTAGCTTCTAGGGTTTAGCCTCCTTGATCTCGTGGTAGATCCACTCTTGTACTACCCATATCATCAATATTAATCAAGCAGGACGTAGGGTTTTACCTCCATCAAGAGGGCCCGAACCTGGGTAAAAACGTCGTGTCCCTCGTCTCTTGTTACCATCCGCCTAGACGCACAGTTCGGGACCCCCTACCCGAGATCCGCCGGTTTTGACACTGACATTGGTGCTTTCATTGAGAGTTCCTCTGTGTCGTCACCGATAGGCTTGATGGCATCTTCAACCAACAATGCTGTCCAGGGCGAGACTTTTCTCCCCGGACAGATCTTCGTATTCGGCGGCTTCGCACTGCGGGCCAATTCACTTGGCCATCTGGAGCAGATCGAAAGCTACGCCCCTGGCCGTCAGGTCAGATTTGGAAGCTTAAACTTCACGGCCGATGTCCGCGGAGACTTGATCTTCGACGGACTCGAGCCACAGCCAAGCGCGCCGCACTGTGACGACGGGCATGATCTAGCTCTACCACCGAACAGTGCCTTGGGGGTCGCACACGGGTCCGCTTCGGCCATTAGCCCGGAGCCGATCGCCCATATCGAGGGCCGGTGGATAGACGCCGCCCTGGGGGCCCCAACATCCACGGCGATGGAGCCGTACACTAATCTTGTCCCCTGCGAAACTCGTGATTCCGAGGCGCCGGACTCCGAACCTCCCGCGCCCCCACCAATTGATCCGGATTGGGCGCCGGTTATGGAATTCACCGCCGCGGACATCTTCCAATACTCGCCTTTTGGCGATATCTTGAATTCACTAAAGCATCTCTCGTTATCAGGAGAGTCCTGGCCGGACTATGGCCGGGATGGTTGGGGTACGGACGACGAAGAAATTCAGAGCCCACCCACCACCCACTTTGTATCCACTGTCGACGATCTAACCGACATGCTAGACTACGACTCCGAAGACATCGACGCCATGGACGACGATGCCGGAGACGAACAGGAACCAGCGCCTACAGGGCACTGGAAGACCACCTCGTCATATGACATATACATGGTGGACACCCCAAAAGACGGGGATGGCGAAGAAACGGCGGAGGCATACTCTTTAAAGAAGCAGCCCAAACGCCGGCGTCAGCGGCGCCGCTCTAAATCTCGCCACAGCAAGAATGGAGATTCCGGCACAGGAGATAATAATACTCCAGAGAGTGCCGAAGACAATCCCCTCCAGCAAGACTCAGCGCAGGAGGATGCAGAAGCAAGCCCTCATGAGGGGGCGGCAGACGAAGAGGTTGAGGATCATAACTATATGCCTCCCTCCGAAGACGAAGCAAGCCTCAACGATGACGAATTCGTCGTACCCGAGGATCCCGTCGAACAAGAGCGCTTCAAGCGCAGGCTTATCGCCACAGCAAATAGCCTAAAGAAAAAGCAGCAACAGCTTCAAGCTGATCAGGACCTGCTGGCCGATCGATGGACCGAGGTCCTCGCGGCCGAAGAGTATAAACTCGAACGTCCCTCCAAAAGTTACCCAAGACGCAAGCTGCTTCCCCGATTAGAGGAGGAAGCATACACACCTCCATCACCAGCGCACGATATGGCTGACCGACCACCTCGTGGTCGTGACAGAGAGGCATCCAGGCCCCCAGCCAAGACTGTACCCCGGCATCGCTCCAAAAGTACGAAGCCAAGAGGGAACGCGCCGGACTTGCAAGACATATTGGAGGACAAGGCAAGGCAATCCAGATCCATCTACGGATCACATGGGCGCCCTACGACCCACGACGAATACCGTCGCGCCGGATACAATAACCCCGGCCGGGCCGAACACAGCAAACATCGCTCTCTCGAGCTGCGTCGCGATATCGCTCAATACAGAGGCGCCGCACACCCACTATGCTTCACTGACGAAGTAATGGATCATCAGATCCCCGAAGGGTTTAAACCCGTAAACATCGAATCTTACAATGGCACAACAGACCCCGCGGTTTGGATCGAAGACTATCTTCTCCACATCCATATGGCCCGCGGCAACGATCTCCACGCCATCAAGTACCTCCCACTCAAGCTTAAAGGACCAGCTCGGCATTGGCTTAACAGCTTGCCCGCAGAGTCAATTGGGTGTTGGGAAGACCTGGAGGCCGCATTCCTTGATAACTTTCAAGGCACATATGTGCGACCACCAGACGCCGATGACCTAAGCCACATCATTCAGCAGCCAGACGAATCGGCCAGACAATTCTGGACACGGTTCTTGACGAAGAAAAATCAAATCGTCGATTGTTCGGATGCAAAGGCCCTTGCAGCCTTCAAACATAACATCCGGGACGAATGGCTAGCCCGGCACCTGGGGCAGGAAAAGCCGAAATCCATGGCAGCCCTCACATCGTTAATGACCCGCTTTTGCGCGGGAGAGGACAGCTGGCTAGCCCGCAGCAACAATCTCCGTAAAAATTCTGGCAGTCCGGATACTAAGGACAACAACGGCAGGTCACGTCGAAACAAAAACAAGCGCCGCATTAACAGCGACGATAAGGAGGATACGGCAGTCAACGCCGGATTCCGAGGCTCTAAACCCGGTCAGCGGAAGAAGCCATTCAAAAGAACCACTCCGGGTCCGTCCAATCTGGACCGAATACTCGACCGCTTATGCCAGATACATGGCACCTCTGAAAAACCAGCTAACCACACTAATAGAGATTGCTGGGTGTTCAAGCAGGCCGGCAAGTTAATTGCCGAAAACAATGACAAGGGGCTAAACAGCGACAACGAGCAAGAGACCCGACCACCAAACAACAGAGGACAGAAGGGTTTTCCCCCACAAGTGCGAACGGTGAATATGATATACGCGACCAACATACCCAAGAGGGAGAGGAAACGCGCACTAAGGGACGTCTATGCAATGGAGCCAGTCGCCCCAAAGTTCAACCCATGGTCCTCTTGTCCGATCACTTTCGATCGAAGAGACCATCCGACCAGCATACGCCATGGCGGATTCGCCGCATTGGTCTTAGACCCAATCGTCGATGGGTTCCACCTCACGAGAGTCCTGATGGACGGCGGCAGCAGCCTGAACCTGCTTTATCAGGATACAGTGCGCAAAATGGGCATAGACCCATCAAGGATTAAACCTACAAAGACAACCTTTAAAGGTGTCATACCAGGAGTGGAAGCCAACTGTACAGGCTCAGTCACACTGGAAGTGGTCTTCGGATCCCCGGATAATTTCTGGAGCGAAGAGTTAATCTTCGACATAGTCCCGTTCCGCAGCGGCTATCACGCTCTACTCGGACGAACCGCGTTTGCAAAATTCAACGCAGTGCCGCACTATGCATACCTAAAGCTCAAGATGCCAGGCCCTCGTGGAGTCATCACGGTCAATGGGAATACAGAACGCT
Source organism: Triticum timopheevii (assembly GCA_963921465.1). NCBI lineage: Eukaryota > Viridiplantae > Streptophyta > Magnoliopsida > Poales > Poaceae > Triticum > Triticum timopheevii. The sequence continues at coordinate 548,584,052 of OY997272.1, read as the reverse complement.
CCCTCCGAACGGAGGAACATACAGCGGCTCTCGCGGCAGAAGTACAGAGCATCCTTCTAAGGCAATTCTCGAGTCCGGCCGTTAGAAGGCCGGATACAGCAAAACGCGCCCGGAGCAATGCCAACCAAGACCACCTGGCGCGATCAGAGCACGCGTAGCAATGCGGCCCCAACCCTCGCCCGCACATGATCGCAAGAATAACACTCCGCGTACATCATTACGCTTTGGAGATACCATGGGCACAGGGGAGGGGGCATGATCGCAACGGACCCAGAGTGCGGTTCGACCACACCAGGGGCTCGCATGTGTGCCCCCCTTTCTTTATTATTTTTCTTCTTTTATGTATACAGGACTCGGTTAGCCAGAAGCCCTGTCCGGCGGCGAACCTGCCGAACTCATGATGCAACAGTCAGGGATTAAAGAAGGCCGCGACGAACACTCAGGTGGTCTCAATTACGAGCATTAAATTCAATTATATACACCGAGTTCGCAGCTCATCCTTGGAGGGGGGCATGTTTACTTAGTCCAAATCCCTTGCTTACCGCGCTATTTGTATCAGTCCGCTCTACTAGCAGACTTTCTTTCATAAATAATGCAGCAACTTTTTGATCGCAATTGCATTACCTTTTATATATATATGCTCATTATGTGACATCTTGCACCCGTATATTTTGGTACGGCCTAATACACCGGGGGCTTATGTTCCCCACCCTATGGTGTGATAAGTCCGAACATTTTCACAAGTGCGGCACCCCGAACTTATAGCATTATATGAATCGGCTCCGAATCATGTCTTGGGTCAATAGTTGGGTTTGCCCGGCTCCCACGTTTTGGTGCCTTACGTTCCATTCCGTCGGCTAAGGTGGCACTGGGAGAACCACTGCGATTGCGCCCCGGTTGACCCGGGCGAGCGCCTCAGTGGAGAAAGCTAAAATTGACTGGCATGATAAGGCGAGAGACTGGTCGCTGTTCGAGAGGTTTTTCGGGTCCTTAAAGACTCACGCCGCTTCGAGCGAAGTTCCGGACAATGTCCGATGAAGGCGTGGATAGCGCCCCGGATTCGGTCTTCCGAATACCAGGGGCTTCGCCGAAATTTAAAATTATAGAATTCTATGGCTAAGTGAGAGTGTTCAAGCATTATAAGTCCGATTGCCTTGTTCGTTGTGTTGAGCGCCTCCCTCGATGGACCCAACAATGGGAACAAGAGTGCTCAAGGTTATCCCGAACACCCCAGCACTCGCGGCTTGGGGGCCGAAGCCAACGACTTGCCATCTCTCACATTTTATAAATGGCCGCACAGAAGGTTATATTTTAAATTAAACAAGCGTTGCTTAACGCGCACATGAACAAAGTTTCAAGTGCGCAGGATAATACATAGCAAATTCATTCAAAGATTACATTTCGGGGGCACTCATCCGCAATATTGCGGGCTCCCTTCAGGACAGTTTTATAATACATCTCGGGCGTGCGATACTCCTTGCCCGGCAGCGGTGGGTCCGTGAGAAGCTTCTCCACATCCAACCTGCCCCATTGCACCTTTGTGCGGGCAAGAGCCCGGCGAGCGCCTTCAATACAGGCGGAGTGCTTGATTACATCCACCCAGGGGCATGCATCCACCAGCCGCCGCACGAGGCCAAAGTAGCTCCCAGGCATGGCCTGCCCAGGCCACAGCCGGGCTATGAGGCCCTTCATGGCCTCTTCAGCTACCTTGTGGAGTTCGACCAGCTGCTTCAGCTGGTCGCTTGGGGGCACCGGGTGTCCGGCCTCAGCATACTGAGACCAGAAGACTTTTTCCGTCGAGCTCCCCTCCTCGCCACGATAGAACGCGGCGGCATCGGACGCACTACGCGGTAGATCTGCAAACGCCCCTGGAGAGCTCCGAATGCGGGTAAGTATCAGGTAATTTACATTAACATGCTTGCTCTGCATGAAAAACGCCTTACCCGCCGCTATTTTCTTTATATCTTCAACCTCCTGAAGGGCCTTACGGGCCTCGGCCTTGGCGGACTTGGCACTTTCGAGAGCCGAGGCAAGCTCGGACTCTCGAGTCTTGGAGTCACGCTCCAAACTCTCATGCTTTTCCATGAGAGCCTGGAGCTCTTGCCGAACTTCCGCCACCTGTGCCTCTTGCTTTTCTCGCTCAGCCCGTTCCGCGGCCGCACTGTGTTCGGCCGCGGACACAGCATCCTTCAGGCCTGCCACCTCATTAGTGGCCCCTGCAATACACATATTATCCTTGTTAATTTTATTGCAACCGAAATCCTTTTCTGTAAGGTACCTATTCAAAGTGGTGTTACTCACCTTCTTTTTCCTCGAGCTGCTTCTTCGCATGGCCGAGCTCTTGCTCGGACCGCTCGAGATCCTGCTTTAACACATCGACCTCCGCCGTTAATGCGGCAGAGGCCAGCAGCGCAGCCTGCAAACCCATATTGACATATTTTTAGCAACCCTGCGAATATCTTGTTAGATCCTCAGTCCGGCTTTTCTTTCCGAACACCTAACTGAGCATCAGGGGCTACTGTCTATGCGGTATTACATTACATAATTTTAACTTCTTACCTCAAAGCCTGTTAAAAGGCTGCTGCAGGCTTTGGTCAGCCCGCTTTTGGCGAGCTGAACCTTTTGAATCACCGCACTCATGATAGTGCGGTGTTCTTCCTCAATGGAAGCGCCTTTAAGTGCCTCCAGCAAGTTATCCGGCGCCTCCGGTTGGACGGAGGCCGCCAGTGTCACGGTCTTGCCCTTCTTTCGAAGGGGCCGCTTGCCGGACTCTGGAACCATTGCGGGTTCCGATGTAGAGTCCGGCGCAAAGTCCGGGAGGTCGCCTGACGGCGCCTCCGGAGCCTCCTCCTGATGGGTCCCTCTCTGGGATCCCACCTCGGCGTCCTCGTCGGCGCGTGGGGTGGAGGCGGTCGGAAGTGAATTCACAACCGACGAGGCCAACGACCCGCTCGATGAGTCGGGGAGATCGTCATCGGCCGGACTACGGACAGAATGCGGCGTTAGAAGGACACTATGTGACATAAAAGATATGCATACAAAGGATCCGGGTACTTATGATCTCGCCGGACACCTGGCCCTTGGAGGCCACTCATCCTCGCCAACGCTGGTGTTGACGAAACTGTCCGGGGGGATAGTTCTCCCCCTCTTGGACCCTTCGGCCTCCCCGATTGGGGAAGCCTTCCTCTTCTTCTCTCCCTCCTCCGGGAGGGAATACTCCTCCTCCTCGTCTTCAGGGGAGGAGTCCGCGTCGTCGTCAGATGCCTGATTGCGGGAACTCTTTCAAGTCCCCACGGCCACCTTCTTGGCCTTCTTCTCCGGCACCACGTGCGGTGCCGGAACCAGCAGCCCTGCTAAGCGGGCGTCCACTGGGTCTTCTGGCATGGGAGCCGGGCTGATAAGCAGCTTGGCCTTCTCCATCCATTCCTGTCAAAGGAAGAGGTAGAATGAAACCTCACTGGAGACAATTTAATTATCACAAGTGTCCCGTAATGGGGTTGAATCACTTACCTCGTCAGTTGGATACTGCGAGCCGAATCCGCGGTCTTCCGTCGTGGATGCGGGGGCTTCGGCGCCCTTGAACAGCACCCTCCAGGCGCCTTCGTATGTTGTATCGAAGAGCCCGCTTAGCGCCTGGTGCTGTTCCGGATTGAACTCCCACAAATTGAATGCCCGTTCTTGGCATGGGAGGATCCGCCGGATGAGCATGACTTGGACCACGTCGACGAGCCTGAGCCTATTGCTCACCATCTTCTTGATGCAGGCTCAAAGTCCCGTCACCTCCACCGGATTGCCCCACTGCAAGCCCTTCTCTTTCCAGGAGGTGAGCTGCGTGGGGATGCCAGATCTAAACTCGGGGGCCGCCGCCCATGTAGGTTTGCACGGCTCGGGGATGTAGAACCACCCTGATTGCCACCCCTTGACGGAGTCCACAAAGGTCCCTTCGAGCCAAGGGACGTTGGGAAATTTGCCCAACATGGCGCCTCCGCATTCCGCTTGCATGCCCTTCACAACCTTCGGCTTGACGTTGAAGGTCTTGAGCCACAGGCCGAAGTGGGGCCGGATGCAGAGGAAGGCCTCGCACACGACGATAAACGCCGAGATGTTGAGGATGAAGTTTGGCGCCAGATCGTGGAAATCCAGGCCGTAGTAAAACATGAGCCCCCGGACAAATGGATGGAGCGGAAAGCCCAGTCCGCGGAGGAAGTGGGGGTGGAAGACGACCCTCTCATGAGGCCCAGGGGTAGGGACGAGCTGGCCCTCGTCGGGCAGCCGATGCGCGATATCGCCGGAAAGGTATCCGGCGATGCGCAGCTTGGTGATGTCCTCCTCCTTAGCGGTGGAGGCCAACCATTTGCCTCCCTCTCTGGACATATTCGGAGAAGGTCGAGGCGAGATGCGCGAACTCGGGCGTTGGAGCTTGAGTTCGCGGAGATGGATAAGCAAAGGAGGAAGAAGGCGTAGGTGAGAAGGTGAAACCTTATCCCTTATATATAGGCGGACGAAAACTATGCGTCCCCCACCAGCCTGGTAAAACTCGCTTATCTCCCAAGCGCCACCATCAATGGCGCGGTTGGGTTACCCACGTCCGTATTGATGAGAATCCCGGGATAAGGGGAACACGATCTATGCTTCGACAAGATGTGCCAAGGGAACCGCTTCGCTAAACGTGCTGAGGTGGCGGTGTGATGTCACGCCGCATAATACGTCAGCAGATTGAACTAAGTGTACATTTTATTCTCTCTACGGTGGAATGTGGAATTTATTTTGCAGAGCCGGACACTATCCTGGTGTTCATGATCTTCACTGGATTATTCAAGGGAGGAACCCGCCTTGCAATGCCGAACATTATGCGCGCCGGACTTATCGTCATTGAAGCCTGGTTCAGGGGCTACTGAGGGAGTCCTGGACTAGGGGGTGTCCGGACAGCCGGACTATCATTATCCGCCGGACTCCAAGACTACGAAGATACAAGATTGAAGACTCCGTCCCGTGTCCGGATGGGACTTTCCTTGGCGTGGAAGGCAAGCTTGGCAATATGGATATGTAGATCTCCTACCATTGTAACCGACTCTGTGTAACCCTAGCCTCCTCCGGTGTCTATATAAACCGGAGGGCTTTAGTCCGTAGGATAACACACATTACAACAATCATACCATAGGCTAGCTTCTAGGGTTTAGCCTCCTTGATCTCGTGGTAGATCCACTCTTGTACTACCCATATCATCAATATTAATCAAGCAGGATGTAGGGTTTTACCTCCATCAAGAGGGCCCGAACCTGGGTAAAAACGTCGTGTCCCTCGTCTCTTGTTACCATCCGCCTAGACGCACAGTTCGGGACCCCCTACCCGAGATCCGCCGGTTTTGACACCGACAGTCATTACTCCAACCCATTGGAAAACATGATAGCGGCAGCAACTCGATTGGCGGCTCTCCCAATCGATGGCAATTCTCCGACTGCGGTTGAAACCCGTCGGGTCAGGGAGCTTCTTCAGACGGCTTTAGTACGGCAGGAGGCGTACTCATACAGCCGGGACAGGATCCACTCGACCCCTCGTCCAAGCCGAAGCCCGAGTTACAGCAGGCACATGGATTTAGCGGCCGTATCAAGCAATGTTAGATGCCGTGACCAGCCAGGTGGTGGTAACCCGCTACGTCATGAGGCCATTAACTTGGCAGAGCAAGAGAGACTACAGCAAGAGGCAGAACGGGCGGATGAACAAGCGGCTCAGTTGATGGCTTATCAGCCATATCCAGTTTACCCGGCGACTTCTCTTGAGGCAGGTATAGCCACCCGGACTGGAGGAGTCCCGTGTCTAGTACCGGCTCTACGTAACGAGCGGTTGCCCAAAGATTTTAAAGGACCAAGGAAGGTGCCGAATTACACAACCGACTTACAGCCCGGGGCATGGATTGAGAGCTACGAGATGGCTATGGAGTTGTTGGAGGTTTCTGATGCAGCAATGGCCAAGTACTTCACCATGTTGTTGGATGGAACCACCCGCACCTGGTTGAAAGGCCTGCCACCTAATTCCATCAGTTCATGGCCGGAGTTAAAGGCCCGGCTCATCCAGAACTTCAAAGGCACGTGCAAACAGCCCATGTCGATTGTGGATCTGACGAATTGTAACCAGGAAGAGGGTGAGTCTACAACCATTGGGTACGCCGGGTTAAGGCCATAATACATTCATCTGATAAGATGGATGCCGGCTCTGTAGTCTTAATGTTGGAGAAGAATTGTCGTTTCTTACCTTTGAAACAAAATCTGGGGCGGCTCAAACGTGATTGCAATGATATGGGCACGTTGATGGCAGCTCTGGTCAAGTATGCCGATTCTGATAGTACCAAGGATCCCGAGTCTGATGATGAGAAGGCAGTGAAGGGAAAGAGGAACGGCAACGGCAAGGGCTCTCAGCACAACCCGGCAAATCAAGGAGGTAACAAACGTAAGGCTTATGGTAGTTTGGATTTTGTGGCTAACACCAATGTGGAGGGTCATAACCAGCAGCGCAAGGGAAGGCCACCTCCTCGATCCGGCGGGTCAGGACCCACACTTGAGCAGTTGTTGAATGAACCTTGCCCGAGACACGGTTCTAAGGAGAAGCCGGCTACACATTTGTGAAAGGATTGCACGACTATGAAGGCGTTCAAGAATTCCAACATGTTTGATGGTAACAATGGCCCGGGCGGCTCAGGTGGTGGCGGCTTTCATGGCCCCGGCGGCGGGTCAAATCCCAATTTTCAAAATTCCCATGGAAACCAGGGTGGATATAACCAACAGGCTGGTCAGGGCAGTCAGCAGCAGCAGCAAGTTGGATACCAGAGCAATCCGAAGCAGCTGAACAGTGGGCAATATCATGTGTTTACCACCAGTTTGTGTAAACGGGACCAGAAGCTTCATAAGAGAGCCGTGAACGCAGTTGAGACGGCAATCCCTCGTTATTTGAGGTGGTCTGAAAAGCCTATCATATGGAGTAGAGAGGATCACCCTCCCCAGGTTGACAATACGGGTCACTTAGCTCTGGTCGTAGCCCCTCAAGTGGGTGGATACAAATTCACCAAGGTGCTAATGGATGGAGGCAGCAGCATCAATATACTATATTACGAGACCTTCTGTCGCATGGGCTGACTGATAAGAGCCTTAAGAAGTCCAACACTATTTTCCATGGAGTTGTACCTGGTAAGTCAGCGTATCCGGTCGGCAAGATAGAGTTGGAGGTGGCATTTGGGGATGAATACGATTCCAGAGCCGAGAAATTAACATTTGAAGTAGTTCAGATCAAGAGCCCATATCATGCTCTGTTTGGGCGGCCGGCTTATGCCAAGTTCATGGCACGGCCGTGTTATATGTACTTGTAGCTCAAAATGTCGGGTTACAAGGGAACCATTACAGTGCACGGGAGCCGCAAGGTGGCTCTGGAATGTGAAGAAGGTGACGCGGCTTATGCTGAGTCGGCCTGCGCGATGAAAGAGTTAAAGTTCTACAAGGACAATGTTGACCCGGCGAATATGACATCTTTGAAGAAGCCAACTACCGAGCATGAGCCGGTCATGAAATTTCAGTCGGCGGAGGAAACTAAGCTTGTCGATTTTGTCCCAGGCGACTCATCCAAGCAGTTCAGTATCAGTGCTAATCTAGATCCCAAATAGGAAGGCGCGCTCATTGAGTTCATCCGTGAGAATCAGGACGTTTTTGCATGGAAGCCATCTGACATGCCGGGTGTACCGAGAGAACTCGCTGAGCACACTCTTAATATCGATCCAAAGTTTAAGCCAGTCAAGCAATTTCTTCGGTGGTTTAATGAGGAGAGAAGGAAAGCTATCGGTGAGGAGGTGGCCCGGCTCTTGGTGGCTGGGTTTATCATTGAGGTGTTTCATCCAGAGTGGCTGGCTAACCCGGTGCTTGTTCTTAAGAAAAACGGCACTTGGCATATGTGTGTGGATTACACAGACTTAAACAAAGCATGTCCTGCTGATCCTTTTGCTCTCCCTCGTATTGATCAGATCATCGATGCTATGGCGGGTTGCGAGCGTTTGGGCTTTTTGGATGCTTACTCTGGTTATCATCAGATCAAGATGGCTGTTAAGGACTAGGAGAAGACGGCGTTCATCACTCCGTTTGGAGCCTTCTGCTATGTCTCAATGCCTTTCGGGCTCAAGAGTGCCCAGGCGACTTACCAGCGATGCGTACAGAATTGTCTCCATGATCAGATTGGACGCAATGTTCACGCCTATGTGGATGACATAGTGGTTAAGTCCGGAGAAAAGGAGACCTTGATCGATGATCTCAAGGAAACGCTTGATAATCTCCGGGTCTACAAGATGATGCTTAACCCGGCCAAGTGTGTTTTTGGTGTGCCAGTAGGCAAGCTTTTGGGTTTTCTGGTTTCTAACGGAGGCATCGAAGCTAACCCGGAGAAGATAAAAACTATCACCTCCTTGGCCAAGCCGGTGTGTATTAATGATGTCCAGCATTTGGTGGGTCGTATCGCCGCCTTAAGCCGGTTCATAAGCCGGTTGGGGGAAAAGGCTATGTCGCTGTATCAGATGATGAAGAAGACGGATAGCTTTACTTGGAATGACACCGCCAATACTGCCTTTGGAGATCTGAAGAGACAGTTGGCTGAGCCGCCGGTTCTTGCTGCTCCCATTGAGAAGGAGCCTTTGCTCCTATATGTGGCTGCTAACACACGTGTTGTCAGTGTGGCTATTGTGGTGGAACGCAAGGAGGCTGGCAAGGAGCACCCAGTTCAGCGGCCGGTTACTACATCAGTGAGGTACTGATTGAGTCCAAGCAGCGATATCCGCATTGGCAGAAACTTGTCTATGGGGTGTTTATGGCCAGCCGGAAGCTTAAGCAATACTTCTTGGGCCATCCCATCATTGTGATTAGTTCTGCCCCCTTGGAGGATATTATTCAGAACAGAGAGGCCACAGGACGAGTCGCCAAATGGGCCATTGAGCTTGGGCCTCATGGTTTAAAGTATGTGCCACGCACAACTACTAAATCTCAAGCATTGGTGGATTTCATCAATGACTGGACAGAATTGCAGATGCCTGAGGAAAAGTCGGACAATACCTATTGGACAATTCATTTTGATGGGTCTAGGCAATTGGAAGGCTCGGGGGCTGCCTCGAGGTGATAAGTTTTGTTATGTACTCTGGTTGATGTTTTCTTGTACTAACAATGTAGCTGAGTATGAAGCCTTGCTCCATGGTCTCCGGATGGCAAAGAGATGAATTTAGGCCGGGTAAGGTGCTTCGGTGACTCAGATTTAGTGGCTCAGTAAGTGTCAGGCAAGTGAGACTCAAAGGACCCTCTCATGGCGGCTTATCGCCGGGAGGTTGATGCAATTGCGGGGCACTTCAAGGGTTATCAGGTGGAACACGTTGACCGTAGAAAGAACGAGGCGGCTGACGCCTTAAGCTGGCTGGGATCTCAGCGTAAGCCAGTGCCGCCTAATACTTTCTTGGATGTTTTGTATAACCCTTCTGTCAAGCTACCTATAGAGGAAGATTTGGCTGTTCCTGACCCTGAGGCACAGTTGGTGGCGGCTCTTCATATCATCCCAGATTGGACGGTGCCATATCTGGCTTATATGACATGGGGTGAGTTGCCTGAAGATGAAACCTTGGCCAGGCAGATAACCCGGCGGTCTAAGTCCATGACGATTATCAATGGCGAGTTACATCATTGCAGTGTTACATGGGCTTTTTAGCGTTGCATCTCTCCTGAAGAAGGCCAAGAAATTCTACGTGAGATTCATGAAGGGGATTGCGGTCATCACGCCGGGTCAAAATCTCTTGTGGCTAAGGCTTTTCGTCATGGGTTTTATTGGCTGACGGCTCATGCAGACGCGGAGGATCTGGTCAGTAAATGTGATGGTTGTCAGAAGTTCTCAAGACGGGCTCATGTGCCGGCTCAAGAGTTGAGGATGATTCCAATTACTTGGCCGTTCGCAGTCTGGGGTCTTGACATGGTTGCGCCTTTCAAGCAATCCAAAGATAAAAAGACTCACCTCTTAGTGGCGGTTAATAAATTCACAAAGTGGGTCGAGGCAGATCCGGTCACTAAGTGTGATGCAGCTATGGCGGTTCAATTCATGAAGAAGGTGATATTTCACTTTGGTTTTCCACACAGCATTATAACTGACAATGGCACTAATTTGTCTAAAGGCGCCATGGAGGAGTTCTGTCAACGTGAGCATATCCGGCTTGATGTTTCATCTGTGGCTCACCCTTAGTCCAATGGTCAAGCCGAGAGAGCCAATCAAGAGATCCTGAAAGGCATTAAGCCCCGGCTCTTTGTCCCTTTGCAGCAGACACCGGGTTGTTGGGTTGAGGAGTTACCTTCAATGTTATGGAGCATCAACACTACTCCTAACTGATCTATGGGTTATACGCCTTTCTTCATGGTCTACAGAGCGGAGGCAGTTCTCCCTAGTGACATCCGTCATTATTCACCTCGTGTGGCGGCTTATGTGGAGGAAGACAATGAACAAGCACGCCAGGATGCTCTTGATCTGTTAGATGAACATCGGGACTTGGCAGCAGCTCGCTCGGCGATTTATCAACAGGACTTGCGCCGTTATCACAGCCACCGACTTAAGTCCAGATCTTTTCAGGAAGGTGATCTAGTGCTCCGGCTCATCCAGGATCAAACTGATGCTCATAAGTTATCCCCACCTTGGGAAGGACCATTTGTGGTCAGCAAGAACTTAAATAACGGATCATACTACCTTATTGACGTTCGAGAGCATAAAGACTCACGTAAGTCGGAGGAGGAGAGCCGGAGGCCGTGGAATATTGCTCATCTCCGGCCCTACTACACTTGAGCCATAGGCTCCACTGATGTACATATTTTGCCGATGTATATATTATGATAAATAATAAAGCAGGACCTCTGTCCTTTTTTCCTTCTCACAAGGTAAATTTGTCATTTATTATTATCATCTTTTTATCACATGATCGTTCGGGGGCGGGTCATATTTGATCCGGCTCAGCCTGTTATGATCCGGCTTACGATTCTATTCGAATCTAGCTGTTCAAAATTATGGTCACTAGGGGGCTTCCTGTTCAAACATAGGTCATATTCGAACCAAAGAGAACATAGCTGTCGATACCCTTTTGATTGGCACATTGCCGAGCTCACTTGGGGGCTTCTTGATCGTATTCGAATCATAGCTTAACCCCATTGGGAACCGACTTTGATCATATTCGAATCAGAGTTGTTAAAAAACTCTCAAGGTCATTAGGGGGCTTCCTGTTCAAACATAGGTCGTATTCGAACCAAAGAGAACACATCTGTCGGTACCCTCTTGATCGGCGCAATGCCAAAGCCATTGGGGGCTACATGATCATATTTGAATCCTAGCTTAAACCCCTCTGGGACGGTTCACTGATCGTATTCGAATCAGCGGCCTTGCCATTATTAATTCTCTTTTTGGTTTAAGTTCTCTTTGGAAGCCCCATTATTTGGCTTAAAGATTTTTTCCTGAGGCTTACAACTATAAATATAATGTTTGCAGCCCGGTTCAGTATCGACTGATGAGTCGTCGACCCTTAAACATAGATGTACTTTCCGGGTATCCAAATATCTGATCTTCATCATTATTAGCCGGGTCATATGAACCGGTGGAGCCAGTGGAAAATTTATTATAGTTGTGTTTTCATCAACCAGCTTATCTATGTTTAACACATTTTTGACCGGTTAGCAGCTTATTTGAAGGGCATTTTTTCAACAAAGATCAAACTGTGTGCATGAATATAACAAGGCGGATTAAAAATGTTACGCATCAAAAACATGCATGATGGCATGGCCACAACAAAGTTATCTCTACCCTATTACAGGACTTATTAAGTCCAAATAGTTTGCATTGTTTTTTAAACACCAGGTGCTGAGTCGCCATGACAGCTTCACCCTCAAGATTGGCCGGAAGCGTCCGGGTTAGCCCTCTCCGCGCTTGTGTCCTCCTTTTCCTGGAAGGTTGATGATGACCAGTCAATGTTCTTTAAGGCTTCAAATTCTACTTCATCATCAACAAGACCAGCCGGGTCAACTTCAGGAGCAAAGGTATGCTTACGAATTGGGGGAATCAGACTGGTCACATCATATTCAGGTGTTGGAATCCTTCGATTTTGTTCATCATAACCCGCCTGGTACTTGGTGTAATCTACTTCCGCGGCTATCAGAGTCACCACGGGGCGTGCCTCTTGGACACAGGCAAGGAAATCCGCCTCTTCAAACAGCGTGGCATCTTCCTTGAGGCTTGGATAACAAATGGCAATATCCTCCGGGTCTAGTTCAGGTAGCCAGGCCTTAGCCCGACTTAGAGCATTTATGGCTCCGGCTCTTGCAGCTGAGCGTCTTAACTCATTGATCCGCTGCGGAAGGACTGAAAGCTTACTCAAGACCCGGGGCAGGAGGGTAGGAACCTCATTGGATAAGGCCACCGAAGCAAGAGTACGTTGTGACCCGGTGTACAACTGTCCCACCAAGGTATACACAGCTTTCAGCTTTGTCAGCATGTTGTGGTTCAAATTTGCGCTTCTGGGGCCTGTACAAAGAATACTTAGAAAAGTAAAATTCTAGCACATATTCTATTGCACGGCTTAAGACATAAATACAACGGCGAGGCGACTTACCGAAGATGGCTGCGACCATTTGGGAAATATGGCGCTTCAACCCGGACAACTCTCCAGTGACTTCTTCAAGAGCTGTTTCTGCTTTTTCAGCCCGGCTTATCAATGCGGTCTTCTCATCCGCCCAGGCTTTCTTTTCAGTTTCAAACTCTTTCTTAAGTTTCTCCTATTCAGAAACACTGAACTCGAACTTAGTGTTGGCCTTCTCAAGTTCTAACTCTTGGAATTCAAGGCGGCTCTTCAAATTGGTCACCTCCAATTCGAGTTGACTGGTGGTAGCCTGTGCAAATATAAAATCAAGTAAGTTCTTTATGCAGTATTCAAAGTCCCAAGTACTTTGCCAGCAATAATACTTGGCACTTGGGGGCTAATGTCTTGCAGAGTTTTTTTTGTTCTACAACGGTTCATTATATGGTGATTCATATGAGTAAGTCCCAAGCATTTTGTAAACAATAACACTTGGCACTTGAGGCTAATGCATATTGTTGTTTAAAGACCTATAAGAGTTTATCTATAAGGAGCCGGCTCAACCATATTGGTTAAGCCACCCCTTGGGGACTACATGGTAAGCTGGAATTTTATTCTTTTGTGATGTTGTCAAATTTGGTTCTAAGTCTACAGCATAAGTATCTTAAGCAGCAGACTTGGGGGCTAACATACTGAAGGATAAGGAACAAAAGACAAAACGGGTTATACCTCAAATTTATGATGCATCTGCTTCACCATATCAATTTCAAGATTCCGGCTATTGTGCACTTGGCTCATGTAGCCAGAGAAGACATCTCCAATACTCATATGAGTATAATTGGTGACATCCATCTTGACTCGGCGCTGGTCCAGAAGTTCTTTCCTTGGCGGGGCATTTGGCTAGCACGGTTGGCCTCCCCGGGTCAGTATGACCAGTTCCGGTGATCTCGACATCAGTATTGGAAGGATCAGTCGTCCGAGTTGGGCTTGGAGGTTGAGGATTTTCTGACCCGGAAGCACCTTGGTCAGTGGGCAAGTCACTAGGAGGTGACACATCTTGTGCTGGTTCTAGTGGCGGCTCATGAGTGCTTAACTCCGGCACGGTTGTTTCCAGAGCCGGTTCATCAGTGGCGACTCTTTCATCAGCCGGTTTATTCTTTCTAACCCTCTTGCTGGGTTTAGCTTGACCACTGCATTCAGATAAAATGATTAACACAGAAGTAAGAAGATTATAATAGCTGCAAAGGTAAATGGTTTATTATACCATGGTGCAGTCTTGAAAGTCGGTAGACTGGACTGCAATGACTCGCCGGAAGGAGGAGAAGTATCCTGATAATCCGAGTCAGAGGGATTGAGTGGTTGACGAAAGAGACCCGCCAAGGGATAGAATTTAGTTAAAATAGAGATAACCTCGTTTCGGCGTTTCCTCAGAGTGTTTGGTAAGCCGGAGGAGAGCTCCGCGTCCTTGCTGGTCCGGGTCTGCCTCCCGCTCTCATGAATTTGCTGCTTCAAAAGAAATTGAGGATCGTGATGAGCTAGAGGATGAGAAAATCTTACTTTCTGGGTCACTCTGCGGGTTTTCTGTCTTGGCAAAGGCTCGGAGTCGGAGGAAAGGATAGTTACCTCATCAGCCTTGCTACGACTTGTCCCAGTGTCCTCCTGCTGATGATCAGTGTCAATAAGATGATTAAAGAATAAGCCAAGGGAGTCAAGGGCTACCTCTGACTCAGAAGGGTCTGACAGCCGAAGCAAATCGGAAGCAGTAGCTTTCTTGCCCTTCCTTTGGGCAGCTTCTTTCCTGGCGGCTCTCTTTTCTTTCCTGGCTTTCTTAGCCGCTTCATGATCATATTTAACTTTCCAAATTTGTCACCCGCCTGCAAGGATTAAGCATATTGTGAATATGGATGAAGCATTAAGAAAATAAGGTAAACATTTTTATATGGATGTTTTTTACCTTTGGAGCCGGGTTGTCTTTGCAAAACGGGGCTAGACCCACTCTGCCACAATCCGCCAGACTCCCGTTGAGAAGATATTTGGTCATGTCATCAACAACATGAGCAGGTAAGTCGTCAGAGCTATGGCGCAGGGGGTCATTCTTGGCGCCAGTGTATTCACACATTAAGACGGTGCGGCGGCTTAATGGGATAACCCGCCAGGCAAGCCAGACTCGAACCAGGTCAATGCCCATCAACCCATTCCCCAACAGAGCTTTAATCTTGGCTATAGTAGGAGAGAGGGATCTGCGTTCTGCGGTGGTAATCTTGTCGGGCAAGTGATGATTGGTGTCAAGCCGGAGGGCACGAAAGCCGAGCAGAGGATTCTCGTCAGCCGGGGAGGTGTCCTTGCAGTAGAACCACGTCATGTTCCAATCTTTTGGATGGCTTGGCGGGTTGCCATAGGGGAAAAGTGCATCCCTGGTGGCGCTGAATTGAAATCCCACCAAGTTCCAAACTTTGACCGCTGGCACACTCTGTCTGGCGGTTCAAATAGAACAGCTCTCTGAAAAGTAGCACGTTTGGTTCTTCACCAAGATAAACTTCGCTGAACACTTGGAAGTTGCAGATGTTAGACACGGAATTGGGTCCAATGTCTTGTGGGTGAAGGTCAAAAAACTTCAGCACGTCTCTGAAAATTTTTGAACCGGGAGGAGTAAAACCCCGGTTCATATGATCAGTAAAGATAACCACCTCTCCATCTTTGGGCTGAGGGATTTCTTCATCCGGGTGAGGAGCACAGTAAGGCATGACTTCTTTTTTGGGCAGATAGCCGGTTTTGACGAAGTCATCTAAGGTGTTGTCGGTAACAATGGATTTCACCCAATTGCAACTGGTAGGTGCCTTGGGCGCCATTATGTTTGAAAACCTAAATACAAGATAAATAAGGCCGGTTCAAACTTAAGCCGGGCAGGAAAAGCATTGCTGGAATGAACTATGGCGACTTATGAAGGGGCCTAATGGTATAAGGATATTTCCATCTGGGTTACGTAACCCGCCATAAGTGTGTTAAAGCCATCAACTTTATTTCAATTAACAGGAGAAGTTCAGATTATCACTTTCTTAAACCGACAGTCAGAGCCGCCATGACTAGCAAGTTCAACAAGTTATGGATTTTTCCTAAGTGCAGGACAAACAAGTTCCACAGTTTGCGGTAATTATTTTGGATCAAACCAAGGTTCAGAAAAGAAAGATTTCTAGACCTAGAAACATGGTACAGAGGAGTTCATGCATTCTAATGAGGATTCTTTACAAAGAAAGAGGATCTGCTAGTACCTAAAATGGATGCGGAACAGCTACCGCATGAGATTTATGCTACTGTTGGATCAAAAGAAGCCACGGTAGAAGAAACACGAAGAACTGAGATGAACTACGAGCTGTACAGAGGAACTCGCTAACCCTAGCATGGATCTAAGAGGCAGAAAGGGGAAAACTTACAATGGTAGATCTGTTGCAGAGGGGCGCCGCCGTTCTCTGGACGGATTCAGGTTGATGCAGCGGCCAAAGTCGACGGAGACGAAGGTGCGCTGCAGCGGCGGCGGAGCTCGAGCGACAGTAGGGGCGAGAGGAAGAAGATGCGGAAAGGGAAGAATGAAGAAAGACCTAGTCGGGTCTATTTATAAGGAAAAACCTGTGAATTGGGCATGAAAAACGAGGAGGCTAAAAAATATAATTATCCAACTACAAAGGCGCCTCGATTTTCGGATGGTCACTAAGACAAAAAACCGTTGAGATGTGTTGGACAAAGCGTACATTTATGACAGGTGACGTCATGGCGGGTTACCACAAATTTGAAGGATGACGTCATGGCGGGTTACATGAATCTTCTTAAATAAGAGGCGGAGGACTTTTTCTTAAGTATTGAAGACTGGCATGAACTAGTTCAAATCATCCTGGAGCCTAATGTTGGGGATATAACTACTAGTATGACCCGCCAAAGGGATCCGGGTTATACTTACAAATATTCTTGAAGGTAGAAGCTCAAGCTTGAAGACAGCGGCTTAGTAAAGGCCCAACGGCCCAGAGATGACCTAAAGCCCGTAGTGTTAAACCGCCTTGATCATGTAACTTGTACTGTAAGGCAAGAAAGATTAAGAGACCGAGCCGGATACAATCTATAAGTCGGCCGAGACTCTATAGAGCCGCTGGGCGTCAACCTCAGTATATAAGGGGACGACCCGGCGGCAGTTCAGGGTACGAAACAACTTCTCGGGAGCTAGGTCAAGCGATTCTGCTTCCTGGTTATCGAGACATACATAATTCCAATCACAACTAGACGTAGGCTTTTACCTTCACCGTAAGGGGCCGAACTAGTATAAACCTCTCGTGTCTCTTGTCCTGATTAACCCCTTCAAGCTTCCTAGTTGCGATGGTTCCACGACTAAGTCCTTTCACTAGGACATCTGACGTGACAATTCCACGACAGAGGGAGTAAATATTTGCAAAATCTAACTTGTTGTATTAGTATGATTTCATATTCATTACTTTTGCAGCTTCGCCCCTCCTAAGGTTTTTTTTCAAGCTCGGGCACTGCATATGGTCTAGGTCGACCCTCCTGTCTTTATCTATCACTAGTCTCATCGATTTCAGACTTTGACACCATCCATGAATTTTTTTTCCCCTTCCGAGCGTGTTTGACACTCTCCTGTCTTTATCTATTATATCACTGGTCTGACTAACTTCAGACCTTCACACACTTAATTCATCCCCCCTCCCCTTTCCTAACAGGCAATGAGAGCTGAGTTTCAGTTCGAAGGACAGAAAATTCTGGAGAGTGTTTGTCTATCTAATCCCAAGCTCATATGTGTACTAAATTATCGACTTGCTGCAGCGGAACTGCTCCGAAAAACCATACACCTCAACTATATCTGTATGCTATTTTCTTCCCTTGACACAAAAAGAGTAAGGAGTCGGAGGCAGGTTTCTCGAAGTTCAACGCTGACGCCGCTGTTTCAAGGCACGGTGTCGGATCCATTGGCATCATTGCTAGGGATCAGGGAGGTACATTCCTGGGTGCCTCAGCACTAGTCTTCAGATTCATATCAGATCCACCCACGCTTGAAGCCCTAGCTATACGGGAGGCTTTGGCTTTGGCCAATGATCTATATATTCAGAATATACAGGTGGCTTCCGATTGCAAAATAGTGGTGGACGACATCCAGAAGCGGAGCATGGCTTGCTATGGTGCAATAGTTCAGGAGATTAGAGATAGACATGTCTAGTTCTTTCACTTTAATATAGTCTATGAAAGTAGGAGCTCAAATTTTGAGGCTCACAATTTAGCGAAGCATGCACTCACCCTGGGAGGTGGCCGCCATGTTTGGTTAGGCCATCCGGGAAATCTTTTGTCCGTCCCTGTAAACATTGTGACGAATTAATAAAGCTTCGCGGAATTGTCTCAAAAAAAAAGATAAAAAATGAGCTTGTCTAAAAAAACGTAAAATAAATGAGCAACCCTAAAAAAACGTAAAAAAAATGAGCGATCACGATCCCTTCTTATTCCATGGTTTCCATCTCCCACCGATTACCAGTCCCAGCCCTAGGTCGCCGACGCCGTACTGCCGCACCTTGGCTCATGCTAGTAATTCCTTCCTAATCCAGTTCGCCGGCGCCGCCCGCGGACTCCAATTGAATTGCTCTCCGGTCTAGCCTCTAGGTTCTGTACAGGCAGGCATACGCACTGACACTCATCAGGTATCCATCGGGTACATCACAATTGTATCGTCGTTCCTTGATGCATAGCCGGCACCGTTCAACAATTGATGTTTTTCTTTTCATCATTGTGTGTTAACCATGTCGTCCAGAAACAAGACGTATCCATCCACCGGGTAGCAATAAAAGGACAATAAAGAAAGGTGTGGATAAATTGGTACGATCACAGCGCGGAGATATTCACAAATTTCTGAAGAGTAATATTGGTGCTCCCGTTGCTTCGATAAATCAAGATGATGAGTTGGTGATGGTTGCGATACAGGAAGAGGAAGAGCAACCAACTAATGGGAATTCAAAAATCAGACCAGCCAGAAGAAAATGTAACACCAACATCGGCGACAACAACGTAAGTGGCTCCAAGAGTGCAGGTAATTCATCAGATGCTCAAACACAACATGCTAGTGTTGATGAACAACTAGTTTATACTCCTGATATTTATGATCCAAGAAATTGGGATAGTCTTGATAATAAAGCAAGAGATATCTTAGTTGAGAAGGGCCTATGAGAGAGGGGGAAATGGAATACCGTGTAGACGATGTAGGAAGACATTTGTCATGTGCTCATTATTCATGGGAAATTAAGCAATAGAGAGGAACATTATAGAAAATGGCTAGTTTATTCAGAAGATGAAATGCATCAGCCGAAAGAAGCTTTTCAAAGTTGAATTATCGAAGAATTATTTGAGGTCAATAATGACTAAAGAGAGGTTAAATGGTTTGGCTACATTATGCATCGAGAAGAAATTGTTGGATGACATTGACATCTACCCCATCGTAAGTGACTTCGCATTGAGGAATGCTAGAAGAATTATTGAAGGTAATATATATAAACCACTGTATGTGCATCCTGATTTTAGATGCATTTAAGTGTTATTGATAATATTTCATGTATACGTATATTCGTGTTGTTATTATGATGTCCCCCCGAGTTTTAGTTTCGCCCCGGGCCTCCAAAATCACAGGATCGGCCCTGTATGCAGGCAGTCTCAACATAAAAAAAAGGCCCGAGGGTTATAATTAGGCAAATGGGCAGCACGACCCGCCATGAGTTAGTGTGCAGGCACGTCTCAACATAAAAAAAGACAAGAACAGAAAGAAGTGGCCCAATGACATATGCACTAAATTTATCTTTCTTAAATAAAGTGTTCGCAACTCTAAAAAAAACTAAATTTCTCTTTCTCAATAGATCACAAACCAGAATATCTCATGCACAATCCCTATATCTCCAACTAAATCATGTGCGAAGCACCTCAACATGGCCTTCTCTTCCCTTCATGATTTCTCAGATCCACATGTCCAATTCGCCTCTTCCCGACTAAGATTGCGAGGAAGGTAACCACTTGGGAGGTCCTGGACCACACTAGGTCAATGCTGGCGTCCATGCCGTGTGCAGCCGCGTACATGGTTGGCGAGATAGTTGTTATAAAATTGATCCTAAAATTGATGAAATGCATGATAAATGACGATTAAAAATTGCTAGATCAACCGCTCCTCCAGAATGGTTGGTAATACCACTTAAGGGCGGATAAACTGTCCACCCAATGCCGCTTCTTCTAAGGCTAAGGTTAATAGGAGCAAGAGACTTGATGGCAACAACCAAATGATATATTATTTAATCATGGAAATGCCATGTCGGGTGCACCTATCAGAATCAGAACAACTCAATTAATAAATCCACCTATCATCATGGTCTATAGGATGACCGTACTTGTGATGGTTCCCCCTGATCCCGTAAGTTCACTTATGTCTACGTTTTGCTGAGATATCGTTCAATGGAACCGGGTGGACTGCTTTTATAAGTTCGGCCTAGTTTTTCACTAAAAATAAAAAGGAGGGAGGGATTGCCCTTTCTAATGCATATTCTGCCATACTAGCATGGCCCCACTAATTTGTTTCCAATGCTCAAGCAACGCACTTGGTTCCACTTGACTAAGCCATGTGCTCGTCCAAGGAGGAGGTTTTATTTATTCAACTCCCCTTTTTGATAACAAGGCAAAACTGTTGGAAATATGCCCTAGAGGCAATAATAAATTAGTTATTATAATATTTCCTTGTTCATGATAATCGTTTATTACCCATGCTATAATTGTATTGATAGGAAACTCAGATACATGTGTGGGTACATAGACAACACCATGTCCCTAGTAAGCCTCTAGTTAACTAGCTCGTTGATCAACAGATGATTACGGTTTCCTGACCATGGACATTGGATGTCGTTGATAACGGGATCACATCATTGGAAGAATGATGTGATGGACAAGACCCAATCCTAAGCCTAGCACAAAGATGGTAGTTCGTATGCTAAAGCTTTTCTAATGTCAAGTATCATTTCCTTAGACCATGAGATTGTGCAACCTCCGGATACCGTAGGAATGCTTTGGGTGTACCAAACGTCACAACGTAACTGGGTGGCTATAAAGGTGCACTACAGGTATCTCCGAAAGTATCTGTTGGGTTGGCACGAATCGAGACTGGGATTTGTCACTTCGTGTAAACGGAGAGGTATCTCTGGGCCCACTCGGTAGGACATCATCATAATGTGCACAATGTGACCAAGGGGTTGATCACGGGATGATGTGTTATGAAACGAGTAAAGAGACTTGCCGGTAACGAGATTGAACAAGGTATCGGTATACCGACGATCGAATCTCGGGCAAGTACAATACCGTTAGACAAAGGGAATTGTATACGGGATTGCTTGAATCCTTGACATCGTGGTTCATCCGATGAGATCATCGTGGAACATGTGGGAGCCAACATGGGTATCCAGATCCCGCTGTTGGT
Source organism: Triticum timopheevii (assembly GCA_963921465.1). NCBI lineage: Eukaryota > Viridiplantae > Streptophyta > Magnoliopsida > Poales > Poaceae > Triticum > Triticum timopheevii. The sequence goes on along the minus strand of OY997272.1, from coordinate 548,562,954 downwards.
TATTGGCCAGAGAGTTGTCTCGGTCATGTCTGCATGATTCCCGAACCCGTAGGGTCTACACACTTAAGGTTCGGTGACGCTAGAGTTGTTATGGGAATTAGTGTGCAGTTACCGAATGTTGTTCGGAGTCCCGGATGAGATCTCGGACGTCACGAGGAGTTCCGGAATGGTCCGGAGGTAAAGATTTATATATGGGAAGTCCTATTTTGGCCACCAGAAAATGTTCGGGATTTTTCGGTATTGTACCGGGAAGGTTCTAGAAGGTTCCGGAGTGGGGCCCACCTACATGGAGGGACCCACATGAACGTGGGTAGTGGGGGCAAGGCCCCACACCCCTGGTCAAGGTGCACCAAGATCCCCCCTTAGAAGGAATAAGATCATATCCCGAAGGGATAAGATCAAGATCCGTAAAAAAGGGGGATAGCAATCGGTGGGGAAGGAAATGATGGGATTTCTTTCCTCCCACCTTTGCCAACGCCCCAATGGACTTGGAGGGCAAGAAACCAGCCCCCTCCACCCCTATATATAGTGGGGAGGCGCATGGGAGCTTCACCCTTGCCCCTGGCGCAGCCCTCTCCCTCCCCAACACCTCCTCCTCCTCCGTAGTACTTGGCGAAGCTCTGCCGGAGAACTGCAAACTCCACCACCACGCCGTCGTGCTGCCGAAGCTCTCCCTCAACTTCTCCTCTCCCCTTGCTGGATCAAGAAGGAGGAGACGTCCCCGGGCTGTACGTGTGTTGAATGCGGAGGTGCCGTCCGTTCGGCGCTAGATCGGATCTTCCGCGATTTGAATCGCCGCGAGTACGACTCCATCAACCACGTTCTTGTAACGCTTCCGCTTAGCGATCTTCAAGGGTATGAAGATGCACTCCCCTCTCTCTCGTTGCTAGTATCTCCATAGATTGATCTTGGTGATGCGTAGAAAATTTTGAATTTCTGCTACGTTCCCGAACAGTGGCATAATGAGCTAGGTCTATGCGTAGTTACTATGCACGAGTAGAACACAAAGCAGTTGTGGGCGTAGATGTTGTTAATTTTTCTTGCCACTACTACTCTTATCTTGCTTCGGCGGCATCGTGGGATGAAGCGGCCCGGATCGACCTTACACGTACGCTTACGTGAGACAGGTTCCACCGACTGACATGCACTAGTTGCATAAGGTGGCTAGCGGGTGTCTGTCTCTCCCACTTTAGTTGGAGCGGATTCGATGAAAAGGGTCCTTATGAAAGGTAAATAGAAATTGGCATATCATGTTGTGGTTTTACGTAGGTAAGAAACATTCTTGCTAGAACACCTATAGAAGCCACGTAAAAACTTACAACAACAATTAGAGGACGTCTAACATGTTTTTGCAGCAAGTGTTTTGTGATGTGATATGGCCAAAGGTTGTGATGAATGATATATGTGATGTATGAGATGATCATGTTCTTGTAATAGGAATCACGACTTGCATGTCGATGAGTATGACAACCGGCAGGAGCCATAGGAGTTGTCTTTATTTTTTGTATGACCTGCATGTCATTGAAGAACGCCATGTAAATTACTTTACTTTATTGCTAAATGCGTTAGCCATAGAAGTAGTAGTCGTTGGCGTGACAACTTCATGAAGACACGATGATGGAGATCATGATGATGGAGATCATGGTGTCATGCCGGTGACGAAGATGATCATGGCGCCCCGAAGATGGAGATCAAAGGAGCAATATGATATTGACCATATCATGTCACTTTTTGATTGCATGTGATGTTTATCATGTTTATGCATCTTATTTGCTTAGAACGACGGTAGTAAATAAGATGATCCCTCATTAAAATATCAAGAAAGTGTTCCCCCTAACTGTGCACCGTTGCGAAAGTTCGTCGTTTCGAAGCACCACGTGATGATCGGGTGTGATAGATTCTTACGTTCACATACAACGGGTGTAAGCCAGATTTACAAACGCGAAACACTTAGGTTGACTTGACGAGCCTAGCATGTACAGACATGGCCTCGGAACACAAGAGACCGAAAGGTTGAGCATGCGTCGTATAGTAGATACGATCAACATGAAGATGTTCACCGATGATGACTAGTCCGTCTCACGTGGATCGGACACGGCCTAGTTGACTCGGATCATGTAATCACGTAGATGACTAGAGGGTTGTCTATCTGAGTGGGAGTTCATAAGATGAACTTAATTATCCTGAACATAGTCAAAAGATCTTTGCAAATTATGTCGTAAGCTCGCGCTTTAGTTCCACTGTTTAGATATGTTCCTAGAGAAAATATAGTTGAAAGTTGACAGTAGCAATTATGCGGACAATAGAAAGCTTATGTCCGCTCAGTGTGCTGAACCCCAAACGTCGTCTGTGGATGTTGCGAACATCAGACATACACGTTTTGGTAACTACGTGATAGTTCAGTTAAACGGTTTAGAGTTGAGGCACCAAAGACGTTTTCGAAACATCGCGGAACATATAAGATGTTTCGAGGGCTGAAATTGGGATTTCAGGCTCGTGCCCACGTCAAGAGGTATGAGACCTCCACGGAGATCAGGACCTCCGTCTAGGAGAAGATCCATCGGATTCAAGACCCCTAAACGGGAAGATCCCCTCGTGGATTCAAGGCCTCCTCTTGGAGAAGAACGGTTACCTTTGTATCTTTCCTTTGTTGATTTTGGACCATGTATCACTCGTGCTTCGATGATCTAGACCTTGTGTGATTGATCTCTTGTCGGTTGAGTGTTTCTCTCGTTCTTCCCCGTGATTTCCTCTCGTGCTTCTGCGTGTTCTTCGTGTTTCCCCCGTAGGATCCCCTCCAAACGTGAAAGATCGACGAATTAGGGTTCCACCCTGCATCATCCCCTCAGCTCAAAACAAATTTTTGCAGCCTTATAACTTATGTAAGTATTGTTGAACATGTACAGTTACACCCCCCCCCCCTCACCCACCCACCCACACACACACAGCAAGGGCCTCAACCTCATAAACTACTACTTTTAACTTCATCGTCATTTCATTTCCTTGGTCAGGCGTGGAGACTGTGGGAAGTTGGAGAAGCAATTGAACTGGTGGACTGTTCTGTTGCTGTGAATTGCCTACTTAATGAAGTTCTACTGTGTGTTCATGTGGGCAGGGACGGAGCCAGGATTCTAACATAGGGGGGGCAAGGTTTTCCTTTTGGTGACTGACTAGGAAAAAAATTGTACAGAGACGGTTGTGGCTTAGGTTCATCAAGAGAAGAAAACATGTGCTGGCTTTGAACAATTTATTTTTTACAAGTTATCATAAAGAAATACAAAGGGTAATTCACATACTAATGAACTAAATCTTTCTGCTGCTGGAAGGGTTAAACAATGCAAAATCTTATCTCATGGGTCAGGACTCGGGAATATTTCCTAATAACAATTTTATGTATACAGTTTGTCTTGTTCCAATCCTTTAGTTTTAAAGGTACAGATTAATCAAATTATAGGGAGAGGGAGTATAAGCCAAGGATGAAGTAAAGAGAATGAGAAACGAGAGTAACATAGTCTTACTTGCCTCATCGCCGATCATGCTAGCTGTGCGGCTGGCCGACCGGCCGTGCATCCGCACAAGCTTTGGATCGCCTTGTCCCCTTCGACAGTCTAGATCTTGATTTAGGAATTGCACGGCGCTGAGTACGGAACTGCCCTATACGGCGGCTATACCTTAGCGATAGCATCGGAGGCAAGTAAAAGGAAAGAAAAATAATACTAATTGCGTCCTTCGTCTTCTTGTTGTGGGCTGCTGCAGGGGCCTGCTATAGATGGGCTTTATAGTTTTGCACTTCACGTGGTTAGGGGGGGCAAAGTTAGCCCAGCGTTCATTATTTTCCCTTATTTTTGCCAGCTGCTTGATCGTTATTACGTAAAAACGAAATCGTTAGGGGGGGTCTAGCCCCCCCTCGTCCCCCCTTGGAATCGTCCCTGCATGTGGGACTCTTGTGTGTTCAAGACCATCCAAACGATAGGCCGCTAATGTCATCGGTTATGCCTATGCTGGAGAATGAAAACACACTACTTCCAACTCCAAAGCAACCTGCGTATTTTGCTCTAAGTAATTGTAAAGGTCGAGAAGCAACAGATAACATAGAGAACTCCACAAATGCAATTAGCATCACAACCTTGGAGGGTCGTTAAATGTTGTATAACTTAGTGTGTGCGGATATTAGTATACTCTCCTTGTGAACTAAACTTTGCATATGCCGGTTGTGGAGAATACTCTATGTATTTTATTATATTTGTGGTGCTTCATACTTCTTATAAACCTTTAAAATAGATCCGAGTGTTTTTTGGCAAAAAAGAAGTGATGGCCTTCTTTCAGGAGTTGCCAAAGTAGTCTAGAATTGGTACAGAAGAAACCAAAGCTGCAGAGAGCCAGGGACCAAGAACTCAGGGTCAGGGGCGACCTATGAACTGGATGAGTAACTCGGCTCGATCAGGCAAGCATGGGGCCAAGTTATCAGGAATTTTCAGAGCACAAGTGATGAACGCCAGGCGCACGGTTCAATAACTCACCCTGAGATCATTTGTGTGCCATTAGCTACCTCGTTTGATCTAAATCTCAGACACCAAAGTGAGTGATCACAGACTGCACATCACAAACTGAAGGAGAAGCAGAGCAGAGTCTACAAATACGCAATCCTTCATTCCTAGTAGATCACAAACTGTACATCAACCGAGCAGGAACACAAACAAATATACTAGCAAGCATCAGATTCACAAAAACGAAGAAAGAATCAATCAACAGGCAACAATCAAGTCAACCACGCAGCGGTCCTCTACTCTCTACACTCACTGACGCCATCCATGGCAATCGAACGCGCGAAACGGTCGTCGCTGATCAGGCGTTCCCGCCCATCGGCGCCGGCTTATCGCCCCGGTGCGCCTTGTTGTACGCCCGGTGGCGCCGCTCCCTGGCGTAGATCACCCAGAAGATGAGGGACAGCATCACGGCCGCCGACACCAGCACCAGCCCGATGTACACCCACCTGCTGTACCGCTCCAGCCCCGGGCAGTAGTTCTGGCTGATGTTGCTGAAGGTGTCGCGCACGAAGGTGCAGTCCTGCAGCTGCACCAGGAACGGCCCGTACTGGTACAGCCCCAGGCTCACATTCAGGCCCGCCGCCATCTGCCCGAAGATCCGAGGGGTCAGCCGCCCCACCGTCGTGCAGACCTCGGTCCCTGACACCATCCTCGTCTGGCACTCGAAGGTCCTGAAGACCTGCATTCAGCGGCACGGGCAGACAAACCATTACCAGTGTTATTCAGAGTTTTCACCAAAATGATGTGATCTCAAAGTGCAACTGGCAGCCACAAACTATTCAATTACCTGGGTTGCATTGTCCAAGGTGACCTCTCCGCGGGCGCAGGTGCGCTTGCTCAGATTGGGTCCAAACGGGTTGCAGAGTGTGGGTATCAGTGGCCCTGACTGGTTGTAGTAGAAGGGAGTCGCCGCCGGAGGGAAGTTTCGGTTTGACACATTGGAGAGCACCTGGTTCACCAGATTCACTAGCTGTGATGTGACTTCCTTGGTTCGTGTCAGGGTCTCATTCGCTGTAGCCGGTTCAACACAGGGGATAATGTCATCCAGAGCAGTGTGTTCTGTTGGATGAGCGACCCACTCGTCCATTGAAACACAGGTGTCACCAACAACACTGTCATGACACAAAAGGTGACAAATAAGTGAACTCGTTCATCATAGCATAAGAGTCGTTATCACAAAGTAAGCAAGCACTATAGCACCAGTTACTGGACCAAGACAAACATAGCATGTAATAGGACCCACTAAGCTGTACAGAAAACACAAAATCTTCTACCAAATATACGAAGCTACACCAAAAGCCCCATTTTTTCACAGTTTTTACCGAGGTACATGTCCAAACATGATTCTGTACAGGTTTTGCAACTGAAAGGAACAATTTGAAACAAAGCTATAAAGATGTTCACAGAATATATATTCCCATGCCAGAGATGTCACCAGGGGCCAGAGTCACTAATCCAAGTAGCAAAGAAAAAAGCATTGTAATTAACACGTAGCTTCAAAGTGAAATACAGTATACCATAGCAACCAACTATAGCTACTATCAATAAATGGATTTTGTTTTCAGACTTGGTAGATCCCGGTTTCCTAAAAGAGAGGAATAATGATGATGATAGACAACAGGTTTACGGTCTGTACTTATCAATGGTGAGTGGTGACAGCATGGATTTGGGAAACAAGAGAACACGGTACCAAAGTGAGTGGAGTAAGAACAAAGAAAGTATTTGGTAGTTGGGGGTTCAGAGTCCAATTAACGAGCAATAACAAGGAAAAATGCCTAGAGTGCTGCAATGATGTAGCAATGACCCGAATCCAGGATGACAATGTATTGACATTTTCAATGCAGCGAGGCTCCAAGGCGTGAATGCAATCTACATATAGTTGCAAGATACATATAGACTGTTGATGACTTCATGCAGGCGCTACATCATGTGCTGTCAACATGCCCCAACCATGATCTAGGGTGAAATGGGCCTGGCCCTAAAACAAAATAATTGACACTAATCTTTAAAAGACTCTTTAACTTCACAATATAACTATATATAAGCCGGTTATATACCATTTGATTACGGAGATTAGTTGAACCTGGCTGTAGATTACGTAAAAAATTATAGAAACACCTCAAACAACAGTTCTATGTGCACATATTAATACTATAGAAAACTTCTACTGAGTGAGACAATTGCAAAAGGGTGGAGTACATACTTGTGCAGAAGAAGGAATACACCGCACAGGATAAAGGTCCCGGTGACTAGTATCCATCCAACAACAACCAAACTGCATAAAAATTGAATAAATGAGCAATATGCATGGTTTATCACAAAGAAAGGGGAATTCAAGCATGTTATTAGCATAAACAAAGGTCTGAACTTACATGTTGACAAGGAACTCCAGCCCAAGGATGGATAACACTGGTAAAATCAAACCATCAGCATGTTAGCATAAAATGGACTTAGTTTTGTTTAGAAATGCATACAGTTACATTCATTTTTTAACCAATGTAAAAAAAAAATAAGCACTTACGGAAGCCAATAAATGCCAGAAGAAGCATTACTGCTGCAATGATAATCAAAGCTAGCCGCCTGAAATGAAATTTGTCAATCATGTGCATGATAACCAGCCCCTGTCATATTGCATCATTAATTAAGAGGAAATTGTGATGACAAGGAAAAATGATGCTTACACTTGATTCAGCAATTTTTGGATCTTCACAGAATTTTCAGATGTTCTAGTAGAAAGATCGGTAGCTGATGTGTTCAATTTTGCCTGAATTTCATTGATCTCACCCATCACATTTGGAGGAAGTAAGAACTGTCCTATGTCAACCTTTTTTGCAGCGGATAGACTATCCGAGAGGTTCCTAAGGTTTTCAACAGTAAAATCCGCCTGGTCGACGACAAAATCCAAGGTGGTCGTTGTGCTTGCATGGAATTTGCCCTGGCCAACATACAGCACAACACTTCCAGCACTGGAAGCATTGATATAATGGAACTAGTTTAGCGAACACAACTCAAAATATGCAGACGTAAGACAACGATCCAGCTTCACAGATGTGAGTACTTACATTGCGGCGCAGGTGAATAATATCAGAAGTATCAGTGAAAGGGCATATGCTATTCTCGAGTAGCTATAACCTTTGTGCCCACAGCAGCAATGGTGGCAGCAAATCCCAAGCATGAGGAGGAAGAATAGCACAAACCACAGCAAGGCCACGACGAACAAGGGATATGCTGTGTATCCAACGGACTGGAACAAAAGAATCAGGGGCAATAACATGTTACTATCCAAGTAACAGACATAAGCAGATATAATAACATACTCCCTCCGTTCGGAATTACTTGTCATCAAAATGGATGTATGTAGAACTAAAATACATCTAGATACATCCATTTCAATGACAAGTATTTCCGAACGGAGGGAGTAGATGCACGCTTAGTTTTCAAACAGACTTACAGCCCAGTAGTGAACTTCGCTGATGTTCCAACCGCCTTCATATCTGTTGAACGCATTCAGAGGGTCCTTCCGAAAAGTCCGATGCTCCGCCAACACGAAGGAGCTATTGGTGGTGACATTTATGTCAGCAGGAGCTTCAGCAACTGATCTTCTCACCACCAGGCCATGTGTATCTGTTTTTTTTTCAGTAAGAGTTTCTTGTTACAGCCAGTAAAACATAGGTAAATCACATAATAATATTATTATTATCCCAGCACATAGGCATACTCCATGCCGGTACGATAATATACACCTTGTTAACACGCACATGTTAATTTAGAACTTGAACAAAAAGATCGTGAGTATAGATTTTCAAAAATTTCAAAAATCAAAGATACAAGAATCAAGAAATTTTGTGGGGAATTAAGCCTCATATAATGGAAGCAATATACTACCAGATGATTAGGAAAACGAATCCAGGAACATTAGTACATCACATCACTCAGATGCCTAAAGGGCAACCTACTGAAAACCACTTGTGGATAAAGTGAGAGTGGAGATGGGGATGAGTCACGCATCGAAAGGGACGGAAGACTGCACCAGAAATGAGAAATCCATTTGGGGTACGGGAAGAATTTGAGAGCGGCATTGCTGAGAACCAGCTACAGGAACCAGGAAAAAGTGTGTCGCCAAGAAGAGGATGAAATAATTGGTGTGCCGTCACAAGAACGCAGAAGAGACCGAAATTCGTGAGGCGGCCAAGATGCCAACACCATCCTGAAAAATCTACATGCTGAAAATAGGCAGGGGCGTGACTTAAACATATGAGCAAAATTCAGATATTTTTTCTGTTCTTTACAGAGAGACACAGATTCATCGAGAGCAACAGTCTGAATCCACCAGAAATACGAACGCGGTGGCGCAACACGTGATTCTTTTTTTTTTTTGAGATAAAAATTGAGGGAGAAAAGAAGAGGACAAGAAACAGATGCGCGGAGACCTGAGGACCACAGAGCAGTAAAAAATTGGGGGGAGTATTTGTATTTCCGCATCAACAATCCGACTGCGTTGATTTAATACCCAGAAAAAAAATGCACAGATATTTCTAACGAACACGCATGACAAAAGCAACCGCTACTCGCGCATGAATCATCAACGCAGCCAGCAATCCCCGCGGCAAATCAGGCAACGGGAACAAGAAACAGAAAGAACAAGAAACGACGGGGGAGAAGTAACCTTGGCCGGAGTGGAGCGCCCGGTGTGGCTCGCGGGGGGCGCGGTGCGTCCCGGCGGCGCAGAAGGAGAGCGCGACGAGGAGCAGCAGCGCGACGCGCACGAGGCGCGCGGGCAATGCCATGGCCGGGCCGCCAGGCAAGATCGATTCGGCGCACGGGAAGGGGACAGGAACAAGGGGGGGAGGCTTCAGGCGGAACAAGAGAGAAAGGGACGGGCTTTGCGATGAAGGAGACAGACAGGGGGGAGATTTGTTCGGCCTCGGCGTCGCTGCTCGTCTTCGCGGTTTCGGGTGCGATTCCGATGGATTTCTCGTGGAAATGGGAGGGAGCGGGGTTAAAGATGGGGGATTTGGCTTTTGCGGCAGACAGAGAGAGAGAGGGACGGACTCTCCTCCTCTTCTTCCTCACTTCTGGGGTGGGATGGGAGGGAGGGCCGCCGCATATGTGGTGGTCTGTGGCTCGGCGTGTGTCACTGTGCCGCGTCTTGTGTTCTTCCCAAACTGCCCACGGGGAACTGTTTCGGTGACTGTTGGGATGGGGAAGTTACCGCAATGCCCCCTCGGGTATCGTGACTGTCCGGTGACGCTCTATGATTTTTCTTTTTTCAGAAATGATAAATCCAGAACGTTTGGATTTTAATCATGACAACTGAACGTTTTTCATGTCACATCGAGTCAACTAAAGTTTTCATAAAAAAGAATTGGGGGTTCCCATGTCTAAAATCCGAATGTTCGGGATTTATCAGGATCTTTTTCTCTAAGGGGGCCGCCTAAAATTAATAGTTAAAAAAAATTGAGTTCCAGTCATCTTCCACAATGTCATCGCACACACACAACCCCCGCCTCTCCTCCTCCTCCTCATTGACACTGCAGGTGTGGGAGTACATAGAGTTATAGCTTCCCTCGATACGGGCCTTTTGGGTAGCTTTCCGATGCTCGTCGCTTTGGCTCTTCCAACGACGGCGGTGACGAAGTCTTTTTCGGCGGCATGTCATTGGTGGTGGAGACGGCACCGATAGGACGTGTAAGGTCCCCTTCAATCTCTCCATTTCGACGGTGTTGCCTGCACTAATATCGATTACTCGATGACGTATTTTGTTGTTGGCTATGATCTGCAAGGTTCATCCACGTCACAACAACAATAACTTCCCTTTGTAGTTTGGTCTTCATGCCTCGTCTTCGTCATGTAGGTATGTCTTCCGGTGTTGGCATAGGGCCCGTGAGGAATAATGGGGTTTGGCTCATGAATCTGCGGTCTTCTAGCTGTGACGACTTCTTCAGGGTGATGGTCCAATAGGCTTGTGGCCTTGATGTCTTTGGTCCGCAATCAACTACGACGGGATGGCTCCGGCGTAGAGCAGGCATGCTGCGGTGCGCCATCGGACATGTGGGAGGATGAAGACTGTGACGTCCGATGTAACTCTTTTCTTATATTTTCAATGGGGTTTTAATACAGGATTGGTTGGTGTGTTTTGAAAAAACATTTCCATTTTACACGAACAGATAAACGCATTCTTTTGTACAGATGACACGTGCATTCGTTCAAACCTCCAAGAGCGGGGCAGTATGGGGAGAAGCTACACATTTTATATATCCAAGACCTCCAAATCTCAAACACCTGTTTGAGCGGCTGCCCCCAATCCTCCATGGGCAATACGGGAAGAACCTACTACAGGAGCAAAGGATTCGCTTTAGCAAAAGGTTAAACCGATGAGGATTTGACCGCGACGCCCCCACCATCGCCTGTCTCACGGCGCAAGTAGTAAAACGAATTTGTTTGAAGCGACTACTACTAAATTAATAAGTAAAACCATGACGCGCCCGACCAGGATCATTCTAGAGGCTCGCCGTCGCAACGACTAGTCGTCCTGCCCGGCGCCCTCGAGCCGCGTCGCCTGGCGTCGGGGCCCGCGACAAAGCGACCTGCCGCCAACTCGCCATGCATGAAGTAGTTGGAAAATGGATTATTTTTTGAGGGGCGTAATACTGGGCACCACGAGGGACGGGCATTATTCTCTTTCTCGCCGACGATTTTCTTAAATCTTTGGATTACTAATTTATATGTGTTTATATTGCTGTCACGTATCAGGAGGTGATACGCGCGGTGGCTTTAGGGCTAGCTTCCGGGCGAAGCAAAGCATGTCCTTCTCCCCTGTCGTAGCGTTGTCTAATAATCACTTTGCTTTCTCGGCGTCGAGCGACGAGAAAATCCATTATGTTTACCGTGTGTCCTTGACGTGTGCTGGTTGGTCGATCGTGTGTGCAGTTTAGTTTATCCCGCGCAGCAGCAAGCGAAGTACGTACGCGCCACGTCCGCTGCGCGTTCGAACGTTCCGCCGCCCGCACAGCTGGGCGCCTGGGCGGGACTGAGTACGTCGACGTCGCGTTGCCGGCCCACGTGGTGCCGTCTGGAGCTTTCGGTTCCATCATCCATGGCGCCGTCGTTGTCTGCTGAGTCCCCCGAGGGTGGTTCGGAGTTCGGGGCTCGAAAAGGGACGTGCCGGCAGGTGGATGGCTCGCGCGCGCGCGGCAGCTCGAATGAAAGAAAGACGGCCATGTGCCGCGCAGCCCGGGCCCGGCTAGCACCATGCATCATCTTTCTCCCCGGCCGTCCGTTGACGGGCTCTTTTCTTTTGCCCGGTCAGCGAGAGAGCCATGCGCTTTTGTCTCACACGTGTCGGCCGATCAACGGGCGAATGCCGTCAGTGTGGATTCTCAGCACTTTGCGTCTGTGGCCCGACTAAACCTGACCATTCCACGGCCGGGTCGGGTTCGGGCCGGGCTTGGCAAAGGCCGAAGAAAAAATCCCAAGCCCGAGCCCGACCCTCCCTGGCCTGAAGCACATGAGCCGTGACATTTTTAATTAAATTATTTATATTCAGGATTACATTGATGTATTATACCTATATTTTACATAAAAATATATATAGCCTTTTAGGGCTTTTTTCGGGCTTTTGGGCCAGGTTTCGGAAAAGGAAGTGGAACCCGAGCAGTCACATGAAGCAGGGTATGGTTGTTGGGTTTGCACTTGACATGCATAGCATGGCTAGCCGTTTTACATGCAGATTAGCTCCTTGGATGTAGCTGAGTTACATCCAGCCAGTCAAATCTACGCGTACAACACCACTTGCCAAATGATGTGGTGGTTTTGCCAAAACCATGAAAAATCAAAGCATGTAAAAACTACTCCCTCCGTCCCAAAATTCTCGTCTTAGATTTGTCTAGATACAGATGTACCTACTACTAAAACGTGACTTGATACATCCGTATTTGGACAAATCTAAGACAAGAATTTTGGGACGGAGGGAGTAGTATTCATTGCCCAAGCACGAATAAACTATGTGGGGGAGATTACTGTGCTACCAATCTAAGCCTTAGGGCTCTTTCGAAAATAACATGTTGCAAATAAATGCAGTTATCCCAAACAATCTGGTTGCCTGCTCTAAATAATATGTTAGCAGAAAAGAGTGATAACAGAGACTAGACACACAACAATCTTGTTGGCAATACCTATATCTAGAGACGGGCAAAGCATAGTGGTAATGGACTGCAGTTAGTAAGTGCAAAATGTATAGATGTATACTAAAATAAAAAAAACATTGAGGGCTGTTAGAACTAATTCCTCTTTGTCTAGGGAAATCGTGATATATTTGAAGATTTACTCAATTGCATGATTGACGCCATGAAAGTTGGGCACTGCCTTCATTGGCGCGACCACAACCTCCATGGGTGATCGATAGTTGGTGAGGGATGAGATGTGTGCGAGGGGGCAGTGAACGTTGTGTGGTGAAATAGGAGGAATATATGAGTCTATATGATGATGGGTCCGAGATTGATGCCCGGTTTTTTTAGGTGGTTTTGAATTTCCCAAAACCACTCATACAATTCTTCCATCCGTGCATCATTCCAATTCAAAGACTACCAAAGTATAAGACCGTGTGAGTATTACGTGATGATTGATTGTATGTGCTAATTGATCGCTTCTATCGTCTGATGCTTAACATGTTGGTGAAAAAGATAAGAATATCCTACTTCATGTGCTGGTTTCGATTCCTTTTCCTACTACGATAAAGAAACAATTTCATTTTTTTTCTATCCTTTTCCTACTTCATGGGCTGCTGAACTAAAATGAAAGAAATAATTTCCTTATTTTTCTTTCCTTTTCCTAGTTCATGTGTCGGTCATGTTCATAATATGGCGATGCTTGATTTTGATTACATCTCGCTTCAGCCAAAAGAATCAGCGCTGGATCATAGTTTATGTAAAACAATTAAAAACTATAGTACTCCCTCTGTTTCATAGTGTAGTGCATATAGATTTTTTGAATAGTCAAACCTCATAAATTTTGACCAAGTTTGTGGAGAAAAACATTTACATCTAGAATGCCAAACATATATCATTAGATTCACCGTAAGATGTAGTTTCATATTTTATATATTTGGCATTGTATATATAAACAACTTTCTATATAAACTAGGTCAAAGTTTATAAAATTTGACTTTACAAAAAAATCTGTAGGCACTACATTATAGGACGGAGGGATCATATTTTAAAAACCGCATTATTCAAAGACTGCAGGTTTTGATGCATAGCCACTATATATCATAGTTTGGACCACCTGCCAGCTACTCCCTCCGTCCTTCAAAGAGTGTATTTCCAACATTATTGGAGGGTCAAACTATCTCAAAGTTTGATCGAGTTTGTGCAAAAATATATCAATGTTTATGAAACCAAATAAGTGTACGATAAAAAATATATTTTATCATGAATCTAATGCTACTAATTTGATGGCATAAATGTTGGTATATTATTGTATAAATATGGTCAAACTAAAAAAGTTTGACTTTCCAACAAAGTTGGAAATACACTCTTTAAAGGACAGAGGGAGTAGGTGCATATTCCCTTCTATTCTAATACCAGACTAATGAGACCCCTCTATCTGAATGCCTTGCAATTTGAGTGTTGCATTGAGCTATACCGTGGCAACTCCTATCATTTTGCATCGCGGCCCCTAGTACCTAGGTTGCCCTTTTCAGAGAAATCCATGGCCATAATATTCCAGGTAGGGACGACGACAGTGCTGGAAGGATGGCGTGCCAGTTTTCTATCATTCATGGCGACGAATACAATGTTTATTGACGACGGTGCAACAAAGTAAATTAATAAGCAAACAATTGTGTAGCAAAAGCAATGGTTAATTATGCCAAAACACCACATAGTATTTAAACCTATATATATATATATATATATATATATATATATATATATATATATATATATATATATATATATATATATATATATATAGGAAAATGGGTTCATACACCTAGGTGTACGTACTCCCAACACCAAACAACTAACGCGAGGAAGCTATCGGGGCACACACCCGTTTAATTATCCCGCATTCAAATTAATTATATAATTAAGTTGTTAACTACCGACCTCTCTTTGCATGGATAAGATCTAGTTCAAAAAGTTGTTACGTGAAAGTAGGGAATTGAGATGCACATTATATTTACTCACTACCAACCTAGGCTAGGAGCTGACGACTCGTTTGGCCGTCCAATGGCTCTAGCCAACAGAATCTCCGGCGGCGGCGACCGGCAACGTGCACCTTAATTGGCCACCGTGGAAGCTTCAAGCAAGAGATGTAAGATATTTCTCACATCAATTTATACATCTTGGGTGTTGGTTCCTACAATTTATCTCCCACTACTCTCGCTTGTTACAGATCTCACTAGTGAAGTTGGGCAGCCCGGCGACTCGACGATGAAGGCGAGATCGATGCATGGCTATGCTGCAGGCAGGGCTCAATGAAGTAGACGAGATGCTGAAGGCAGTAGATCAACGATAGAGATGAGATGCCGACAGCGGCGGCTCGAGGACAATGAGGACGAACATCTTACATGGTGCGGCTGCACACCGACGGTGATGAACATGCTTGGCAATCCGTATGGTGGGCTGATGGCCAGTGTTTCAACATGACGCCGACGGGCGCTGTGGGCGTGGTTAAACGAGTTCATCCATGGCATATCATATAAATTGGTTGATGCACCAGGCGGCTGAAGAACATGCATGCAAAGTCAATGTACATATAGCTATCCAGTATAATTGTTCATTTATTGGAGAACACATACTTCTTTGGATCTTTCCGGTGTATACTTCTTCATTCAAGATTGAAGCATACAGTCAATAAAAAAATCAGTATATACCGCCCTAATCTAGATTGTAGTATATACCTCTCTGGCTTTGTGTGTAGTATAGTATACTTCAGATCTGAAGTAAAAAAAGAAGGTACTATATTATTTGGAACAAGTATGTATACTCCCAGTTGTTTTAGTTGTATAAAAAAAGAATAGTATAATCCAGATTTCAAAACAACAGTACATACTTCAAAGCTATTGGCATATATAGCCCTTAAAAAAAGGTATGTACTTTTGTAAAAATAGGTATATACCACTTAAAAAGGATAATATATACTCAGTACTCCCGAACATATACTGAGATTATTATGGCCATACTCCTTAGTTATCCTTTCTTTGCAGGATATACTCCTTAAAGTATCCTTCTTTTTGAAGGATATACTCCTTACTTATCCAATACAATATTAGAGTATATTAACAGATGTATTAGTATGTTACTTCTATCAAACATATGCGTACATATACTACCCGAAGAAAAATATGTCGGTTTCATACTGTAGAATGTACGACCACGGTTTAAATAAAAGGACAAGAGGAGGCGTGTTATACTTCCCAATAAATAATCATCATGTTTCTTACGTGGAAAAATTGAAAGATAGACACCGATTCCTTGCATGTAGGATTAAGTTGTTGCATGCAGCCATTCTCACATCCCGTAGAGATAAAATCAGTTACACGTACGACAATTTAGCATTAATCTGTTCCCCAAAAAAATAGTGTTAATCTTTTCCGTTAGTTCGGTTTGCTAGTGGGGCTGGGAGTATGTACCCCCGGGAGTACAAAATAGGTGTCATATATATATATATATATATATATATATATATATATATATATATATATATATATATATATATATATATATATCATGAGCTCACTTGCAATTTTTTCATATAACTCACTTTGGGGTATCTTAAATATAGTATATGAACATATTAAAAATATTAAAGTAGAGTATATACTACCACATGGTAGTATATAAGAAATGGGTGTAGCTACACCCGATAGTAGGATGCATTTTCCCTATATATATATTATCTATTTATCAATATCAAAAAAGATAATTCTTGATTAGCCGTAGAAAACTTAAATAGCGATTATTTTCTGACATTTATGCATTCTTCAGTCGTTGATGACCCCCAAGGCCTCTCTAATTTCCTCCGGGCTTCGGGATGGGATCGCATGCTTCATTATGTTTGATCGTCAGCATCTAGATCACCGGTTCCTTTCCTTCCTGAGCTGTACTGGATCCTAGAAAAGATGCAAAAACACAATTATTAAATAAACGGCACACCGAAACACATTATATATTTACTTACATAGGTGGTGAACTTGTTATTCCTAAGAGTACCATTCCAGTGGGTCATCTCCTGTAAGACTATGAAACCAGTGTTTGTTGCGACAGAAAGAACTTCATATAGTAAAAACTATGTTGGTGTGCATTTAATGTATGTGATCTTTTTAGTAGATTACCGCGGGGCGTTAGAAGAAATATTATCTTCTAGCCAATCCATGAGTTGGGTATTTCATCCAGGGGTCCTCGTTTGCAACATGTTGTTGAATTCCTGATTCAACAATGTAATTTGCTTCCTTATTTATTTGTTATGAAAGTCCTCTTCAACTCGGCATTGGTTGATGCATGGATCAATCATGAGAGTCCCCCCACGCATGTTGACTACAAATAGCCCGTAGGAGGAATCCACGTGACCCAATGGTAGTAAATACCACAGTAGGTAGGCACATGTTATTTGCTAATATAACAAGCTAACTAAATTTTAAGAATGAGAATCACTTATAATTGTAAAGTTGAACATGTTTTCTAAATATAACATGTTTAACTCTACAATTGCAAGTGATTCTCACTCTTAAAATTTAGTTTTCTTATTATATTAGCAATTAACATGTGTCTAGCTATTGCATTATCTACTAACATTGGCTGCCATGGATTCCTCCTACGGGCTACTTGTAGTCAACATGCACAAAGAGAGTTATCGTGATTGATCCAACCATCGACCGATATTGAGATGAAGAGGACTTTCATGACAAAGAAATGAGAAAGGAAATCACATTATTAAAGCAGGAATTAAACAATGTGTTGCAAACGAGGATTCCTGGTTAGAATACCCAACTCATGGATTGGCAAATAGGCAACATTTCTTTACCGCCAGGCGGTAATCTGATAAAATTATCATGTATATTAGATAAACATTGGTATTATTTTTAATATATGGAGTTATTTCTGTCACAACAAAGACACTGATTTCATAGCCCTATAGGAGATGGCCCACTAGAATGGTACTCTCAGGCATATTATGTTCACCACTAACGTAAGTACATATATAATGAGTTCTGGTGTGCCATTCATTTTCAAGCCATTTTTTAAATGACTTTGGTTTCACATATTTCTAGGTTCCAATATAGCCCAGGAAGAAACTGATGGTCAAACACAATTAAGCACGCGATAACATCATGAAGGAAATTAGAACGGCCTTGAGGTCATAGGCGACTAAAGATGGACCGATGCATGCATAATTGTCAAAAATAATTGCTATGTAAGCTTTTTTTGGGACCTAATTGAGAATTGTGTATTTTTTTCATGTAGATAATTAGATAATATATTGTCTTCCACTCCCTCCATCCGAAAAAACTTGTCCCTCAAATGGATGTATCTAGAACTAATTTGGTGCTAGATACATCCATTTGAGGGATAAGCTTGGGACAAGTTTTTTCGGACGGACGGAGTATATATATAGGTTTTAAATACTTTGTGGAGTTTTGGCATAATTAAACATTGCTTTTGCTACCATATTATTTGCTTATTAATTGATTTTGTGCACCATCGACAACAAACATTCTATTTGTCTGAAGTCAAGGACAATGAAGCACTTGATAAAATTCCAGATGAAATTAGAGCGGCATTGAGGGTCATTAACGACTGGGGATGGACTGATGCTGAATAAATGCAGAAAAATAATTGCTTATTAAGCTACTCGTTAGGGAATTGCCTATATTTCACATCAGATAATTAGATAAGATTTTGTCTTCTATGTATGAAGTTTTAAATTAGTTTGTGGTTTTCGCATCAATAAACTATTGTATTTGCTACAGTATTGTTTGCTTATGTGTCTTCTATCTATATATATTGTCTTTGTGTGCATGCATGAGTTGTGAGCCCTAATTGTATTAGAAAAATGGCGCGTCCTCCATCATGCATTGTCGTACCTACCAGAAATACTATGGCCATGGATTTCCCTCAAAATGGCAGCCTATGTACTAGGGATTGCGATGCAAAATGAGGAGTCGCCATGGCATGGGGAAAATTGCAAGGCATCCAGATAAAGAGGACTTAGCAGCCTGGTAGTAGAAGATCCTGGTCCAAACTACGATATATAGTGCTTATGCACAAAACCTATAGTATTATACTTTTCAAACTATTTTGCTTCCAAACGCCACAGTAGCTCAACCCGAGTACCACGACTGAAAACCCACTGAACCACCGCTTGTCGATGTAGACCTGACCGGTTCAGTGGTCAAGGTGAACCGAAGGCTTCTTGGTGTAGACCGAACCGGTTCAGTGGTCCAGGTGAACCGGAGGCTTGTTGGAGTGGACCATGTCTGGTTCACGTGGTTCATACAGACCAACATCTTGTCGATGTAGACAGGACGCAGTCTGCAAGGTTTTGAGCCATATCGTGTCTCGTATTCGATACTTTCTCATATCATACAACTCCATCCATACACACACTGCCTTATGATACGAGGTTTACGTCGTCGGAAATCAACACATATCAGCTACCGAAGATTGAACTTTTAAAAAAATATGTATTTGAACTTCTAATCAAACTTGAACCAAGCTAAGCAAACATAATGAGAGAGCATTAACCCAACAAATAATGGTTTTTGAGCACATACCGTCTAACAAAGTTGCAACGTCAACCACATATTCTAAATATACTAAATCTAGCTAGGTTTGATTTACCTTGATTTTTTGACTTTTTTCTAACAGTGAAAAGCAGGCCAATGGGAGGTTGCCACGCAAATAATTGGGGGAGCTAGCCGGGTGTACTTCTATGTGGATCCGGCGATTTTGCCTGAGATTTAGGACATTCCTTTTGCAGTCTTGTAGGTTTGTGCATGGTGCATGCATCTGGTGGATTTGACTACGTCTTCTGTACGTGTCTTCAGCTGGAATGCCTTGTTGGTTCTGGACGCCGCTGTTCGATGAGTTTGGCAGGTAACGTGTCGACGTGTGTTGGTAAACCGCCTATGTTGCATTCTCTGGAAAACTCCCGTCGAATCGTTCCACCGCTGTACAGTCCTATAAAGGCTCAGCCACTGCCCGTCCCTTCCTCCCAGCGCACATGCACAAGTAGCAGCATCTCCCAGCGCACGGCTCCGACTCACCGCCCGCCTTGTGTTCCGCTGCATGTTGGACGACAGCTTCGGGACGCCCCGCCATCTTGCTAGGCTTGCCACCGTATCGCCGGCCAGCGGCCCGGCACGCCGTCCGCCTTGTGTCCCGCTGCACGCTGGATGGCAGGCGGCACAACTTCGGCCTTTGGGATGCCCCGCTCCCTACCCCGCGGCGTCTCGAATCCTAGATTCTACCCCTTCAGGCGGCAATGGGGAAGGCAGCATGCAGCGACCCATATGTTGGATGGCAGCTCGGGAGGCGTCCCAACCCCGCCGAGAGTGGCGCCTCGGCGCTCTCCCCGCCTGGTGAGGCAGTCCGGCGCCCAGCTCCTGGCGCTCTCCCTGCCCGGCGAGGCAGTCCGGCGCCTGGCCCCCGCCTTTTCTGGCATCGGCTATCGCGTAGTGGAACGGAGCGTCCAGTGCGTGGAGAGCTCGCGGCCAGCACCATGAAGTCCTACCTGGACGACGTTCTTGGTTGTGTGTGTCTTGTGTCCTTGTGTCTGATGCCTCCCGAAGAAGCTATTTCGCGTGTGTGCGTTGGATCGTAGGCACGCACGAGCAGCACGTCGGCGGATGGGACCGCTCTCCATCGATTCCTCGCCGCTGCATGAGGTGTCGGCGCTAGCGCTCGACGAGCATCCAATCATCATCTTGTTCCAGGTACGAAAGGGAGCGACAGGCAATCATCATCATGTCACGCACTGTCGCCTGTGAGGAACACGTTGGATGACGTGTCCCCGTGCGCGAATCCTTGGCTGAAGGCAGTGACCGCACGCGAAACAGTGTTAGTATTGACTTTCGACTTTCTTTCTGAATTACTCATTCCGTTTTTAAATATTTATCTTTTTAAACATTTCGAATGAATTACCACATACGGATGTATATAGGCATATTTTAGAATGTAGATTCATTTATTGAAATCTATAGAAAGACAAATATTTAGGAACAGAAGGAATATTTAGCACGATTTGGTAGACCAGAATGGAGATGTTTCATGTACTCCCTCCGTCCCAAAATTCTTGTTGTAGCTTTCTCTAGATATGGATGTATCTGACTTGATACATCCTTATTTAGACAAATATAAGACAAGAATTTTGAGACGGAGGGAGTACTACTTTAACAAATCCCATCAGCTAAGATTGTTGTTTTTATTTTGCCAATGTGAGTACGCACATGATAGGCAAATGCAGTGTCCTCTTAACTGGGGCCTTTCTCTTCCGGGGGTGTTTTTTTGCTTACATATAAAAGATTTTACCACTAATAGTGACCGTATGCAGATTGCTAGCATTGTATCATTAGCAGTATGAAGGATTTTTGTTTGTTTGTTCGACAAGATGGTACTCATAAGCATTGCGTGGGGCCTTTCTCTCTCAGGCTTACATATAAGATTTTCACTTGTTCATTCAAATATACTTATGTTTTTCTATTGGTTTTGTGTTCTGCAACGCGCACGTATGCCATGATATTGCAATGAATTATGTGATTTCACAAGTAGTGCTTCATTAATCATGATAAACTTCAGAATTATGAACGTGTTTTAGCTGTAGAACAAAGATGAAAATTCTTTTCTAGTGCTTAGATAGATAGACAATCTTGGACACATATGGTCTTCGTTAAAGAAATTGGTATAAAATTTAGTTTTTTGACACGGTTTTTCCCCAAATCCGGAACTGATCTCCAGTTTGTCAGCATTGATGGATGATGGATCTCTTCGACTAAGTATTAATTTCTCACATAATAGGATTGCATTACTATTTGATACTACTGATTGTTCAATGCATATTTGCACTTAACTGATTATACAATTGCTTCATTTAGTTGGTGAATAACTTCTACAAACATTTTTATACTAAAATCATAACCAATTAATTTGTTTTACTTGTGCTGCATGATTTTTCCCTTTTTGCTATTATTTAAAAATGCTATTTAATTATCTGTCTAAACTTTATTCTACCACTTCGATGAATCTTCTACCACTTGATGAATCTGTCTATCTTTGACTCTCTGTTTAATTAGTTGATTATACAATTGCTTCATTTAGATAGTGAAAAACGTTTTACTAACTTTTTTTTACTGAAGTCATATACCAAATTTTTTATTTGTACTGCATGATTTTCCCAAATTTTTTTATTTTGATATTAATCTATTTAAAATTTATTTTACCATTTTGACAAATCTGTGTTATCTTTGATTTTCTATTTTTGAAGTAGTTTTTGTGTGAATTTCTTGGAATTCTTTTTGGCGTTAGGCTAATCTGTGGTTGTCACGTGCATAATTTGGGGATTTGGTTGGGAACGTTTTCTAGGATGGATTACCAATTGTTTGTTGATGGGTGATCCATGATAACTGACACGACGCATGATATGACCAGGCGTTCCCATGCATGCAGTTGCGTCCCGCCGCTAAATTGTAAGGTGTGGTTGTTTCTCGATACCGCTTCTTCTGAAATTTCTGGAGTGTTTCTTCCTCTATAAATATGGGTGCATGCGTCTTGATATGTATCAACAGGTTACCTGATAATGGTTCGTAATGATTTCCGTCATGGGGGTGCCAGTTGCGTGGGTCGACCTCCTGGAATTCGTGTATCATTATTGGTCGGGCGTGTCCGCACTAGAGAACCTGACGCAGCCGAAGGCCGCTGTACAAGATGATTCCTCCTTGGTGCCCTGCTCGAAGGTCATGCCTTTGCAGTCGTAGATCAATGGTGCGGCAGCGGCCCTGACGCCACTGCGGTCATCAGTGTGGCAAAGGCGGCGGCGGCGCCTGTTGTGGAGTATACCGACATGGCCAACGAGTTCGACAAAAATGACCGAGGATGACTAGAAGATCAAGGGCGCCGACGATGCGCGCCATCTCCGGCAACATGATGATGCACCGTAAATCTCAATGCCGATGCATTCGCCCACGGCTCGCTGGATCGCAGCACCAAGGCAGCTGCCATAGATCTCTTCCATTTCATGTATTTCTTATCTATCCATGTACGCAGTCATGTGTGTAAATTATAAGTAAGGTATTTCCTGTGTTTCCAATCCAAGTATTAATACATGTATATGATTCATATATGAAAAAATAAAAAATAAAACAAACAAACAAAACTAAATCATTCATTTTAATTGCAAGACTTACATTAACAACATGCATATCATTAAGTACCGAACAATAGAACAATGGTAGACTAAATTAAAGACCAACATGCAAAATTTATTCAACGTGTACAGAAAATAACACCAAAACTTATCAACAAAGCGGGGGTCATCACATACAGTTTTTGTCCTACATTCGAATTAATCAGATGAAACAGAATGACAATCCAACATTACCTACATTCAAATTAATCAAATAAAACAGAATGACAATCCAACATTACTATCACGTATCACGTTTTATCGTGGCACATGGACTAGCGCGACAATGTGTAATTTTCATCTTGCAATATGTATCATTCATGGTGATAATAAATATACCTTTTCAAATTGCTTCTGTGTATGACTTGCCTTTTCGTGGGTACAAACTTACGTTCATAGTTCATAGAAGTGCAATATTTTAGGTCTAAATTCTCACAAGAAATGAAAATAATGTAATACACATTAACGTATCGACGAGGCGCGGCGTGCCGCCGCGCACGGGCATAACTAGTTATTCTTTAGTTCTCGTCGATCTTCCTCTCACCCTATGCGAGCACATGATCCAAAGTTTGCTTTCATGTCCGTCATGTCTCCAATACTCCCTGGATTTTTCATGTGTTCCTAAACAGAATAATCAAATACAGTGTAAATGTAATCATATTTAAATTGAAGAACAACCTAGAAACATATGGATAACGAAGCTCTCACAATGTCCTGAGATTATAGGTGCCTGTGGCGAAACTAAATTTCGGGGGGCCTTTATATGGACATCGTAAAAATAATAAGTAATATGCAAAACATTGATGTTATCAAGAAACACTTAAATGTCAGAAATCAAAATATCACATCAAAGGACGAACAATGAACAGTGTATGCATCGTGTGTGCGAAGGTTAGTTACTTTGGGTATTGCTGTGGTGCAACAGCGTAATCGCTCAACCGTGCGACGACCGAGCGATACATGTGAAACAACCGGTGTACACATGCCTGCATCACTATCGCGGCTCTACGTCGGGATCTGATTGCGGTATAACGACAGATTACACACGTCCGCATGATATTTATCTCAAATTACTGAATAAAAAATATATAAGTGTATAGAGCGAATAAAGAATGACGATATGGTATACCTGGAATAGTTGGATCGACAGCGGCGATGGGAGGGGTTCGCCGCTCGGCGATGTGCCTGCGGCAAGAGTTCCCTGGCGTCTGGAGAAGTGATTAGTGAAGACCGGAGGCGCTTGGCGAACGGCGATGTCAATTGTCCATGCCCGAGCGACGTGCGTGTGCGCCGACGACCAGCGCCTGGACTCCTGCCGGCTGCCGCTGCGACTTGCGATCGGGGCCCTGGGGAGTAGAATAGGGAAGAAAAAAAACTGAACATGGTCCTAAAATATTAACTCGTGCAAATTAATTGGCCTCAGCCGGTCGCCAATTCCTGTTGCTCATCTACATATTAGGAAGTTCTCAAAAAAAATCTATACATATTAGAAAACAACTCCATAGGAAACTGGATTTTTTTTTTGAAATGGAGGTATACCCCCGGCCTCTGCATCATGATGACGCATGCGGCCTTTTTATTAAAAATCCGGAAATATTCATTACAAAAGTCTTACAGCTCGCAAACGGAGCAAAATAAAATAAAGCAGAAAGAGACAACCGGTATGGTGATAATAAGGACAAGCTCTCTAGACTCCTATCCTATTATGCGACCGCCATCTGAACCGGTTGAATATAATCCGAGCCAGCATCTCCCATTGGTTGCACCCAGTAACCAAAGGCTCCCTGGAGTCCGTAGGAGTGAGTAAGGACCACGTACGGATCCAAGTTGTAGCTCTGAAGATAACCTGCAAAAAAGTTAAGGTGTGTTGTCTGTTAAAAATCATATCATTTCTGCAGTTCCATATAGCCCATAATAGCGCACATATTCCAATCCGAATACGAGCTGCCGTGATCTTTTCAACTCCAGCTAACCACGTCCCAAACAAAGACGCAATATCTATTGGAGGATTGATATTAAAAGCTATATGAATCGTCCTCCAAAGTAACTTTGCAAGTGGGCATTCAATAAATAAATGTTGTATTGTCTCATCCTGAGTACAAAAACAACACCGCGAGTTACCTACCCACCATATATGCTTGTGGACAAACCACATGAATATTTTGATCCGCAAAGGAACTTTAACCTTCCATATATGAAGGGACCTCGGGACAGGGCTAGAATTTATCAGATCCGCATAAAAAGATTTCACCGTAAATATCTCATTTTTAGTTAACTTCCATTTTATGGAGTCAGGCACATCGGAGAGTCGAACTTCAATCAATCTCCGAATCAAGTGCATCCAGGCTGTCCATCTCTCACCTACTAACGTACGTCTGAATTGGATGTTCAAGGGAATAGTCTGAAGGACGATACCTACGTAATCTCCCTTCCGTTGCACAATATTGTAGATGGTAGGATATTGTAGGGCCAGTGGTGTCTCTCCTAGCCACGTATCCTCCCAAAATCTTGTTGACATCCCGTTGCCAATCAAGAATTTGACCCTACGAAAGAACACATCCTTTGTTCTCATAAGTCCCTTCCAGAACGGTGAATCAGACGGTCTGATGGTAACCTGGGCTAGCGTTTTCGAGTGCAAATACTTATTGCGCAGGATTTGAGCCCACATGCCCTCCGGCTCTGTCTCTAACCTGTACAACTATTTGCTCATCAAGCATTTATTCTTAATCTCCAAGTTCTCAATACCGAGACCCCCTTGGTCTTTAGGTCGACAAAGGATATCCCAACGCGCGAGACGGTATTTCCTCTTGGCCTCATCAGACTGCCAAAAGAAACGAGATCTAAAGAAATCAAGACGCTTTCGCACTCCTTTCGGGATTTCGAAGAACGAAAGTAAAAACATGGGCATGCTAGTCAACACTGAGTTAATCAAAACTAGTCGACCTCCATAAGACATCAACTTGCCTTTCCAGCAGCTGAGTTTTTTTTTGATTCGTTCTTCAATACACTTCCATTCCTTATTGGATAACTTACGGTGATGAATCGGAATACCCAAGTAACTGAATGGTAAAGCACCTAATTCACATCCAAACAATTGTCTGTAGGTATGTTCCTCGTCTTTGGCTTTCCCAAAACAGAACACCTCACTCTTATGAAAATTAATTTTTAATCCAGACAATTGTTCAAATAAACATAAGATAAGTTTCATGTTACGTGCTTTAGCCATGTCATGTTCCATGAAAATGATAGTGTCATCAGCGCACTGTAGAATGGACACCCCTCCATCAACCAGATGAGGAACTAGACCCTCTACATGACCGTGTTGCTTGGCCCTGCCAATAATGACGGCCAATATATCTGCCACGATATTGAACAAAAGAGGTGACATGGAATCCCCTTGTCTCAACCCCTTATGCGTCTGGAAGTAGTGACCGATATCATCGTTCACCTTAATTCCGACACTACCTTTCTGGACTTGAGTATCTACCTGATGCCTCCAGGTTTCACTAAACCCCTTCATACGCATTGCCTGCTGAAGAAAAGGCCATTTGACTTTATCATAGGCCTTCTCAAAATCCACTTTTAAGATAACCCCATCTAGTTTCTTAGAGTGAATCTCATGAAGCGTTTCATGTAATACGACCACTCCTTCGAGTATGTGTCGTCCGGGCATGAAAGCTGTCTGACTAGGTTGAACCACTGAGTGAGCAATTTGTGTCAATCTATTGGTTCCTACCTTTATGAATATTTTAAAACTCACATTCAGCAGGCAAATTGGTCTGAATTGTTCAATCTGGACCGCCTCATTCTTCTTCGGTAATAACGTTATCGTACCAAAGTTGAGGTGGAATAACTCCAAATGACCCTCGAAAAAATCTTGAAACATAGGCATAAGATCATCTTTAATGATATGCCAACATTTCTTATAGAATTCAACGGGAAACCCATCGGGTCCCGGTGCTTTATTCGGCTTCATTTGAGTTATGGCCAGATGAACTTCTTTTTCAGTAAACAGTGTAGAGAGAACATCGTTCTCCGCTGCCTGTAATTGAGGTATCTCATCAATTACAGACTCATCGAGAGACACCGTCGAAGGATTCGGAGGTCCAAAAAGTCCTTTATAATAGTTGGAAATATACGCTTTCAGATTTTCATGCCCCACTATTGTTCCCTCATCTTGTTCAAGTTGAAAGATCTTCTTCTTCCTATGTTTACCATTTGCAACCATATGGAAGAATTGTGTGTTATCGTCCCCTTGGACCACCTTAAGCGTTTTCGTACGCAACGCCCACTTGAGTTCCTCCTCTCTCAAGAGAGCACGAAGGCCTTGTTCAGCCTCGGATTTGGTTCGATGCTCATTAACAGACAGAAGAGTGGTTTCAGCCTTTACATCTAGTGTCTCAATGAGTTGGGTAAGATGTTCTTTTTTCTGCTTATAAATCCCACTCTCATTCCTGGCCCATCCTCTCAGAAATTGTCGGAGGTGTCTAATCTTATTCTGCCATCTCTCGACATGAGTCGAACCAGAAATGGGCTTTGCCCATTCGCTTGCAACCATCTCCATAAATCCTTCGCGCTCAAACCAGCTTTGCTCGAAGGAGAAGATGTTTTTGTTTGCAACATGGGTAGCCTCACCCGAATCTAAAAAGAGTGGTGTATGATCTGAGATCCCTCTTTGCATCGCATGAACCGACACCAAAGGATACTTTTGCTCCCACTCCACACTAGCAAGAACCCTATCCAGCTTTTCATAAGTCGGAATCGGTAACGAGTTGGCCCATGTAAATTATCTACCAGTGAGCTCAATTTCTCTCAAATTGAGGCTCTCGATAATCATATTAAACATCATAGACCAACGACCATCGAAATTGTCATTATTCTTTTCTTCTCTTCTCCGAATGATATTAAAATCACCCCCGACTAGAAGTGGCAGAATTTCATCTCCACAAATCCGCACTAAGTCGGCAAGAAAATCGGGTTTAAATTCATGTTGCGCTGCCCCATAAACCGCAACGAGCGACCATCGGAATCCGTCCAATTTTGGTCTCACCCTGAATTTAACCAAGAAGTCGCCCTGCACCACATTAAGCACCTCTAACGTCTCACACCGTACTCCTAGTAAAATCCCGCCGGATCTTGCTCTAGGCGGTAGAATGTGCCAATCAAAATCTATACCACCGGAAAGGGTTTGAAGGAATTGTGATGTGAAATTATCTCGTCCAGTTTCCAAAAGTGCAACAAAATCAAAATGGTGCTCTAAAGTTGTCTCTGCTAAGAATCTTTGTTTAGCCAAGTCTGCTAGACCTCTGCTATTCCAAAAGAGTCCTTTCATAATTCATCATGAAATTTTTTCTTAAGTTTAACTCTAGCACTTCTGCGTACAGCCGAAGTAGGATATATTTTTCGCTTCCAGGGACGTTTGGGCTTCTTCGCAACACCCTGCGGGACGAAAGAATCATCCAGACCGGACACTGCCTCCTCCATCAGGAGAGGCTCTACCGTGTCTGAGATCTCAACCTCCTCCTCATCTTCAGCCTCGTCAATAGGCAGGAGAGTATTACAAATATTTGCAAGGTCATTTATTCCTAAATTATTCATGTCATTATCATTCATAGGTTGGATAGAGGCAAGATTACGAATGATCTCAGAAGCTCTCTCCGCTTCTAAGTCTAAAAGATCATTAACAGATTTAACAACCTCGGTTTCATTTGATCCCAAAGAAATGCCTAGGTCGTTTGCCTTATCAATAATATCATTCTCCGAGAAATGTAAAATTGAACAACTAATATCAAATGACGTACCTGCAGTAGTCTCTGCATGGTGAAGCATGGCGGCCCTCTTGGCACGCGCTAGCTGCAGGTCGTCCGCGTCCGGTTGTCCTTGGATCCGGTTGCTGACACGCCTGCCAGCTGACACCGGATCCGCAATCCTGCCAAAAGCAATAAGCTCCTCCGTGGTCCTCTCGTCAGGATTCCCACGCCCCTCCCTTATTGCCGGTGCAGTAGGGTAGGACGTGGTGGAGTGAAACTCCGCTGCGAGTGTCAAGGGGGGAGAGGACCGTGAAGACGCCTGCTCACTGACCCCGACCCCCTGATCGGCCGCCGGAACGGTCGACCCTCGGCCACCCTGCTCAGCACACAACTGCGCAGGGGTAACGACACGGGGCTCCTCCCCGCATCTCACCCCCGACTCACCATCGAGGAAGAAGTGATCCTGTGTGGGGGTTTTGGCACGGGACTCCTTCCCGCACCGGACCACCAACTCGACCGGAGACGAGGAGGAAAGTAAGGCGCCATAGACCTCCTGTCCAAGCGCCCCTCCCGGCGACGAAAGGTTGGGCTCGCATATCTGGGTGTGATGGGCGTCCTGCCCATGGCCCCCACGATCTGCGGCCATCCCAACAGACTCAACCATCGCGCCTGTAGTAGGCTCCACGATCGTCACATCACCGACTAAGCGCGGCACTGGTGGTAGCTCAAGCTCTGTCGGGTCGTCAGCCTCGACCCTGGTGCTCCATAACCGACTAGGAGCGGACCCCGGTGCAAAAGAACCAAAGCGAAGCGTGTTCATCGGAGTAGTAGACGGGGGCGCCTCTTTGGTAGAACTGGCTACCTTATCTGGGTGTGCATCCGGCCCTTTGCCCGACTCCGGCATAGTATCATCAGGCCCCTTCTCCTGGTTCCCGGGTGCGCCGCCACCCTCGGTCGTATCCATGTCTTGTGTCCCATTACCCTCCTCGGGAACTGCAGTATCCTCTATCTCAAGCTCTAGTACATAAGTGACTCCAGCATATGTCCATCTGACTATATCTGGTATATGCTCAATACTCGCAACACTGACCAAAAGCCTCGCAGCGTTATGCGCGCGTGTGAATGGCATGTCAACCTTTTCTGTCTTACCGATCAGCACACCCAAGCTCCAAGCAATCAGAACGTGTTTTACCAATTTAGGTGGTACGCCATAGAAGCGAACCCACACCTTCTCCAAAGGTGTACCCTCAGGTTCCTCCTGTTTCCACTCATCGAACGCGATAACAATGTTTGTGCTCGTCACTCTGCATAGCCCCCACTTTAGAAAATGCATCTGATCCTCTTTAGTGGGAAAATCAACCTTATAAGACTGACCTTCTAACTGTTCCAGTTGCCACTGATAATTACCCGGTACTAACTCACGTAATTGTCTGACGATCTGAGCCTCGGTCAACTGTCCATTAGTAACTCTGATAACTGCCGGGAAGGAACTCTCAACCATCTGCGGTAGAGCATCCACCTCCGGTGTCTCAAAAAACATCAACTCCTTACAGCAGACCCCAAAAATGTTAATGCCGGGCTTAGGACCAGATAGAAGAGGGCATTCCCCGGTCACATGTTGGGAGCGAAGACAGTAATCACAAAGCTCATTCGTACACTCTGCCACGAAGTGCCCCGGTTCACCACATCTATAACAAGGCAACTTTTTCTTCTTAATTGCCCACTTAGAGAGCTTTTCGCCCTCCGCTTTATCCGGTCCTTTATCAGACGTACTGTCCCTAGATTTGGCACCTCCAGTAGACACCGGCACATGCACTGCTGCCAAAGCCCGAACCGCGTCCACTGCTGCCACGGGTAGCTTGGATGGGTCTCCCTCCTCCTCAGCTGATTGCTCGTGCACCTCCTCCAAGGCCAAATCTGCAGCAGGTGGCGGCAGTGGTGGATAGTGTCGAGGCGGCGGTGGTCGTCTCCCTCTCCCCCGCGACGATAGCCACCACGGAAACGCTCCCTGGGTCCGGCAACACCTTCCACAAAATTACCGGGTGGACCTTGAAACTGTCCATTGTCCTCAGCATTGTACCGGTTATAACCACGGCCGCCACCAGAGGAAGATCCACGGTGTAATCCCTCGCTATACGCATCATATCCGTCATCTCCCCACTGACCGTAACGGTTGTAATTCCGACCATCTCTGCTAAAACCAGAGTAGCCATCACGTCCATGCACGCCACGACCCCTTCCCAGGGCCAGCGCTTTGGCTGCAGGTGGCTGCGCCGCTTCCTCCGGCTGCCGCGCGTTGGATTTGGGCGCGAGGGGCGTCGGAAGTGCACTTGACGCAGCAGCCCCTGGTCGCGCGGGCGCAAGGGCGCCCCGACCAGTCCCGGCTCTGGGCTGCACTCCCGTTGCCCCGGATTACAATCCCCAAATATCTTTCGACAAATCAGGAAACGAAATCAGCTTTGAAGCTTGGACTGGAGGAGTCTGATGGACTCGTGCAGCTGCGACACCTTGTTGCCTCGACCGGCGGCGCCGCGACGGTACAAATGGAAAAGCTAGGAGTGTTTTTTTTCTAACATGATGCGGACGAAAACACACATACTTAAGCACATACACTTATCCTTATGAATGCAAGCATGCACATTCTATCCTTATTAGCGCCTTCGACAGACTGATCCGTCACATCATTTTAAGATTGGCAGAGTCGTCACTTAAGCCGTTGACGTCGATGGTAGCTTCTCCTTTCATTGAACCCACATCACCGGAAAGTCTGAAATAAATCCAAAAAAATGCAAGCATCAGTGACAAGTTTAGGACTTGAACTCTGATGCGCTGAGGATACCACTGCACTCCTAACCATCCAAATCTCCGGTTGTCTGAGCAGTCATCATAACTACTTACCTCTCTTCCTCCTACTCCTACTTCAACACAATGGATGGGGCCCACGAAGGGTGGTGGAAAAGCCTCTCGCCGTGGCGCCGGCACGAGACCGTTGAGCCTGTCCACGAGTGGGATGTCGAGCGCATGCGTCACATAGAGGCGGGACTGCCTCCGGGCTCATTGGAGGAGAGGTCGGAGGACGACGACCCGGCGATGGAGGAGGCGCTTTACGACGAGACTGCGCCCCCGCCGGTCGCTGGCTTTACCATGGGAATCCGTGCACCGTGGACGTGTAGCGGGCGCTCTGTGCGTTCGCACGTAGCACCCGCTCCACCCGCAACATGGTGGCGGCGCCACGTGCAGGCAGAGGAGGATGTTGCGACAGGGCTGGTGGTGGCGACCGAAAACAATGTCTCCGTCAAATGTTCGGATGTCGCGGTTGAGAAGATAGTGGGGATGTCTGGATGTCCGACATTGTGGTTTTGGTTGGCTAGAGTGCTAGACGGATGTGCGAACTCCCCAAAGCCCCCTAAGTTTGTTGGAATTTCGATATCCAGACCGGACGGCAGAAGTTTGAGGGATATTATTGGACGGCAGAAAGTGTCCGGAATCCCGCAAGAGACACATAGGGGCGATGGGCGATTTGAGGGTCCACGTTTGAGATTCCCTTATAAAAAAAATTCATGATGAGAGGAGAGATATGCACAAGGGCAATATCGAAAAGAGTAGGAAGTGATTAAAATGGTTTGCTCTGCGTGATTGGTTTAGCAGACAGAACTTAATCATCTGGGATCCGTTGATCCTGATTGCCATAACATTATTTGAGTAATCAGGACGCCCGAATCCAATCAAGTTTAAAATTCTTCGCCGCTTCTTAATTGCGCGTGGGTCATGGGCGCCGGCCCAGCGCCCGCGAGCCGCGTCCCTCCCCATGTGGCGGTCCGCCAGACGTCGGTGCCACCAGCAAATAGAAGTGGCGACCAGTCGCCATGCCTAATACTTCCTTCATTTTTATATAAAAGGCCACAAACTCAAATTACATATATCAATATAAAAATTTCATGTCTAGAATTTTGTTTTCGTTTACTGAAATCATTAATTCGCCACACGCAGGCAAGAAAAGAATATAGTAGTAAAATGAATGGATGCTGAGTGAGGAAGTAGTTGAGTGTTGTTATGACAGCATGCATACAAAGTATTAAGAGCATGGTTAATAATATAGCCAGCTAATGGCTATAAGAAACCGCCATGTCATCTAGTCATCATCTATATGCACGAATACAATAATGTGGGCTATAAGGTTGGCTATTGTATTAGTACTTTCTTCCATCTTTTCTCTATCTTCTTTTTCCACATTTATTGCATTTATCTAGGAATGCGAATATAGCTACCCCCCTTGCCTTTTCACACCTCTCTTCTTCATGTAGGCAAAAAGGCTATGAAAGCGGATTATAAACCCACTATTGTACTTGCTCTTATTAAACAGGTTGGTAGTACGAGAAAATAGCATTAACTTTTGCCTCGATTAATGTTGATGGCCTTGATGTAAAATGTATTTTTTATAATGGTCTTGTGTAAGCAAATGAAGGGAGTAATAAGATTAGTTTACAAATTTAAGGTTTCGTAGGCCACCACGTACAGCGGTAGGGGGAGCAGGGAGGGAGTATTATTGATCAGCTTTTTAGAGCAAGTACAATAAGGTGATGTAGGCGGGCTGTAAGACATTAAATATTATATTCTTGCTTACTTGGAAGAGAGAGAAGAGGAGAGAGAAGAGAATCGGGCTACTAGTTAACAGCCGGCTGCAGCACGTGCTCCTAGGTACTTTGTGAGAGAGTGGGGTGGGTCATGTATCAACAAAGTAGTACATATTTATATCTAGCTATTGTACTTGTTGGCTATAAGCTTGACTATATGTGATATGGCAACATCATATAGCCAGCAGCTGGCTATATTATTAACCATGCTCTTAGTTGAGACCGTGTCTTTGCACTAATGTATCGTTGTCACGTACGTATCAAATATGCGATGTGGCTTTAGGATCGAATCCCTTGTGAACGAAGCAAAGGACGGTGGCATGCATTCAGCAATCAGCATTCTCCATCGACGACTGATCGATGTCTAATCACCATTTGTTTTTCTCCAACAGCGCATGGGGCGGCGAATGTCTTGATTAATTCGAGTGTTGCACCAGGAATCAGGTGCGCAGCTAACGGCAAGATTGCCGTACCGTTCGAAGACGAAACCTATAGGTTTGACGACAAGATAGTACGTAAAAAAAATGTAGCATGGTCTGGCAAACTGCACAACCGCAAATTTGCCGCCTGGTGCTCGGATGGAGCCCCCGACCGCGAGCGTCATCGCCGTTAGCTGCACGTGGAACAATTTTGCTGAGCTGGTCGCACAGAGTTCGTAGTTTATTCAGAAGCATGTTGATAGGTTACACAAGACGCTCCACGTGCCGCAGTGGGTTACAACATTCCGTCCACCGCTGTATCCTCCTACTCTACCTCGCCGCAACGGAAACGAGTATCCTATGCGCCGCGAACGTTCGTGCTGCCGCCCACGTGGTGTGGTGCCATATCGATACCACCATGCATACGGTTTCTGGAGGTAGCCCGTCATCATGCATCTCTGCTGCAACCAGCTACTACCCTATAAATACATTTATACATACAATAATTTGTGACAGTACAGTACGACCCTATAAAGAAAAATACAAGTGCTCAGCTCGTGTATTTGAAATTTTGAAAGAGACGGTGGCGCGTGGCAGCTCGAAAGCCGGCCATGTGCCGGCCAGCGCATGCATTTGTTGTATGATTTCCTTTCTCTTTCTTTCTTGCTCTTTTCGCTCGGTGAAACCGGCCCCTTTGTCTGACACATGTCGGCGTATAGTAGTAGTAGCAACAGTAGTCAGTAGAGTCGCGTGTGCTCGCTTTACTCACGGTCACAAAGCTAGGTGAGGTAGATGCGCGCGGTAAGTGTCGTCACGTGCGTTCCGGTGTGGTAGCCCCGCGCCGTGTCAGCCCGTTGCACCGCAACGGCGGCTAACTGGGTTGTCCGCATGCCCGCACGGCGTCACGTTGGTGCAGCTCGCTCGTACCTGCCCGTGCCCGTGCTCGCGCTCGCGCATCACCGGTACAGCCGTGGCCCGACTCAGCCAGGTTTAATGAAAACAGACAAAAAAAAACATATACTGTACAGTACGTAATTGTTTGTTTGCATCCTCTTCAGCCTAGCTGGACAAAAATAGACGCATGGTCATACGCAAAAAAAATAAATAAAAAAAATAGACGCATGGTGTTTGGTTACAGGAATGTTCTAGCCTTCTAGGCAGATGCAGAACGTTGATGTTTGATTACATGCAACAGCGGTGAAATACAAGGGGGCATTTTGATAAGGAGCAGGCTATCTAGCTGGGGCATGACTTTAGTGTGGGGCTCTCCAAGGGTGAAATTTTTAGCATGCATTTAGTAGTAATTTGCGATGACCACCGGTATTACAGACAACACGTGAGTTAATATTTAATCATAAAACTATTTTCAAAGATAAAAAACAATTCAACCGATCAGCTTTATTACTGGGTGTTGAGGACTTGAGGTCTGATGATGTGATCAATCTTAAACTAATGAAACACGAATAAAAATGAGGATAACTAGGGAGTGCGGCATTTCAGTGCCCAGGCTCATCTGCACCCGGTCAGTAAAAAAATCAAAATAAATAATAGAAAAATTTAAAAAATTCTAATTGTTTGTGTGTGGTAGATAATTTGATGCGTGAAGTTCGCTTCAAATTTTAGATAATTTGGACATCTGATCAGCTCTTAGCAAAAATGATAAATCGGGTCGGAACAGTGAAAGAACAATAAACATTTTTACAGACACCGGATTTGTCTTTTTTGCCGAGAGCTGCTCAGATGTCCAAATGATTTGAAAATTGGAGGGAACCTCACGCATCAAAATATCTACCACACAAAAAATGGACTTTTTTGAATTTTTCTAGTATTTGTTTTGATTTTTTTTGTCGGGGTGGGTGCAGCTGAGCCCGGGCTCAGAAATGGATGATAACTAGGATGCTTTCTTAGTATTCCATGAGTTACTTCTCTCTTCCTTCTCTACTGCAGTTGTTGGCCAACCCAAATCCACGGCAATAGTAGTAGATCTTACCTCTAATGACCAAAATGGTCGTGTACTTTCTATAATCTAAGTATTTTCATAGTATGAACATGCAAGAAATTTTATGATTTACCATTTTTCATAGTAGTAGACTTTGCTTTCACACGTACATATTTTTTAGGCTGCGTTTGGGAGCACAATATTTTTGAAGTTTTTGAAGAATGTTAGAAACCATAGTTTTTAAAACCTAGACGTGTTCGGCCTCAATAAATACTCAGGTTTTATAAAATATAGTATTGACCCCTTTTTTTCCGGATCGACCGTAACGATCGTAGTCACATGAAGCAGTGTATGGTTGTTGGGTCTGCACTGGACATGCATAGCATGGCTAGCCGTTTTAGGGCATGTACAATAGTGTTATCTTAGGAGTGCCACGTAGGATAAATGATGAGATGGAGGAGAGAGAACTCATAAAAAAACTTGTCTTCTCTTATTTAAGAGAAGACAAGAGATGATCTCTTAGTACAATATGTCTGACCACGTTTTTAGGAATAGCTACTTATTGAAGATAAGGCTAAGAGATGACCCATTGTAGACATTCTTGTTTGTCGTCTCTAAATTACATGCAAGACTTAAGATAAGACTATCTTATCAACCATTGTACATGCCCTTACATGCAGATTAGCTCCTTGGATGTAGCCGAGTTACATCCAGCTAGTCAAATCTACGCGTAGAACACCACTTGCCAAATGATGTGGTGATTTTGCCAATACCATTAAAAATCAAAGCATGTAAAAACTAGTATTCATTGCCCAAGCACGAAGAAACTAAGGGAGTACCAATCTAAGCCTTAGGTTTCTAAAATAAGCACCAACTCTTTCGAAAATAACATGCTACAAACAAATGCAGTTATCCCAAACAATCTGGTGCCCTGCTCTAAATAATATGTTAGCAGAAAAGAGTGATCACAGAGACTCGACATTATACCTGGCCATCCCTCGGGCTGGGACGGGCTTCAGGCCGGGCCTGACCAAGCTCGAAGTAAAAAACCCAGGTCCAAGCCTGGCCCGGCCAGGACGTCGGGCCTAAGAAACAGGCCCAAGCCCGGCCCATCACTACAAAAGCCCTCAGGCCGGGCCTCTTCGTTAAACAGCTGATATGACGGGCCTGGGCCCAGCCTTTGGGCTCAAAACCTAGGCCCCAGCCCGGCCTGTGGACAAGGCCGGGCTGCCCGTGGCCAGGGCTACTCGACACACAACAATCTTGTTGGCAATACCTATATCTAAGACAAGCAAAGCATAGTGGTAGTGGACTGCAGCGAGTAAGTGCAAAATGTATAGATGTATACTAAAATAAAATACATTGAGGGCTGTTAGGACTAATTCCGCTTTGTCTGGGGAACCCGTGATATATTTAAAGATGTATTCAATTGCATGATTGACGCGATCAAAGTTGGGCACTGCCTCCATGGGTGATCCATAGTTGGTGAGGGATGAGATGTGTGCGAGGGGGCAGTGAACGTTGTGTGGTGAAATAGGAGGAATATAGGAGTTTATATGATGATCAGTCCGAGATTGATGCCCGATTTTTTAGGTAGTTTTGAATTTCCCAAAACCACTCATACAATTCTTCCATCTGTGCATCACCAATTCAAAGCCTACCAAAGTATAAGACCATATGAGTAGTACGTGATGATTGATTGTATATGCTGATTGATCGCTTCTATGGTCTGATGCTTAACATGTTGGTGAAAAAGATAAGAATATCCTACTTCACGTGCTGAGTTGAGTCTGATTCCTTTTCCTACTACGATAAAAAATAATTTCATTTTTTCTTTCCTTTTCCTACTTTATTCATGGGCTGCGGAACTAAAATGAAAGAAATAATTTCCTTATTTTCTTTTCTTTTCATAGTTCATGTGCCGGTCATGTTCATAATATGGCGATGCTTGATTTTGATTCCATCTCGCTCGAGCCAAAAGAATCAGCGCTGGATCATAGTTTAGGTTAAACAATTAAAAACTATAGTACTCCCCCTGTTCCATAATGTAGCGTATATAGATTTTTTGAAAAGTCAAACCTCATAAGTTTCGACCAAGTTTGTGGAGAAAAACATTTACATCTAGAATGCCAATCATATATCATTAGATGTTGTTTCATATTTTATATATTTGGCACTTTATATATAAATAGCTTTTTATTTAAACTAGGTCAAAGTTTGTAAAATTTGACTTTACAGAAAAATCTATAGGCACTACATTATAGAACAGAGGGATCATATTTTAAAAACCGCATTATTCAAAGACTGCATGTTTTGATGCATAGGCACTATATATCATAGTTCGGACCACCCGCCAGCTACTCCCTCCGTTCTTCAAAGAGTGTACTTCCAACATTGTTGGAGGGTAAAACTATCT
Organism: Triticum timopheevii; assembly: GCA_963921465.1. Lineage (NCBI taxonomy): Eukaryota > Viridiplantae > Streptophyta > Magnoliopsida > Poales > Poaceae > Triticum > Triticum timopheevii. The sequence goes on along the minus strand of OY997272.1, from coordinate 548,524,847 downwards.
CAAAATTTAACCGAGTTTGTGCAAAAATATATTATAAAACCAAATAAATGTATGATACAAATATATTTTATCATGAATCTAATGATACTAATTTGATGGCATAAATATTGCTGTATTATAGTATAAATATGGTGAAACATAAAAAAGTTTGACTTTTCAACAAAGTTGGACGTACACTCTTTAAAGAATAGAGGGAGTAGGTGCATATTCCCTTCTATTCTAAGAGCGTCTCCAACAGGCGCGCTAAACTAGCGCCGCGCCGCAAATAAGTCCGTTTTAGCGCGCGCGCAACGCGGTGGGTCGCTCCAGCGGGCGCGCAAAAATGGCGCACGCGCTATAACGAGTTGGGGCGCGCTGTCGGAAACACTGCCCCGTGCGGTGTATTTCGGGCGCCCGCTACAGCGCGCGGCACACTTGAGCGCTCGCGCCCGCACTTCCTCTCCCACTTCCACCCCCATCAGGCCGCGCCGCCGCCGCCGCCTGCGCCCCTCGGCGACCGTTCAGGCGCTTCCCCGGCCTATCCCCGCACGCCCGCGCTTCCGCCCCATCCCCTCCTAGTCCCGCCGGCGCTCGCGCGCCTCCGTCGTCCGAGGAACAGCGCCCGAGCGCTCGCTGCCGCGCCGCGCCCGCAAGGTGTTTGATAAAACACCTACAAGGTATGTATTTCTCAAACTTCATGAATTTGGTGCATGTTTTGAATTGTAGTTTTTATAGTATAGTATTGAACATTGTAGATGAGTCTGTCGTATGATTCTTCTGAAGAAGAATTTGATATGGAAGAGGAGGAGGATCTTGCAATGATCCTAGCTATGCATATCAATAAAAAAACCGAAGCACGGTGGTTCGGTTATGGGTCGGGAGAAAATTTGGAGAGATAGGATTGATGCTCATAACAGATTGATGAAGAACTATTTCGTGGAGAATCCCACATACCCGGAGTCGTATTTTCGTTGCCGGTTTAGGATGAGCACCGACTTGTTCAGGCGCATTGCAGAGAAACTAGCGAGCCATGACCGGTTTTTCCAGCAAAGGAGGAATGCCGCCGGAGAGCTCGGGCATAGCACCTTTCTGAAGGTGACAGCCGCTTTGCGTATGTTGGCATACGGTATCCCGGCTGATCTAGTTGATGATCACTTGGCTATGGGTGAGAGCCAAGCCATCATGTGTGTCAAGCACTTTGAAGTGGGAATTGTGCAAGTGTTTGGTGAGGAGTATTTGAGATCTCCCACTGCTGAAGACGCCGCAAGGCTATTGGCGATGAACAAAGCGCGCGGCTTTCCTGGCATGCTTGGCTCAATAGATTGCATGCATTGGAGTTGGAAGAATTGTCCAAAGGCATGGCATGGGCAATTCCACGGCCAAAAAAGGGTTCCACTATAACCCTTGAAGCGGTGGCCGATCAGGAGACTTGGATTTGGCATGCATTCTTTGGAATGCCTGGATCTTTGAATGACATCAATGTTGTCAACCGGTCACCACTGATGAATAAGATTGCAAACGGTGAGTTGCCACCTGTGCAGTTTGTAGCAAATGGCCGTACGTACAACTATGGCTATTATCTAGCGGATGGCATCTATCCAAAGTGGAAAACCTTCGTGAAGCCGTTGAAAAAGCCGGAAGGTAAGAAAAATCTTGATTTCCACAATGCTCAGGCGGCGGCTAGAAAAGATGTGGAGAGAGCATTTGGGATTTTGCAAGCCCAATTTGCTATTGTGAGAGGACCGGCTAGATTTTGGGATCAGAAACTGCTTTGGTACATCATGCACGCTTGTGTGATCATGCACAACATGATCATCGAGAATGAGCGTGGCCAAGATTTAGACTACTCACATTATGAGCTCTTGGGACATCTCGTGCGAGTGCGACGGAGGGCTGAAAGGGTAGCCCATTTTATTGCCTCCTATCATGCCATTCGGCGTCCCGCAACGCACAACGAACTTCAGAATGATCTGATTGAAGAGTGCTGGGCATGACATGGACGATAAAGGGCATGATGAATTCTGCATTCGACATTGTATTGTTCCTGAACTATTTGTTGTGTTTAATTGTTGTACTGAACGATAAACTATTTGCTTGAGTTGTAATGATAACGAAATTGAACTATTTATTGTTGAATTATTTTGTTCGTTTGATCATTTTTGCTCCTCTTCTTGAATTGTATATGTGGTTTGTGCGGCGCGCGCGCGCTTTATTTTTACGCTCTGCTGAAGCGGCTCGCGCGCTGCATTATAGCGCGGCTGCTGGAGCCAGCGCTGGCGGCCGCGCTAAACCAGCCGAAGCGCGCGCGGTAAACAGGTTTTTTGCGCGCGGCGCATAGCGCGGCTTTTGGAGATGCTCTAATACTAGACTAATAAGCCCCCTCTATCTGAATGCCTTGCAATTTGTGTGTTGCATTGAGCTATACCGTGGCAACTCGTATCATTTTGCATCGCGGCCCCTAGTAGGCTGCCCTTTTCAGAGAATTCCATGGCCATAATATCCCTGGTAGGGATGACTGTACTGGAAGAATTGTGTGCCAGTTTTTTAATACAACTCGGGCTCACTACTCATTCATGGCTGAAAAAATACACTGTTTATTAACGATGGTGCAACAAATTAATCAATAAGCAAACAATAGTGTAGCAAAAGCAATGGTTAATTATGCCAAAACACCACATAGTACTTAAACCTACATATATATTAGACATATGACAATATATTATCTATTTGTCAATATCAAAAAATAGATAATTCTTGATTAGCCCTAGAAAACTTAAATGTGATTATTTTCCGACATTTATGCATGCATCAGTCAATCTTCAGTCGTTGATGACCCCCAAGGCCACTCTAATTTCCTCCGGGCTTGGGATGGGATCACATGCTTCATTATGTTTGATCGTCAGCATCTAGACCACGAGTTCCTTCCTAAGCTGTACTGGATCCTAGAAAAGATGGAAAACCACAATTATTAAATAAACGACTGGAAAATAAATGGCACACCAAAACACATCATATATTTACCTACGCTGGTGGTGAACTTGTTATTCCTAAGAGTATCATTCCAGTGGGCCATCTCCGTAAGACTATGAAACCAGAGTCTTTGTTATAACAAAAAGGACTTCATATAGTAAAAACTATGTCGGTGTGCATTTAATGTTGTTTAGTATATTACCGCGGGGTGTTAGAAGAAATGTTATCTTCTAGCCAATCCATGAGTTGGATATTTCATCCAGGGGTCCTCGTTTGAAACAGGTTGTTGAATTCCTGATTCAACAATGTAATTTACTTCCTTATTTATTTGTTAAGAAAGTCCTCTTCAACTCGACACGGGTTGATCCATGGATCAATCATAAGAGTCCCCCACGCATGTTGACTACAAATAGCCCGTAGTGGGAATCCACGTGACCTAATGGTAGTAGATACCACAGTAGGTAGGCACATGTTAATTGCTAATATAACAAGCTAACTAAATTTTAAGAATGAGAATCAATTACAATTGTAAAGTTAAACATGTTTAACTCTACAATTGCGAGTGATTCTCACTCTTAAAATTTAGTTTTCTTATTATATTAGCAATTAACATGTGTCTAGATATTGCAATATCTACTAACATTGGTTGTCGTGGATTCCTCCTATGGGCTACTTGTAGTCAACATGCACAAAAAGGATTATCATGATTGATCCAACCATCGACCGATATTGAGGTGAAGAAGACTTTCATGACAAAGAAATGAGAAAGGAAATCACATTATTAAAGCAGAAATAAAACAATGTGTTGCAAATGAGGATTCCTGGATAGAACTACCCAACTCATGGATTGGCAAATAGTCAACATTTCTTTACCGCCAGACGGTAATCTAATAAATTATCATGTAGATTAGATAAACATTGATATTATTTTTTAAAAATAGGAGTTATTTCTGCCACAACAAAGACACAGATTTCATAGTCCTATAGGAGATGGCCCACTAGAATGGTACTCTCGGGCATATTATGTTCACCACTAACGTAAGTACATATATAATGAGTTCTGGTGTGCCATTCATTTTCAAGCCATTTTTTAAATGACTTTGGTTCACATATTTCTAGGTTCCAATATAGCTCAGGAAGCAACTGATGGTCAAACACAATGAAGCACGCGATAACATCATATATTTACTTACATCGGTGGTGAACTTGTTATTCCTAAGAGTACCATTCCAGTGGGTCATCTCTTGTAAGACTATGAAACCAGAGTCTTTGTTGTGACAAAAAGAACTTCATATAGTAAAAACTATGATGGTGTGCATTTAATGTACATGATCTGTTTAGTAGATTACCGCGGGGCGTTAAAAGAAATGTTATCTTCTAGCCAATCCATGAGTTGGGTATTTCATCCAGGGATCCTCGTTTGCAACACGTTCTTGAATTCCTGATTCAACAATGTAATTTACTTCCTTATTTATTTGTTATGAAAGTTCTCTTCAACTCGACATGGGTCGATGCATGGATCAATCATGAGAGTCCTCCCACGCATGTTGACTACAAATAGCCCGTAGGAGGAATCCACGTGACCCAATGGTAGTAGATACCACAGTAGGTAGGCACATGTTAATTGCTAATATAACAAGCTAACTAAATTTTAAGAATGAGAATCCCTTACAATTGTAAAGTTAAACATGTTTTCTAAATATAACATGTTTAACTCTACAATTGCAAGTGATTCTCACTCTTAAATTTTAGTTTTCTTATTATTAGCAATTAACATGTGTCTAGCTATTGGAGTGTCTACTAACATTGGCTATCGTGGATTCCTCCTATGGGTTACTTGTAGTCAACATGCACAAGAGGATTCTCGTGATTGATCCAACCATCAAGGACTTTCATGACAAAGAAATAATAAAGGAAATCAAATTGTTAAAGCAGGAATTAAACAATGTGTTGCAAACAAGGATCCCTGGTTAGAATACCCAACTCATTAATTGGCAAATAGACAACATTTCTTTAACGCTAGACGGTAATCTAATAAAATTATCATGTACATTAGATAAACAATGATATTACTTTTAATATAGAGAGTTATTTGTCACAACAAAGACATTCATTTCATAGTCCTATAGAAGATGGCCCACTAGAATGGTACTCTCACGCATAATATATGTGTTCACCACTAACGTAAGTACATATATAATGAGTTTCGGTGCACCATTCATTTTTTAGTTTATTATATGACTATGGTTTCACATATTTCTAGGTTCCAATATAGCTCAGGAAGCAACTGATGGTCAAACACAATGAAGCTCGTGATAACATCATGAAGGAAATTAGAGCAGCCTTGAGGTCATATGCGAGTGAAGATGGACCGATGCATGCATAATTGTCGAAAATAATTGCTATTTAAGCTTTGTTTGGGACCTAATCGAGAATTGTGTATTTTCTAAAATAGATAATTAGATAATATATTGTCTTCTATATATGTAGGTTTTAAATACTTTGTGGTGTTTTGGCATAATTAAACATTGCTTTTGCTATCATATTATTTGCTTATTAATTGATTTTGTGCACGTCGACAACGAACATTCTATTTGTCTGAAGTCAAGGACAATGAAGCACTTGATAACATTCCAGATGAAATTAGAGCGGCATTGAGGGTCATTAACGACCGGAGATGGACGGATGATGAATAAATGCAGAAAAACAATTGCTTATTAAGCTACTCGCTAGGGAATTGCCTATTTTTCGCATCAGATAATTTGATAACATTTTGTCTTCTATGTATGAAGTTTTAATTAGTTTTTGGTTTTGGCATCAATAAACTATTTGCTACAGTATTGTTTGCTTATGTGCCTTCTATCTATATATATTGTCTATATGTTGTCTTTGTGTGCATGCATGAGTTGTGAGCCCTAATTGTATTAGAAAAATGGCGCGTCCTCCTTCCTGCATGGTCGTCCCCAATGCAAAATGAGGAGTCGCCATGGCATGGCGCAAATTGCAAGGCATCCAGATAAGGAGGACTTAGCAGCCTGGTAGTAGATGATCCTGGTCCAAACTACGATATATAGTGCCTATGCACAAAAACCTATAGTATTATACTTTTAAAACTATTTTGCTTCGAAACGCCACGGTAACGCAACCCGAGTACCACGACTGAAAACCCACTGAACCACCGCTTGTTGGTGTAGATGTGACCGGTTCAGTGGTCCAGTGAACCGGAGGCTTGTGGGAGTGGACCATGTCTGGTTCACGTGGTTCATGCAGACTAGCGGCTTGTTGATGTAGACAAGACGCAGTCTGCAAGGTTTTGAGCCATATCATGTCTCGCATCCGATACTTCCTCATATTGTACAACTCCATACATACACACACTGTCATATGATTGGAAGTTTACTTCGTCGGAAATCAACACATACCAGCTACCAAAGATTGAACTTTAAAAAATATATGTATTTGAACTTCTAATCAAACTTGAACCAAGTTAACCAAACATAATGAGAGAGCATTAACCCAACAAATAATGGTTTTGAGCACATACCGTCTAACAAAGTTGCAACGTCAACCACTTGATTCTTTAGTTGTCGTCCATCTTCCTCTCACCCCATGCGAGCACATGATCCAAAGTTCGCTTTCATGTCCGTGATGTCTCTAATACTCCCTGGGATTTTTTATGTGTTCCTAAACAGAATAATCAAATACAATGTAAATGTAATTATATTTAAATTGAATACCTTGAAACATATGGAAAACGAAGCTTCACAATGTCCTGAGATTCTAGGTGCCCCCGGGCACCAAATTTCGGGCCCCTTTGTATGGATATCATAAAAATTAAACTACGTGATTCCCTTTCCTCCCCCTCCTCCTCCTCCTCCTCCAAGAAAGAAAGTTAGAGTTCGTGCCTCTTGCCGGCGCCGGCGCAGGTCCGCCTCGTCTCCGATGGTCCTAGGGCCATGGAGGCGCGGTGGATCCTGGCAAGACCCGGCGGGAGGGCTTCGTTTTTAGTCGTTTTTTTCAATCGTGTTAGGGTTTGTGTTCTACTCAGGAAGGCGAGACGGCGGCGGCTCCCTGAAGATGGAATAAAGGTCTCCCCGCCTAGCCCCCGTTCCGGCGGTGCGTCTAGCATCGTTGGTGGGCGTGTGGAGGTGTGTCTCCGGCAGATCTATCTTTGGTGGATTTGCTCGGATCTTGTCGTTGTTCGTCTACGTTCGTGTGTCTTCGGTTTGGATTCTTCTGATCTACGTTATTTTTTATCGGCGACGGTTGCTGTTCTGGGATGCTGGTCCTATGGGGCCTTAGCACGACGACTTCCCGACTGTCTACTACAACAAGTTGTGCCCGACTCCGGCGATGGAGGGGTGATGACGGCGGCGCGCCTTCGGCTCGCTTCGGTGCTTGTAGTCGTCGCTAGGTGGTCTACGAATTTGGATGTAATTTTTATTTCTAGTATTCGCTGTACTGCCATGATTGAAGATGAATAGATTGGAAGTTTTTCCGAAAAAAAAATATCATAAAAATTAATTAATATGTAAAATGTTGATGTTATAAAAAAAACATGTAAATGTCAAAAATCAAAATATCACATCAAATTATGAATAATTAACAGTGCATCGTGTAGGCGAAGGTAAATTACGTTGGGTATTAATATGGTGCAGCAGCCTAATCGCTCAACCGCGCATCAATCGACCGATACATGTGATGCAACCGTGTACACATGTCTGCATCAGTTTCGCGGCGCTACGAGATCGTGGGTGCAGATCCGATTGAGCTAGGACGGATTACACACGTCCTCATGATATTTATCTCGAATTACTAAATATAAGCAATATAAGTATATATAGAGAATAAAGAATGACGATATGTTATACCCCGAGTAGTTGGATCGACGTCGGCGATCGGATGCTCGTGTGGTGCGAGGCGCTGGCCGCTCGGCGATGTGCCCGCGCCAAGTGTCCCCAGGCGTCTGGAGAAGTGAAGACCGGAGGCGCTCGGCGAACGGAGGTGTCAACTGTCCATGCCCGAGCGACGTGCGTGTGCGTCGACGACCACCGCCTGGACTCCTGCCGGCTGCCGCAGCGACTCACGATCGGGGCCCTAGGTGGGTAGAATAGGAAAGAAGGAAACTGAACATGGTCCCTCTTACCTCCGTGGTGGTAAGAAATAAATAGTGTAGATCTGAATCTTTGATTTGATTGTTTACTAATGACTCAAAAAATTAACTCGTACTACAAATTAGTTGGCCTCGACCGGTCACCAATTTCTGTTGCTCATTTATGTTAGAATAATATAAATCTGAGGCACTCCGTCGATCTACCGGGGACCAAGCAATCACACAAGCACGACACTGAGATTTGTTAACGAGATTCACCGATATGGCTACATCCCCGGGGCATGAATACGGACGCTCCTCCCCATGACACCGCTACAATACCGCACACCGGCCGCCCGGGCGCCGGCACACGCCGCCGGCTCCCCCGCGTGCCTGTGCTATTATGTTGGCATTGGTTACATAGTGTGTCTACCCCCGCTATATATGAGAGGCTTAAGATACAAGTGTCCTATTAGGACACAACTCCACATCCTATGTAAACACAATACAACTCCTAGTCCAACTGTAACCTACCTTGTACACAATATTCGACACAACTCTAACAATTTAGATATTAGGAAACAGCTCGGTCTAAAATAAGAAACTGAATTACGTTCCCCAAATATCCCTTGACAAATCAGGAAACTGCTTTATCTAAAACCAGATCAGCTTTGTCTCATGGACTGGAGAAGGCTGATGGACTCGTGCAGCTGCGACACCTTGTTCCCTCGATCGGCGGCGCCGCGGCGGTACAAATGGAAAAGCGAGCAAGAGTATACTTATTTTAACAATGAAATAGACGTAAAAGCTAGTATATATGCACACACTTCTTATGACCGCATGCATGGACATTCTACTCTTATCAGCACTTTCGAAAGACCGTGCCGACATCATCTTAAGATTGACAAAGTAGTCACAGAAGCCTTTGTAATCGACGGTACCGAATCCTCCCATCGAACGCAAATCACTGGAAGGCCTAAAATAAATACAGAAAAATGCGAGCACCAGTGCCAAGTCTAGGACTTGAACTCTGATGGACTGGGAATACCTCTGCACTCTTAACCATCCAAATCTACGGTTGTCCGAGCCATCGACACAACTGCTTACCTCTCCTCCTCCTCCTTCAACACAATGGATGGGACACACGAATGGTGGTGGAAAAGCCTCTTGCCGTGCTGCCGCACAAGATCGTCAAGCTTGTCCACGGGAGGGATGCCGAGCGCATGCGTCACATGGAGGCGGGACTGCCTCCAAGCTCGTCGAAGGAAAGAATGGAGGACGACAATTCGATGATGGAGGCGCTTGACAACGAGCCCGCGCCGGTCGCTAGCTTTGCCATGGGGGAATCTGTGCTGTGAACCTGGAGTGAGCGCTCTTCGCGTTCACGCGTAGTGCCCGCGCCACTCAGCACGTGGTGCCGGCGCCACGTGCAGGCCGAGGAGGATGTTGCGACAGGGCGGATGGTGGCGGCCGGAAACGATGCCTCCGTCAGATGTTCGGATGTCACGGTTGAGGAAAGAGTGAGAATGTCTGGATGTCAACGTGGTGGTTTTGGTTGGCTAGATGGATGTGCGAACTCCCCAAAGCCCCCCCCCCCCCCCCCCAAGTTTGCCGGAATTTCGATATTCAGATCAGTCCGCATACGTTTGAGGGATATTATTGGACGACAGAAAATGTCCGGACTCCCGCAAATGACATATGGGGCCGATTTGAGGATCCACTATTGAGATGCCCTTATAATTTATTTTTTCAAGAGGAGAGGGAAATATGCACAAGGGCAATATCGGAAAGAGTAGCAAGTGATTTAAATGATTTGCTCTGCGTGATTGGTTTAGCAGACAGAACTTAATCAACGAGGATCTGTTGAGCCTGATTGCCCTAACATTATTTGTCCCATGATGCTAACCAATCAACTAAAACAAATTCAAAGAGGCTGGACACCCGAGTCAAATCAAGTTTAGGTTTCTTCGCCGCTTTGCGCACTGTGGTAGGCGCCTGCGAGCCGCGTCCCTCCCCATGTGGCGGTCCGTGAGACGTCGGTGCCACGGGCAATAGAAGTGGCGACTAGTCGCCATGCATAATGATCTGATTAGTTTACAAATTTAAGGTTCGCAGGCCAGCACGTAGAGGGAGCGAGTATTATTGATTAGCTCTTTTGTTGAGACCGTGTCGTATGCATCGCTGTCACGTATGTATAAAATAGGCTTAGGATCGAATCCCTTCTGAACTAAGCAAAGGACGGTGGCATGCATTCAGCATTCAGCATTCTCCATCCACTAATCGATGTCTAATCACCATTTGTTCTTCTCCAACAGCCCATGCATGGGCGGCGAATGTCTGATTAATCACCAGGAATCATACGCGCAACATTCCAAGATTGATGAAATACATTCTTGTACACATGGTGGCAAATTGCACAACCGATGGGAGCCCGCGTCAATCGTCATGGTCGTTACATGCGCGTCGAGGTTCGCGGAGCAATTTGCCAGGCTTCCTGAGCTGGCCGCGCAGACCGCAGAGTTCGTACTAGTTTTTTTCAAAAAGTCTCGGGAAAATACAATGATATTTCTGCGCAGGTGCTAGATAGATTACACGAGACGCTCCACGTGCCGCCGTGGGTTGGAACATTCCGTCCACCGCTGTGATCCTACTCTACCTCGCAACAGAAAAAAACGAGTATCCTATGCATCGCGTACGTTCGTTTAGCTGTCCACGTGGTGTGGTGCCATACCGGAGGTAGCCCGCCACCATCTCTGCTGCAACCAGCTACCATATAAAATACATTTATACGTACAATATAATTTGGTACACCACAGTACGGCCCTACAAAGAAAAACACAAGTGCTCGGCTCGTGTATGTGTATTTGAAATTTGAAAGGGACGGTGGCGCGCGGCAGCTCGAAAGCCGGCCATGTGCCGGCCAGCGCATGCATTTGTTGTATGCTTCCCATTCTCTTTCTTTTTTACCGGCCCTGATTGCTCTTTCCGCTCGGTGAAACCGGCCACTTTGTCTGACACCTGCCGGCGTATAGTGCTACAGAAATAGTAGCAAGAGTAGTCAGTAGAGTCGCGTGCTTGCTTTACCACGGGACCGCGGGAGACGACGACAACCTCGGGTGAGGCCACCACCGTACCATGGCCCCGGACCTCTCGTAACCTGCCGAGGATCGCCAGCAAAACGTCGGACCCCAACGAATCGCCTGGCTGCACGCACGTTCAGCTCTGGATCGCCCTTTGCCTGACTAGTGACTACGGCCTCCGTCGCGCGCGGCCCTGTACGAGATCCTGACCAGCACCGATGCTGCATGACGCTGCGCGGTCGTGTTGTGTTCGTGCTGGGCTGCAGCAATGCACGGGAGGCAAAATTTCGTGTTTTGACCCTTCTCGTATATAAATTTAGGATCTGACCCCGGTTCGAAAAAAATTCGGCATTTGACCATTTTTCTTACCGCCAGGGTGGCTGGCAGTGAGGTTAGACAGCCTACCGCCAAGATCCCTGGCGGTAGGATACTAATCCACGTCAGCAAGTGGAGACGGCCGCCGTCCCCCTCCACCGCACCCTATGCGTGCAGTTATTTCGCCCGACCCCCCGCCCCTGCCTTTTCTTCCCACCCCTCCCCCTCCCCCGCTGGCAGTTCCTTTCCTCCCCCTCGCCCCTCTCTCATATCTTCCACTCTCCCCCTCAGATCTTCACCGTTTCTTCATTGTTTTTGCAGATCGAGATGGCCCCGAAGAGAGAAACATAAGCTCCTCCAATCCTTCCAAGTAGTTTTTTGCAAACTTGCTTTCGATTGGACGCATTATTTGCTTGAAATCCCTCATCTTTTTGAACTTTGATTGGAATTTTTTTTCACCTAGGATTGTTTTAGCTTGATTGTAGTCTAGTTCTTAGTTCTTTAGTAACTAGTGGTATTGAATATGAACTCTAATCAATAGTTCATATGTTAGTGTGAAGATGAACTCTAGTTCATAATTTTCTTTGTTAAAAAAAGTATGATGTAATGGATGTGGGAGGACTTGCTTTGTTTTATGATGCATGTTGATATGATGATATGAAGATGTTGTTTGGAGAAAATACATTCAAGATGAACTCTATTTAAAAAAATTGTTAAAAATTTGATGATATGATGCATGTTGGAGGATTTCATTTTGATATGATGCATGTTGATATGTTGTGATCCATCATGTGTAGTAGATGTTGTTGGATGAATATGCTTAAGATGAACCCTAGTTCATTTAACCAAGAAATTTTATTTGTTATTTATGTATGCTTATGATGCTTTTGTTTATGAATTTTATTAAGGCGGGCACCTCTTGCAGACAACGTCGGCCCACGGTACTCCATGCTTGACTACGCATTCAACAAGGGTCATCGTGCCTGTTTCATAGAGAACGGAGTGGTAAGCAATATGGAGGAAATATTGATCAAAGTTTTCGGATTGATGAAAACAAGTTTGTAACTCTTGCCATCCATTTTTTGAATGATCCTCCCGCCACTGCGCATGAGGGGTCACGGGGTTGCCGCGAATATGGACTATGACGAGCGCTACGCGCCGTACTTCAAGAGAGCCCGACTATTGGGTTTCGTGTTGCAGTTCAAGCATCAGCCGCCGACGCTTGTCCACGCAACTCTGGCAGCTTTGCTTGACCGGTGGCGACCGGAGACCCATTATTTACATCTCCCATGCGGGGAAATGACGGTGACCCTCGAGGATTGGGCGATGATTACTGCCATGACGATCAATGGTCAAGCACTGATCGGGCGAGTGGAGAGGACCAACTGGCAGCAGAGGGTTACCACCCTCATCGGCGACTGCCCCGATGGTAAGGGTAACCGCACATCCGGTGTACCATTGCCCTGACTCTCGGAGCACCGGAAGACATGCCCCGAGGACACCGATGAGGCGACTATGGAGTGGTATGCGAGGGCCTACCTGTGGTATCTTCTCACGGAGGTCGTGTTTCCAGACAACTCCGAGAACTCTGCCAACTGGTCGTATCTGTTCTTCCTAGCTGACTGGGATGCAGGGTACAATTGGGGGACCGCATCTCGCGCCTACCTATATCGTTCGGTAAGAGAGTATCTCATTGCCTACCTACAAAAGTATGTCCATCACATTTTGTTATATCTGATCCTCATTTGATGTTTTGCAGCTTGACGATGCAACCCAGAGGAAGGGAGACAAGTCCAATATGGGTGGCTTTGTCTGGGGCCTCTCCATTTGGATGTGGGAGCGGCTGCCGGTGGGGCGTCCGGAGAAGCTGCCAAGACGCCCATGGGGTGCCTATAGCGAGGATGGCGACGATACTCGACACCCCACCGTAGCTTATGAGTGGGACGTTGTCAAACTCTACACGGGCCTAAACAAGACTTCGTATAAGGCCTACACCAACGAGATCGACGCTTTGACGATTATGCAGGTATATGAACTCGCTCACCACCTTTCTCTTTAATTCCACTTTTGATCGAGAGTGGGGACTTACCAATGTATATGTAATAGGTAAACTGGTGACCGTATCATGATCGAGAGTGGGACTTCGATCTGAATGTGATGTGTGATGTAGACCGTGCTTTTTGGCGGTGCATCGTGCCCATGATATATGTGTGTACGCCGTCGAGTGGCACTTGCCACACCGCATGGCCGCGCAGTTTGGGATGTATCAGCATACCCCACCGGGCCCACCAACTGATACCTGCGGCCACGCGCTCCACTTGTGAGTGCCCGCGCTTGTTCTTCGTGCCCATGATTTCATTGCGTTCGACATTATTATGATGTTTCTTGTTGCTAATGCCTTGTAGGATGAGCCGGCAGAAGAATCAGTCGATCACAGACTGGGGAGAGGAGCATAAAACTCATGTGACGGAGTGGAAATGATGAAACTCCAGTAAAGACGTGGAGAGGAGAGTGATTGACTGGAATGCTTAAGAGGACCAACACATGAGGTGGTACGATGATGGTCGTAAGCACCGTATTCGTCTCAGGCCTCTGGTGCACTAGGTGATATCCCCGGGAGCATACAATCTGAGAACAAATTGAGGGGGACGATGAAGGTACAATTTCAGCCTCCTCGGAACAGATGCATCTTGTTCACTCGCAATCATAAATCTGATACTTATTATGCCCTTGTTTCATTGTGAGTGCAGAAGTTGGTGAAGCATTGTCGCAAGCTGGTAGGCCTGCTTGGGTGTGCTGGAGCTGGGTCGGTTGAAGCTTATCATCCCACAGCCACACAGGGTCACATCGCGTCATCGATCCATGGTCCCTCGTCGTCTAGGTTGGTTGAGGAGGAGGAGGAGGAGGAGGATGAAGAGGAGGAGGCCACAAATGAAGGAGACGAGGAGGATGAGGAGGAGGAGGCCACAAATGAAGGAGCGGAGGAGGAGGCCTATCATGAGGAAGAGGAGAATGAGAGTGATGGGGAGGAGGAGTACGATGAAGATTACGGACCTCCACCAACTCAATCATCTCAACCATCTCAGCTGCCGAAGAGGAATCCGAAGAAGAAGGATTTGCTGAGTACGGACCCTTTCCAGAGACCGGTTCCTCGACGGTCCAAGAAGAACACTGAAGAGACTCGTTCAAAGAGGAACGAGGACCGTGCCTCCAAGAGCAAGAGGGGAAGGATGAATTAAATTCTGCTATTCGATACTTGGCTGTAGTTGAAAGTCTAGTGGTTGTGAAACTATGTGTTTGCTATTTGAATTATGTGTTTGCTATTTGTGAAACTCCGTCTGCTATGTGGAACTAAGTAGTTGAACTTCGTTTGCTAATTATGCACAAATTTATGTGAAACTCTGTATGACATGTGTATGTGATGCCTAAGTTTAATTGTTTGAGATCTGTTATTTTGACTCTATATCATTGTTGTTTTTGACTCTATATCATTGTTTGAGGTCTCTTGTTTTTGAAAAGAAGAAAGAAATTGAACATGGAAAGAGGCAAGACCCTACCATCAAGGACCCTGGCGGTAGGGTCAGACAGCCTACCGCCAGGCCCTATGGCGGTAGGTTGACCCTACCGCCAGGGCACTCGGATTTTTCGTTACAGAAGGATTTCGAGGCAAAAACCCTCGCACACCCTACCGCCAGGGGGGCTGGCGGTAGGTTTAGACAGCCTACCGTCAGGGCCGTCGATGGCAGGGTGCTAATCCACGTCAGCACGCGGAGACGGCCGCCGTCCCCTCCATCGCACCCTACCGCCTAGGTCCCTGACGGTAGGCTGTATAACCCTACCACTAGTAGAAAAGGGGGCAAAGGTCCAGGCCGGGTCAGCCCATTAGTCCCGGTTTAGTCTAGAACCGGGACCCATGGGGGCATTGGACCCGGTTCGTGAGCCCCGGGGGCCAGCCGGGCCATGTGGGTCATTAGTCCCGGTTCGTCTGGACTTTTTGGTCCCGGTTGGTGGGACGAACCGGGACCAATGGGCCTCGCTCCTGGCCCACCACCATCGGTCCCGGTTGGTGGCATGAACCGGGACCAAAGGCTGCCCTTTAGTCCCGGTTCATGCCACCAACCGGGACCAATGATGTGCCTATATATACCCCCTCGTGTAAGAGCAGAGCACACTGCTCTGTTTTTTCTGGCCGCTGAGGGGGAGAGGGCTTGGTGGTGCTCTAGCTCACCTCCTATGCACACAAGGTGTTCGATGGAATGCCCGAGCCACACTACTTAAGCTTTCTCCATTTTCCTCAATATTTGTCTAGGTTTAGCGGTCCGTCATGCCCTGTCCCCGTCTTCACCGCCGTCGATCACTTGCGCCGATCTCATCGCCGGCACCACCGTGGTGAGCCTCTTGTTCTTATCTTCTTTCTGAAAGGAAAAATATTCTTACTTATATGTTTAGATAGATACTTGTATTATTTTCTTACTTTTATTATTGCATCTTATATAGTGCAATGGTTTTGGTATCCGCCGCCGTCGACCCTCATCCTGTCTATGATTCGGATGTGGTATATATTATCTTTTCATAACTATTGGTTCATTTATTGTTTATGACCAATTATGCCGACCAACATGACATAGATTTGATTTATCTAGGAGGTTGTTGAACCGGAAATTCCAACCGACCCTATTGTCGAGAGGTTAAATTTAGTTGAAGAAGAAAACAATTTCTTGAAGGAAAAAATAAGAAAAATTGAGGAGGAGAAGATGATATTGGAGTTGCATGTTGCGGATGTCGTCGATGATCACAAGATCAAGTTGGATGCAATGCGCTTGAAGATTAGAAAGATTAGAAAATATGCCATTCATATCGAGGCTTGGTATCATTATTCCGTTGGATCAGTTGTTACCTTGGTTGCGATTATGATCGCATTTGTTTTCGCATTGAAATGTTTTGCATAGTTTCAATGTATGGTTTAATTAATTTAGATGCTCTGCAGAGCTTTATGTTGTTAGATGAGAACTATGTATGTACTTTGGTTTTAATGTGATGATGAACTTCTATTAATTTGGTCACTTAATTATCTATCCATGATGTTCTGTAATGGTTTTTGACACACTTAATTATATATAATGCACGCAAATGAACCGGCAATGGATGTACAATGACAGATACCTCCGAGTACATTAAGGGCGTGCGTGATTTTCTCGAAGTGGCCGAGGCAAACAAGCAGAATGGTTTTATGTGTTGTCCATGCCCTATATGTGGGAATACGAAGTCTTACTCTGACCGGAAAATCCTTCACACCCACCTGCTTTACAAGGGTTTCATGCCACACTATAATATTTGGACAAGGCACGGAGAAATAGGGGTTATGATGGAAGACGGCGAAGAAGAAGAGTACGATGACAACTATGTGCCCCCTGAATACGGTGATGCTACTAAACATCAAGAGGAACCAGACGATGTGCACGATGATGCTGCAACGGGCGAAGCTGCTGAAGATCAAGAGGAACCAGACGATGTGCCCGATTATGATGATCTCCGCCGGGCCATTGTTGATGCAATGACGCAATGCGAAAGTCAAAAGGAGAAGCTGAAGTTCGATCGCATGTTAGAGGATCACAAAAAAGGGTTGTACCCCAATTGCGAAGATGGCAACACAAAGCTCGGTACCGTACTGGAATTGCTGCAGTGGAAGGCAGAGAATGATGTGCCTAACAAAGGATTTGAGAAGTTACTGAAAATATTGAAGAAGAAACTTCCAAAGGATAACGAATTGCCCGACAATACATACGCGGCAAAGAAGGTCGTATGCCATCTAGGATTGGAGGGGCAGAAGATACATGCATGCCCTAATGACTGCGTCCTCTACCGTGGTGCGTACAAGGATCTGAACGCATGCCCGGTATGCGGTGCATTACGGTATAAGATCAGACGAGATGACCCTGGTGATGTTGATGGCGAGCCCCCCAGGAAGAGCATGCCAAGTTGATGCGATGGCACAGTGAGGACCGTAAGAAAGACGGGAAGTTGAGAGCACCTTCTGACGGGTCGCGGTGGAGAAAAATTGAGAGAAAGTATTGGGATGAGTTTGCAAGTGACCCGAGGAACGTATGGTTTGCTTTAAGCACGGATGGCATTAATCTTTTCGGGGAGCAGAGCAGCAATCACAGCACCTGGCCCGTGACTCTATGTATGTATAACCTTTCTCCTTGGATGTGCATGAAGCGGAAGTTCATTATGATGCCAGTTCTCATCCAAGGCCCTAAGCAACCCGGCAACGACATTGATGTGTACCTAAGGCCATTAGTTGAAGAACTTTTACAGCTGTGGAATGGAAATGGTGTACGTACGTGGGATGAGCACAAACAGGCGGAATTTGACCTAAAGGCGTTGCTGTTCGTGGCCATCAACGATTGGCCCGCTCTCAGTAACCTTTCAGGACAGACAAATAAGGGATACCATGCATGCACGCACTGTTTACTTGACACCGATAGTATATACCCGGGAAGTTGCAGGAAGAATGTGTACCTGGGCCATCGTTGATTTCTTCCGACCAACCATCAATGTCGAAAGAAAGGCAAGCATTTCAAAGGTGAGGCAGATCACCGGAAGAAGCCCGTCATGCGTACCGGTGATCACGTACTTTCTATGTTCAATGATTTACACGTAATCTTTGGAAAGGGTCCCGGCGCACTAGCTGTTCCGAATGACGTTGAGGGACATGCACACATGTGGAAGAAGAAATCTATATTTTGGGACCTACCCTACTGGAAAGACCTAGAGGTCCGCTCTTCAATCGACGTGATGCACGTGACGAAGAGCCTTTGCGTGAACCTGCTAGGCTTCTTGGGCGTGTATGGAAAGACAAAAGATACACCTAAGGCACGGGAGGACCTGGAACGTTTGCACGAAAAAGACGGCATGCCTCTGAAGCAGTATGAAGGTCCTGCCAGCTACACTCTTACGAAAGAAGAGAAAGAAATCTTCTTTGAATGCCTGCTCAGTATGAAGGTCCCGACTGGCTTCTCGTCGAATATAAAGGGAATAATAAATATGTGTGACGCCCCCGTTACGACCGTACACTAATCATACACGCAAATGTGTACGATCAAGATCAGGGACTCACGGGAAGATATCACAACACAACTCTAGACACAAAATAAAATAATACAAGCTTCATATTACAAGCCAGGGGCCTCGAGGGCTCGAATACAAGCTCGATACACAAGAGTCAGCGGAAGCCACAATATCTGAGTATAGACATAAGTTAAACAAGACTGCCTTAAGAAGGCTAGCACAAAAGCAACACGATCGAAGAGGCAAGGCCTCCTGCCTGGGACCTCCTAACTGCTCCTGGTCGTCGGCGATCTTCATGTAGTAGCATCCATCGGCGGTGGCATCTGGCTCCAAGAATCTACCATCTGGTTGAATCAACCGGAAAGAAGAAAGAAGGGGGAAAAGGGGGTAGCAAAGCAATCGTGAGTACTCATCCAAAGTACTCGCAAGCATCAGGTCTATACTAAGTATGCATTTGTATTAAATGGAAGGGTTGTATCTGTGGACTGAACTGCAGAATGCTAGAATAGAGGGGGAAAGCCTAGCCTATTGAAGACTAGCATCTTCACGCAGCTCCGAGCATCTTGCAGCATGTAGAAGAGTAAAGGACATCAGTTTATATTTAACAAGCATGTTGTAACATTAATGCCCAGAGATCCTTCCTCGACTCCCTGCGAGAAAGCAATCCCGGAGCCACATATCTCAAGTATCCATTGTAGTTGTATAAGATCAGGATATAAGTCTGAACGTCCGTTACCTTGGACACGGCTATTAATAGATAATCTTCCCTGCAGGGGTGCACCACGTTACCCAACACGCTCGATCACTCTGGCCGGGCACACCTTTCTGGGGTCAATGCCCGCCCTCGGAAGATCAACACGTCGCAGCCCGACCTAGGCTCAGCAAAGAGGTCCCCGTCGGTCTACCTCCTAAGCACTCCGGGGTCTGGGCCCATTGCCCGTTGCACTCCGGGTCGTTGCGCGCAGGGCGGGTCCAGGCTCCACCTCTACATGGATGGTGCTGGCCCAGCCGTGCCGCACTGCTGAACTGGACGTCTGACGAAGCTTCGGTTGATACCACGAGGGGAGTAAGCATAAGAATAACTGAGGATGAATGGATACTCGATAAGAGCGAGTAATTATCTGTAGGGGTATTCATGCGGCAAGGACTGCAGGGCAGTAAGCATAAAGGATACTCGGAAGACCGAAGAGTATTTCAGGACATCTTGTAATAACAAGAGCAATTGGGGACAAAGGTATGAACGACAACATAGGTAGTTACGCATAAGGATTTATCGGTGGTAGGGATCGTAACGGCGACGGGCATAAGGGTCTCGGTAAAACATCGGAGAGTATCTTCAGAATCTTCTAGTGCACCAAGCAATTGTGTGGAGTGAGGGGCTCTCCGGGAGAAAGTGTTTACGAGAACCTAGAGTTAGACTTAACAAAATCGTTTAACCCGAATAGAAGAGAGTTCAGAATTCCAGAGTATAGACGAGGAGTAAAAGATCCTAATACCACCCAATTGGCGACGTGGGCCCGTAAGCCACACAGCCATGTTAGTAAAACCGTTTTTCAAAGACTAGACTCAACTTCGGCCAAGGAGTTGGAAAGGGGGATCCTACATGCAGTTGGCTCTGATACCAACTTGTTACGCCCCCATTACGACCGTACACTAATCATACACGCAAATGTGTACGATCAAAATCAGGGACTCTCGGAAAGATATCACAACACAACTCTAGACACACAAAAAATAATACAAGCTTCATATTACAAGCCAGGGAGTATCTTTTCCTTAGACCATGAGATCGTGTAACTCCCGTATACCGTAGGAGTGCTTTGGGTGTACCAAACGTCACAATGTAACTGGGTGACTATAAAGGTGCACTACAGGTATCTCCGAAAGTGTCTGTTGGGTTGACACGGATCAAGACTGGGATTTGTCACTCCGTATGACGGAGAGGTATCTCTGGGCCCACTCGGTAATGCATCATCATAATGAGCTCAAAGTGACCAAGTGTTTGGTCACGGGATCATGCATTACGGTACGAGTAAAGTGACTTGCCGGTAATGAGACTGAACACTATTGGTTATTGACCGGAGAGCCGTCTCGGTCATGTCTGCGTGTCTCCCGAACCCGTAGGGTCTACACACTTAAGGTTCGGTGACGCTAGGGTTGTATGAATATGAGTATGCAGCAAACCGAAAGTTGTTCGGAGTCCCGGATGAGATCCCGCACGTCATGAGGAGTTTCGGAATGGTCCGGAGGTAAAGAATTATATATAGGAAGTGCAGTTTCGGCCACCGGGAAAGTTTCGGGAGTCACCGGTATTGTACCGGGACCACCGGAAGGGTCCCGGGGGTCCACCGGCTGGGGCCACCCATCCCGGAGGGCCCCATGGGCTGAAGTGGGAGGAGAACCAGCCCATAGTGGGCTGGTGCGCCCCCGTAGGCCCACTCCCTGCGCCTAGGGTTGAAACCCTAGGGTGGGGGGCGCACCACATGCCTTGGGGGGCACTCCACCCCCCGGCCGCCGCCCCTTGGGAGATTGGATCTCCCAGGGCCGGCGCCCCCCCTTGGGGGCCTATATAAAGGATGGCAAGGGGGAGGGCAGCCGCACCCTGTGCATTGGCGCCTCCCTCCCCCTGCTACACCTCGTCCTCCTCCCGCAGCAGCTTGGCGAAGCCCTGCCGGAGTTCTGCTGCATCCACCACCACGCCGTCGTGCTGCTGGATCATCATCAACCTCTCCTTCCCCCTTGCTGGATCAAGAAGGAGGAGACGTCTCTCGTCCCGTACGTGTGTTGAACACGGAGGTGCTGTCCGTTCAGCACTTGGTCATCGGTGATCTGAATCACGGCGAGTACGACTCCATCATCACCATCCCCTTGAACGCTTCCGCACGCGATCTACAAGTGGTATGTAGATGCAATCACTCTCCCATGACTCGTTGCTAGATGAACTCATAGATGGATCTTGGTGAAACCGTAGGAAAATTTTAATTTTCTGCAACGTTCCCCAACAGTGGTATCAAAGCTAGGTCTATGCATAGTTCTCTATTGCACGAGTAGAACACAATTTGGTTGTGGGCATAGATCTTGTCAACTTGCTTGCCGCTACTATTTTTATCTTGCTTCAGTGGTATTGTGGGATGAAGCGGCCCGGACCAACCTTACACGTACGCTTACGTGAGACCGGTTCCACCGACTGACATGCACTAGTTGCATAAGGTGGCTGGCGGGTGTCTGTCTCTCCCACTTTAGTTGGAGCGGATTCGATGAAAAGGGTCCTTATGAAGGGTAAATAGAAGTTGACAAAATCACGTTGTGGTTATTCGTAGGTAGGAAAACATTCTTGCTAGAACCCAATTGCAGCCACGTAAAAGATGCAACAACAATTAGAGGACGTCTAACTTGTTTTTGCAGCAATTGTCATGTGATGTGATATGGCCAGAAGTTGTGATGAATGATGAATGATATATTGTGATGTATGAGATCATGTTCTTGTAATAGGAATCACGACTTGCATGTCGATGAGTATCACAACCGGCAGGAGCCATAGGAGTTGTCTTTATTTTTGTGTGACCTGCGTGTCATTGAAGAACGCCATGTAAATTACTTTACTTTATTGCTAAACGCGTTAGCCATAGAAGTAGAAGTAGTTGTTGGTGTGACAACTTCATGAAGACACGATGATGGAGATCATGGTGTCATGCCGGTGACAAGATGATCATGGAGCCCCGAAGATGGAGATCAATGGAGCTATATGATATTGGCCATATCATGTCACTACTATATAATTGCATGTGATGTTTATTATGTTTATGCATCTTGTTTACTTAGAACGACGGTAGTAAATAAGATGATCCCTTACAATAATTTCAAGAAGTGTTCTCCCCTAATTGTTCACCGTTGCTAAAGTTCGTCGTTTCGAAGCACCACGTGATGATCGGGTGTGATAGATCCTTACGTTCACATACAACGGTTGTAAGACAGTTTTACACATGCAAAACACTTAGGGTTAACTTGACGAGCCTAGCATGTACAGACATGGCCTCGGAACACGGAGACCTAAAGGTCGAACACGAGTCGTATGGAAGATACGATCAACATGAGAATGTTCACCGACGATGACTAGTCCGTCTCACGTGATGATTGGACACGGCCTAGTCGACTCGGATCGTGTAACACTTAGATGACTAGAGGGATGTCTAATCTGAGTGGGAGTTCATTATAATAATTTGATTAGATGAACTTAATTATCATGAACTTAGGCTAAAACCTTTGCAAAATATGTCTTGTAGATCAAATGGCCAACGCTCATGTCAACATGAACTTCAACGCGTTCCTAGAGAAAACCAAGCTGAAAGATGATGGCAGCAACTATACGGACTGGGTCCGAAACCTGAGGATCATCCTCATAGCAGCCAAGAAAGCATATGTCCTAGATGAACCGCTAGGTGAAGCACCCATCCCACAGAACCAAGACGTTATGAACGTTTGGCAGACACGTGCTGATGATTACTCCCTCGTTCAGTGCGGCATGCTTTACAGCTTAGAACCGGGGCTCCAAAAGCGTTTTGAGCATCACAGAGCATATGAGATGTTTGAGGAGCTGAAACTAGTTTTCCAAGCTCATGCCCGGGTCGAGAGATATGACGTCTCCGACAAGTTCTATAGTTGTAAGATGGAGGAAAATAGTTCTGTCAGTGAGCACATACTCAAAATGTCTGGGTTGCACAACCGCATGACCCAACTGAACATTAACCTCCCTGATGAGGCGGTCATTGACAGAATCCTTCAGTCGCTCCCACCATGCTACAAGAGCTTTGTGATGAACTACAATATGCAGGGGATGGTGAAGACCATTCCTGAAGTATTTTCAATGCTGAAGTCAGCAGAGGTTGAGATCAAGAAAGAACATCAAGTGTTGATGGTCAATAAGACCACTAAGTTCAAGAAGGGCAAGGGCTAGAAGAACTTCAAGAAGGACGGCAAGGATGTTGCCGCGCCCGGTAAGCCAGTTACCGGGAAGAAGTCAAGGAATGGACCCAAGCCTGAGACTGAGTGCTTTTATTGCAAGGGGAAGGGTCACTGGAAGCGGAACTGCCCCAAATACTTAGTGGATAAGAAGGCCGGCAACACTAAAGGTATATTTGATATACATGTAATTGATGTGTACCTTACCAGTACTCGTAGTAACTCCTGGGTATTTGATACCGGTGCCGTTGCTCATATTTGTAACTCACAGCAGGAGCTGCGGAATAAACGGAGACTGGCGAAGGACGAGGTGACGATGCACGTCGGGAATGGTTCCAAGGTCGATGTGATCGCCGTCGGCACGCTACCTCTACATTTACCTACGGGATTAGTTATAAACCTTAATAATTGTTATTTTGTGCCAAGTTTGAGCATGAACATTGTATCTGGATCTTGTTTAATGCGAGATGGCTACTCATTTAAATCCGAGAATAATGGTTGTTCTATTTATATGAGAGATATGTTTTATGGTCATGCCCCTATGGTCAATGGTTTATTCTTAATGAATCTCGAGCGTAATATTACACATATTCATAGTGTGAATGCCAAAAGATGTAAAGTTGATAACGATAGTCCCACATACTTGTGGCACTGCCGCCTTGGTCACATTGGTGTCAAGCGCATGAAGAAGCTCCATGCTGATGGACTTTTAGAGTCTCTCGCTTATGAATCATTTGACACATGCGAACCATGCCTCATGGGAAAAATGACCAAGACTCCGTTCTCCGGAACAATGGAGCGAGCAACCAACTTGTTGGAAATCATACATACCGATGTGTGCGGTCCAATGAGCGTTGAGGCTCGCGGAGGATATCATTATGTTCTCACTCTCACTGATGACTTGAGTAGATATGGGCATGTCTACTTAATGAAACACAAGTCTGAGACCTTTGAAAAGTTCAAGGAATTTCAGAATGAGGTAGAGAATCAACGTGACCGAAAGATAAAGTTCCTACGATCAGATCGTGGAGGAGAATACTTAAGTCACGAATTTGGTACACACTTAAGGAAATGTGGAATCGTTTCACAACTCACACCGCCTGGAACACCTCAGCGTAACGGTGTGTCCGAACGTCGTAATCGCACTCTATTGAATATGGTGCGATCTATGATGTCTCTTACCGATTTACCGCTATCATTTTGGGGATACGCTCTAGAGACAGCTAAATCCGTTGAGACGACACCGTATGAATTATGGTTTGGGAAGAAACCTAAGCTGTCGTTTCTAAAAGTTTGGGGATGCGATGCTTATGTCAAGAAACTTCAACCTGAAAAGCTCAAACCCAAGTCGGAAAAATGCGTCTTCATAGGATACCCTAAGGAAACTGTTGGGTATACCTTCTACTTAAGATCCGAGGGCAAGATCTTTGTTGCCAAAAACAGATGCTTTCTGGAAAAAGAGTTTCTCTCGAAAGAAGTAAGTGGGAGGAAAGTAGAACTCGATGAAGTACTACCTCTCGAACGGGAAAGTAGTGCAGCTCAGGAAAATGTTCCTGTGATGCCTACACCAACTGAAGAGGAAAATAATGATGATGATCAAGGTACTTCGGATCAAGTTGCTACTAAACTTCGTAGGTCCACAAGGACACGTTCCGCACCAGAGTGGTACGGCAACCCTGTCCTGGAAATCATGTTGTTAGACAACGGTGAACCTTCGAACTATGAAGAAGCGATGGCGGGCCCAGATTCCAACAAATGGCTTGAAGCCATGAAATCCGAGATAGAATCCATGTATGAAAACAAAGTATGGACTTTGACAGACTTGCCCGATGATCGGCGAGCGATAGAAAACAGGTGGATCTTTAAGAAGAAGACGGACGCGGATGGTAATATTACCGTCTATAAAGCTCGACTTGTCGCTAAGGGTTATCGACAAGTTCAAGGGGTTGACTACGATGAGACATTCTCACCCGTAGCAAAGCTGAAGTCCGTCCGAATCATGTTAGCAATTGCCGCATACTATGATTATGAGATATGGCAGATGGACGTCAAAACAACATTCCTTAGTGGACATCTTAAGGAAGAACTGTATATGATGCAGCCGGAAGGTTTTGTCGATCCTAAGAACGCTAACAAAGTATGCAAGCTCCAGCGATCCATTTATGGGCTGGTGCAAGCATCTCGGAGTTGAAACATTCGCTTTGATGAGATGATCAAAGCGTTGGGTTTATGCAGACTTATGGAGAAGCCTGCGTTTACAAGAAAGTGAGTGGGAGCTCTGTAGCATTTCTCATATTATATGTAGATGACATACTCTTGATGGGAAATGATATAGAACTTTTGGACAGTATTAAGGCCTAATTGAATAAGTGTTTTTCAATGAAGGACCTTGGAGAAGCTGCTTATATATTAGGCATTAAGATCTATAGAGATAGATCGAGATGCCTCATAGGTCTTTCACAAAGCACATACCTTGATAAGATTTTGAAGAAGTTCAAAATGGATCAGTCCAAGAAGGGGTTCTTGCCTGTATTGCAAGGTGTGAGATTGAGCTCGGCTCAATGCCCGACCACGGCAAAAGATAAAGAAGAGATGAGTGTCATCCCCTATGCTTCAGCCATAGGATCTATTATGTATGCCATGTTGTGTACCAGACCTGATGTAAACCTTGCCGTAAGTTTGGTAGGAAGGTACCAAAGTAATCCCGGCAAGGAACACTGGACAGCGGTCAAGAATATCCTAAAGTACCTGAAAAGGACAAAGGACATGTTTCTCGTTTATGGAGGTGACGAAGAGCTCGTCGTAAAGGGTTACGTCGACGCTAGCTTCGACACAGATCTGGATGACTCTAAGTCACAAATCGGATACGTGTATATGTTGAATGGTGGAGCAGTAAGCTGGTGCAGCTGCAAGCAGAGCGTCGTGGCGGGATCTACATGTGAAGCGGAGTACATGGCAGCCTCGGAGGCAGCGCATGAAGCTATTTGGGTGAAGGAGTTCATCACCGACCTAGGAGTCATACCCAATGCGTCGGGGCCGATCAAACTCTTCTGTGACAACACTGGAGCTATTGCCCTTGCCAAGGAGCCCAGGTTTCACAAGAAGACCAGGCACATCAAGCGTCGTTTCAACTCCATCCGTGAAAATGTTCAAGATGGAGACATAGATATTTGCAAAGTACATATGGATCCGAATGTCGCAGATCCGTTGACTAAACCTCTCTCGCGAGCAAAACATGATCAACACCAGAACTCTATGGGTGTTCGATTCATCACAATGTAACTAGATTATTGACTCTAGTGCAAGTGGGAGACTGTTGGAAATATGCCCTAGAGGCAATAATAAAAGGGGTTATTATTATATTTCCTTATTCATGATAATTGTCTTTTATTCATGCTATAACTGTATTATCCGGAAATCGTAATACACGTGTGAATGCATAGACCACAACATGTCCCTAGTGAGCCTCTAGTTGACTAGCTCATTGGTCAACAGATAGTCATGGTTTCCTGACTATGGACATCAGATGTCAGTGACAACGGGATCACATCATTAGGAGAATGATGTGATGGACAAGACCCAATCCTAAGCATAGCACAAGATCGTGTAGTTCGTTTTGCTAGAGCTTTTTCAATGTCAAGTATCTCTTCCTTAGACCATGAGATCGTGTAACTCCCAGATACCGTAAGAGTGCTTTGGGTGTACCAAACGTCACAACGTAACTGGGTGACTATAAAGGTGCACTACAGGTATCTCCGAAAGTGTCTGTTGGGTTGACACGGATCGAGACTGGGATTTGTCACTCCGTATGACGGAGAGGTATCTCTGGGCCCACTCGGTAATGCATCATCATAATGAGCTCAAAGTGACCAAGTGGTTGGTCACGGGATCATGCATTACGGTACGAGTAAAGTGACTTGCCGGTAACGAGACTGAATGAGGTATTGGGATACCGACGATCAAGTCTCGGGCAAGTAACGTACCGATTGACAAAGGGAATTGTATACGGGGTTGTCTAATCCTCGACATCGTGGTTCATCCGATGAAATCATCAAGGAGAATGTGGGAGCCAACATGGGTATCCAGATCCTGCTGTTGGTTATTGCCCGAGAACCGTCTCGGTCATGTCTACGTGTCTCCCGAACCCGTAGGGTCTACACACTTAAGGTTCGGTGACGCTAGGGTTGTATGAACATGAGTATGCAGCATACCGAATGTTGTTCGGAGTCCCGGATGAGAGCCCGGACGTTACGAGGAGTTTCGGAATGGTCTGGAGGTAAAGAATTATATATAGGAAGTGGTATTTCGGCCATCGTGAAAGTTCCGGGGGTCACCCGGTATTGTACCGGGACCACCGGAAGGGTCCCGGGGGTCCACCGGGTGGGGCCACCCATCCCGGAGGGCCCCATGGGCTGAAGTGGGAGGAGAACCAGCCCATAGTCGGCTAGTGCACCCCCCTAGGCCCACCCCCTGCGCCTAGGGTTGAAACCCTAGGGTGGGGGGGCGCACCACATACCTTGGGGGGCACTCCACCCCGCTGGCCGCCGCCCCTTGGGAGATTGGATCTCCCAGGGCCGGCGCCCCCCTGGGGGCCTATATAAAGGAGGGCAAGGGGGAGGGCAGCCGCACCCTGTGCATTGGCGCCTCCCTCCCCCTGCTACACCTCGTCCTCCTCCCGCAGCAGCTTGGCGAAGCCGTGCCGGAGTTCTGCTGCATCCACCACCACGCCGTCGTGCTGCTGGATCATCATCAACCTCTCCTTCCCCCTTGCTGGATCAAGAAGGAGGAGACGTCTCCCGTCCCGTACGTGTGTTGAACGCGGAGGTGCTGTCCGTTCAGCACTTGGTCATCGGTGATCTGAATCACAACGAGTACGACTCCATCATCACCATCCCCTTGAACGCTTCCGCACGCGATCTACAAGTGGTATGTAGATGCAATCACTCTCCCATGACTCGTTGCTAGATGAACTCATAGATGGATCTTGGTGAAACCATAGGAAAATTTTAATTTTCTGCAACGTTCCCCAACAGTAACTACCTATTTTGTCGTTCATACCTTCGTCCCCAGTTGCTCTTGTTATTACAAGATGTCCTGAAATACTCTTCGGTGTTCCAAGTATCGTTTATGCTTACTGCCCTGCAGTCCTTGCCGCATGAATACCCCTATGGATAATTACTCGCTTTTATCGAGTATCCATTCATCCTTAGTTATTCTTATGCTTCATAAGATACTTTTTAATACAATCCGAGCTTTCGATGACCTCTATCGCCTATTGCTCTAGAAGGTCTTACCTGCCTAAACTTTCGTTAATTCCATATGCCTAGCAGTATCCATTGACGTCCTTTGTCATTATCATCTTGAGCCTTTCGATTTGATATGTATGTGTCGCAATCATCAGTTAATCCTTACAGATTATTTTTTCGGCTCAGGCGTCTTCCTGAACATGAGCTGGTTCTCGGCCAATCAGATTGCCATCGATTGTGCCCTAAGTCTACTCAACTTAACCATCCTTGGTCAAAGCGTTTGCTTCTAATCCCTTGATTTTGGAAATCATAATTCCTTTGCATTTGAACTTTGAATTAGTCAGTTGTTTCTATAACCTGACCTCTTTGCATTCTTTCTTCTTCTGATTGAGTATCGATACTCACATCAGATCCATTGTGGACCTCCAGGTCCTTTGTTGGGTTTTATCCAATAGGGTCCTTCATATTCAGTAACCTTGTGAGCTTTTCCTCGGATACATAATGCCTTTGGTAGATTGTATCCCCTGCTTTTGTCAACCATGCTCTACTTCCGAGCTTGAGTTATTTATTCCTAAAGTTTGTGGTATGTGTTCCTAAGATACCCTGATAGGTTGAACCTATGCCTTCCATAATCTGTATGAACCCAGAAACTTCCACGGGTCATACTCTACTGGTGTTATGCAAGATAAAATCTCAACACTATGGCTTCATCTAAAATGAGCATTGAATGAAAGGTTATGCATTGGAGAAGTGGGAGTCGACCTTGAACTTTGTGTTCATGCCCATGGACACGATGTGGAACTTATCATGGAAGCTTCTCATTATAATGATAACCCCCTTGTGATAAATTCATCTTGTATCTATATTTGGTCATTTGCAACCGTGGTTCCGACCCTATAGTTCTTCTTTGATCCCATTTCTCGGACAAGTTGAAGTACTTGTCTTCTTCAGATCTTTTCACCCGTCCAACCTCTGTTCTGCTATACCCTTGAGTATTACCCTTTGGTATCTCGAGAATATCACGGAACTACATAACTTCTTATGAGTTCTTCATCAACTAGTATTTCTCGCTGGTTCCAATTTTCCATGGGTTCTGAGTTGTTAGACACTTGAGAACACCGATAACTGATTCGAGTCTACACTTTTCTCTCCATTGTTCTGATTAACCTTTCTTGTAACCTAACATATTTGAGCAGTGATAATTCCCTGCTTATGTATACCCCTCAGTGTACAAACTCTGTCAGTAAGACCTTGTTACTATTGTTGATGACATTCCGGTAGCCATCAATGGACGAGAACTTTGCCTATTGTTCCGCCTCGTCTTAACGAGCAGGAAAATGGTTCTCTTCGTTCCTCGCCCTTGGTACCAACGTTGTTGCCAACATAACTGACAGGTTGTCCTCTGACCTGCCTTGCTATCATGACCGTGCAAATGTTAGCACCCTTTCGGCTTTTAACCCACATGGTGGGCCCATAACCCACAGTTCCACATGATCAAAACCTGACTCTCCTATACATCCCTGTTTTCAAAGTTATCCCTTGCGCTTGGCTTCGTATGTAATTCACGAGCCACCTTCCTTGTGATCTGTTCTGGTACCAGACACAATACTTATTTCCATTACTCTGAACCCTTTTCACCCTCTGTTTCAGGCAACGAACGATTGCCTACCTTCTTAAAGCTTCTTATTGCACCTCCTTACCTTGTTCTCGATGATTTCTTAAATTTCAACTCAAGAGATGCCTCTATGCCATGTTCAGTGAGATAGCCCCCAGGTACCTATCTTGTGTTGAGCTCCGTCCTTCCTAAGTTTTCCCCCTTACTCCATCCCTTAAATCTCGGGACGAGATTTCTTGTAGTGGAGGAGAATTGTGACGCGTGGATAATTAAGCTACAGTAATCTCCTGCTAATGGTGCCAGGTCATCATTCTTACTGTTGCTAATCCTCATTTCATCCGAAGCATAATTCAAATTCAATTCAAATTAAAGTCCAAAATTCAAGTTTGTCAAACATGCAAAATAAAATGTTCAAAGTGTGGCAAATAATCCCTTGATATTTGTCATGTTGGAACCAACCTCTTTTGAATTCTCAAAATGCCCCTGAGAGTTAATTCTTGGTCCAGCAGTAAATTAAATGGCCTTTGCAAAATAAATAAATATTTATTTAACTCCAATTGCCTCCAAACTTTATGTGCCACTCCAAAATATTGCGTTGGAATATCGTGCCAAATTTCAAGCTCAACTAGATTCATTTGCTTTGGCAACTAAATAGGAATCAGTTTCTAAAATTTGGAAAATAGTTTTAAAAATGTAATAAAAGAGAAAGCCCCCCCCCCCCCCCCGCGACTCCCTCGGGCCTCGGCCACCTGGCCGGCCCAGCCCACCAACCCCAGGGTCGTCCCTTCCTACTGTTCCCCCGACCGGGGTCGGAACAGGGCGTAGCCCCGCCAAACCCACTCGGCGGCGCCCGGCAAGGGGATAAGGATCCCCCGCCTCCTCGGTCCTTTCCCCTCCCCACTCTCTCCAAAAATATCTCCACCCACTCCCCACTTTCCCTTCTTCTCCCCTTCTTCACCTCTCCCTCTCCATCGATCTGGAGAGGAGGCCGACGTGGTCGCCGCCGTGCCCGCTTTGATCCCGCGCCCAGCAGCCACCCTGCGCCTCTCCACCGTGCCCACCGGCTTTGTCCTGCTCCCCTACGTCGCCTGCACCATCGGGCTCGAGCCGGGCGCCTCTCCTTCGAGCGGGGGGAGGTCGTCTTCAACCTCGAGTCACCGCAGCTTCCATCGTCGTTCCGGCCATCTCGAGCCTCACCCGAGCCCGCTTTAGCACATCTGCAGGAGCCCGGTGAGCACCACGTCTGGTCCCTCTCTCGCTGCCCTCCTCGTAAGCCGTAGCTCGCGCCTGAAGCCCGTCGCCGTGCTCCTGGAACGCCAGGGAGGCGCGTGCCCCCCAGTTCAACTTTGATGAGCCCCTGGCTCGATCCCGGGGCCTCCATGCTCCTGTCGCCAGCATCGCACCTCGCAGCTCCGCAGCATCGATGCTCACCGGTCGTCCCCTTCGCCCCACTACTGCCGGTGCCTGTAGCTCGTTCCGCCTGCGTGACCCCGCATTGCCCTTCCTGCAGCCATGACCTGCCCCGTGCATCACCGCTGCGGCGTCGCTCGCCCCCGCTCCCCATCGTGCTCTCGCCGAACGGCCTCACGCCCATGCCCGCAGACCCGAGCTCCTTCGTCGGTGACTGCACCCCGCTGCTCGCCTTGGGCCGATTTGCTCGACGCTGGCGCCTCAGCAGATCGCCTCCGCCCCCCCCCCCACCCCCCATCCGATGCGCCACTTTGCGGGCTCTCCAACGCGCTCGACGGCGCCCCCAGCGGCCGTCGGAGTCGGCCGGCCGGAGCCCTCCGCCGGCGCCCTCTGTTGCCCCTCGGGTGCGGGCGCCAGCAACCGCCCGCCCGATAGCCTAGTGCCTGCTATGGCCTATGGGCCTTTGATAGATGGGGCCCACACCCCAATAGTAAAAAAAAGAGAGAAGAGAAAACAAAATTAAAATTAGTTAAAAACAATTAATTAATGAATTAATGAGTTAATTAACTTAATTAATCCAAACAGTTAACCTGCTAATTGCATGTTAGTTAAACTGTGACAATGACGAATGGGATCCACGTGTTAGTTTGACTGGCCAACGGTCAACTTTGACCCCTAATGTCATGCTGACATCATGATGTCACAGTAATTCTTTTTCGATTTAGCTAAATAATAATAATCCCAGAAAATGGTTAATTCTTTGTAAAATCATATAAAATAATCCGTAACTCGGATGAGAATACTTTGTACATGAAAGTTGCTCAGAATTTTGAGACGAATCTGGATACGCCCTCCGTTCGTCCACACGTCCCTAGCATAGCAAACGTTGAACTTTTCCCTCAGGTTCATGTGTCTGACAGACGACCGGAACCGGGAAACTTTCCCGGATGTCCCCCCCTTCGCCAGTATCGCCTAGCGCTGCATTAGAACACCTCTAGCTTCGCTTTTTGTCATGTTATGCATATGTTTGCGTGTATTTACTGTTTCTTCCCCCTCTTCTCTCCGGTACACCCTGAGACCGCTGCTGATGCCACTGTGATCGACTACGTCGATGACGACCCTCCTTCTTGTCTGAGCAACCAGGCAAGCCCCCCCTTTGATCATCCCGATATCGCCCATTCTATACTCTCATGCTTGCATTAGATTTTGCTACTGTTATTGTTTGCTCCTATTCTGATGCATAGCCTGCTTTTGTACCAGCTTATTGTTACCTACCTGCTTATCCTAAACTGCTTAGTATAGGTTGGTTAGTGATCCATCAGTGACCCCCACCTTGTCCTTGTTGCCCCCGCTTCATCATTGACGCCTCGATCGACGTGATCGATGACCAGAGCCGGACACCTCACATCACATCACGCCCCCTTTAGTTGCTCGACTCTGCAGAGCTACTATCGAGTGCCGAGGGTGATCCCTCATAACGCACTCCTAATGATAGTTCTGTAGTGTAGCTATTCGGTCGTGGTCATCGAGGGTGATTTCCTCTTTCACCATTCCCGATACGGCTCTGTCGTTCAACACATCAAGTGTGAACCTCGAGGGTGATCCCTCTTACATTCATCTTGATGATTACATTGAGTGGAATCCACCGGGGGTGATTCCTCGGGGTTTCCCCTTGATGTTTGGACACACAGTTACCTTGACTTTACTTGAGACCTTGGTGAAACTCGGGCGGGCCCGGAGAGCACCCGCAAGATAATGACGTGGCACGGCCGGGCATTCTGAGCCCTTGTCGTAAGTCCACGAGACGGGGCGACGGGGTCACTTTCGATCGTGAGTCTCTGCTCGTCTCCGCAAACTAATAATGCACTATGGTTTGGGTATTTGTTCTGAGTTGGCCTCTGGCCTTTACGCACTAACCACCACGCGAGAATAGATATGGGCCTCGACGTCGTGGTATCAGCCGAAGCTTTGTCAGACGTCCAGTTCAGCAGTGCGGCACGGCTAGGCCGGCACCATCCATGTAGAGGTGGAGCCTGGACCCGCCCTGCGCGCAATGACCCGGAGTGCAACGGGCGATGGGCCCAGACCCCGGAGTGCTTAGGAGGTAGACCGGCGGGCACCTCTCTGCTGAGCCTAGGTCGGGCTGCGACATGTTGATCTTCCGAGGGCGGGCAATGACCCCAGAAAGGTGTGTCCGGACAGAGTGATCGAGCGTGTTGGGTAACGTGGTGCACCCCTGCAGGGAAGATTATCTATTAATAGTCGTGTCCACGGTAACGGACGTTCAGACTTATATCTTGATCTTATACAACTACAAATGGATACTTGAGATATGTGGCTCCGGGATTGCTTTCTCGTAGGGAGTCGAGGAAGGATCTCTGGGCATTAATGTTACAACATGCTCGTTAAATATAAACTGCTATCATTTACTCTTCTACATGCTGCAAGATGCTCAGAGCTGCGTGAAGATGCTAGTCTTCGATAGGCTAGGCTTTCCCCCTCTATTCTGGCATTCTGCAGTTCAGTCCACATATACAACCCTTCCATTTGATACAAATGCATACTTAGTATAGATCTGATGCTTGCGAGTACTTTGGATGAGTACTCACGTTGCTTTGCTACCCCCTTTTGCCCCTTCTTTCTTCTTTCCGGTTGATGCAACTAGATGGTAGATCCTTGGAGCTAGATGCCACCGCCGATGGATGCTACTACATGAAGATCGCCGACGACCAGGAGTAGTTAGGAGGTCCCAGGTAGGAGGCCTTGCCTCTTCGATCATGTTGCTTTTGTGCTAGCCTTCTTAAGGCAGTCTTGTTTAACTTATGTCTGTACTCAGATATTGTTGCTTTCGCTGACTCTTGTGTATCAAGCTTGTATTCGAGTCCTCAAGGCCCCTGGCTTGTAATATGAAGCTTGTATTATTTTATTTTGTGTCTAGAGTTGTGTTGTGATATCTTCCCGTGAGTCCCTGATCTTGATCGTACACATTTGCGTGTATGATTAGTGTACGGTCATAACGGGGGCGTCACAATATGCCAGAGAAAAAGTTCCAGAACCTAAAGTCTCATGACTGGCACGTGATTATGACGCAACTACTTCCGGTTGCATTGAGGGGGCTTCTACCGGAAAACGTCCGATTAGCCATGGTGAATCTATGTGCATTCCTCAATGCAATCTCTCAGAAGGTGATCGACCCAGAAATCGTACCAAGGCTAAGGAGTGATGTGGCGCAATGTCTTGTCAGTTTGGAGCTGGTGTTCCCACCATCCTTCTTCAATATCATGACGCATGTCCTAATTCATCTAGTCGACGAGATTGTCATTCTGGGGCCCGTATTTCTACACAATATGTTCCCCTTTGAGAGGTTCATGGGAGTCCTAAAGAAATATGTCCATAACCGCGCTAGGCCAGAAGGAAGCATCTCCATGGGCCATCAAACAGAGGATGTCATTGGGTTTTGTGTTGACTTCATTCCTAGCCTTAAGAAGATAGGTCTCCCTAAATCGCGGTATGAGGGGAGACTGACTGGAAAAGGCACGCTTGGAAGGGACTCAATAATATGCAGGGACGGATATTCTTGGTCTCAAGCACACTACACAGTTCTACAGAACTCTACCTTGGTGACCCCATATGTCGATGAGCACAAGAAAAGTCTACGCTCCAAACACCCGGAGCAGTGCGACGACTGGATTACATGTGAACACATCAGGACTTTCAGCAGTTGGTTGGAAACACATCTCAGAGGTGACAACACTGTTTGTGATGAGCTGTACTTGTTGTCCAGGGGACCATCTTTGACTGTATTGATTTACAAAGGATACGAGATAAATGAGAATACATTTTACACGATTGACCAAGATCAAAAGAGCACCAACCAAAACAGTGGTGTCCGCTTTGATGCAACAACCGAGAGGGGAAAGGACACATATTATGGTTACATAGTGGACATATGGGAACTTGACTACGGACATGATTTTAAGGTCCCTTTGTTTAAGTGCAAATGGGTCAATCTGTCAGGAGGCGGGGTACAGGTAGACCCACAGTACGGAATGACAACAGTGGATCTGAAAAATCTTTGGTACACTGGCGAACCGTTCGTCCTAGCCAATGATGTGGCACAGGTTATCTATGTGAAGGACATGTCTACCAGACCGAGAAAAAGAAAAGATAACGAAGCGAATACATCATACGATGAGCCAAAGCGCCACATAGTTCTTTCAGGAAAAAGGGACATCGTGGGAGTGGAGGGCAAGACAGACATGTCTGAAGATTATGAAAAGTTTCATGAAATTCCTCCCTTCAAAGTCAAGGCTGACCCAAGCATCCTGATAAACGATGAAGATTATCCATGGTTACGGCGCAATAAGCAAATGACACAAGCGAAAAAAAAGTGAAGACTTTCTCCCGCAACTATTATGATGATACCATGCCAACTTTGTAATAGACGAGTATGATACCATTGTCCGTTTTGTACATGCACATGCTATGTGGGTAAAATTATGATACCAGGCCAACTTTCAACTTTTTCAGAGTTCATTTGAAATTCTTTAATGTCTTATGGTTCGGCCCTCGTAATACCATTAACCCCAGTTCGCTCCTTGTCAACTATGTTCTCACCAAGAACACTCTCAAGAGGGCAGCCACATGGGCCATTGGTCCCGGTTCATCTGGACCTTTTGGTCCCGGTTCCACGCACGAACCGGGACCAATGCGCCTCGCCCCTGGCCCATGACCATTAGTCCCGGTTTGTGCCACAAACCGGGACTAAAGGGTTGGTCCTCGTTGCGCTCAGAGTTTAGTCCCACCTCGCCAACCGAAGGGCGCTCACACAGGTTTATAAGCCCGTCACTCTCTGCCTTGTTGAGCTCCTCTCAAAGTGAAAATAGATGCCCCTATACAGGGAATTTGACCTAAATTCATAGTGAATTTCTCTGAAATTCATAGAAACTTATTATGAATTTAGTTTGAATTTTCTCTATAGGCGCATCTATGTTCATTTTTTTAGTAAAGTTAATCACAAACATGTGATTCACACAAATTTCAAAGAATTCAAATTTTAACTATTCAAATTTGAAAACTAATGGCACTAACAAAAAGTTTATAATTTTGCTGACCTAAAAGCAAAAAGAATTAAAATAAAGCAAAAAACAAAAGAAAATAAATAATGCAGAAAACAAAACAAAAATACTGGAAACAAAATAAAAATAGCAACAATAAGTATTTTGTTGTAAGTAGAAACAAAATAAAATAAATAAAGCAACAAAGAAAACAAAAAAATAAAAAAAGTGTTTTCAAATTTGAAAACTAATGGCACTAACAGAAAGTTTATAATTTTTCTAAAACTAAAAGCAAAAGAAGAATTAAAAAATAAAGCAAAAAACTAAAGAAAATAAATATTGCAGAAAACAAAACAAAAAATTGGAAAAAAATAAAAATATCAACAATAAGTATTTTGTTGTAAGTAGAAACAAAATAATATAAATAATGAAAGAAAGAAAACAAAAAAACAAAAAAAGTGTTTTCAAATTTTAAAACTAATGGCACTAACAGAAAGTTTATAATTTTTCTAAAACTAAAAGCAAAAAGAATTAGAAAATAAAGCAAAAAACAAAAGAAAATAAATAATGCAGAAAACAAAACAAAAAAACTGGAAAAAATAAAAATAGCAACAATAAGTAAAGAAAACAAAAAAGTGCCTCCTACTGGACCCCCACGACCTGAATACGACTAGAAATCCTACCATGGGCCAGGATTCAGGTCCGCAGAAGGCCCAGCAGGCCCATAGGCAAAGCAGTGTCACATTAGACCCATAGGCCTGCAGTTCAGAGGAGTTCAAGAGAGAGGAGGCAGCAGTGCTTATAAGCAGGTGGTTGACGCTCTGAACTACTGAGGTGGGACTAAACTCCCACCACCACGCCGCTGTGCAAGGCCATTGGTCCTGGTTGGTTGCACGAATCGGGACCAATGCCACCCTTTGGTCCCGGTTCATGCCAC
This sequence comes from Triticum timopheevii, assembly GCA_963921465.1. Classification (NCBI taxonomy): domain Eukaryota; kingdom Viridiplantae; phylum Streptophyta; class Magnoliopsida; order Poales; family Poaceae; genus Triticum; species Triticum timopheevii. Next base: position 548,487,116 of record OY997272.1, on the reverse strand, counting down.
CAACCGGGACCAAAGGCCGCTGCTGAAAAGAGGCCTTTGGTCCCGGTTGGTGGCACCAACCGGGACTAAAGGGGGGCATTGGTCCCGGTTTGTGCCATGAACCGGGACCAAAGGCCTGGGTATATAAATAGCACTTAGGAAAATTTGACGAACTCATCGCCAGTTGCCCTCCAGCCCGCCCGACGACGCCGACCTCATCGACGCCGCCAGGCTGCCCAGATCGCCGCCGGCCGCCGCCTAGACGCCGTCTGCGTGCCGCCCCGACGCCGTTCGCGCGCCCCCGTCGTTGCCCCTGCCCCGTCACCGCCAGGCTGCCCCGACGCCGCTCGCCGCCCCTGCCGACGCCGTCGTCCTCACCCGCGCCCGTCGTCGCCGTCGCCGTCGCCCGCGCCCGTCGTCGTCGTCGCTGCGGGGAAGCACCACGCCGGCTCCTGTGACACGTTCATCCCCGAGGCCGTTCGTCCGCCGCCGCACCGATTCCGCACCGATCCCCTGCCTCCTCCCCTTTCCTTCTCATTGCCGTCCCCGCACGCCATCCGTATGCGCGCGCCACTGCCAAACATCGTCGCCGTCGCTGTATAATGCTCTGTATATGCTCACTGTATGTATATATGTATGTATGTATGTTCACTGTATAATGCTCTGTATATGTTGTATAATGCTCGTTTTTGCATTTTTTTGTTACCAAGAAAAAGGTATATTTTTTTGGTGATATGTATGTTCATATGCTCATTAATATTTTAGAAAATGTTCATATGCTCATTTAAGAAAATGTCATATGTAACATTTAAGAAAAAAAGTAGATATATGTATATTCATATGCACAAATTATTTTTGGATGAAATGAGATGAGATGAGATGTGTTTTGTGTTGGAGAAGAAAAGAGGAAGAAGGAAGAAGGAAGAAGGAAGAAAAAGGAAAAGAGGGACGGGGGGGGGGGGGGGGGGGGTCAATATACCCCCTCCTCGATAACATTTTTTCCATGTATATATGCAAAAGTTACATTTTTAGAAAAGTTTTATATATCTAGCTAGGAAAGGAAGAAGAAGAAAAAGAATGAGAGGAAAAAGGAAAATAAGAAGAGGAAGAAAAAGAATGAGAGGAAAAAGGAAATAAGAAGAGGAAGAAGAGGAGAAATAAACAAGAAGAAGAAAAAAGAAGAAAAAGAAGAGGAGAAGACGAAAGGAATAGACGAGGAGAAGAAAAAACAGAATATATTCTATTTTTTTCTCTTCTCCTCTATTCCTTTCTTCTTCTCCTCTTTTTTTCTTCTTTTTTTCTTCGATCTTCTCCTCTATTCCTTTCTTCTTCTCCTCTTTTTATTTCTTCTTCATTTTCTTATGTTTTATCGGGTGTGTCATCGTCGATGTACCCCTCCCGATAACTTCAACACGAGGGGGGGGGTCGATATACCCCCTCCCCGATAATATTATTTTCCCATGTACGTATGTCGTGTCGATATAAACTCCCGATAACTTCAACACGTGGGGGGGGTCGATATACCCCCTCCCGATAACTTCAACATGAGGGGGGTCGATATACCCCCTCCCCGATAATATTATTTTTTCGTGTACGTATGTCGTGTCGATATAAACTCCCGATAACTTCAACACATGGGGGGGTCGATATACCCCCTCCCGATAACTTCAACACGAGGGGGGGTCGATATACCCCCTCCCGATAACTTCAACATGAGGGGGGTCGATATACCCCCTGCAGATAACTTCAACACGGGGGGGGGGGTCGATATACCCCCTCCCCGATAATATTATTTTCCCATGTACGTATGTCGTCGTTGTCGATATAAACCTCTCCCCGATAACTTCAACACGTGGGGGGGGGGGGTCGATATACCCCCCCCCCCGATAACTTCAACACGTGGGGGGGGGTCGATATACCCCCTCCCCGATAACTTTATTTTCCCGTGTATGTATCTCGTCGTTGTCGATATTACCCCCTTGAAGCATTGTCGAGGCCATATATTAATGACCGAACCGAGTCTGGCCAGGTATATATATTAGTTAAGCCTGTGCTGACTAGCTAATTGATGCATTCATTGTTTTGGTATATGTACACATATTAATTAACTCTTGTCTTTTTTCTTTTTTCTAGCCCTCCGGATCGAGCACAACTTCGGTAAGGAGACGAGGCCCGAAGAAAAAGTTGAGCTCGGATGAAAGGTTTGAGATCACAGCAATTGCGCGCGACGGTGAACCGATTGAACCCATTCGGACAAAGAACACATTTGCTGCTCAGTGCGGGGTTCTTGTTAGGGACAAGATCCCGATCAGCATCCACCAATGGTATAAGCCTAAGAACGAAGACCCTGAGGTGTCTTATGTCAATGATATGCAGAAAGATGATCTTTGGACTGAGCTGAAGGCAAATTTCACCCTACCGCCAGAGGAGGATCCGGAGAAGCCAGTTACAGAGCAATTAATCAAGTATTTTGCTCTTAAGAAGATGGCAGGCCTATTCAGGAGGTGGAGGAAAGAGCTGAAAATGTTTGTCGACAAAGAAGAGACACCAGAATTCATCGGCAAATATGAGAAGATCAAAGATCAGTGGCCCGCATTTGTGGTCCACACGACATCGGAAAAGAGTAAGAAGATGTCGGTGACAAACAAGCAAAATGCTGTGAACAAGCAGTTTCATCATCGCACGGGGTCAGGTGGCTACCTTAAAGCCCGGCCTAAGTGGGCCAAGGCTGAGAATGATCTGCTTGATAAAGGGATCGAACCAGAGACAATGAACCGGCCAGACCGTTGTCGGACTTGGTTCTTCGGGGCTGGCGGAACCTTGGACCCTGTATTACGGAAGTGCCATTGGAGGGAGAAGCAACTGAAAATACCAGTCAAGAGGCTTCGGCACTATATCAATGCAGCGCAGCAAGGGACGTTCGTTCCAGACAGGGAGAACGACGAGCTCACAATGGCCCTCGAGAATCCTGAGCACCCTGGACGGACACGAGGCACGCCAGGCTCCATTCCGTGGAAGGTTGGTTTTCTGAACGCAGGGGGTTACAAAACCCAGGAGAGGAGGAAGAAAGTGGAGCATAGGAAACTGCAAGCGCTGCACGAAAGGGTAATGGGGCTAGAGGAACGAGAAGCAGATTGCAGCAAACGACCTGCCGAAGCTTCCCCCGAAGCTACCCCGCCATCTCAACGGAGAAGCAACATGGCTTCCACCAAGCTACTTCAGTCGGAGCATGTCTTGACGGCTCCTGCTAGCTACCCCTTTGATTTTATCACGGAGTCTCAAAATTGCCACCTTATGGCGCAATGGCAGAACTTAAAAGTCAAGGCGGCTGTCGGCCAAGTTTGACCTTCTGAACCCGGCGTAACTTTTCACTGTCATACGATTCCAGAAGGATATGCTAGGGTGACGGTGGACGAAATAACGGAGGGATTTGAGGACCTCCAGCTTGACCATCCTACCGGTGAAGGGGAGACTCGGCTGGGTTATGCTCTGAAGACTCCATGCCTATGGCGGAAGGAGTTCATCAAGCTTCCGAACTGGATGCCTCCTCCTCCTCCTCCGGCGAGTCAGGGCACTCCGCCTCCTCCACCGCCTCCTCCTCTGGCGAGTGACGATCAGGGCACTCGACCTCCTTCTCCGGCGTGTGGCGGCACTCCGCCTCCTTCTCCGCCTGCGCCGGCGCGCCCGAGCAGCCAGCAGCCTCCTCCTTCTCTGCCTCGCCAGCAAGGGCGGAAGAGACCCGCCGCCGCCCCTGCTGCTCCGGCGCATCGTAGTCCTTCTCCTCCACCTCGTAAGAAAGCACGAAAGAAGACATATGCCGCAGCCACTCCGTCTGCTCCGGTCTCTAGCAGTACAGCCAGAGGCGGGAGGCAATACAGATACGGTCCTTCTCTCAAGCCTCTAGAGAAGTTACCGTACGAGAGGACCGATGAGGAAAACGCGAAGATCGTGCGGGCCGAAGTGGACGACTTCTTTAAAGGGTTGAAAGCAAAGAGACATCCACCTCCGGAGGAGAAGGTAGATCCGGTGAAAGCAAAGCGCACTAACGATGCCCTGAGGAAACCACCAAAGTCTCGCCGAGAACCAACTATGAGCGCATTACTGAACAGGCATATCTCGAAGTTGAGCGGTCGGGAAGTACTGTCAGACATCAAAGGTCAAAAGAACGAGCAAGTGCGAAAAAAATTGCCCAGCTCGGTAAACAAGCAAATCAATCGTGCCCCCCGCTCAATGTGTCTAGCGGCGACATCGTCGCTAATGCTCCGGGGACGATGGCCGGTTTATAGCAATCTTGCAGATTACCTGCCTTTTGATCAACTTCCTGATTTCATGGAGGTGGACGAACACAGATACGAGTACGGGAAGCCTCTCGTCAAAGATGAAAAATCTCTAACAACGATGATGCGAAGATTCCATAATTGGTACATGAAAACCTGCAGAGAGTCTGGGGGGACGAATACTTTGCATCTGAGAATCAAAGAGGAGCACGACCTCGTTGGAACTGATCTGTTGCCTGTTCCATTTGAGGAGTTCTTCGAGTTCTTCAATCAAAAGGCCCTCGATAAATTAATGGTATTTTGCTACTGTCTGTAAGTACTATTTCGGTCATTAACTCTCTATATATAGCTCGGCTCTTTCATTGCATGTATTTATAATTAATTATCCTCAATATATTATGCATATTGAAGATCGTCGAGTGCAGAAAACAAGAAATGTATGATATTGGGTTCATTAACACAAATATCATAGATGAAATTCAGGTTAAAAAGCACGCCGAAGAGGCCGAGGCCAACTTGCTACAATCGTTGATCAAAAATCAAAACAAAGATACATACTCTTTCCTTACAACTTCGAGTGAGTGTTACTATTGTGTGCATATTCGGTTTCCCTTATTACTCAAGTGAGGTTATAGTAATGTAATTGATGAGTTATGCATGCGTGCGCAACTTTCACTATGTTCTTCTGGAGATTAAGCTTGAGCGGGGACTAGTAACCGTCTTAGACTCGAGACGAAAAGCTCCTGAAACCTATGTGGACATGACTAAAATACTCAACAAATAAGTTTAATCGATCATTATCGCACCATATCGGCAACTTTTTGTTCATTTCCTGATATCTCAAGTAATAATTATTATCTTCTTTGTCTTGTAGGGTTTGGAAACAGTTCACCGCAGAAGCTCCGAGACTGCCGAAGGAGCTGCGATATACATCCCCGAAAGTAAGTACTACTGGCTAGCTAGTTGCGCGCATCTCGCGTTGATTCTATAGCTATACTTTCATCAATGTCATTTATAATGCTTCATTATCAGTTTGATTGACCTCTATTTCTCGTAAAGTGCTTGTGGCAGGAACAAGGGAATGATTTCTGTGGATACTACGTGTGCGAGTTCATCTACAACGCGACTTTGAAAAATAAGCGGGGCTACTCTAAAAGACAATATGAAGTGCATAAATAATAATATTCACAATTTCATTTTATTACACCATCATTTCTGTTTAATTTCATTCATATATATGTATTAACCCCTTCTTCAAATTAGACGTGGCAGATGCGGAATGAACTCCTACACAAGATCGCATGAAAGCAATTCAAGAGGAATTGGCGGGATTCTTTCTTGACCACATCATCAATAAAGCCGGAGAATACCATGTGGAAGTTGATTTCAATTGCTAGGGGATTGTAACAGATCTTACATATTGTATATGTATGTAGCCAGTAGCGTCGGATAGATAATACGAAAACTTGTTGTTCGACCAATCTCTCGGAGAAGGAGAGGTCGATCGATCACTTCTCTCGGTATGCATGACGAACTTCTGTACTTAATGGTTTCCTTCATTTTCTTACTAGCTAGCGTGTCGAGGGCCTCTCTATGTATAGTACGTAGCGTCGACCAAGCACGGAGATAAGGGAGGACACTTCTCCCTATTAAATAGCTAGCTAACACAATATATGAAACACCTAAATTAACCCCCCAAAACCCCCAACCCCCCCCCCCCCCCCCCTTCAAAAAAAACAGAAACCCCAGCCCCTGAAATGCTGACGTGTGGATGCCTTTTGGTCCCGGTTGGTGCCACCAACCGGGACCAAAGGCCCTCCTGCCTTGGCTCGGCGCACCGGCCACGTGGAGGCCCATCTATCCCGATTCGTGTAAGAACCGGGACTAAATGGCCAGGGCATTAGTAACGGCCCTTTAGTCCCGGTTCAACAACCGGGACAAAAGGCCCATATGAACCGGGACAAATGGCCCCTTTTTTACTAGTGTACCGCCAGCTCCCTGGCGGTAGCGAAATGGTCAAATCTTGATTTTTTTTTGAACCGGGGTCAGATTCTGAAATGTTATGCGAAAAGGGTCAAAACATGAAATTTAGCCTGCACAGGACTTCTTTCCCGGGCAGGCATTCCTCAGTCCGCACCAGATTTTCCAAGCATCTTTTATGCTCTCTGGGTCGGCACAATGGGCATTGTTAGTAGATTTTGCTGTAGATAAGCTTTCTTCTTAAATGGGATCATACACCTGGATTAATTATATCCACAAAGGTTAGAGTCCACCATGAGTGTTCAATCATCGAGCCTACATATTCTCACTAATCATGCAAATCCTGTCTGTTTTTTCTTTGGAAAAATAAATTCAAAGAAATCTGATTTCCTTTCTGCAGCAAACATGGTTGAGTGCTATACTTACGTGTGAATTTTCATCAAGAAATGACTTCCTGAGTACTTATGGGCAACGAAATAAAATTGTACTACGTGAGTTCAAATAACTTGAATAGTCTTCAATATAGCATATGTTTTCCCTGCAAAAAAATATAGCATGTGTTTTATTTATTTTTTGTTCCGAAGGCCACGAAAGTCATCTATTCGCGAAATTTAACACATGAGTATAACACTAAGCAATGTTTATTAAAAAAGTTTCGAAATTATTTGACTCTTGTTGCTATTTCCAGCTACTATTTCAATGCGGATGCGCGTAGACCCAAAGCCCATTGGGTAGAAGAGGACCAACCCACCCCCGCATTGCCTCTCTCTGGCAACACGTGGGGGGGGGGGGGGGGACCACTCCAGCGTCGCCACCTTCTCTCCTTCCTCCGCCCCCATCCCGCCGCCGCCTGAGGAGACCGCCGGTGAAGCCCGGTCGGGCTCCAGGGAGGGTGGCGGCGGGGCATCTCTCTGCGAGGTGCGAGGGCGCGACCCGGCTCTAGCGCGGACTGGTGAGGCTTCGGCGGTCCGAGGGGTGGCGCGGCGCTCCGGCGGGCTCGTTCCGGCACGGGCGGTCCGAGGGGGCGCGGGATCTGGCGCTCCAGCAGGGGCGCCGTCAAGGGGAGGCGCGGATGCGCGCGAGCGGGCGTCTCGCGCGGTGCGGGCGCTGTGTGCGGTGCGCGTCGGGCGCACGGACGGGAGGTGGTTCGGCTCGGGCGGCGCCGGGCAGGGAAGCTCGGCAGGCGGGCGTGATGCGAGGAGGAAGCCGGGGCGGCGGCCCCGGGCTGGGAGCCATGGCGCTTTGGTCGTGGTGACGTGTGCGCTCGCTTCTCATTCGTAGCTTGAGGTGTTGCTGTTGTGGGTGCTGCGCGGTGAAGCTTGGTAGTCGACGTTGGAGAGTGAGGGCGCAACAGGAATGGCTCCAACGCTCTCCACGCTTTTGGGTGGATGAGATCTGCAGGCCTCCATAGGGATGTGTGTGTTCCGGGCGAAAGCCTTGACCCGACTTTGTCGGCGCCTATGATGCCGGTGCTTTCGGGCGTCGTTTCCCTCCTTGGAGGCGTCGTTGTGGAACTCATCTTCTTCTACGTGGGGCTCAGGCTCTCCGGATGAAAAACTAAGCTCCAGATTTTTTCCGTAGCGGGCGACGACGGCGTCTTCATCGTTTCCCTCTTGGGGGCGTTGCTCGGAAGGTACTCTCCAATAGCAAAAGTGAGTTCTACGAAAAACAGCTTGTGCTTGGTGCGTCTGGTTTTCTCCTAGGTCGGGCTTGGTGGATGCCGGGGCAGCGGCCCCGACGGCTGATGTGCGCCGAGGCGGCGGTCTCAGAAATTGATGCGCAGGGCGGCTCCATGGGGCAGGGCGGTAGCTGAGCCTTCGCTTGGGTGGCAATCTTGGCAACTTGGGTGGCAGGCTTGTTGATGCGGTCGAGGCGTTCCCAAGGGGGCGGTTTGACTTTGCGACGGGGCGACGACTCCGAATGTGGTGCGACGTTCGTGGTCTGCGAGCGGTTGTCCTGAGCAGCGTGGGCTGCGGGTAGCTGGGTTGTGCGGCGTTGCTGCTCGAGGGGAGCGGTGGTATGTCGGGGTGACGGCCCCGGAAGATGGTGCCGGTTGATTGCGTTGGGGCGACAGAGCGGTGGATGTCGGGGCGGCGGCCTCGAGAGAATCATTGTGGCGACCGGACTTGTGTGACAACGATGATGGTGGGAGCGATGTCGGCGACGCGACAGTGGTTGCGATAGCCGGCTCTTCTCCGGCGTGTCCACAGTATTGCCTCGGTTGTTTGTTGCCGTGGAGTCAAAGCCGCGGCGGCGATGCTCGGTGGTGTACGATGACTGGCTGCAGGTGGCCCTTTCGGCGATCTTCCGTGACTGATTTCGTTCTTTTGAATTCTCCGTCGAAATCGGAGCTGCGTTGTCTATCCGCAGGTCGACATGTCATCGGTAAGGGTGGGCTTTGCCGTGTGTGTTTCAGTCTATGGGAGTGGGCTTGTCCCTTGTTGTTTCGATTTTTTTGTCCGATTTTTCATAATTTACTGGACAATTCTCTTCTACTTAATTAATAGATGAGGCAATCTTTGCCTCCATTTTGAAAAAAATGCCCATTGGGTATTTTTCTTCCTCTCTCTAAAGCGGCGATTATAGACAACCTGCTCCTAGCGCCAGCGCTATTGCGTAGTACTCCCTCCGTTTTTTTGTCTGCATGTAAGGTTTGGTTAAAGTGAAGATTTGTAAAATTTGACTAACTTTATATTAGAAAATATCAATATTCACAATATGAAATCAATATTATCAGATGCACCATGAAATGTATTTTCATACTATATAGTTTTAGTATTATAGAAGTTTATATCTTTTGATATAAATTTGAACAAATTTTATGTTGTTTGATTTTGACCAAATTTTATATGCAGAGTAAAAAGAAACAAGGGAGTACGTGTGCTGGCCTGGTCGTGTATGAGCGGTATAGTTTATTGACTGCAAAGTCCTGTGAGCAAATTAACAAAGTTAACTATCTTCGCAGGTACCGTAGGATTGGGCGCTCCACGTGCGCACGCCACGGCCGCCGCGCGTTCGAACATTCCGCCGCACAGCTGTGTGATAAACAACCTGCTGCTGCCCACGTGGTGCCGTCTGGAGCTTTACACATTCAAGGCATGGCATGGCACCACTGAGATTCCCGATCGAGGCAGAGGGTGGTTCGAATTTGAAATCGGACGTGCCGGCGGGTGGACGGGTCGTGCGCGCGAAAGACGGCCATGTGCCGCGCTGCCTGGCCAGCGCATCCATGTATGCTTTTTTCTTTTCTTTCTCCCGGGCCGTTGATTGCTCTTTTCTTTTGCCCGGTCAGCGAGAGAGAGCCATGCATGCCCTTTGTCTGACGCATGTCGGGAGATCGATGGCGCTCCGCCGTCTGTACATGAGCCGCGTGGTTGGGTGCCGGCTCGACCGGCCACGCATAGACGTGCGGCCGTGTACAGACTGGCCGTGTCGTGCCGTGCAGTGCACCGTTACCCCTTGCGGGGCCTGCCCAGCGCCCTGTCGGCGACGGCGTTCTCGTCGTGTGCGGCAACAGTACCGCGACGCCCAAAACCTGGGCGCGCGCATGGCATGATGCCATGATCCGTTCGTGCCCAGGCCAGCGCGCGCGGCAGCACGGGTGCATGCACCACGCGACGTGCCCACCCTAGGCTTCGAGATGGACCACCGGCTAGGAGCCGAGACAGACAACCTCGGTGGAGGCCGCCCCCACCACGCCGCAGCGGCCAACCAGCGGTGCGGATCACGGCCGGCTGCCGTGGCTTGCACCTAGTCCGCACGGCGCACGCATCTATCCGAACCGATTCCCTTGTGCCCGCCGGGGCCCGTGTTGAAGTCTGATGGCCTGCTGCATCACACCACCAGTGTCGGATACTATTTTCTGGCCTTGATTCCTTTTTGTTTTTTTACATTTTCACTATAAATGTTCTGCTAAAAAAATTGAAAGTCAAGCTTAATAGGAGGTGATGTTTCTCCTATTTTCGATATTATTCACCTGCTGCGGTCTGCAGTGATACTTCTGTGGTACATATGATTTCCTCAGTTTCTCTGAATAAAGGTCCTCTGGCTCCATTAATTAAATGTTGGCTTGAGTGCTTCTCTTCCCCCGATATTTTTTTAGGCAATCACATAAAGTTTTATTAAGTCGTCACATTTTACAGGGATGGCTAAAAGATCATTGTGTTGACCTAATCAAGCATGGCAGCCAACCCCTAAAGAAAGTGCGTGCTCACTATGCAAATGAGTGCAAGCCTCCGCCTTCTCCTCTCAATGCTCCGGACAATGCAATGGTGAGGTACTTTTCCAAGACCGCAAGGGTTAGTCAAGTGAATGTGGCTAAGGCAAAAGAGGCTTTCGACGTGATCATGTGTACTCGTTTAGTGAATTCCATTCCGGCAAAAATTTTATTTGATTCAGGGGCTTCGCATTCGTTCATTTCAAGACCATCTACCGCAAAGCATGAATTCATTACAGAGTTGATGCCTAAGCCTTTATCAATTGTTTCTAACGGACATGCAAATGAGTTCTTACTTGAGGGTTCCAAATGTTGAAATTGCGATTGGGGATTATTCATTTTTGGTTTCTCTGATCGTGTTGGGTAATTCAATAATTACGAAAAATGTTCACAAATTTCAAAATATTACTCATGAATTTCAAAAAAGATTCGCCAGTTTGGGAAAATATTCATGGCTTTCAAAAAAATGCTCGCGAGTTTGAGGAAAATGTTCACAAATTCCAAAAAAATATTCTAGAATTCACCTCACTCGTCACTTTTGCAAGTTCCGCACACCCCCACACTCTAATATGTTTTCTCCGCCATGGAACCATTTCCGTATTCGTCACCGTGGCACCCAATCTTTCCGTCATGGCGACAAAATGCTCCATATCATGCCATATGTCTATATTTCTGGGAAATTGCATAGAACTTGAATATGTCATCCTCATGCATGTTAAGGACATTTAAAATTGATGTCTAGCGAAACAACATTAACTGACTCTTTAAAATATGTAGAATCATGGAATTGCTTAATATAACTGGTTCCTCTCCATTTAACTTGTGCAACTTATTTCTAGCCCATCTTTGTAATCATAGATTACCATGTAAATGCTACGCTAATAACATTTAAAAGGGCAGCTAAACAAGATCCCCTTTCTTTATATGTGGAGTTTCGCGATATGCAACTGTTGTATCAAACTTCACTTAGTATGCAGTTAACTGCATGTTCCACCCTTACCATGCCATGCATCGTTAACTTAACATGGATCCTGCTTGTTTGTGTATAATGCCATGAACATGCTATATTCCTATTCCTCGACCAGTGAGGGGGAAATGAGCAAACACGCACCCATCCACACACTTTGGGTCGGCCCATTGCGGGCGCAAGCACCCCTGTTTCTTACATCGTATTATGTTTCCTTGTTCTGTTTTTATTTGTTTTAAAAAACATTCAGGTTTTAAATAAATGAATTTCTAAAATGTTTTTGAATTTTAATGCTCACAAATTTATTTTTATTTTTTCTTTATTGAAAAACAAAATGTCTATAAATTGAAAAATGTTCATGATTTTTAAAAATGTTACCGAATTCAAAACATGTTCGTGAATTTTATATAATAATCATGAATTCAAAAAATGGTCGTGAACTCATTCACAAATTTAAAGAAATGCTCATGATTGTTTTTAAAATGTCCATGAATTACAGAAATGCTCATGAGTTCAAAAAAATGCTCATGACTTTCAAAGAATGTTCGTGAATTCAGAAACTATTCGTGAGTTTGAAAAATATTCACTACTTTCAAGAAATGTTTAAAAAATTCAAAAATGTTGAATTATTTAAAAAATATGCATGAATTTCAAAACATATTCGCAAGTTTTAAAAAATGTTCAAGGCTTTCAAAACAATGTTCATGAGTTTTAAAAAAATGTTTGCAAATTTTAAAGAAAGTTCTAGAATCCAAAAAATGTTCACCAGTTTTAAAATACATTCATCAATTTTAAAAATATTCATGAATTCGAAAAAACTATACATAATTTTCTGAAAAGATTATGAATTTTGAAAAAAAAAATGAAAACATGGTTCGTGGAAGGTAAAGGTTCTAGAACATTATGTCCCATATAGAGGACGAGGCGCCCCGGGGGTGGGGGTGGGTTGATCTCTATTCCATGACCTACGTGGGGAGTAGGATCCCTGTTTGGTTGTGCCTACATTATCTTGAATATCATCTGCTCGAGCAAACACTCACAAGCCGTGAACTTAGGGAACGGCACAACGGTGACATAAAACTAGGTCTGAGACTGTGGAATTGAAAACGGACAGATGTCAGGGAAAAATGTGAACAGACCACATACGACACCTGGATGACACCGAAACCGCACCATTCTACTAATTTAAAAATGAGGTGATTTGGCTAAAAAATGGGTGAAAGTCAGAAAATGGTGTTTGGGACAAATATGCTGGATGGTACCAACACCGGTCAAGAAATACTACCATGACAACAAAACACATAGACGCAACGACAAAACATGCTTCCATGACAGCAAAAGCGAAACAATAAGAAAACATATGGAACGTCTCATGCGTTTCCCATTTTTTTTGCCTTTTATCAACATGTTCCTTTTTCCCTGTCTCGGGAACGTTGTGTGCCTTCCAAAAAAGGTGGCTAGCTCAATCAATCAATCAATCAATCATCTAGTAGTTGAGCATGTGCCAAAAACAAAGGATGTGTATAGTAGAATACTTCAGTGCACCGTCCGGCCGGGACATATAGGGTGTGTTTGGTTACCTGGGTGGCTCTAGCCTGCATCGCATGGGGGATCCTGGGTGAGCCTGGCCTGGGTGAGCTGATGCAAGTATGAGCTGAGATGTGTGTTTGGTGTATTGTACGAATATGGTGCATGAGACATGTTGTATAAGACAGATGTTGATTGGTAGGCTGCATCAGTACTTGTTTTCTTTGTCAATTAGAGACACGGCAACCCATCTGAACTGAAATCCAAACTGAAAACAAGTACTTGTAAGGCAAATCTGAACATAAATCAAACTCAAAAAGTTTGAAGACAAAGAAAACAAGTGCTTCCAACAGTTTGGACTGAACTGAAATCAAACTCTCTCCAACAGTTTGAGAAAGTCATGCAGCCGACCAAACATGGGCTATTTTGCATCTCGGGTGCGAGCCACCCAACCAAACACGCCCATAGTAGTACTAGTACTTCACTCAGCGAACAACACTGCAGCAAATCCGGCAATGTTGGAGTTGGCACTCGCTACGAACACGGAATAAGGGCCGTCCTCCATTTTCTCAAAGGCAGTCCTCACAAGTCTAGTCTAGCAGGCACATCCCCTCCCTCGTGTCGCCCCGCTTGGGCGACCCGAGGGGCGAAAACCCTAGCCCCGCCGTCCCCCTCCCCTCCTCGCCCTTCCCTCGCCGCCGCCTGAGGCAGCTGCTGCCGGGCAAGCTCGGCCCACTGCTGATGAAGGCGGCGGCGGGGCCCTCGCCGCCTCGCCACCCGCGGGGGGCCTTTGGATCCAGGGCGGCGGCCCCGGTAGGTGTGGCGCCGCCGGCTTCGGCTCCCGGTGGCATGGGCGCGGGTCGGTGTTCTCTCGGCCGTGCGGGCGGCGAGAGCCCTGGTGGATGCGGGCCGGCGCGCGGCGGCGGCGGATTAGTCTCCTGTCGCGTCAGATCTGGCCGCCTCCATTCCCCTTCTTCCCCAACGAGCGCCTCCCCCCTCAGATCCGCCTTGTTTCGTCATGGGACTGCGGTCTTCTGCGGGTGGGAGTGGGCGACGGGGCTGCAGGACCGGGGGAAACCCCTAGCCAGTCGTGTCGGCTGCGACGGCGGCGACGCCCGCGGGCGCCGCTCACCTTCCTGGAGGCGCCGGTCAGGTCCTGCCCCCCTGCCCCACTACCCCCTTCCCCTTTGTCTCCCGGGTGAAATCCTCAACTTTGTTGGGCAGCGGCGACGCCCAGGGCGCCGTAACCTTCTTGAAGGCGCTGTTTTGGGAACAAAGATGGGTTTTGGGCTTCGTTGTGGTGTAGGTGGAGTGTGTCGGCAGCGGCAGCGTGTCTCCAGCGGCGGCGGTGTCCTCCTGGGCGTGTGGTCAAGCTGGTTTGGTGCTCTTCGTTGGGCTGCAGGGCTCCTCCGGTGCCCGTGGATTCTCCAGGACGGGAGGGGATGGGGTTCCCCTCCTCCGGTGGCTGCTCTTCTGCTCGTCGAGCGAGCCGACGATTTGGTTTTGGCCCTTGCTGCTGCCCATTTGTGCATTCCGACAGCTCGCCCCTGTTTCATGCCTGGACTCTTGCATTTGGCGTTGCTCTGTTTCAGGTAAGTCGTCGTCGAAAGGCTGGGAACGCCTGGTTCCGCCCCTGTGGTTTTCTGCGATGCCATTCATGCAGGTTCTAGGGTGAGCATGTCCATCGCTCACCGGTGCGGCGCCTCGAGCCAGGCGAGGAGGCAGGGGCCTTCTGTGACGATGGATCTGGATGGATGTGTCTCCTTCAACCCCAGGCGTTTGGCAATGGTGTGCTTTGCTCCGTCGTCGGTGCTCTTTCCTGAGCCGTTTAGCGTTTTTGCCTTGGTTCTCGGCGTGTATGGGGTTTCTGGCATCTCTAGCTATGTGTCCTATATCCATCTTCTAGCTAGCTAGCTTGTATGCCTCTGTGAGCTGCTCCTAGGCGCCCTTGTATCTTTGCCTTTTGTTTTCTTTCCTTTTAGTTGGAGCGTGGTTGTATTTCGAAGTTGTAATTCTGGCCGGTTGTTGGCTTTGTTAATTCAAAGCCGGGCTCTTCTTGAGCCTACGTTCCAAAAAAAAAACGAACACGGAATAAGGTCCACGAACTAATCGCCGGCAGCGTGTAGTGGTACAGTGGTACTCTCGAGTAACACACTCCACGATTACCTTACCAGTAGTCATCCAACTGACGAGCACTAGCTGTTCTGCATCTGTGCAGGTGCATGGTCGTTCTTTGCCAGTAATGAACTCTCAACTTCAGGCGTTTCCTTTGACAAGAAAGAGGTCAGCACATCAAAATTGTTCCTTCTCCTGCTTACATTGCAGTAGCTAACAAGCTAGCTTCACAGTTGATGTCCTACCACTACCACCCAGGTGCTCACTATCTAAGCTTACATGAAAACTTCAGCAACTATGAATGAATGGCAGCCTGCAGCCGTTGCGACTGACTAACTAACTATCTAGCTGTTTAGTTTTTTTTTTTTTTTTTTTTTGCTCAGTGGTGCCTAGAACTATGAACAGTTCGAACGTAGTAATCTTCATGGAACTCCGGCACGTGCGGCACTGCCCTAATTTCGCTAGCAGCACCGGCGCTTCTCGTCGTCTCGCTCTCACTTACCGAGCCAGTGTTGGAACCCTTGACCAAATCATCTTTCTGCAATCACGAATACAAGCAAGTTAATTAGCATCTGCAGAAACTATCCAAAGATTAAGGTCGACGACGAACGAAAAATCGTCAGAATCACTACTTACATTGTGCACTGGGTTGCTGCTGCTACTGCCGACTGAAGCCCGGGTCTCGGCGTCTAGCCGGATGCCTTCAGCCTCCATGGCCGCCGTCAGTACCAGAAGCATGGCCACGGCTGCAGCCAGCGACAAGTAGCCGGAAGAACTCCTCATCCTGGCAGAGATCGATCAATGGGACTAACTAACTACGAGAGTGTTATACTATATTTCAGTCTTCAGCTCAAAGAGAGTGTAGATCGGGGAGGCAACAGGCTAATTAAGTCGTCGTCTCAACTGAACTGAGGTGTTTAACCTCATGAAAGATGGCATCGGTGTATATAAACGTCCTGCTTTGCAACACGTCCCAGTGTTTGCTGCGCTGATGTCTAGATAGCTGCGTACTGCTTGCAGAAAAGTTGGGCCGTGATCAATTGTTTAGGCCACTGGAGCACTCTAGGGGACATCGCCGTCAAGAGTTAAGCTATGCCAGGGGACTAGGGAGGGGCCAACGTGGCATGTTTTTTGCAGGAAACCCCTTGCATTATATTTAGTAACACAAATGCCCTTATTTGCAAATAAAAAGATTACGACAAAAGTGCGTCCGTGATATTCGAACTCTGGCCGGCAGGGGTCATACCAGTACGCCGTATACACAGGCATCGAACCCACAACCTGCGGTATGTTGGTCAACGAGGCTGCTTCCTGCTAGACAGTTGGCCCGTCAGATCTAAGTTGCTTATCTCAAAAAGACAAAAGATCTTTTTTTTTGCGAGAAAAAAAAAACAAAAGATCTTAGTTGCTAAGTATATGAAGTAATAATTTTTTTTTGCGGGGGTAAGAGTTTTATTCCATAAGCATAGGGTTACAATCCAGAGGCAAAATATCCTCCACACACGGTGGACCTCTCCCGAGCCATACAACAGTAGTACACTCCGTACGACTATAGCACGCCAAACGATCTGCTACCCTATTTTGCTCACGCTTAATTTTTAAGGGAATAAACTCTCTATCTACCATGAGATGCTTAATCTCATTCACCAGATGACCATACGCCGATCTTGACAGTCCTTCACCAATCATTGAGGAAATGGCCACCGAGGAGTCTGACTGGACAATGATGGGCACATTACAATGTTGAATAGCTAATGCCATACCCTGCATTATTGCATGTAGCTCGGCTTCCAATGCATCATTACAGTTGAACAAAAACCTGCATGCCGCAAAAATTACCAACCCATCATGTCTCCTTAATACCATCCCTGCTGCCGCTGACCCATCCGCTGGGGAAAAGGCTCTGTCGACTGACAGCGCAGCTTGATCAGCAGGTGGTGGCGGCCATGGACTACTAACAACTTCTCGGTTTGTAGCAACGGCCTCAGTCTCCATTGCAGGCATTTTACCCTTGATTATTTCATCAATCGTGTATGTTCGGGCCAACCTCAAGGAGCGTAAATAACTTTGTAGGTAATCAGCCGTACCAGTTACATTTGGGATCTCCTTCCCATCGGTAAAATCTGATCTCACACAATCCCTCATCAAATCCGTGCAGTTTGCCAAGATATTCAGTAACCAGTCCTTTCCTGAATCCACGAGCATCTCCTGCTTCGGCAGAGGCCAGACAGTGCTCATCTTTGCCCAGATATTACGTGCATGCTCGCATGCAACCAGGGCATGGAAACTTGTTTCCTCTTCACGCCCGCACAGAGGGCAAGTATCCCGAGTGGGTATATGGCGAAACTTCTTGCAAGAATTCATTGCTAGAGCACCCGAGACAGCCTTCCAGGCCATGATCTTCATTTTGAGGGGCACTTGAGCAGACCAGATGCGCTGCCATATAGGTCTACGTAGACGGCAAAGTATTCTTTGCCGATTAATCTTTGCCGTCTGACTTTGCCGTCTACTTCCTGACGGCAAACTCTTTGCCGTCTGGATTTACGTCTTTGCCGTCTGTTATCCACAGACGGCAAACTAGCAGTTTCCTGTAGTATACGACCTGACGGATTACTGCTGGACGCCCCCAGCGCCGCGGTTTCGCCCTGATTTTCAGAGGCCAAACGGTATGCACTTCTGACAGTAAACTGGCCACTCCTCTCCGGGAACCAGGCTAGGAAGTCCTGACCATTCCTTGGAGATGTACGAATCTTTAGGATTTCACGGACATCCATCTCCCAAAAATGTTCCTGGAGTCTCTGTACATTCCATGCACCATGCTCATTGATGAAATCAGCGACCCAATTAAATCTGCAATTTCTTTTAGGGGTAATCGGCCTGAAGTTATGGCCCCGCGGGATCCAGGCATCTCTCCATACTTTGATCAAAGTACCATTACCCACACGCCAAATTATCCCCTGCTTCACCAATGCTAGCCCATGCATGATCCCCTTCCACACCGCCGAGGAGCTAGAGGGAAAAACAGTATCCAATAAATTTCCATGAGGGAAGTATTTGGCTCGAAGCAACCGAGCACACAAGCTCTCCGGGGTATCTAGTAGCCGCCATGCTTGCTTAGCCAGCAAGGCTTGATTGAACGCACGCATGTCTCTAAATCCCATGCCCCCCATTGCTTTTGGTAACTTCATTTTCTCCCAACTTAGCCATGCCATCTTTCTCTTTCCATGCTCTATACCCCACCAATACTGCCTCATCATTTTTGTAAGGTCATCACAGACAGAAGCCGGCAATCTAAATACACTCATGACATAGGTAGGTATTGCCTGGGCCACAGCCTTTATCAAGATTTCTTTGTTACCGGACGAAACATATTGTTCACTCCAATCCACCAGCCTCTTTCTCAACCTTTCTTGAATAGTCTCGAATTGTCCCTTATGTAATCTTCCTTCAGGCACTGGCAGCCCCAAATACTTGGGTTCAAAAACATGTAGCGTTACCTCCAGAATGCCTTTTATTTCGTCCACCATCGACTCAAGACAATTATCAGAAAAAAGGATGGAACACTTTTCCGGGTTGATGAGTTGACCCATCGCTCTAGTGTATGTGTTCAACAAACCCTTAACAATCCTTGCCTGCTGAGCCGACGCTTCAAAAAGCAACATAGTATCATCCGAAAATGACTGTGTATTTCAAAAAATGTTTGATGTGTATTAATAAATTATTGTGGAAAATTACTCTTGCCTTTCAAGAAACACTTTGAATTTATTTTAATACAAGTTGAACAGTTTTAATAAATTTCTAAATTTTATTATGATTACACAATAATTTTTAATACATGATGTCAACTTTTTAAGTAACTGTGTGTTTAAGAATAATATAATTAGGCATATAATTTTGAGCAACATTTTCGTGTTCAGTACATGACGCACAACAATCACAATGCACAAAAAATGCACGAGCACTAGCTATGAGTCATTGCAAGTTTTTCTAACCGGTTTGACAAGAGGGTCATAAATGTGACATGTCCTAATTCACTGTACACGCAATCCATACGAACTTTAAAAAAATATATACATAGATGCGATGAACAATTTTAATATAGGATACACTTTTTAGTACAACGAACTTTTTAATATACATTGTGATGAACATTTATTTAATATACGATACACTGAACATTTTTGTAATATACAACGCGACAAACATTTTAAAACAGTTCGTATGCGATGAACATTTTTTAATATATGACGAACATAATTTCATATTATCACAAAACCTATATAAAAAAGAAATGTGCAAAAGTTAGAAAAAGAAAAACCCGAAGAATATCCAAGATCTAAAAAAAGATAAAAGAAATCCAAACGAAAAAAATACATACACAAAATGGAAAAGGGCATGGGTGTCTTTAAGTATATAGAGTATAAAAGTATATCTCTACTCGGAGAGGCGTAGTGGTTAGCGCACACATGCATGGGCGCATGTTCTTTTGTTTTATTTTATTTCTTTGTTTAATTCGGCGGAAACTTGCGGAACAAAAAAAAAATCCTCACATGAGCCTTCTTTCCACAAATAAAGGGCATTTACGTGATCAAGTATAAAGCAAGGGGGTTTTCTGCAAACGAACATGCCACGTCAGCTATTGACAGACGGGCCCGTCGGTCAGTTTCACCATCAATACGCAGTTTAGACTGTATTATAACGGTTTGCCCCAAATGTGATACTGACATGTGGAAAAATGAATAGCGGTATCGATTCGTTACCCTAACCCCAAATGTGACACCAACATGCAATTAACTCTGGCCTAGAGGGGGCTAGAGGTTCGGAGGATGAGAAAAACCCTTGGGGCTAATCGCACCAGGGAGGAGATTCTCCGAGATGTGCTTCCTTCTCTCCACGCACCCGGTACCTTGCCCCTCAAGTTGGGCCCTATGGCTTGCCCCCAAGTTGGGGAAGGGATGCGCACCAGTTTGGACCCATGTGTTCCAAGTGGACGTTGCCCCTTGGTCCTATCAAGGTGGAAGCGACTAGGACCTTTCGAAAGGTTCCATAACCTTGCACAGGCCCTTCGGGACTTTCCCATTACTCCTGGAACTTTTTTTTTGCTTTCAGCCAAAACATTTCCCAAACCTCTCTGAACCATTTTCCTTATATACGAAACTTTTTTGATAATACGAAACAATTCCGATATATTATTCTCGCAAGCTCCCTCCACTTCTTGTACTTGACAGATCGATGACCCTTAAGTGCGCCCCCGCATGCTTGGTAGAGTGTAGACATGAGCCCCAAAACTCCTTTTGATTAATTATCAATAGTGGAACCATGGACATGCACATTGACCCCTACATCCACATAAATAAATATCAAGTGAACCTGTTGTTGACATGTGTTGTTCCCTTTGCTTCATGATACTTTACAAAACCCGAGGTGAGACTTATCGGCATCCACATGAACACTTGATCACTTTACGAGTTCTCCTCATTACCAAATTATGCATAAGATATGAAGGTATTCAATACTCTCATGTTCTAAGGAATTATGCATACATTAACATTTACTTTCTCCGTCCCAAAATAAGTGTCAAAGTTAGTACAAAATCGAGACACTTTTTTGGGACGAAGAGAGTATTGTGATATACTAATAACTAAATGACAACATGATCTCGCAGTACATTAATTAATAGGGTCTGTTCAATACATGTGTTATTCAAATAATTTGTCCTCAGAGTTGTCTCTATCCTTGTTACTTTAACTATGCACATGATCATAAAAACATAACCATCATGGAACACTTGATCTAATCTTAGAGGCGAGAATAAGAATATATATATTTATCGTTAATTATTTCACAGAAGCACATTAGTTTTTCTCCGTGCCTCGTGGTTACTGTAGACTTGAGAGTCATTAAAATTATAGCATGGAAAATAAACATTAATTATGAATAATATGGAAATAAATAATAACGTCTATTATTGTCTCTAGGGCATATTTTCTTTAGCATGATGACAGTCTTGTCCATGACCTCAAACACAACGTAGGCGTATTTCTCACTCTCGAGGAGCTCGCCACAGCCGTGAGTCAGATCTGATGAGGGCATTCCAGTACCTCCTGTTGTTCCCATGATGAAGGAGGTGAAGCCCAACTTCAGGACTCCAACAAGTTAGAGGCGTGCCAAGGGGGTCACCGAACCATGGTAATTCGATCGATTGCATTTTTAGTTATTTACTTTATTTCAGGCCATGTTATGGGCCAATTAGGATATTTATTTGTGTGTTTTGGTATGGGCCCGTCCAACCGACTTGGTTTCTGGCCTCCTATATAAAGGACCCAACTTCTAAGGTTTAGGGGTTTTCTAGATTTTAAGTTGTGTCTTGGGTGAAAAATCACTCCGGGGACGCCGCCGCCGCATATCCAGATTGAATAAAGTTGCGTGAAGGTTCTTGTGTGCATCAAGAATTATCAGGCTGCGGTTTGAGGTATGTTGATAATCGTCATGTTGGTTGCTGGATTCGTTCCTCTTCTTCAGGTTGCGTTCACTGCGTGATTGGAAAATTAGTTATTTGTGATTCACGCGTGAAAGATTAGGGCAAAACCTTTGGATCATCTGTTTGATCCTTATCAAGATCACTCAGGGACACGGACATGATGACCTTGATATCAGTAGTTTTGGTTCGCATGAAGATATTGATGTTGTCGGTCAAAAACAAATTTGGGCCCATGATAAAATAAAATTACATTTTTATAATAAAAATTTATACTTATTTAATATTATTTTTACCATATTGCAGTAATACAAAGTATAGTTTTCTTATTATTTAATTGGTACAGTTAACTATATAATTTAGTTGGTATGGTTAAACAATTTTTTGTTCCCCATATTTTTGTTATCAATTGTAATGTATATCAATGAGTTTTATTTTATGAATTATGATGAATTTAAATTATGTAATATATGAAAAGTTATCTTTGAATTATTTTTTCAATTATATCGTGTTTACATAAATATTTATATATATGTGCAAATGTTCGTGTATATTTTAATTCATTAAATATCATGATAGAGGTCTGCAAAAATAATAATGTCCAACTAATAATTTAATAGTGGTTGTAGTATTTTTTTAATTGTATGTATAGAAACTTGTAGAGTATAGATTCTACCACTTGCCAATGTGTTGCAAGTTAGATTTGATAAAAAGTGCAATATATGCATGGTATTGAAATAACACCGATTACCAACAAATGTAAACATATCATTGATTCAATTTTGCACATGTACAATTTGTTTAAGTGGTATGCTCGTCTAAATGCTTGGATTCGTCTTGTGTATACAAGAGCTCCAAAAGTCTCAGACATAAAAGGTTATGTACAAATTAACATAGAAATATAGTTAACATAAACTGCAGTACAACCTGCAAGACGTTTATCAGAGAGAGACTGTGAGGCTAGCTCAGCTCATTATCTCCTATCAGATTGTTTCTTACTAAGACTAGATGACCCATTGCGCCAATTGGCCCAGAGACTAATTGTAGCACAGAGACCCACTGTAGTGCAGAAGTTAAAGTGAACTATGATAAACATGAAATGTAAGTTAAGTAAACCAAATAAAGAGACCAATTCTAGTCATAACACAAAAAAAATCTCGTAAATGGTGTGCAAGCGATTATGTTAGTATTGAATTTATATCTACCCTGTATATTTACCAACGACGGAAGCCCATCTCCTTCTTTCGCCTGCCAGAGAAACTCAACATCCTTGTCCATAGAAGGGCCAAGAGAACCCGACACTGGCCGGATGGTCTGTGGTGGAATATCAGACCGGATTCTCCATGCAGTGTTTCGCAGGATCACATGTGCTGGCTTGTCTGCGTGGCCTTAGGGGACTGTGGTCTGGACAGTTGTCATGTCACTACTTCAGGAATGCCCCAGTAATGGCGGACACTAAAAGCCCATTAGTGGCGGGCTATGAGCTCAGGGGCACCAGTCACTGATCTCCCGTCACTGCTAACATGCCATCAGTGGTTGGCGCCCCGCCTGCCATAGGTAAAGGCCAATGTCGGAGCTAAATTCGATAGATCTCGGGTAGGGGGTCCTGAACTGGTGATCTTGGCTTGATGGTAACAGGAAGTAGAGACACACAATATTTATCCAGGTTTGGACCCTCTTGAAGAGGCAACACCCTATGTCATGCTTGTATTGTATTGATTGTGGCTGGGTTACTAATTACAAGATGATCTACTTCGAGATCGTATGAATGAATCTAACCTGCGTCCACGGACTAAAACTCTCGGCTTACATAGGAACCGTGGGGTACCTAGGGTTACAGATGGTCGGTTGCATCTAGAGATAAGCATGCCAAATATTTGAGTATGCCTTGAATTATACGCCAAGTCTTTGGAGGATTCCATCTTGAGTACGCCAAGGGCCATGGCTTACCGACCCATTTCTCGATTGTCGGTGGTCCTCGGCCTAACCAACAAATGATGGACCAATGTGGTGAGCACCCCCTAATTCAGGACACCGTCAGTAGCCCCTAAACTAGTCTTCAAGCTGAGGACCATGAATTACTCCTCAGGACAACTTCTTCTTCTAGTCTTTGGATTTATAGGCGAGTTTGATCTTTCAAATTGGCTCCATATCCGAGGAATCCTCGGGATCCGTAGTCCTTATTAACCTTTCATGTTCGGCCTCCCCTTTTACTGCAGTCATGTGTAAACCCGAGCAATGATATACTCTAGGTAATTGAGTGTTTTTTAACAAGTCCCCTTATAAAAATACACTAGTGTAGAACCGGGTAATAGCACCGGTTCGTAAGGCCCTTTAGTGCCGGTTCCATAACCGGCACTAAAGTGTGGTCACTAAAGCCCCCCCCCCCCTAGTACCGGTTCAGCACGAACCGGTGCTAAAGGGCAACCACGTGGCACGAGCCAGCTTCGGGGGCCTGGAGCCCTTTAGTACTGGTTGGTAAGTCCAACCGGTACTATAAGGTTTGGGGGTTTTTAGTTTTATGATTTCTTTTTCATTTAATTTTGTGTTTCCATTTTAATTCTTTTTCATTTGCTGGTATTTTACGATACTACACATTGTACATGTTTTATATATATATATATATATATATATATATATATATATATATATATAGAATTTCTAGTAGAACTAATCATGCATATATATATCATCAATGTCTCACAAACCACCATATTAATTAATTCACACATACACACATGTATATCTATATACAATTTCTCCTACATATGCATGTTGCCTTCGGAGCCAGTGGCATTAGCCTAATTGGTGCCTTCGGAGCACGATGACAATTGGAAGTGGTTTTCATGGGGCGGTAGCGGGTAATAGTATTCTCCCTTCGGATTTATGACCTGGTCGAGCAAAAATCCCGCTATTTCCTCTTGAAGTGCCTCTACGCGCTCCGTTTCTAGGAGCTTCTCCCGCACCTCTTTGAACTGTTAAGAAAGAGATCAATATGCATGTGTATTAGTTTGTGTGACTAGATATCGATAATGGTGTAAAAATTATGAATAGTGTTCTGACAAGCGTACCCATTCCTGTCTTTGAGATCTGCTCCTTTCGGACGCCATCATGCGAATATTCTCGCAAACGCAGAATGCACACAGATCAGTCCCTTGCGCCTGCTTCAGGGCCTTTACGAGAATGGAATTTGATCAGATAATAATTAATCAAGCATGATAATTAAAGAGATGGCAGTTAGCTAGCTAGCTAGTACTACTTAATTACTTACCTTGGATCGAAACCATTTAAGCTTTGGTTTCCATTCGCCTTCCGTGACCTTGATGAACCTTGCCCAAGCCCTGCCCCGCCGACAAAGAAAATGAATAAAGGGGTTATTAAATAGTTCATATCATGAAATGACGAACGAAATAGGCCGAGATATATAGTTAATAATGATTGAATTAAATTACCTATTGACTATCCCAAACAAGATGTTATAGTCAGTTTTTGCTTTGAGTAGTGAGTCCAGTATTTCAACTGTTCCGTCGTCAACTTTAATGATACACAAGACCCAGTGAAATCTGCATGCACACACATTTGCATGTCTTAATTAAGCGGGCATATGTAAGCAAAAACATGTAGCTAGCTAGTAGGCAAAAACAGAGAATTTGTAGTACAAGACAGTGTGACTCATTGGAAGTTGTAAGGAAGTAGTATATCTTCATTGTATTTGAGGCGCTTCAAGAACTCTAGCATGTTGTCCTCTACGTCCTTTTGATGATGTGCATTTATCCGCCATGTGTATTCATTAACGGTGTTTGGGTCAATGAACCCAATGCCAAAGCGTCCACCTTTTCTCATTTCATACATCTTCATCCTGCATAATACCACAGAAAAGAATATAGTGAGGATAATTACAGGTAATGATTGATCAAAAAGATCACTACAGCTAGCTTGAGACTTAAATTACAGAAAGAAATCACTTACGGACAATAGCAACTAACGATAGATTTGTCGAGTGCGTCTTGATTGTATAACTGAAACAGTTCAGAATACTCAACGGACAGAGCTTTCTCATGGAAGTAATGCTCCTCCTTGACATTCACCATGAGGGAAAATCGATCTGAAATGTTGGTAATGTTTATGTACCATTGATGCAATTCATACATTCTCGTTGGGAGGTTCTTGACCTTGTCTGTCGCGACCAAAGGTTGGCCCCGGACATATTTCCGTTTTATTTCATCCTCTCTAAGCATAGGCATGGGCTCGATCTCGAGGAGTTGTCCAACAGTGATGTTGAGAACTTCAGCCTGCATTATATGCTCCTCCGTTATTACCACATTGCCCACCTCGGGAACGTGCACTGTTTTCCCACAATAATATTGGGCGCGCGTACTGTCACGTGTTGTTGGCACAACAAGCGAGGGGATCGATTGCGCCGCCTGTTCTCCCAGCTGGGGAATAGTTTTCCCGCATTTTTTGTCAGCTGCTTCTTGTTTGCTCGATCCCGATGTAGACGTGCTCGCCTCCTTTTGTAGACGTGCTCGATTTAACTTCCTGATGTGGCGCTCATAGTCTGTGTCAACAGGCTTGGGAGCTGGTGGTTGAGCCATACGAATGAAGTGGTCAATCATTTCCTCAGGCACTTTCTCCCTTGGCGGCGGTGGCAGTTTCGATGCAAAATGGGCTTCCACCTCGGCCTTCGATATGGCTGCGATTTCCGCCTCGGACCTGTCATAAGCCCTTTGCGGAAGAGGCGTGAGGCTTGGACCATATTTATATCGCTTGCCTCCGCCTGTACTTCCTGTACTACCTCGACTCGTACCGCTACGCACCATAGCTGCGGGGTGTCTCTTTTGCTATTGCTGAGGCGGCGGAGACGGCTGACAGGGCTGAGTTGGACGAGGAGGAGTGGCCTGAGGTTGTGCCGGACTTGGAGGATGAGTGGATGTCTGACGCTGTGGCGGACTTGGAGGAGGAGTGGCCTGACACTTTGCCGGACTTGGAGGAGGAGTGGCCTGACACTTTGCCGGACTTGGTGGACTTGCAGGAGCGGGAGACTGCTGACTCGGTGGCGGACTTCGACGAGGAGTCGGCTGACGCGGTGTCGGTGGCCTTCGAAAGATGATGCAATCCTTTTTCCATAGGATGATACGATGTTTGGCCTCTCCAAGAAAGCGCTCGCCGTCACCTCCAGGAATGTCAAGCTGTAGCTCCGAATATGGTGGGTCCACCACCTCATCAACCAAGACACGAGCATAGCCCGCTGGAATCGGGTTGCAATGGAAGGTTGCCTCAGGGGGATTTGTAAAAGCAACGACGTCCGCCACCTTCATGGATATGTTCTTCATTTTGACGTGTAGCTCACAGTTAGTGTTCTCCGTGATGTCATCCACGGGGTATCTACCCAGCATTGTGTCGTCCTGGGCGGCCGAACCCACGCTGCTTCTCGGCATGGATGGGCCGGTGCTATCCAATGCTGGATCATCCGCTAGCTGTTGCAGCTGCTGAGACCCCCTTTGCTGGGTAAGTGAGTCGATCTGCTCCTGCTACCGCTGGAATTTGACTGCCAATTCCGCTTGACTTGCTTCTAGGCCTTGAAGCGCATTCATAGTCCCGCTTCCTCTGCTCCTCCTCTATCTTCCTCTTCTTCTCCTCCGCAATCTTCTTTCTCGCACGGGTTCTGTAGTCGTTGTTCCAGTCTGAAAACCCCTCATACCACGGAATAGCGCCCATGCCTCGTGTTCTTCCCGGGTGTTCAGGATTTTCCAGGGCACGTGTAAGCTCGTCGTTCTCTCTGTTGGGCTGGAACACCCCCGATCGTGCCTCTTCTATTGCAACAAGTATCGCATCGTCGGCTCCCTTCAGACTTGCCTTCGTCGAAACATTGCCTGTCTTCGGGTCCAACTCCCCCCCATGCACATAGAACCAAGTCCTGCACCTGGGGGGCCAGCTCTTAGTAACCGGAGTGACACCTGCATCCTCCATCTCTTTCTCAGACTTATCCCACTTAGGCATTGCCACCGCATAGCCACCTGGCCCCAGCTTATGGAACTTATCCTTTTTTCGGCATTCTTCTTGTTTATTCTTGACCGTTCCTTAGCTAATTCCGAATCCTTGAATTTCACGAAATCGTCCCAATGAGCACGTTGGTTCTCTATTGTTCCCTCGAATACTGGAGTCTTCCTTCCTTCCTTGACGTACTTGTCCCATTCACGATTCTTGTGGTTCTTGAATGCAACCGCCATCTTCCTAAGAGCAGCGTCCTTGACTTTCTACACATCTGCTTCTGTGAAATGATCTGGTAGGGTGAAATGTTCCATGAGAGTATCCCAAAGCAGATCTTTTTGATTCTTGTCGACAAAAGTAACATCTGGACGTGGATCAGCGTCCTCTTTGTCTTTTTGTCTTTTGTCTTTTGCTGGCTCTCTCCATTCTTGAAGGGAGATCGGGAGTTGGTCCTTCACAAGAACTTCGCACTGACGAACGAACTTGTCCGCAATCTTCTTAGGCGCTAATGGTTCGCCATTAGGTTTGACTGCCTCGATATTGTACTTTACGCCCTCCTTCAACTTTTTGTTCGGGCCTCGTTTCGTCCTTTTGCCTGAAGATTTGCTCGATCCGGATGGCTGAAAGAACAAAGATCGATTCGTTAATATATCTGCAAGTCATTTAAAACATGTGATGATCACCAGATACATGCTTATATAAATATATATACCTCGCCGGTCTTTGTTGTTTCAGGATCAACATGTTCTTCGTCATCGTCATAACCGTAGTTCATGACTTCATCAATTCGGTCGTCGCGATCGAATATCATATCACCCTCTCCGGTGTTGTTTAGAAATTCGGAGCCGTCATAATCTTCTTTATTCTGATCATCATCTGACCCGCGTATCATATCGAACATGGTCTGTTCTCCCTCTCTGTCGGTATTGTCTGCCATAGCTTTTATTTAACTAATCCGAAAGAAATATAAAACAATTTAGTATTCAAATTACATCGTCTCGAATAATAGATATAATCTTGAATACATCGTCTAGAATAATAGATATAATCTTGAATACATCGTCTCAAATAATATATAATATTGCATAGTACATCACTGGCTAGGTAGCTAATTAAAGATCGAATACCAAAGAAGAATCTAGGACACTCGCGGTTCCTGCGGCGCGGGCGGTGGACACCCAAAGAAAAGGAACCCTCACAGGATCATAGCTGAAGTGAGATCCCCGAAGATACTGCCAGGTATTGGAGAACCTGTCGCCCTCTAACGCAACCATGTAGCGATGGACGTGCTCGTCCTCCTCCCTGACACGGCGACGTACCACCTCCGGCGGGGCCGGATCCCTCCGCACCGAAACTGGCCCACGCGAACGCCACCAAACGAGATCAGGGTCGACGACGGGACCCGGGGCCGGGTTCCTCATCAAGTGGCGCGCCCCTCCAGGCAGCACCTCCCAATGCCAGCCCGGCGGAGCCCAGTCCTGGACATGGGTCGGCTGGACGTCGTCGTGGACGGGTCGACGGCGAGGATGCGGGCCGGGCATCGTCGAGAACAAATACTAGCTATATGCCCGCAAAAAGTAACATTTTTTTAATGATTGGATTTTGATAACTAAAATTTCTAACATTTCTATATAACACTAATTATGCTATCATTGCATGTGTCAAAAATCTATATACTATTTCATACTAATTAAGCATCTAACACTAAAAACAGAAAACACAACTTCTATACATCCATTAAAAAACTGAAAAACAACATTATATAAAAAATTTCCATACTAATTAAACACTAATTATATCCATCTAACATGCATTCATACATATATAATAGTGAAAAAATAATAATCTAAATAATCTAAACTAATTAAACATACAAAATACGTATATACTAATTAAACACTAAATAATCTAAACTAATTAAACATACAAAATAAATATGTACGTGTGTGTTCATGCATGCTTGTGTGTGTGTATGGGCTCGGGGAGGGGCGGCGCCCATGGTGGCCGCCGGGGGCGAGGGAGAGGGGTTAGAGGGGGAGAGCTCACAGCGGGCGACGACGACGGCGAGGCGACGGCGAGGCGACGGCCGGGGCGGCGACGGCGGGGACGGCGCGACGGGGACGGGGACGGGGGCGGCGACGGAGACGAGCGGCGACGGAGACGATCGAGGGCGGCGGCGACGGCGACGGAGATGAAAACAGAGGAACAAACAAAGAGGGAAACTGAAATTTTCGTAGCTGTTGTATATATAGAAGGCACCTTTAGTACCGGTTGGAGCCACCAACCGGTACTAAAGGCCTGTTTTGGTCAGGTCAAGCGGCGGGAAGCGACCCCCTTTAGTACCGGGTGGTGGCACAAACCGGTACTAAAGGCCCCCCCTTTAGTACCGGTTGGTGCCACGACCCGGTACTAAAGGGGGTGCGCTGGCGCAGGTGCGGTGCGGCAAGTTTAGTCCCACCTCGCTAGCCGAGGGGCGACCGCACTGGTTTATAAACCCTCGTGCGGTCGCTCTCTAGAGCTCCTCTCCAAAGCAGGCCTACTGGGCCTACGTGTTCTTTGCTGCCCTGTGGGCCCACTTGGCCTTTGCGGGCCTGCATCCTGGCGTAAAAACAGGTTGGGTTTCTAGTCGTATGCAGGCCGCTCTGGCCTAGTAGGCGGGCTTTTTTTATTTTTTTTTTGCTTTATTTATTTTTGTGTTGTTATTTTTGTGTATTTAGAGTTTCTTTGTGAATATTTTTGCTTTAGGTACAAAAAATTACAAACTTTCTGTTAGTGCCTGTAGTTTTCAAATTTGAATAGTTTAAATTTTGAATTATTTGAAATTAGTGTGAATATTTTTTTATATAGTTTTTACTTTTCAGCTATAGTTTTTCTTCTTTTCTGCTATTTTTTCTTTTCTGCAAAACTTGATGGTCAAAGTCTGGAGTTATAACTTAAAAAAAAAAGAAATGTCGACGTGCAATTAGTTTTTGCCATAACAGAAGATGGTAACTGGGACAGCAAGTACAGGTCATCTTCAATAGAGGTGTCATGCATGGTACGTGTCTGCAACCAGCTGGCGAAACTCCTGGTTTGTTCACGTGTAATCCAGTCATCAGACCGCTCCGGGTGTTTGGAGCGTAGCAAATTCTTGTGTTCATCCATATACGGAGCCACCAAGGCGGAATTCTGTAGAACTATGTAGTGTGCTTCAGTGAGAGAATGTCCGTCCATACATATTATTTGTTCCCCTCCTAGCGTGCCTTTTCCATCCAGTCTGCCCTTATGCCGCGATTCAGGAACACCAATCGGCTTAAGGTCAGGAATAAAGTCAATACAAAACTCAATGACCTCCTCATTTTGATGGCCCTTGGAGATGCTTCCTTCTGGCCTAGCACGGTTATGAACATATTTCTTTAAGACTCCCATGAACCTCTCAAAGGGGAACATATTGTGTAGAAATACAGGACCCAAAACGTTAATCTCTTCGCATAGGTGAACTAGGACGTGCGTCATGATGTTGAAGAAGGATGGTGGGAACACCAACTCGAAATTGACAAGACATTGCACCAAATCATTCTGTAACCTTGGTATGATTTCTGGATCGATTACCTTCTGAGAGATTGCATTGAGAAATGCACATAGCTTCACAATGGCTAATCGAACGTTTTCCGGTAGAAGCCCCCTCAATGCAACCGGAAGCAGTTGCGTCATAATCACGTGGCAGTCATGAGACTTTAAGTTCTAGAACTTTTTCTCTGCCATGTTTATTATTCCCTTTATATTCGACGAGAAGCCAGACGGTACCTTAATACTGAGCAGGCATTCAAAGAAGATTTCCTTCTCTTCTTTGGTAAGAGCGTAGCTTGCATGACCCTGATGTATGCCGTCTTCTCCGTGCATACGTTGCTGGTCCTCCCGTGCCTCAGGTGTATCTTTTGTCTTCCCATACACGCCCAAGAAGCCAAGCAGGGTCACACAAAGATTCTTCGTCACGTGCATCACGTCAATTGCGGAGCGGACCTCTAGGTCTTTCCAATATGGCAGGTCCCAAAATATAGATTTCTTCTTCCACATGGGTGCGCGTCCGTCAGCGTCCTTCGGAACAGGTTGTCCGTCAGGACGCTTTCCAAATATCACCTTCAAATCCTTGACCATATCATGTACATCAGCACCAGTACGGTGGCGAGGCTTCGTCCGGTGATCCGCCTCACCTTTGAAATGCTTGCCTTTCTTTCTTACGGGATGCCTGCTCGGAAGAAATCGACGATGTCCCAGGTACACATTCTTCTTACAACTATTCAAATATATACTGTCGGTATCATCCAAACAGTGCGTGCATCCGCGGTATCCCTTGTTTGTCTGTCCTGATAGGTTACTGAGAGCTGGCCAATCATTGATGGTCACGAACAACAATGCCTTTAGGTCAAATTCTTCCCCCATGTGCTCATCCCACGCACGTACACCTATTCCATTCCACAGTTGTAAGAGTTCTTCAACTAATGGCCTTAGGTACACATCAATGTCGTTGCCGGGTTGCTTAGGGCCTTGGATGAGCACTGGCATCATAATGAACTTCCGCTTCATGCACAACCAAGGAGGAAGGTTATACAAACATAGAGTCACAGGCCAGGTGCTATGGTTGCTGCTCTGCTCCCCAAAAGGATTAATGCCATCTGCGCTTAGACCAAACCATACGCTCCTTGCGTCATCTGCAAACTCCTTCCCGTACTTTCTTTCGATTTTCTCCACTGCGACTCGTCAGCCGGTACTCTCAACTTTCCGTCTTTCTTACGGTCTTCTCTGTGCCATCGCATCGCCTTGGCATGCTCTTTGTTTTGGAACAAACGTTTCAACCGTGGTATTATAGGAGAATACCACATCACCTTGGCAGGAATCTTCTTCCTGGGGCGCTCGCCCTCGACATCACCATGCTCATCGCGGCTGATCTTATAGCGCAATGCACCACATACCGGGCAAGCGTTCAAATCCTCGTACTCACCGCGGTAGAGGATGCAATCATTAGGGCATGCATGTATCTTCTGCACCTCTAACCCTAGAGGGCAGACAGCCTTCTTTGCTTCGTACGTACTCTCGGGCAATTCGTTGTGCTTTGGAAGCATATCCTTTATCATTACCAGCGACTTTCCAAATCCCTTGTCAGATACACCATTCTCTGCCTTCCATTGCGGCAATTCCAGTGTGGTGCCCTGCTTTTTCTTGTCACCTACGCAATTCGGGTACAACAATTTTTTGTGATCCTCTAACATGCGCTGCAACTTCTTCTTCTCCAAATCACTTGTGCAGTTTCTCTTTGCATCGGCAATGGCCCGACCTAGATCATCAACGGGCTCATCTGATGCCTCTTCTTCAGATTCTTCCCGCATTACCGGCTCAGCTTCTTCCCCCATTGTTGTATCATCGTATTCAGGGAACCCATGGCCAGGATAGCTGTCGTCGTCCTCTTCTTCTTCATTGTCTTCCATCATAACCCCTCTTTCTCCGTGCTTGGTCCAAACATTATAGTGGGGCATGAAACCGGACTCAAACAGGTGGACGTGAATGGTTCTCGACGTAGAGTAATTGCGACCATTCTTACAACCAGCACATGGACAAGGCATAAAACCATCCGCCCGCTTGTTTGCCTCAGCCGCAAGCAGAAAAGTATGCACGCCCTCAACGAACTGGGGAGAGCATCGGTCATCGTACATCCATTGCCGGCTCATCTTCATTACACAACACCGAATAGACCAAATTAATACAAGTTCATACATAAAGTTCATACAACACTTAAATGCAACAAACAAATAACTCTCTAGCTAAAGCATTTAAATGCAACAACAAATGCGATCAAGATCGCAACTAAGATAACAATTGATCCAACAGCATAATGATACCAAGCCTCACTATCGATGGCATATTTTCTAATCTTTCTAATCTTCAAGCGCATTTTCTCCATCTTGATCTTGTGATCATCGACGACATCGGCAACATGCAACTCCAATTCCATCTTCTCCCCCTCAATTCTTTTCAATTTTTCTTTCAAGTACTCGTTTTCTCTTTCAACTAAATTTAACCTCTCGACAATAGGGTCGGTTGGAATTTCTGGTTCACATACCTCCTAGATAAAAATATCTATGTCAACTTGATGGGCATAATTTGTCATAAACACGAAATGCAACAAATAGTTCTAAAAGAGAATATACCACATCCGAATCATAACAAGGACGAGGGTCGACGGGGACGGATATCAAAACCATGGCACTATGTATAACAAACAACGTACGGGTAAGATAATTATTATACGAGTAACTATATATCCAAATCACACAAACATCAATTTTTTATATAAAATTTCATGAACAAGAGGCTCACCAGAAGGTGGTGCCGGCGACGGGACGGTGCGGGCGATCGACGGTGGTTACGACGGAGATTTAGAAGGCACTAAGTAAACCACACCTACATATGCAAACTAAGTGTTATTTTGACCTCAAATTGCATATAAATCAAATACTAGCACATATATATATTTCCTCCCAAATTACTAAACTCACAAATTAATAACTATATAAAGCATTGCAAGAGCTAATCTAGCAATGAGAGATGAAAGGACAAAGTTGCTAACCTTTGTGATCACTTGAATGGATGGGGGCCTTCAAATCTTGACAAATTTTGGGCAAAATGTATGATGAGCTCGAGGGGAGAAGAGGAAGAACAGAGAGGAGAGGAGAGGGGAAAGGGGGAAGAACAGAGCGAGCTGGACGAAGGGTTTATATGCAGGAGGACCTATAGTACCGGTTCGTGGCACGAACCGGTACTAAAGGTGCTGGAGGGGGCCCAGACTGACAACATCCTGCCACCACCCTCATTAGTACCGGTTCATGGCACGAACCGGTGCTAAAGGTTAGCCACGAACCGGTACTAATAAGAGCGGCCCGGCTAGCCGTGGGAACCGGCACTAATGTATACATTTGTGCCGGCTCTAATACAAACCGGCACTAATGTGCTTCACGTTTGACCCTTTTTCTACTAGTGATAGAGTATTTTTATTGGATCTAAAGACCCCTTTAGCTTAACGGTGAAGGGTTGTCATGCGAGAGTAGTGGGTCAACTAGGTCAGGCCCTGGTAGCTTTTGCTGGAAAACTGAAGCGCCACCACTTACTATGGAACTGAGAGATCCCGTCAACACTCATTAAGCCGAATTTACCGCGGCTCGAGGCCATTTTGATTGGCATGTCTCATCGATAAAGGGATCGTGCTCCGCATTTTGGGCAACATCATCAATGAAATCCCTTAAACCGCGCGCGCATATACTACATGTCTTATTGGGAACGTGCGAATTTACTGTGTGGCGTGACACCGCTTTGTATTTTCAGTGGGTTATATAAGGCTGGTCATAATGGAGAGTGACTTAGACTAGTAACATGCATATGTTACTAGTCTATGTTACTACCTCTATAGTGCATAGTATCATAGATTAGTATCATAGGTGGTCTCATTTATTGCCACGCATGACACATAATAGCATCACATTTATTATGTTATGATATCTACCTCCGTTATTACGTACCTCTATGGTGTATAGTACTATAATCATCTCTTTCTTCTTTAATTATTTGCCACATAAGCATGTTTTCGAGGCCTAAGTGCATGATACTACTTAGAGCATGGTTGATATTATAGCCAGCTGCTGGCTATAAGCCAGTGCCATGTCATCTACAGCTCATCTTATAGTCAACATGTATAATAGTAGATCAAAAGAGTGTACTACTTTTTTATTATGTGGCCCACCTTTTATTCTCATAAAATACCTAAGAGCACGTGCTAGAGCTGACTCTTCACAAAAAGCCCGCTTCCCTTCTCTCTCCTTTTCTCTTTCCTCCAACTAAGCAGAAATATGCTAGTTTATTTTTTATAACCCGCTGACTCAGCTCTAGTGTACTTGTTCTTACTCCTATATTATACCCAGCCTAAGGGAATGAATGAATCTATTTCACCGCACACTTCTCTGCTCCACCATCCAGTGTGCCGTTAGCCCTGCCCAATGCCATGTCAGCGATGGCGTTCAGGCCGTGGCGGCTGCCGTTTGCGGCAGCCGCCACGGACGGCTAACCTCTGGACGCGCGCATGGCATGATGCCATGATCCGTGGGTGCATGCACCACGCAACGTGCCCTCCCCAGCTTGGAGTTGGACCACCAGCTAGGAGACGAGACAAACAACCTCGGTGGAGGCCGCCCCCAGGCACCACGCCGCAGGCCCCAGCGGCCAACCAGCGGTACGGATCACGGTCGGCTCCTGCGGCTTGCACGCATCTATCTTGACTGATTCACTCGCGCACACCGGCTGCGCACAGGCCTCGATCTCTTCTTTCCTTCACTCCTTTTTTTAGGATTAAGTCAGCTTTATTAATCAAAGTCTACATAGAGTGGGATACAAGATGGGTCATGGGGTTGGCCAAGCCACAGATGGCGCCCCGGTCCCTTTCTAAGAGAGAATCTGGCTAGACTATGTGCTTCATAATTTACAGCACGACACTCGAAAGAAAAAATACATTGGAAAAGGGTAGCTCGAAGATTAATCTCAGACAGAATGGCTCCGTACTGCCCTCTGCTATCCGAGTTTATATCAGAGACAACTTGCTTGCAATCAGAGGCCACGATATAGTTGTTGATTAGGAGATCTTCTGCCAAACACATTGCCTCCCTGCATGCCAAAGCTTCTAAGGAAGCCGGATCATCCACTCCTTCCACCACTAGAGCTGAACTCCCTAGGTAAGTCCCGTTTGAATCACGACAGACTGTAGCTGCAGACCCACCTCTCCCTGGTCGTACTGCAGCATCAACATGTATTTTTGCGAATCCCGTTGGAGGTGCCTTGGGTCGTATTGGTCCCGATGGAGCAGTAGTTACACTTGTCTGCCTTACTGCCGGACAGATCATATAAAGCTCATCACGGTACCTATTGATGAATGTCTGTGTTGTTTGAGGGCTCTGAAAAATACCCTCATGGATCGCCTTCCGCCTCGTGTGCCAGATTGACCACATTGTAATCGACAGGAGGACAAACTCATGATGCGTGAGCGACTCAATGAGTGCAAACAGCCATTGCTTCGCTTTAGGCTCTGTCAGCGCCAACATTTTATGAGCTAGTTCCTCATCCACCAAAGCCCATACGCATCTGGACATGGTGCATTGAATCAGCGAGTGTTTCCACGAATCTGCCATCCCACAAAGCCCGCAGCTGCTTGACGTCGTCATGTGGTGATGGGCTCGCACATCCTCAGTAGGGAGGGAGTGTTTTGACAATCTCCAAAGAAACATCCGGACTTTACCAGGAACTTCAGTTTTCCACAGTTTTTTCCACATCCTTTCCTCGGACTGCAACGATGACGTTCCTGGTTCCCCGTTCAGCCATGCCTCACGGCGCTGTTTAGTTTCTGAAAGCATTCTGTACGCTGATTTAACTGAGAAAGTGCCTTTGGTCTCAAAGTTCCATGACCAGAAATCGTCTATGTTGCGAGTACAGAGAGGAATGCCCAATATGATAGTTGCGTCCATTGGCATGAAGACCTCGTTGACCCTTTGCTTGATCCAGCTCGCAGAAGTTGGATCTATCAATTCTGACACAAGCTGCGGTGGGTTCGCCGCAATGCACCCATAGGGCCAAAGCATCTCTTTCCTTGGGAGCCAGTTATCTGTCCATATGTTGGTGGTTGCACCATTTCTGACTCGCCGTATTAGCCCCTGTTTCAGGACGTCACGGCCCTCGATTATTGATCTCCATATCTGGCTCGGATGACCCCCCAGAGAGGCTTGCAGGATATCAACATTCGGATAGTATATGCTCTTAAGTAGTCTGGCACTGAGAGAGTTGGGTTCCTGTAAAAGTCGCCATGCCTGTCTTGCCAACATAGCCAGGTTAAAAAGTTCGAAGTCTTTAAAACCAAGGCCACCCATGCCCTTCGGCTTAGTCATGGTTTCCCAGGAGACCCATTGTGGTTTCCTTTTGCCTTCCTTCGAGCCCCACCAAAACTTTCTGATTAGCATATTTAGGTGCTCACATAAACCTCTCGGCAACTTAAAGCAAGACATGGAGAAGACAGGGACCGATTGTGCGACTGCTTTTACTAGGACCTCCTTGCCTGCCGTAGACATGCAATTCTCAATCCAACCCTGCACCTTGCTCCAGAGTCGATCTTTCAAATACTTGAAGGCCCCATTTTTTGAAGTGCCAATATCAGACGGCATACCAAGGTATTTTTCATTCAGAGTCTCGTTTGGAACATTCAGCATAGTTTTTATCTCCAAACGTGTACTCTCCGGCACCCCTTTGCTAAAAAGATTGAAGATTTGTTATAGTTGATCCTCTGACCTGAAGCATGACAGTAGGCTTCCAGAGCTAGGTTCACCTCGGTAGCACCCACACCGTTGGCCTTGAAAAACAGCAGGCTGTCATCAGCGAATAGGAGGTGGTTTACTGGTGGCGCGGAATGTGCTACCTGTAGACCATGCATGTTTGATGACTCATATTTGGATTTTAGGAGGCATGAAAGGCCCTCTGCTGCTATCAAGAACAAGTATGGAGATATCGGGTCCCCTTGTCTGATTCCTCGAGATGGCTTAAACTCTTCTAACTTTTTGCCATTGAACATAACTGAAAAGGACACTGTGCTGACCAGGCCCATGACAATATTAACCCAGTTTTCAGAGAAACCCAGCTTAAGCATAATGGCTCGGAGATATGCCCATTCAACTCTGTCATACGCTTTCATCATATCAAGCTTGAGTGCACATGATTGATGTTTTTTGGCCTTATTTCTTTTCATGAAATGCAAACATTCATAAGCAGCTATAATGTTGTCAGTAATTAGCCTCCCCGGGACAAAGGCCGACTGCTCTCAGAGATGATGTCAGGCAACACTAACTTCAGGCGGTTAGAGATCACCTTTGATGCTATCTTGTATAAGATATTGCACAAACTGATGGGACGAAATTGTGTAAGCAAAGTTGGGTTTTTTTATCTTGGGTATTAAGACCAGGATAGTCTCATTGATACTCTCTGCAGATTCGGTACCCTCCACAATTTTGATCACCACCTTTGTCACGTCGCTGCCACAAAGATCCCAATGACGCTGGAAGAATTGTGCTGGGAAACCATCTGGGCCAGGTGCCTTCACTGGGAACATCTGGAAAAGAGCTTTCTTAACCTCATCGGCACTGTATGGGGCGTTGAGAGAATCGTTCATTGCTGGAGTCACCTTAGGTGGGACCGTGTCAAGAACTTGTTCCATGTTTGAGACCCCCTCTGAAGTGTAGAGGTTTTTGTAAAAGGACGTGGTCATTTCCTCCATCTCCTCCACATTATCACTCACCTGGCCATACGGGCGTTGCAACTGTTTAATCTAGTTTTTCCTCCTCCTCCTGCTGGCTCTTAAATGAAAAAAATACGTATTTTTGTCGCCATGAACAAGCCACTCCAGCCTCGCCCTTTGACGCCAAAGGATCTCCTCTCTGTGATATAGTTCAACCAGCCTATCACATATCTTGGTTTCCGCATGTGTGGGCCCGACTCTTCCCAAGGTCCCTCGAAACTCATGTAGTTGTACCTTGAGGCGAGCGATCTCTTGTCACACATTGCCAAAATGCGTTCGTTCCCAGGTGCTCAAATCTCCCGCCACCGCCTGTAGCTTTTCGTGTAATGAATGCACCGAATCAACATTGCCTTTTTCCCATCCCTCTGCCAAAGCTGTCACCAATGATTCCTCTCGCTCCCAAGCGATCTCATATTTAAAGGCCCGTGGGACCCTTCTGCATGCATGCATGTCGCGTAGTGTTAGGAGAATTGGTACGTGGTCCGAGGATGCCGCAAGCTTGTGCTCCAGGGCGGCCGAAGGGAAGGCGATGCTCCATGCTGGATTAGCCACCGCTCTATCCAATCGCACTCTAGTGAACGTGCCTCCCGTCACCTTCTTCTCCCAAGTCCAATTGTTGCCAATGTATCCAATATCCGACAGGCCACACGTATCAAGTGCATCCTGGAAGCCATCCATCTGCGCCTGACTTCTCATCCCTACTCCGTCATGTTCATGCCCATGGAGCACTTCATTGAAGTCACCTAGTGCCACCCAAGGCAGGTCGGAAGATCCAACAATGCCTCGTAGTGTGTCCCATGTTTTGTAACATTCGCTGACCTGGGCTTAACCATATACAAAAGTAACTCTAGTTGGTATATCAACAAGCTCACCCACCAAAGCATCAATATGGTACTTCGACTACCCTAAAATTTCAAGCTTTATTTCTTTGTTCCAAAAGATTCCAAGACCTTCGCTCCTACCGGAGCTACTTACAGCAAAACTTTTATTATAACCTAATGTCATAGCCATGTCTTCCACCCTGGAGCCCTTGATTTGAGTTTCAACAATGCAAAGAATCGAGGGGGCAAATTGCCTCGCTAGATTGCGAAGCTCACGCACTGTCGCGGGTTTGCCAGCTCCGCGACAGTTCCAGCATAAGTAACTCATTGCGCTCGGCGCGACTCCTCGAGGGAGCCCGCCAGACGCGCATTGGGTAGATTGTTGCTTCCTGATGGCTTCATGTTTCCTTGTTCGAACATCATCACCGTTGCCTTGCTCCTCTTTGGTTCTTGCTTGGAATCTGGGCTTGGGAGTACCACCGGGGGAGGCAAGGTGAGGAGCTGCTGGCCATTGTTGCTTTTCAACGCTGCATGTTCTAGTTCAACCGGGCTCCCCATGTTCTCTTGCATGGATCCACGTTTCCTGTTGCTCTCAGCATCTCTCATCAGTGCGTCAGTGGTTCTAGGGTTTGCATCCTCCTGCTCCATCCAATCTTGGTCGTTTCTTTGGTTCCTCCCTCGTCCTGCTCCACGGCCCGTACGACCTCTGCCTCTTCCTGAACCTGGCGAGCTCCCGGCTCCCGGGCCACGTCCTGGGCTTTTGAACCATTCAGCCTGAAGGTTCTTGAAAACTAATGCCGATGGGGGATGGATCCTGTTGCCACACTCCTTGTACAAGTGCCCTAACATGCCACAAACCGCACACCAGTCTGGCAACTTCTCATACTTCACCCGAAAGATCTCCCTCTTTCTCTTCACCACCAAAGACACTGCATTCTTTAGGGGTTTAGTGACATCCACTTTGATTCTGACCCGGAAGAAGTTGCCCTCAAAATCCTGAGATTTTGGTTCCGCAAAGATGAAATCTCCCACAGTTGCCGCCAGTGACTTGATCAGACCAAAAAAGAGCTCAGGTAGGTCATGAATCTGGATCCACATCTCAATCTTGTT
This sequence comes from Triticum timopheevii, assembly GCA_963921465.1. Lineage (NCBI taxonomy): Eukaryota > Viridiplantae > Streptophyta > Magnoliopsida > Poales > Poaceae > Triticum > Triticum timopheevii. The sequence goes on along the minus strand of OY997272.1, from coordinate 548,446,302 downwards.
CAGCTCTATCGATGATGGCCTAGTGATTCCGTCATACGGCTCTATGACGACTGCCTTGCCCTTAAACCGCCATGGTCCATCTTCCATAACTCTCTCCCAATCTCCCAAGCTCTATGACGGCTCTATGATTCTGTTTTCTATGGTTTTCGCTTCTTTTCTGTCTTTCTTTTTTCCTTTACGATTTTCATTGCTTTCCTTTTCCCTTTTCGTTTTTCTCCTTACATATTTCATCGGATTTCTTGGTTTTCAATTGTTTTTTTTTATGTTTTTTTATGGGTTTGTTCATTTTTCTTCTTTTATTTTCCTTTCCTTTTTCTTTTACTCAATAGATATCTACTTTTTCAATACATGTTGTATTTTTTTTGTATATATCATAAAAAAATCCACATGTTGAACATTTTCTTAATACATGATTAACATGTTTTTGTCAAATTTATGTTTTGATGTGTACTTTTAAATATACATTGTAAATTTTTGGTATACATCTGAAGCATTTTTTGTACACAATGGGCATTGTTTAAATATATGAGTAACACTTTTTTCAAATATATGTCTTGACTTCTATGTTTTTTATTTACACATATTTAACCTTTTCTGAAGACATGACAAACATTTCTTCAAATATATGTTTTTATGCCTATTTTTCATTTTTTTTGTTAACATATGAAACATTATTCTTATACATGACAAACAGAAATGAAACATATTATTAACATTTTTTAAATATATTTTTTACGTCTAATTTTTCATACACATTGTGCATTTTTTGTATACACCAGTAACAATTTTTTTACACATATTGAACATTTCTTAAAATACATGATTGACATTTGTTTTTCAAAAATATATTTTTGAATATGTGTTAAACATTTTTCAGTTTGTGGTAGACATTTCTAAATGCCACCAATTTTTTCTTGAATGATATAAACATTCTTTAAAATTACACTGCATTAACATCTTTTATATTTATGATTTTATTAAATAAATAAATAAATTAGATGTGTATTTAGGGCATTACTAAAAATATGTACCAAATGAAATAAAGAACGAACTAAAAAAACGAATGAACAACCAAACGGAAAACTGAAAGAAACAGAAAATCGAAGCCTACACTCGGTCTTGCTACTAGGCCGATCCAGTAGTGTGTTCCTTGACGCGATTCCATGTTAAGCATATCCTTTTCTAGTGAGTCCTACTACCTTGGATAAACCTTAGGTCGTATTATTTTGCAGCGATGCTAGGACGGTCTCATTTAACAAAGGAAATGATACGACCTATGAATACAGGTCCTCTGGCTTCGTCGTAGTGATGACAGTAGTACCGTCTTCGTCTATAATTTTGTTTTTTTATTTCTTCTCCTTGATGCGACGAAGAAGCAATGGCTTGTCGTGTAGGGGATGTTCCACCAGTAGCATTACATTCAACATTTATTTTGGGTTCTCAACTCTTTTAACCTCTCAGATTAATTACCTCTGTATAGGGTCTTATGATGTTTTTCCATTAGGGCAAATATAGTACATGAGGACGACCACTTTAGAACATCTTGGCGTGACTTTTATTTTTTGACAACATGTTCCTTTGATCAATTTGACCGGCTTAACCAAATCGATAAAATTATTTTTTTCTCAAGAACACACCGAGATCTCTACTAGTCTTGTTGGCTCCCATGTTTGAAGTTAGCTGCCCATAGATCTCTTGAAATGGTTGTTGAGCTATGACCGCCGCTCTACATAGCAACACCATAAGATGTGCACTTCTATCTAAGCGAATGTTGACAAGCTGAGAAATCGACTTAGGGAACGACACACAACGGTGACATGAAACATTGTTCGAGACCATGGAAAATGGGTCATATGGTCGAAAACAGGCGGATGTTAGGAAACCATGAACGAACCACATACAACACCTGGGCGACACAATGTCATTCTACCAAGGAAAAGGCTCATGATTTGACTGAAATGTGCGGAAGCGAAAAAACGGTGTTCGGAACGAATATGCTGGCATGGCACCAACAACGGTCAAGAAATACTACCATCGCAAGGAAACGACGACAGAAAAATGCTGCCATGGCAGCAAAAATGAGAACAACATATCTGTACCTTCTACGGAACATTTCTGCATTACCTATTTTTGCCTTTTATCAACACGTTCCTTTTTCCCTGTCTTGAGAACGCCATGTATAACATCCTTTACAGTTCGCGCCACTTATCCGTCCTTGCAAAAGGTGGGCAGCTCGATCAATCATCCAGTGGTTAGCATTGAGCATGTGCCAAATACAGAGGGCCGGTATAGAATACTCAGCGAACAACACTGCAGCATATCCGGCAATGTTGGGGTTGGTACTGGCTAGTGGCTACGAACTCGGAATAATGTCCACAAACTAATCGCCGGCAGCGTAGATGTACTCTCCAACGTACCACACTCAACGATTACCGGCAGTTAACCGACCAGCTGACGAGTCCCCGCGGAAGGTAAAACAACTGACGAGTACTAGTAGGTGTTCTGCGCAGGTGCATGGTCGTTTTTGCCGGATTACTGAACTCTGAACTTCAGTTGTGTCCTCTCACAAGAGGTTAGTAAATCAAAACCGTTCCTTCTCCAGCTTACACTGCAGTCTGCATGGATGCAGAAGGGGAGGTAATAAGCTAGCTTTGCAGTTGCTATTCCTGTCACCATCACCATGTGCTACTGTTAATTGTCTAAGCTTGCATGGAACCTTACCAAGTACTCCCTCCGTTCTTTTTTATAAGACGTTTTAGACAGCTGATTTTGAACTGTGCTGAGAGCTGTCTGAACTATCTAAAATGTCTTATAAAAGTGAACAGAGGGAGTACCAACCATGAATGAATGGCAGCCTGCAGCAGCTGCGACCAACTAACCAACTAGCTAGCTGTTTAGTGTTTGGTCAGTGGTGCCTGGAACTGTGAACAGTTCGAACGTAGTAGTCTTCATGGAACTCCGGCAACCCACGCGCCTCTGCCTTGACTTCTTTCACCGCACCGGCGCTTCTCGTCGCCTCGCTCTCGCTTACCGAGCCAGTGGTAGAACCTTTGATCAAATCATCGCTTGGTTTCTGCAATCACGAATACAAGCAAGTTAATTAGCATCTGCAGAAAGTATCCAAAGATTGAGGTCGACGACCAACGAAAAGACCATCAGAATCACTACTTACATTGTGCACTGGGTTGCTGCTGCTACTGCCGACTGATGCCCGGGTCTCCGCGTCTAGCCGGATGCCTTCAGCCTCCATGGCCGCCGTCAGTACCAGAAGCAAGACCACGGCTGCAGCCAGTGACAAGTAGCTGGAACTGCAACTCCTCATCTGTCAGAAATCGCTGACCAAGTGAGTACTGCACTGCACTATACTTCAGTGTTCAGCTCAAAAGAGAGTGTGGAGCGGAGAGCCCAACCAAGTCGTGGTCTGAACTGGAGCGTTTAACCTCATGAATGATGGCGTCTGCATATATGCATCCTGCTTTGCAACACGTCCCAGTGTTTGCTGCGCTCATGTCTAATTAGCTTCATGACAGAATTAAACAACTAATTCCCTTTTTTGAGAAATTAAACAACTGATTCTACTTGCACATGTCTCCGGATCACTGTCGTTAATTAACTAACTTGAATATGTATAGAGCCCGTCCTTGCATGTCGCCCTAAACGGCAGGATGCTTGCACGAAAGTTGGGCCATGATCAATTGTTTAGGCCACTGGATTGTTAATCAGTTGTGTTAGACTTGCTAAAGCGCAGCACTCCCAACTGCTAAACACATGCAACGTCTTTTTTTTTGTGTCTGGTCTTGCAGGCGCCGCCCGCATTGCCCGGCCCCGCGCAAGTTTGTGTGCCGGCCGGTCAGCCCACGAGTGTTTAATTTGGACTAGTAAGCTTGTACGTGCAATGCACGTCTTTTGTATTGTTTCAAATTAAAATAATAACAATAATCTGTAAACATTCTTGATATGAAAATTGCAACTATAAAACTTACAACCATTCAACATGGTACATTTCACAATAACCACGCCAAATATGCTCCTTTCTAAAATTTGAAGTTAACTCTCCAAACTCCTCCCAACTCTCCAAACTCTCTGAATCCAGCTTCCGAGCGTAGCTTATATCTCCACATAGCAAAGGGATAACGTTCGGCAACCTCGCTAGCTTCTCCATCGACGCCAAGGGCTAGCAGGGCCCCTGGCCTGCCTTAGCGCCATAACGGGACGTATGGAACCAGCCCAGGATGGCCAGCCTCTCTACGAGAGAGGGGGGAGCCGCTTGTTACGATATGATTTTTCTGTTTCAAGGGGGATGTGAACAAATCCTTGGCGGCGGCAATTCTTTGTAAATATGGCGAACCCTTAGCTTCTCAGTTTGGTGCAGCCGGGCTTTCCCCACCTTTCATTTTTGCACTACAAGCTGCCTCTTCTTAGTGCTAAGACGTTCAACCCGACTCTAAGTTTGGAGTTTGTGGAGTTTGAAGCTGAACAAACACCAAGTATGTTAAGCACATCAAATATTGACACGATACATTTCTGAACAGTAATTTTTTTTTGCAGACACATCAAATATGCGCTTTTGGGTGGCATGCATTCAAAAAGTATTCCAATAGCAAGAACTTCTATCCAGTGCTTCAGTGAAGAGATAAGTTTGACATATGCCTAAACAACCAACGCATATATGATTATAAAATATCATGGCGTAGTAACTTTAAAAGAATCAGAAATTCTCAGTATGAAATCAATTTGTCATCAACATAACAATGTTTGGAAGAGATTTTTACTTCCATCTTCTTTGCTCTAGCTCAAATATGCTCAGTCAATAAACTTTCTTGAGAAACAATACATCAACATTTTATAGGAACAATACATCGACATTTTATAGGACATGATAAAAGGACAAGCAAAAGAATTAGAACTTTTCGTACCAAGAACTCCTTTCACCAATAATCCGAAATGTTCCTAACCTAATTGAACTGGAAAAAACCCATCAAGTATCTACAAGACCCCGCACATCTCCATTGGATATCTGAAACACCGTCAATAAATCCTTGTTAGCTTTGAGAAAAGAGCACGAAATTATAGTAGGATGAGATCATGAGAGCTGTGATAGGTATGCTCCAGCACATACGTAAAAAAATAAATCAAGCATGAAAATCATAGAACATTTATGCTTTCAAAATACAATGTAGGTATATGAAAAATTAAATCAAGAAATTCTTGCACAATATAAGGATTGTTCTGTTCCAAAGCATCCCCCCTGGACGTAAGTAGGTATTATGAAAAAATCCCTTCTCATTACTTACCCATTGGCCATTAGAACCCTTACTATAATTGACTAATAAATTTTTATTGTATTTGCAACAGTAGCTTTTTATTATCTATGCATATCTCTTACCTATGATAATGTTTATAAAAATCAATCAAATGATATACATAATGTATCACGTTTCTATCAAATTGGGTGCACAAGGTTTTCTCCCATGCAACAACGATACATGGTGAAAAATATCGAGATCGAAACAGAAGAGAGATACTAAATTGCAAAATGCAAACAGAGCGGTAAGAAGATATGTTTTCAAGAACTCACTCAGTCTCTCACAAGAGATCAAACTATGATGCCTTGGCGCAAAAAAAAGTCCACTTGTTGAAGGATGGAGCAGAGCATGTAAATCTGACATAGAATGCACATTCCCTCAAAGCATTGGTGTGGTGAACTTTCCACAAGAGTGACCAGTTGAATATATATGTGTTCATGTTAAAGGCATGAGCAAAGATAAAAAATGTCCAGGATTTCAGAGCTATTTCATTGGTGATTTAATCATCATAGATCCACACAGATGATTAATCATAGTTCGTACAAGTTTGGTCCATAGAATTTTCAATTAAAGGAGAAATGACATTACTTAGCAGTGCCAAGAGTAATAATGCATAGACTGCAAGAAGGCAAAGATCAACAACATAGTTTGCAAATGATGAGGAAACACAGTAGCAGTTTAATCCTTATTTAAGTGAATATATAGCAAAGCAGTGGTGTATAAATTTCAGGTTAGGAAGTGAACAACACAAAATTCATCTACACCTAACAAACAATTAAGACTTAACAACGGTGAACAACGAAAGCCGAACAAAATTCTACATCAGCCATGTTACAGAAAATTCACATATGCTCTTGTAGAAGAACCTATATTGATTGCCAAATATTAAAGTAGGATATGGAAAATAATAGTACTGCTGCCCCATGATGAACTGATGTTGTTACTTAACAGGTTATAACTGCTTATTAAGTGATATACTTTAGGCTTTTGTCTTCTTTTGTCAGAAATGTGATATCTGAGAGTTAACTAAATTGATTCTGAAGCGACGGTGACCCATCAGTCTCAGCTCTGCTAGCCCTTTGAAGCTTTGATTTTGAAGCGAAATGACTTGTACTGAATGAGTGTGGCAAAAACTGAATGATGAGCATAGCCCCTAAATCCTCATCCTATTCTTTTTCTACTGAATGTACTGCTTCCCTGTATTCAGCATGACTTGAGCATGCATTGATAATAATAGAAGCTCTGGTTTCTCAAAACAAAAGCATAGTCGCATATGATTATGCCTCTATACACTGACATGATACAAATCTATGAGTAAGTTGAGCTTATTTTTACACTTATTTGCATACCTACCTATCCAATGGAGAAAACAAAATTGAGTTGATTCAACAAAAGAAGAAGAAAAAAAATGAGAAGATGCATTACACTAAAAACAAAATAAGAAAAAAGGAGAAGATGCACTCTCGTATTCAGTCATCTGGTCGCTATTTCTTTGCTTCAGTCTTCTGGAGGTTCAGAGGGAGGTTTAGAGGAACCTTCTTTTTCCATGGAGTATTGGACTACTATGTAGGAGTAGAATCTGATAAAGAATGTCATTCACCTCCTACCCGTAGGAATATATCTGGTAGCAAATATTGTCATTGAGGCCTTGCCAATAATTACCATGCAGCACTGCAGATCTCTACTTTTCATTCCAGAAAAAAGTAGTGCATTCCTACTGCATTTGAATTTGGTTGCATCCTAATCCAATTCACATAGTTACAATTTTATACCCAGAAAAAATAATTGATTTGACCAGGCACGCCATCATCATACTATACAGGAAATAGGCAACAGACAGTACGACAAAAAACAGGAGATGCAGAGCTAGGCTCACCGTGGGTGGAGTAGTCGGGCGCCGCAGCGGGTAAATGGAATCGAGGAGGGCGGCCGAATTTGACCAAGGCGATATGCTGACCAAGCCAATTCACAAAACTTTTAGCCACACAAACCACGAAATCTCTGAATTCTAGTGGCAACAAACTTAGCAAGGCGCGTGCTAGATAAATCGTTAAGGACGTGTACCTTTCAATGGAGGATTCAAGGAGGGAAGTCCAGAAGCAGGTCGACCCTGACTCGGACTCCTCTTTAGATTCAGACTACTACTGGTAGTGTAGGTTTCTATGTTGTATCCTGATAATAACTGGACCCAGACTTGATCTCTGCATACCTTCTTATAAACCTGGTATCTGATGATTCGCCGCTTCGCTTGCATCGGCCGCCCCCTGTCTCGACCAATGACTCGCTGTCGGAGTTTGACTCGGTTTTGGGAGCCTGGTTCCCTGCGATCAAAACAATGCAGCAATAGGTGAGACAGACTCCTGGTGTGTCTGATTTGGGTATGATCAATCTCCTTCTGAATTGAACTCTAAAGCAATATAGTTCTATGTTGGACCAGCTCTAGTTTGGAAGACAAGAAAAATCTTAGGAATTATGGAGCAGAGAAAAACATCTGCACACAGATGGACATGTGATGTTTCTCTTCTCTTCAGAATTTACTGAGATACGCTGCTGTTCGCATGTCTAATCTCTGAGTTGCTCACAGTCAACCAATGCTAAGTATTGACTTGACCCACAGCATTCCGCACATACTGATAACAAGATCCAATTATGTTACAGGGTGAAGGCATATATTACATACCAGAGATGGCCGCCGTTTGCGACTGGGTCGGCGTCAGGACGGCGTGGTGCTGCGGCGCCCGGAGGCCTTCGGACCACCACAAGTGGCCGATGTTGCTTTTATCTTTTTCCAATCACGATCAAACCTATAATAACAGACAAAAAGAAGGAGATGAATCGCTTCATAGTACTGTCAGTTACATACTCGCTACCTATAAGTAACACAAATGTAGTTGAACTCCTTGTCAAAATCACTTTTCCCCCTCTCTCTTCCCAGCTGCGGATATACATACAGCATGCACTCCAACCAAAACCCAAAAGTATACAATCCGGGTGATACATCAGTTAGACATGAATCATAACTTACAGTAAGTAAAATAAAACCTCCCCCATGCTTTAAAACAGACATCCAATAAAACACGTACTATGTCTTTTGATAGTATGCTCGACCTCTGCTAGCCATGAACGGATCCCCGTATAGAGATTTTGTAGAAAAATAACCAGGCCAATTCGGCCAGCAAGCAAAACCAATTAGGAATCGACAGAATCTAATCCCCCGACCGACACCATCAGTTACCGTAGAGTAGGGCGGGGATTGGGGGGCAGGGGGCGACTCACAGCTGCAGCGCCTCGAGGAACTTGTCGTGCTCGGGCTCGGTCCAGATCTCCCGGGCGTGATGGTGTAGGGCTTCCTGGCCTTCATCCTGGCTTTTGGTGATGGCAGCGACCTTGTTGGGGAGGATGGAGAGTTGGGGAGGCGTCCGAGCAACTTGGAGGGGTAGAATCCAGCAGCAACCATCGAGGACGTGGCTGCCTCTAGCATGGACGAGAGGCCGTGACGAAGGGGGAGTCAGCGAGGTGCAGAGCCTGGAGGAGCCGCGGACGGTGAAGGAGCCCCGGCGGAGCGTGGCGTCATGTGCTCGGAACGATGCCACTGTCGCGCTCCGGGCGCGGTCGTCGGAGGCGCTGCGGAGCAGCTGTGGGGACGAGGTTGCGGTGCCGGCCATGGACTGCAGAGAGAAGGAGGAGGGCGGCGCTACCGAGCGTGATGGTGGATCAGCGGCGGGTGGGTGGGGGTGGCGGTGGGGCATGCCTCGATCGGATCTGGGGGATCGAGGGGAGGGGGAGAGGCCGAGAGGGTGGGTCAGGAGTGGGTGGATGACGACGGTTGGGATGGCCAGGGCAGTATGGGGAGGAGGAGTAGTTGGCGGCGGGCGGCGGGCGGCCACGGATGCTGAGAATGGGCGGGCGGCGACGGCGGAGGAGGCGGAGGAGGATGGGCTGGTGGCGGAGGCGGAGGATGGGCGAGCAGGGGACGGCAGCGGAGGCCCGGCCGTGCTCTGGTCGTTGGGAGGAGGAGGTGCGGGCGTGGGAAAGATCGTGGTGGGGGCGTGCGTGCGTGTCGAACGGGGTGTGCGGGGCTTAATTGCGTGGCTTGTTGTGTTAGGGAGATTAGTGGCTTGCTAGTGTTAAACATAGAGACACCATGGACCATTAGATCTTGATGATGGATGGGTGTGATTGTTTGGATCTGCCCCTCTCTTTCTTTTATAGTGGTAGTAGATGTAGCGTTTAGATACATGAAAAAACAAAGCAATTTTTTTTTCAAAATGAAACTAAAACCCCATCTCTGCATCCAAGAATTTAAAAAGAATTATCGTCTGCATTTGGAGGCTGCGGCGTTTCCTCTGGCCTCTTCAACTTGCTGGTATCATGGCGGACTCGGCCCGTCAGCCCAGATCTGCGCCCCCCTCCAGCCCTTGGCTCGCCAGTGTCGCCGGCGCTCTCCGTCTTCCGAAACGCGGCCACCTTGATGCCCCCCTTATGTCCAAGGCTGACGTGTCTGACGCGGCTGCCCTTTTTGAGGTGGCGGTTTTCGGCCTACGTCTTGACCTTTCATTCTTGGTTCCTGATCTGGCGGCTATGAGGCGGCTGCCCTTTTTGAGGTGGCGGTTTTCAGCCTACGTCTTGACCTTTCATTCCTGGTTCCTGCCCTTTTTGAGGTGGCGGTTTTCGGCCTACGTCTTGACCTTTCATTCCTGGTTCCTGATCTGGCGGCTATGAGATTGCTCAAACCCAGGCCATGGAGAAATCCCTGGTTGGGCCATGGAGAAATCCCTGGTTGGCTTGTCGGTGCTGGCAACGGCGACATGGGTGAGTGTTGTCCCCTTCTTGGAGGCGTTGCCATGGCCTCTGTTTGTGTCCCTAGTTTCTTTTTACCACATGTTTTGAAGGATGTAATTCTCTTAAACTCGTAATAAAGTGCCGAGCAGGTTTTCCCTTAAAAAAAAAGTTGGGTATTGCCAAGGGATGTAGCGTTAGATGCTTGTCAAATGAAATACAAGAACAAACAAATCATGTGGAATGCCAGTTAGCTCTGTATGTGTTCTATTATTTTTCTTGCGATCATGTAGTATGTTAGTATTTGTTTCTGCTGGAATGCTACCACTGTTTCCTCTTTCTTTGCCTTTCTCCTTCAGAAAATAGAAACAGAAGCTCCATTTTTTGCCCCTTTCTGAAATAAAACCGCCGAACAACAGAGATACCCAACATGTACTACTTTATTTATGCAGCAGCCAACCAATGATGACAATTTGTTCTGCAAGGACGATCATCATCAAATTTGTTTATTCGTCTATTTTCTGCAGAAAATGTTGATCAACCTATCTCCACTACACTACATCACCGCACTGTTTACATTCTTCAGATCATCTCCACGCGACCAAACTGTACCCGACCCTGAGAACCAGCTAGAGCGTGATCTACTCATTGGGATCAAGGTATCCCACGAGGCATTTCTCCAAGAGGAACTCTGCGTTCACCCAGGCATGGTATTTATCTTGAGGAAGTCAAGGAATCATATCAAAATTTGCATAATATAAGCACACAAATTCTTTTCGTACAACTACGATAGTTAACAATCACAATCATCATGTTGTTAGTTCGCCGTGTTGCTATTACTACATGTTAAAGCATGTTATGTTCATGCATCAATCTACAAAAAGCGGCAAGCCATTCTCAATTTAACTGTGACGTCAATAATAATAATATCAAAAGGATACTGAACAAAGCAGTGCAGTCTTTTCCAGCACCCTTCATAAGCATATCAACTCCTGCAAATACCCAACGTGAAGTAAATGTACAGTTTGTTAGTATTTTCCAAGGACCAACAGAAACTCTAGGGCATGGATATTGGCTTTGATACTCAAAAAGAACCAAAATCTGCACAAGACTCAGATTTATAAGTTACCTCCAGGATGAAATTTCATGTAGGGACCAATATTGTACACACGACCTTTTAAAACTGTCCAGATACAATCTCCAGTTTTATGCTGCTTAACTTCTTCCAAAGAAATTAACCTCCGATTTGACTGTCCCTTGAGACCTACAGACAGAAACAGGAACATCAGAGGAAAGGAAGGCAATACACTAGATCCAGATGACTAGTGGAGAACACTTGAAAGCAGGGTGGAAAAGAGAAGAGGAAAACAAAATCAGGAACTGACACAAACAACTAAATATGAGAGTGCAACCACGACCAGCACTATTTCCCATTTTAAAAGTTACTGTTCACAAGTCACAACTTCACATCCAGTCGATACAATACAAAATGCATGCGACATGGATTTGGGCATCCATTTAAGATCTTTAGTATCCTTAGCTCATCATTTATACATTCATCATTTCAAGCAGCATCACACACATTTAGCACAAGTCCAGGTCTTTCTCAATGTCCATATTGTAGTTAAACAATGCATATTTCGAAATGATACAGGAAGCAAAAACAGTATCACCCAGTTACTTCCGCAGGATGTAACATTTCTGCCTTTTCTGATATATAATCTTTTCTTGTTTATACCACAAAATTAAGGGGCCAACTTATGCAGAATAAATCTCTAGAAGATCGTTCCATCTAACTCCGAATCCGGTTCATATATCCATGAGTAAAAGTGTAAAACTATAAACTAAGGACCCACTATGACCAACATATAATGAAATAATCACTGAAACACTTCAACCTAGGTTACTTGAATAAAACTACATTGAGCAGTAAAATTCAAAGCTTCCAACGATCTAATTCACATCATATATCACACGGTGACAATGCCACACATGACACAATACAGCTAGACCCGAAAATAAATCTCAGCTGGCACAAAGGAAATGTCATTGGTAAGCAATAACATAAATTCAGCTATGGGACTATATCACACAATTACAGTCAAGTCTGCTTTTTAAATTCATTAATAATTAATCCGAAGTAGCATAAAACCATCCAAGAAAAATAGGAGACATTGATGATCAAAAAACAGTACCAGCTATGTCTTTCATAATTTACCTGCCAGATCTGGATGAGTACGAGTCAGCTTAAGCCAGTCCATTGGGCTAAAGCCCTTCTCAAAAGGAACCTTTGCCCGTACAGCAGATTTCTTTAAAGGTTTTGGTTGAGCTAATACATTTGACTGCACAGACTCTCCACTACTGGTTGGTACAACTAGTTCTTTTAAATTGGACTCTCGAAGCGATACACCATTGGTGCGACTAGATATGGAACTAGATTTTTCATCAGTAACTGGATTGACTGTTTGCTTGTCATCCTGAACCTTCTTAGTCTCACCATCACCGGCAACATCCTCCAGTGTCATACTTGCCACAGCGATGGAATTAGGGGAGTCCAAACGACCATCATTTTCAGCATAGTCAACCTAGAGAGCAAAAATAAACATTGAATATCAAACAAGTGAGAAACAAGCAACAATATATTGACATCAACTAATTTCTATGTCAAGCCACTGGAACTCATTTCAATAATTCAGAGCAGAACATGTCAATTATATAATTATATAAGTACAGTAGGCAAAGAGCAACAACAACAACAATGCATGCCATAGGATTTGATCCTTGGTCACAGTAGGCAAAGAGCACTTGAGCAAAATGATACCAAGCAATTAAACGCACTCGACAGGTTGAAGATGGTAAAACCTCTATATGGCTGGCACACTGGAGCCACTGAGGTATCAAAACTTCAGACTGGACCTATCACAAACAAAAGCAGGGAAGAAAGCAACCCCCAATGGACTGGGCAAACCATATGTTTGGACTTTGGAGATGATTATACAACACATGTATAATTCATTCAAACCCGCTATGAGCACTTACCAAACAGAGAGAGAAATAAGAACGGTGATATCACACAGAGTGAATAACTGAATACTCTGCTGACTTGACTTCTGATGTTCTCTCCTACTTCCTCTTGGATTTCCATTTACTAAATTGCTCATTTATGAACACTTCACTCCTTCTGTTATTATCTGAATTACTGAATATATCACCTATGCATCTACACTAATGCACATTATCGAGCTAACACAAATAACTTCGCATCCCTAATTTAACACAAGCAATTTCACAGGCCCAGCAAGACAAGACCTATCAGATGTCAGCATCTTCATACACAGCAACATGTAAATGTGTGAATGAACAAGCAACGCATGGAAGGAAGGAACATGCCTTGCAGAAGGTGAAGTCGGACGAGTCCGCATCCGCCATTCCGAGCACGAGACAGACGGCAACGAGTGCTCCTAGCCCCGGAGCGCGTACCACAGGTAGTAGAAGATTGGCAGAAACCTAGAGCCGGGGGCGGACTTGGGCTGCACGCCTGCGCCTACGCCCCACGCGCGCCGACCCTGGTAGATCTCCCGCGCTGAAGAGGCGCTGGAAGAAGTTAGTCGAGCCCTGATGGATCGATTGGATCAGAGAGCTGTCAACCACGCGGGAAAGAGATACGGGAAGAAGGAGATATGAATCCCCACCTTGGGACGCCGGGACGCGCGGCCGCAGGGTCGAGGGAGGAGTGGGGGCGGCCGCCGGGGTCGCGGGCGGGAGAGACGAGCGGGATGGCCGGGGCCGCGTCGCCGGAGCTGGTCTGGTGGGGGCGCGCGTGGGAGCTCGGGGACGGAGAGCAGGGGAGAGGGGGGAGGAGGAGAGATGAGACCGGATGGCGGACGAATCTGGGGACACGGATCACGGTAGACGGAGGGAGGAGGAGGAGGACCGGCTTCCCGGTCGGTCAGCGTTGGGCGATGATCAACGGAGGGTAGGTGTGGTGTCGTGTCGTGTCGTGCGAAAACGAGATTCTAGGTCCATTGTTGTGTGCTAATTTAATTTGGGACTTGGAAATTATTTATCCTCTTTCTCTTCTGTCCCGCAACTCCTGACGGAAGACAAAAAGGCAAGAACAGGGATTATTTTTACTCGTGTAAGGGAATATCAATTTTAGAACAAACAACGTAGCGGGAGGTAAAATATAATGGATATTTTCTAAAGTAGTCACTCTATAAAGGGTGAGGCGTTTTGGCTCCCAGGATCATCTGCACCTGCGCTGAATAAAAAAATCAAAACAAACAATAGAAAATTTCAAAAGAAATAATTTTTTTGGCATGGTAGATGATTTGGTGCGTGATGTCCACTCTAAATTTCAAATTATTTGGACATCTGAGTAGTTTTGGGCAAAAAAGACAAATTTAGGGTCTGTTAAATAGTGTATTGTTCTGACCCAGTTTGTCTTTTTTGCTAAGACCTACTGAAATGTCCGAATGCCCTGAAATTTGGAGCACACCTCACGCACCAAATTATCTACCTTGCACAAAAATTTGGGATTTTTTTTAAAAAAAATTATGAATTGTTTCTTGACCGGGTGCAGATGAGTCCGGGCTTAGGATTGGATATTCGCTCTATAAATGGCAATAGTACTCTGAAAGAAAAAACAGGCCACAGATGCAAAAAGATGTCTAGAATTTCACACAGGCAACATAAAAAAATTAAGTAAACACATGATAATTAAAAATGGCGTGGAACATTTTTTTCGATGATTTACATGAGAGATTCAAATAACAGCGCTAAAGGGAGCAGTATCACAAATGCATCCTTCAAATAACCATCTCTCAAGATGAATTAGCTTGTCGAAAGACACATAGTATTATAGAACCTACCTCAGCATATGAAGGCAGGCCAATTTTGTGTCAAAAGTGCAAAACATACGATGAATCTCACCACCATGTTCCTGTGACCTGTGCAAAACATACGATGAATCTCACCACCATGCTCCTGTAGCACCTATCCATTCTCAAACCAAAAGAAAGGAACTGAAATCATAAAGCAAGGGGTCCAAATCTCAGCTGATGGATGGTCGACAGTCATAACCTTGTTTCTTGTAACCGTTGAGAAAACCTTTCTGGCATTTTCCTGAAATTTTGGCAGAAAGTATTTGAACAAAGGGTTTTTATCATTTATGTCATCAGTTATGTCCCACTACTCAGTTTTGCCACTAGAATTTTCAACTGCTCAAAAATGTCATCGATCTGTGAGATGCTTGCTCAAAAATGCCATTGGATTTCTCAAAAATGCCATCGTTCCGTTAGATGTTTGCTCAAAAATGCCATTAGACACTGTTATTTTCACATCAAACCCGTTGACCATGTTATATGACAAAAACAAGCATAGACCCACATGTCAGTTCTCTCTATCACACAATGATAAGTGTGGCACCACTTGTCAGAAGTAAGCAAGCGAATAATTTTACAGGAAAATAAGTACGATGTTGGGATCAAGTGGGCCCCACACTTGATTGTAGTGAGACAGAGGGTTTCTTCGACTTGAGTCAGCAAAATGATAAAATAATGCAGTCTAAATAGAATATGATTTTCATTTGTAAATTGTATTATTGTAGTCTAGGAATTTATTACTTTGAGCAACTAAGGAAGCTATATTTAGAATCAAGCATAAAACATCAATTTAGTTTGGGAGTCCCTTATCACCAATTCAAACAAGAGGAGCATGACTCTTTAAATTTGCATTATTTGTAAGACAAAGTATAACCAAAATCCTTTAGTGGTCATTATATTTGATTGGACAAGGACAAAATATACGAAAGGGAGTGATATCGTATATTTGTTACCCATTGCAGATCATTTTTTCATGGTTCTAGAACTAAAACGAATGGAAGAAAATCTTGACTGGAGTATAGAGAAGATCGACAAAACCTAATACTTGCATAAGGTTCAACGAGTAGGCCATCATTGACGGGAGACATGTACTAATTGAGGCTGGGGAAGCACAAACCTTACATCGCTGGATTCCGTGTTGAAAGAGTCACCACAACTCTGGCCTTTGCTTGGACCCATGCCCGTGAGGTTGCCTCCTGTGGTGGCGATGACACCAACAATAATGTTATAAATGATATCCAAATCTAGTTATCATACATGAGTAACCCATACCAAATAAGGAAGAAAATTGGCTGAATTACCATGTCCACCTTCGTCCATGGATGAAGGAGAATGCACACGTGAAGAACTCTAAGCTTCATTCCTAAGGTTGGATTTGTGTGCCTGTGCTGCTTTGAAATTGGATGAATGTATGGATAGAAAAGGTAATACAGCCAGGAATACTGAAAATTGTTATCCGCATAAGAATCCCCATATGTGAAACTGAATCTGCACATTATATAAAAAAAAAATTTACTTAACTGCCTGAAAATTAGTGTTGTGAAGTAGGGACTCAACCATAGTACCTTACACCAAAAACACTTAAGAGCTCAAATGAAAGGGGAAGGGTAACATGGGCGCTTGCCAGTGGCAGGGCAACAAGCTACACCGTGAAGCGGAACCCAGGGCGAACACAACCACTGTAAAAAATTATAAAACCGGAGGGATAATCCTAACACTGGATCGTTGTTAAGTTCTGAATCAACGCTATCAGCCTATGTCATGAACTAAAATCTGGTGGGCGGAGTTTTGCGGTTTACCTTACCCGTTGTCCTTCTCCCTGCCACCCTGTGGGCAGCTATCAAATACATGGACCGCCGGGCCTTCGAACTGGAATCAAGATGTGAGACCTGGCTCTCAAATGCATGGACGGCAGGGTTGTCAAACTAGAATCAGGATGTGAGACCTCCCTCGTAAGCATTTGGAATAAAAGAGGGGCGAGTTGTACCAGCAAGGGAACGCAGGGCTGACATGGAGGGAATGCAAAAGCACGATGGCCGTCTTGGACGCTGGCGCGCCTAAGCACGTTGATTCTACAAGTCCTGCAACTGGCCAGCTACATCGCGGCGGGCACCGCCGGACGCCGCTCGCACTGAACAGCCGGATCACCGCTTCCCCTTGTCACTCAGATCGTTTGGTCTGTCTTGCTTGACATTTCTTTGTTCTCCCTAGTAGATGGCTTCGTGTAGGTAAAAGGCCCAATCAGCCGCAGGCCAACCCGATCAACCAGAGGCCTTCAATTCAGCCACGGGAGTAGCAGTCCTATAGGACAGTTGGCCAGTTTAAGCATCTCCAATAGCATGTGTATATTTGGATGTCTATATATTCATATAGACAATGGTCTAAAAAGATTCCCTCATATACACATCCAATTTTGCATCAGAACGTCTATATACAGGGACCATGACAGATGGGCCGTTGCTGGGGAGAGGAAGAAATCATGACTACAACTGAGTTTAGACAACGTCTTCACATTGTCTAGGCGTGGACATTGTCGAGGTCGATTTAGAGGATGTGTATATTTGGACAACCATATAGACAAGCTGTTGGACGCCTGTTTTGGGCTCACGTCGTGAAAAACGAGTATAGACATCCATATAGACAAGCTATTGGAGATGCTCTACATGGACCCAACGGCCAGAGATGACCAGATGATGACATCGGACGGTCAGAAATGTGCAGTGCGTGAGAGGGTTGGGAAATGGTTCGGTTATACTGTGCTAAATGTGAAACCAACCGCATAAAAAGAGAGTAGAATGTGGAACCGGGAGGGGTTAGGAGATGCGCCTTGCGTAGACCTCCACCGCCACACTCACTCTTAGATAATTATCCATATATCTATGCCTTACAACTCTGAAAAAACCCAATGGAAAAAAATGAAGACAAAGCGCATAGTATACGTTGTTGTATTGCACGAATTGTCTCGTCAAAAACCTCGTGTGAGAAACATAAAAAAACTCACTCAAGGAAAAAAAGAGTACAATCCACTAAAGCATCAAGTTGAGTACTCAATCGTCATAATCGAGATTCTAATGACGAGTTTGTGAAGTTTCCCCCCTAACGTTGCATCTCCTTAAATATAAACATACCGATTCCATGCATGCATCTCTCAAAGGATGATGTCAATAATGATTTAGTGAACATATCAGCAAGATTGTCACATGACTTAGTAAATTCTCACCTCGTCCAACTGTTGTAGCTCATGTGCATAGAAGAACTTGCACTACCAGAATAACTGGCGATGCCGACAGCCGAACCTATGCCGATGGCCCCCGTCGGCATAGATTGGCCTATCCCGAAGGCCCAGTCCAGGCCGTCGGCATAGAAAAGCCGTCGGCGTATATCCATCTATGCCGACGGCCCCCGTCGGAAAAGCTCAGCCGTCGGCGTCGCGAGAAATTTGCCTACGATGGCCGTCGGCATAGCACGTGGGCCCGGCTACCCGGGCGGAGAAGGCCTTTTGACGGTGTCAGTCTACGCCGACGGGCTAACGGCGGCCGTCGGCATAGACCCCACCTCATCGATCCGCGTCGCCCGCCACGTCATCGATCCGCGTCGCTCGCCGGTCCGTGGGGTGGCAAATCTATGCCGACGGCCTGGCCGTCGGCATAGGCGTGGGCCATGGATGCTGCCACGTCATCGATCCCCGCCCTTAGCCACGTCATCGATTCGTGGCCGTGTGCGCAGGTATGCCGACGGCCTTGCCGTCGGCATACCTCTATTTTTTTTTAATTTTTTTAATTTTTTATTTATATTATTTACTTTTTCCTGTTTTTTTCACAACATAAATGTGCCTTATCTAACAAAGAACATACCCAGATGGTATATCGATTGCCCCCCTCACAGACGTTGCTGCCGCCGTGCCCCACAACAACGCCGGTGATGGGGGGCACACCGCGGAGCTGCGTGCCGGGTGCCTGCGCCAGCCACCACGCTTCCACAACCGTCGGAGGGCCCAAAGCAACACCTAGCGGCATTGCTACCCCCCAGGTACACCGTCCCGTCTAACTGGGCCCTCATACATGCGGGGCGGTGTGGTGCCATGTCTGAAGAGGCGGGACGGGGGCCCTGGGGGATAGCAATACCACCGGAGCATCGCACCGGGCCCTCATACATGCGGGATGGTGTGGTGCCATGTCCAAATTAGAGGCGTTGCGCATCTCCGGGGTGTGCCCCCCCTCACGGACGGTGCCGCCGCCGGCACCTGGAGGGGGGAAACGGATGCGTCGGGTCTACAAGAAGGGGATCTTGCTGTGGGTTTGGCGGCATGCTAGCCCCCGGAGGCCGCCGGCCACAATCGTAGACACGCGAAGAGCAATCCGCATAAGAGGGAATTGTTCAGATACTACTCCATCACGAACAATTATGAAAAATTACCATCAGTCCTACGACACATGTGCCCACGTCATGTAAAAAACTCATGATTTTATCGCGCTCCGAGTATTTAATAATATTCACGCCGCATCGTTACCGCAGAACGTCTACTACCGTGTCATCGCCGTCCGTGAGGGGGGCCACACCCCGGAGAACCGTGCCGCCTCTTCGGACATGCCACCACACCACCCCGCATGTATGAGGGCCCGGTGCGACACTCGGGTGGCATTGCTACCCCCTAGTGTCCCCGTCCCGCCTAACCCTGTAGCGTTTGACCACGGGATCTAGCCCTTTGACTTTGCACGGACGGGCTTTGAGCAGTGGACCTATCCACCCGGTTGTGTTAGGTCAGCCCATAGAAACACTTTGGAGCAACATCCGGGCCAGACCCATGGCAAGATCCCCTCCGTGTAGACCCGACGTGTCCGTTTCCCCCTCCAGGTGCCGGTGTCATCGCCGTCCGTGAGGGGGGCCACACCCCGGAGACGTGTGCTGCCTCTTCGGACATGCCACCACACCACCCCGCATGTATGAGGGCCCGGTGCGACGCTCGGGTGGCATTGCTACCCCCAGGGCCCCCGTCCCACCTAACCCTGTAGCGTTTGACCATGGGATCTAGCCCTTTGACTTTGCACGGACGGGCTTTGAATAGTGGACCTATCCACCCGGTTGTGTTAGGTCAGCCCATAGGAACACTTTGGAGCAACATCTGAGCCAGACCCATGACAAGATCCCCTCCGTGTAGACCCGACGCGTCCGTTTGCCCCTTCCAGGTGCCGGCGGCGGCGCCGTTCGTGAGGGGGGCACACCCCGGAGAAGCGTGCCACCTCTTCGGACATGCCACCACACCACCCCGCATGTATGAGGGTTCAGGATGGGGCCGAGGAGGAGGTGGAGGAGGAGGACGAGGAGGAGGAGGATGAGGACACTACTAGGGAAAAGCCTATACACAGAATCTTAGCAGCAGCGCGACTCAAAAAGGAGCGTTGCTGCTAATTAGTAGTAGCGCGTGTGCGGGAAACTCGCTACTGACAAGTTTTTAGCAGTACCGTGCTCGGTGTAAACCGCACTGCTACAAATATCGACCGGCGGTGTCCACCTAACTCCATTTAGCAGTAGCGCGGTGGCGCGAACCGCGCTACTGCTACGGATGTAGTAGTAGCGCGCTTTTTCTGAGATCGCTGCTGCTAAATTTTAAATTGGCACACTTTTTTGTCCCTGTTAGTAGTAGCGTCGTCGCCCAAAGCGCGCTACTGCTAATTCCTTAGCAGCAGCGCGTTTTAGCTCCCGCGCTACTGCTAATCCGCACCAACCCACCACCTTTTCCCCACCCGTCCCTCCCCCTCCTCTCTTCCCTTTCCCCTACCTCCCCCACATACTCCCACTCTCACTCTTCTTCTTCCTCAATACTTCTCCCCCATTACTCTCTCTCTTCTATCCACCTTTCTCTCTCTTCATTACTCCTACCTAACTACACCACCTCCATTAATGCATCTCCTTTCTCTTTTTCCTTTCCCCTCCACTAGTTGAAGTTGTCTCCTCCCAAATTAGGTAGCTAGGTAGATGTAGGATTTAGTTAAGTGGCCTATTTGCCCCCTAACTAGATCTATCTTTGTCAAGAAGAGCTTTGTGCACTTTTGATCTCCCTACAACATCATCTCTACCGTGTGCTCGATCTCGAGATAGAGGTGATGAAAATTTCATGCTTTTGCAAAATGGAAATATGTTTATGTGTGTGTGATATATTTGTGGAAATTGTGTATGTGGCATGAGTTGACGCCAAATTGTGCTTTTGAGTTGCCTATGTTTTGCCGAAATGTCGATTTATTTCTGTTTCGGCGAATTCCGGGCAAACTCCCGATCCATATATGTCCTATTTTTAGGGAAGGTCATGACGAATTTTTGTATGACTTTGATGCATGCATGCATTTTTATAATCAATTTGTTTATTATTACCGTGCAGAGTTGACGATGGTCAGTGGAACGATGGTGGACAGGTGGTTGCGGTCGGCGGTGCAGGACATGAAAGAAAATAACCGGACAGAGGTTTTATGTTTGTGTCGAAAATGCAAAGGAATAGTTTGGCTCGACCCCCATGACGATGGTCGTGTCGAAGCGCACCTGCTCATGACTGGTTTCATGGATGGCTATACTCGGTGGATAATTGAAGATGAGTATGACGATGTTGAGGATGCCGACGGGGCAGGCAATGATGACATGAGGCAAGACGAAGAGATGATCGATAATGGCGGCGGGGAAGAGGCCGGACATGGCGGCGGAGAAGGGGCCGGACATGGCGGAGGAGAAGGGGCCGGACATGGCGGCGGAGAGAACGACATGGAATCCACGCAGCAGAGTTCGTCGGTACTAAGTTCAATCGTGCGGGACCCTCATGTTCAAGCATTGCTTCGCAAGGAGACGAGTACTGAGAGAGCTGCTTCTAAAGAGGAGGCTAAGCTGGAGCAACTGGTGGTAGACTCGAACACTCCATTGTATGATGGTTGCAATCCTGAGGTGACCCGCTTGAGTTTCACGCTCCAACTCCTGAAGACGAAGGCTAAAAACAAATGGACCGACACTAGCCTCGATGAGCATCTCAAGTACCTAAAGGATGTTCTTCCCGCTGGTAATCTATGTCCTACTAGTGTTGATGAGGCCAAGAAGATCGTATGCCCTCTTGATCTGCCACACGTTAGATACCATGCATGCATCAACGATTGCATAATTTATCGGAACGAGCACGCGGAAAAAACAAGCTATTCGGTGTGCAATGCTTCTCGATACAAGAAGGCCGGGAAGAAATGTCCCCAGAAAGTTGTATGGTACTTACCAATCACTCACCGTCTCCAGAGGTATTTTGTAGATCCCAAGGAAGCAAAGCTAATGCGCTGGCATGTGGAGAGGAAGAAGCCCGACGATGGAGATGATCCAAAGCTGAGACACGTGAAGGATGGAAGCCAGTGGAGAGCGTTGAACAACTTCTATCGGTATTTTGAATGTGATGCATGGAACATCGTGCTCGGCGCGTGTACCGATGGCATGAATCCGTTTGGCAACCAGAACACCAACCATAGCACATGGCCCGTGTTTGTATGGATGTACAACCTCCCCCCTGGTTGTGCATGAAATCGAAGTACATTCACATGGGCATGCTTATTCAAGGGCCAAAACAACCAGGAAATAATATTAATTTGTATCTGGGGCTACTTCAAGAGGAGTTAGACACGTTATGGAAAACACCGGCCAAGACATGGGACGCTAGCAAAGGTGAGTATTTCAACATGAGAGCCGCGCTGATCACGACAGTGCAGGACTATCTTGGTTACGGATATGTGGCAGGCGAGGTGTGCCATGGATATTGCGGATGCATGCGATGCATGGATGATACGACGTCTCAGCAGCTAATGTCAAGGAAAGATGGCGGGTCTGAGAAAATCGTGTACATGGGGCATCGAAGATGGCTTGAACAGGACGACCCGTGGAGAAACCGTGGAGATCTATTCAATGGTCACGCTGAGCATCGAGGACCTCCACGTAAGCGGAGCGGTGCCGAAATCGATGAGCTGTTGAAAAACTGGAAGGAGTGCCCCGCGCCGGGAAAGACGATGAGAAAGGCGCCGGAGCCGCTGCTGAAGGTATGGAAGACGAGGTCTATGTTCTGGGACTTGGAGTACTGGCACAAACTCGATACACCTCATTGCCTTGATCAAATGCATATCTGTAAGAATGTCCTTGAGAGCTTGCTCGCAACACTGATGAACATGCCGGATAAGACCAAGGATGGGCCGAAGGCAAGAAAAGACTTGCAAGATTTGAAAATAAGGGAAGATCTGCACATGCCGCCCTATAAAATGTCAGACAAGACAGAGATGGAGACAGATGCACGGGAGAAGAAGGGCAAGAAAATAAAGAAAGAGGATTATTGCCCCCCTTCTTGCTTCACTTTAAGTCAGGCTGAGATCAATCAATTCTTTAAGTGCCTTACCGGAGTCAAAGTTAGTTCCGGTTACTGTGGCAAGATAAGCAGATATCTAGACACGGACAAGAAAAGGTTCAGTGGGATGAAGTCTCATGACTGTCATGTGATGATGACGCAGATACTACCTGTTGCCCTTAGAGGGATAATGGACAAGCACGTCCCTGACACGCTTATTGGTCTCTGCAACTTTTTCGACGTCATCTCTCGAAAGTCGATCAGTGTGAAGCAGCTCCGAAGGCTACAGGAAGAGATCGTTGTGATACTGAATGAGCTTGAGATGTACTTCCCTCCCGCGTTCTTTGACGTGATGGTGCATCTGTGTGTCCATATTGTGGATGACATAATAGGCCTGGGGCCGTCATTCCTGCACAACATGATGCCATTTGAGAGGATGAATGGGATCATAAAAGGATTCGTTCGTAACATGTCCCGTCCGGATGGAAGCATCGTCCAGGGCTATTTGGCACAAGAGTGCATCTCTTTCTGTGAGAATTTTCTATATGGCGCAGACCAGCCGCCTGGTGTTAGTGTTGGTTTGCCCGTTAACAAGCACGATGGGAGGCTCGAAGGAGATGGTCACTGCAACGGTCGCAGGGAACTGCACGTGGCATACTTAGATCGACGTAGCGACTTTGACAGAGCAAACTTGGTAGTGCTACAACACCTAGACGAGGTGGATCCTTTTGTGGCACTGCACAAAGAAATTATCGCAAAGAAGTATCGTGACCGGGGGGGAGGGGGGTATGCAGGACGAACGCCGAAGTTACTAGAGAGCACAACTCCACTTTCCTGCATTGGTTCAAAGAGCATATTATTGCTAATCCCCCGGAGGAGGGCTCTAAGGACGGATTGCTCATATACGCCTTAGCACATGGCCCCTCGCCCAACCTCGTAACCTATCAGGCATATGAGTGACACAACCTCGCCCAACCTCGTAGCCAAGAGCGCTACCGTGAACGCTATCACAAAAAACGAGCCATGGGTACACGCTAAGTACGTGACACAATGCTTCTTCATAACCGACCCATGCAATCCCAGTCGTGTTGTCGTGAGGAGAGGCAAAAGAAACATCATTGGAATGGATGGAGTCGCCAACGAGGAAGACTATGATCAGTACGGCAACCCAATGAGGGAAGATGACGATGATGATGAAGTGTACGTCAAAAGAAGAATCAATACTACATTACCTAGGAACAATCGTACTCCATGGAAAAGGCAAAGTCACAATGAGGGGCTCAATTATTCTTCGACGAACAAGAAGGGAAAGAAGCTGACTCAAAAACGAAAACGTCAGCGCTAAGGAACCGTTTGTTATCGGTCAAATGATATAATACACACACACACACACACACACACACACACACACACACACACACACACACACACACACACACACACACACACACACATATATATATATATATATATATATATATATATGTTCCTATTTTGTATACACACTTAGCCATTATTATGCATGGGTCCAATGATGTAATATTTATGTTCCTATTTTGCATACATATTTAACCGTCAAATGATGCAATATATATCGCCCTCCCTTCGTTCACTGCTCTCGGGAAATAAAAGTGGGAGAAAATAAAGGAAAAGAAAAAGGAAAACTGGCAGTAGTAGTAGCAGCGCATTTCGTATAAACCGGTACAACTACTGAAGGTAGTAGTAGCGCATTTCATATGAACCGCTATAGCTACTGAAGGTAGTAGCAGCGCGTTTTGTCCATACGCGCTGCTGCTACGTCCACTTAACCCAAAATTCTCACTATCCCTGCTTCATCCCGCATTTTCCCCCCAAATCCCCACTCTCTCTTCCCCCGTCGCTCGCCCCCGACCCCGGCGCCGGCGCTCACCCCCGACCCCCCCGCTCGCCCCTGACCCGGCCCTCGCCCCCGACCCCGACCCCGACGCTCACCGCCGACCCGGCCCTCGCCCCTGACCCCGGCGTCGGTGCTCGCCCCCGACCCCGGCGCTCGCCCCCGACCCGTCGCCCCTCGCCTCCCTCCTCTGCTTCCTCCCCTCCCAACCTCGGCCGTCGTCGGGCCTGCCTCCTCGCTCCTGCACCCTCTGTAAACCCCCCTCTCTCTGCTAGGGTTCTTCGGTTAATTTACTTAGGTTTTAGTTAGGGCAGTCTGTTAATTAGGTTATCTATTTAGTTATGAATTTAGCTAGGTTTCAAAATTAGCTGAATTTATATGCAAATTTGAATTGGACATGTGATATGTGGATATGTCATGTTTTGGACATGTCATGTTTGGAAAATGATCCGAGTGGCCTATGTTACGCCGGAATGTTGATTCATTTCCGTTCCGATGAATTTCAGGCGCTCGATATGTCCATTTTTTTAGCAAAGGTCATGCCGAAATTTCCCGTGAATAGAGGCATGATTTGTGCTACATAGTTGGCATATCGAGTGCTGGCACATAGATTTCTTTTTATGTCATTTCTCATTTATTCATACTTTTAGAAATAAATGAGGACACTTAATCATAGGAAACATGTCGAACAACGAAGAAACTAGGCCTTCTGACCAAGATGCAGACGAGATGGATTATGAGGGTGAACAAGAGTACCTCGACTATTTGACTGCTAAGCAAGGTTTGCAGGTCGGCCTCGATGATGGTATTGACGCCGACATCGACACCTACGGTGCCGGCACCGATGGCGGCGCCGAGACCGGTGGGGAAGGTACCGGCGGGGAAGATACCGGCAGGGATGGTACCGGCCCCGATGCCGCTACCGAAAAGAGGAAGCATAAGAAGCAGAGGATACAAAAACCTAACAAACTAGGGATTGGACGACTTGTGATCACAAAGATGGCACCTGGCAAGTTTGAGCCGTTAGAGCCAGAAGAACCTCGCAAGTGCTATGGGAACCAAGTAGGATGCATCCTACGGGAATGCGCGAGCATCAACGACGATGACTTAAGGAGTAAAGAACATTTGACACAGTTGCTCCTAACGAAGTTGCACAAGAGATTCAAGTTCCCCGACCGGGATGATAACATAGAACAACTGTGGGATGATCCGAAGATGAAAAAGATTAACAATCACGCCATGGGCATGTTCAGCAATGATTTGGCCTCCTGGAAAGGGAGGGTGAAATGAGCTATTGAGGCTGATGAACCCCTGTCCAAGATTCTGGAGGACAATCCGACACTTACGGAAGAGGATTTCGAAAAGTTCAAGGACACTTGCGCTACCGAGGCAGCCAAGGCTAAGGCTGCGAAATTCAAGAGCCTTGAGCAAAGGAACACGGGGAAGCATCGCCTCGGAAGCCATGGCTACCTCGGTAAAAGGCCCATATGGGATAAGGAGGACGCGGAACGTGAAGCCGCGGGTCTCCCAGACCCCTTCACGAAGTTCACCAACCCCTTGGAGCATGACTTCATCTGGGCCCGCTACAAGTGGGACAAGGAGAAAAAGATTTTTTACACGGACAAGATCACGAGGAAATTGATTAGACTACTGGAGAAGAAACACCAGCTTGCAGCCGAAAGCCCTACTTCTCCGATGAGGCCCAAGTGGGACACCCCTCTCAACCGGGCCTTGAACGAACTTAAGGGACTCCCTTTGGGCCAGCGGCCGCAATATGGTCATGTGCACGGCGCTGGAGACGGCGCCACGTGGAAGGTGTTTTACAATGAGGGCTCGGAGGCCAAGAAGCAGAAAAAGAAGTTTAGTCAGGCGGACATCGACGCGAAGGTGAAGCTTGCGGTCGAGAAAAAAGCAGCTGAGGACGCAAAAAAAGCAGCCGAGGACAAATATGAGTTGCTACAGCAGGCAGTCAATGCAGCTGTAACTGCCTGCAGAAATGATTTTGCTACTAACTTGGTTCCAGTTATCATCAACTGGACGAAGGAAAATCCAGACAAGACGGTACATGATTTCCCGTTGCCCAGTTTCGTCGGGAGCAACTCCATGAACAACAACACCATCGCACTATCACTTGCTCACGCAACCGGGCCTCCTCTCGCAGCCGCTCCCGCTCATAGCAGCCCGTCCTCAGTCTCAGGCACGCTAGGTGGGCCTTCGTCTTTGGCTGAGCTCGACGCCGTCACGGTAATTACATGTCGCACCAACACACACACACACACACACATATATATATATATATATATATATATATATATATATATATATAATATTCCATTTTTGTTGCCTTTCGGTTGTTTTACGCCACAGACATATGTGTTTGTAGGCGAAAGAAACCCCGTGCACCATACTCTACTTGATCAAAGGCCAGAAGGTGGACGTGGGAAAGGGGATGATAATGGACCCCTCGCAAGCCACGTTCCACAACCAGCCAATCCCCGCTGGGCACTTCAGGGTTAGATTGACCAGTGTGAAATCGGAGCACGAGGATTTGCCTCCTCCAGTACAGCATGTGGGAGCGGACGATGAGACCCCGCCACGGATTGGAAGCTGCAAGGGTTGGGTGCTACTATGGCCGAAGAATCTTATTCGTCTAGAGCCGGCCGACAGCACACCAATAACCACACATCAACAAGCATGTGCGGAGACCACCACCCCGCCTACGCAATTACCAGCTCCTGTAGTGCCGGGTGAGAGCGGCAGACGACATGATGAAGGGGGTGCAATAGTACTGGCTGATGTAATTTGTCCTGTAGAATAGAGAATGGATGATGAGACGGAGGTCGACCCTATGGATTTCCTCAATACAAACGCGTATGACTGTGACATAGATATGATGAGTCAACCATATGACGAATCAGGCTATCAACTTGCTAATGAGGATATGGATGATATGCCCGGGCAGGGTCGTAGCAGGGATTGCAAAAAGTCTCTCTTCATGAAATCCTCACAGGACACGCCTGAAGATGCCGCCTCAACACAGGCTCAACTAGCCGGGCGCGAGGGTCGTACAGTACTTAGCCCGGGAACACTGGGGCAGGGGTTAAGGAAGGGTCTGGAAGGTGTGCCCAAGAAAAAGGAGAGGAAGAGATCGGGGAAGATAACTGCCTCCAAACAAGCCAGAGCACATAGCAGCCAGACAATGCATTCTGAAGAGCGTGTACCCGTGAAAGGTGCGGTCATGTTCCATCTCACGGGCGAGCCGATGCTACCGCCGAAACCGCTGGAGGCACTATCAGGGGATCTCAGGAGACTGCACGACCATGTGCTGTCGACTGAGAAAAGCCTACTAGCCTCAAAGGATCCAGGATATCCGACATACGCGGCTCGTGTGCCTGAGGGGAAGTGCTACGTCGACACACGGCCCGCGGAGGTGTTCTTCCTGCGGTTTGACCATATCTTTGAGATGTTTCTAACAAGGCGGCTCGATTTTACAATCGTCCGCCTTTTTGCGCTACATATGAGCTCTGTCATGAAGAGTAAAGAAGTCTCGCAAATCTGTGTGGTGGATCCGTACTACATGCACGAGTCTTTCTTGAGTCTCGGCGACTTTGAGCATGAAACTGCTAGGGAGTACCTCCAAAACTTCATGGTACAGAATCAGGACCGGGAAATTGTCCTCGTGCCTTATCATCCAAAGTAAGTCAGTTCCGGACAACCCTTTCGTACATTTCAATCATTCTTCTCTCTCTTATGGGGAATAATTTGAGGTGTCTTTTCCCCGCAGCAACGGGCGCGCCGTCCTTATCGTTCTTTACCCGCAAGTCTCCCACGCCGTGTATTTTGACCCTTCTAGAGACTACGAGAAAAAAGACTATACCCACATAATGAATATTCTAGATGATGCTCTCCAAGGCTTCAGCTTTAGAGGTGGCCACGTGCAGATCAAGAAACAAAGGAACAAGAAGATGGGTTTCGCGCATAAAACTAACTTCTCCTGCATCCATGTCCCAAAACCAAGCAAGAAGGATGGATTCTACATCATCCATCTCATGATCCAGTTCAACAGGACCACCAAAAGCTTCGCATTAACAACAGAAATGTTGATCATATCCACAAGTGGCTAGAATCTCATGGAGAAGCGGATTATAAACTTAGAGATGACTTCTTTCGCATCCAAAGCGACATTGCGACGGGCATCATGAAAGAAGTCGTCGATGAGAAGGGGATGTTCCACCACGGCCCTATATCGCGAGCTGACATCCGAACTCGCATAGGCATGCAACGTCTAGACCTCACGCCATTCAAGAAGCTAGGGTTCATCCTCGATGACATGGAAGGATGGAACTTCTAGTGATTTATGATGCCGATGATGATGATATATGTCGGTTGAACTTGTATACTTTTTGTAGCGATGAAACTTTGTGATGTCCACGGTCCCTGACGAACTTGCATAACGCTACTTTGTTAGTTTGCGTACGATGACGTGCGTACCTCTATTTAATTAATTTGCGTACTGTATGTTGCATCTAGTTGCTAACCCTTTCTTTTTCGGTGTTGCTCTAGTATATTTTGTTGCATATATATGATTGTAAATCCTCTTCATGAACATGCATCTCTAATAGGTACCTAGTTTCTTGATGGCGAGATGGAATTTCTATGTCGTGTACAAAGGGAAGGTTCCGGGGGTGTACAACGAGTGGCATGAGTGTCAGGCGCAAGTGAATGGGTTCACGGGCGCCAGCCATAAAGGCTTCAAAAGCAGACAAGAAAGAGAAGCTAGTTACTTGAGGTTCACGCTAGCGCGAGAGAGGACTCGTAACCGCCACCTCATGTACTGCATAGTTCCGCTCTCACTCATAGTGATAGCTCTTCTTGCATATACCTTTGTTTAGATGGATGACGTTGTTGTAGTTGCAAGTATTCGAGACTTGCATGTATCGCTATTTTCAAGATGATGACAAGATACCACTGTGTTGGATGATGATTATGATGAGACTATTTGTATGTACATGCTATGATTACATTTGTGGTCTCGCAGGCATTTGTATGTGTATCATGATGACATTTCTATGTGCTAAAGATTCTTCTATAAAGCCTGTTCAAATACAAAACAAATATGCCAAAAAAACAAAAAACTACTTAAATTAGCAGTAGCGAGTGTATAAAAGTTAGCAGCAGCGCCGCGATAGCAGTAGCGCGTCCAAGCAAAGCGCGCTAGAGCTACTAGCAGTAGCGAGCTTCCGCTAACAGCACTGCTGCTACACTTGTGTAGCAGTAGCGCCGGTGAGCACGCGCTACTGCTATGTGTTAGCTGTAGCGCCTTATTAGTAGCGCATATCCCCGCGCTACTGATACATCTGAAATCCGCGCTGCTGCTAGCCTTTTCCCTAGTAGTGGGAGGAGGTTGGGGAGGGGGAGGCAGGCGAGGAGGAGGGTGGTGGCGGGGATGATGGTGGTGGCGGGGATGATGGTGGTGGCGGGGACGGGGTTGACAACAAGGGGTGGCTACGTGGTAACGCAAAGCTACCAAAGCAGGTTCCTGCCACTAAGGAGCAGAAGTGGCTCATTAAGCCCACGGGGAAAGAGTAAGTGCCACTTTATAATAATTTCATTATTTTTCTTGTCACATGCTCATTCCGGTTGTTATTTAATTTTGCTTGTCACATGCTAATAGTTCATTCTTTTGCAGCAACTGGATATATTCTAAAGGGGTCCATATTCCCAACGGCCTCATCACCGTCTTGCTGAAGTTACACTGGCCGGGGTTGTACTGTCTGGATCTAGTCAGGCACCCGGACCATCGGGTCTTGGCCACGAGCTGGGAGCACTGGGAAGCGGCCCTCCACGCGGACCATGGGACCCATGCCAAGGCCGTGATCACCACTTTCTGGGTGAGTTCTCTTCAGAAGCACAAGTCCATTCTAGTTTCATGAATGATTTAACTCATGTCTTTTTCCATTCTTGTTTCATGCATGATTGTAGAAATTCTATCGAGTTCTTCCGGAGCACAGGGCCAGAGCGGACCAGATCGTGCTGCGCCAATGCAATAAGAAGGCCCGCCAGATGCAGTACGAGGTGCGTTATGTGGCCATCTCGACATACCATCACGACTATCTTGGTGTGAAGATGACCAAGGACGACGCGCGGAGGATGGGCATTACCTTGGATAGGGACGAGTTCTTGAAGGTAACTATAAAAGCTTTTTCATTATGCTTTCATTACCTTGTGGTACATTTCACCGTTTTGTGTTGACATGCCATTATGCTTTCATTATGTAGGTGTTACCAAATTGGTGTTATGGAAAAGACGAGTCCTGGGCGGCATTGGTGGATCTTTGGTGTGATGAGGCTGGAGCCTGGGCGGCTATGAGAGTCAAAAACAAGGCTAACCGAGGGAAGGAGGGAGTACATGCTCAGGAAACCGAAACCACTATCTCCACAAGGCAGTTAATGTATGACTAACCCCATTAAACATTCTTCTTCTTCTACTTACCATCACTTTCTTATGTATGACTAATCTCTGTTTGGTGGTGCAGGAGGAGAAACTGAAGCAGCCGCTCTCAGACATGCAGGCGTGGGAGATCGCCCATACGCGGAAGGACTCCAAGCCTGGCGAGCCCAAGTACTATGGCAAGAAGATCGCGGGGAGGAAGAAGGCCTACTCCGAAGCGTATCTGAAGTTACATCCTGACACACCTGACCCCATTGCGGCGGCTCTGGACGACAGGGCGGTGGTGAGCATGGGGCCCAAGGAGCACGTTCGGGAGGCGGTTCTCGATGCTGTGATCACTCCTACTATCTCCTACACACAGCTTCGTCGGATCGACCCGAGCCTGAGCCAGCGCACGAGCCAGCCAGTGACCAGTGCACAGTCCCTCTTTCAGGAGCAACAATCTGTAAGTATTTTCCCTCTTATCTTCATTGCTCATTTTATTTTCCGCATTTAGTAGTTTTATGAGTTCCATCATGTCATACCGTAAGCCTACCTGGAGTACACACGCCAGGAGACCATGGCGTGGCATGAGAGGCTTTATGAACACCAAGTGGAGAGGGATCGCCAGATGCATCAGGCTTTTCAGGATATGGCGGCCGGCAGGAGTCTTCAGTTGCAGCGAGCACAATGTCCTCCAGCAAACCAGTGCTGCTGACCTTTGAGGAGTTTGTGGCACAGAACGCTGGCCCCTTGCCGGTTAGTTCATCCCCAATCTATTCACCCAAAGCATGTCATGCCTTTCAACACAGTCATATATCCCGTTAATATGTCTTTTCAACATCCATGGAACAGGTGGATCTATCGTTGGCAGTGGTCTTCGCAGCACTCCGGAGACACGGAGCCCGACCACTCCGATCCACAGAGGCGGAGGCAGAGGTGGAGGCGGTCTTGGCGGTAGCGCTGCCGGTAGCAGTGACGACCTGGGCTTCGACGGTCTTGGCGGTGACGACCTCCGCGGTGCTCGCCGTCCTGGCGCTTAAGCCTTGTGTGTGGTGATGATGCTTGAGATGACTTGTGTGTGGTGATGATCATTTAGATGACTTGTGTGCTTTTCTATATGCTTATGCTTATGTTGGTTGTGATGATGATCATTTAGAGACTTGTGTGTGATCATGCTTATGCAATTATTGTTGTGATGATGCTTATGCTTACGTTCGTTGATATGTGCTGATATGTGCTGCTGATATGTGCTGTTATTTGAATTGAACTGATTTGAAAACAAACAGAAAAAAAAATCAAAAGCAAACTATGCCAACGGCTATGCCGTCGGCATAGGGCTGGCGTGAGCTCCCAATAGCTGACACGTGGCACCTATGCCGACGGCCCAGCCGTCGGCTTAGTTTTCAAGCTAAGCCGACGGCTGGGCCGTCGGCATAGGTGCCACGCGTCAGCTACTGGGAACTCTGTATGAAGGAGTATGCCGACGGCTAGGCCATCGGCATAGTTTGAAACTAGGCCGACGGCCTAGCCGTCGGCATAGCCCTGGTCCACGAGCATCGAATGGTCGCTACATGGCACACCTATGCCGACGGCTAGGCCGTCGGCATAGGGGTGCCACATGGCGACCTGTCGTTGGGCAAACTTGACGGCGGCCGCCGTTAGGCGTGATCGTTGCCAACGGCCGGGGCCGTCGGCATAGATGTACGGCCCCCGTCGGCGTAGCATATATGCCGACGGCTTTTCTATGCCGACGGCCTCCCTGGCTGTGCCGACGTATACGTTGCCGACGGCCCTATGCCGACGGGGGCCATCGGCATAGACGGGACTCAGGGCTATGCCGACGGCCCTGGCCGTCGGCATAGGGGGCGATTCCGGTAGTGTTGGTACTAATATGCTTTGTGAGGTTATTTTTAAGTCTTCACATAATCCATCTGAACTTGTGTAAGACAAACAAAAGTTTATCAATGTATCTCCTCAGTTGAGTCATGTATCTAAACTAATATATGCTAAAGTTTGTTAACGCAATGATGACGAGATCATCTGGTTCTTTCCTTCTGAGGTTGTCGAATTATTAGCAATAGGATCCTCACATCATATGAGTGGTTTGGGATTTGGTTTTGTGGTAGGCGAAGCAGCATTGTTGGGAATTGCAGACCTACTATTTTTTCTGGTAAACAACGGCACACACTAGACGTGATTACAACACTGAGTTGTGCACACGTTAAACAGTGAGAGGCGTTGGATTCTTTGCTGCTTTGCCTTGGACTAATTGACTGACAGATAAAGCGCAAATCTTAGGAATTCATAAGGATCCAGGTCCTCTAAAAAAACCGGTAATTTTCTTTGAGTTGAGCAAGGGAACACAAAGTAAACAACAACCATACCAGGAAATCGCTATTGATTGAGAAGAAAAAAGAGCTCTTGTTGCAGGTTATCACTTGACTAAGTTTAATTAACTCAAAATCCACAATATACATATACATAATGACGACGATACAAGTTCAATCCAGAAGTAAAAAGACCCAACCAGCTAATGATCCCCATAGATAGAGTAGTAGTAATAACGCTAGCTATATATGCCATCTCATCTAGACGACGACGACGACTATGATCTACTGCGACTGGACGGACGGCGTTGTGTTGGTCGTTGAGCCGTGGTCCTTGGCGCCTCCGCCCAAGTCGGCGAACATGGAGCTGACCTTGTTCTTGATGCACTCCCAGTGCTCGCTCGCCTGCGCCTCCGCGAACTGCTTGTACTGGTCCTTGGCCCGCTCCATGAACGACGCGCCCTCCCCTACCGTCCACTTTAAGCACGTCGACGACGCCGCCGCCGGCGCCAGTGCCTCCTTCTCCAGCACCGCCGCCGCCCCCTTGTTCTCCATCAAGCTCGAAAAGCTGAGATTGAAAACTTGTCTACGTGAAGAGAAGAAGACGATGTCGCCGGTTGTGGTTGTGCTGCTTTGGTGGCCATGGGCTGCAGGGGCGTGGCTACTTATATGCAGGGGAGGTCGGGCTATGTTGAGGAGGAATCCGGGTCCGTCTCGGAAAAGAAAGAAACAAAGAGATGAGATAATCACAAGTAAACACGGATTCTTGATCACAAGTAAAAACGGACTCTTTTTTCTTTCTCCGATGAGATGATGATTTCCCAAGTGCAAACGGGAACGGGAACTACTCCTTTTCCCTGTTAATTCCTTGCTTTAATAATCCCCTTCGTTAACAATGTGCCAAGCGTAGTCTAGGGAAGTAGAGATACTCCATCTATTTCTTTTTACTCCGCGTATAAAATTTGTTTGGCGCCAGACTACACAAAGTTTAACCAAATTTATATCAAAATATATGAACATTTACAATACTAAAACTATATAGTATGAAAATACATTTTATGGTGTTCGCGCAAAAAAAAAATCATATCGTAGTGCATCTGATAATATTCATTTCATAGTGCGAATGTTGATATTTTTTAATATAAAATTAGTCAAACTTTACTAAGCTCGACTTTGACCAAATTTTATATGCAGACTAAACGGGGAGAGTAGATTTGGGGGGTAAAAGTCCAGATGGCCCTTCATTCCTTTTCTCTGTCGGTTCAGTGATGTATGTAATGACGTTGATAAAGCTTATCGATGCGGAAATCTCTCTTAGTTGAGTGATGTATCTAATCCATAGTTTAAAAAACTGAACCGATGAGGCTGTCGGTTCAAGTTTTTACCGGTCGGACCGCTGGTTCACCGGTTCGATTGTTGGTTTTTTAAGCAATAAAATAATATATGTTTTCAATA
This sequence comes from Triticum timopheevii, assembly GCA_963921465.1. Classification (NCBI taxonomy): domain Eukaryota; kingdom Viridiplantae; phylum Streptophyta; class Magnoliopsida; order Poales; family Poaceae; genus Triticum; species Triticum timopheevii. The sequence continues at coordinate 548,410,900 of OY997272.1, read as the reverse complement.
AATAGATTAAAAAATGTGTAATCACATTTACAGAGTAACCAACAACTACACGTTAATATCTAATTCATATACATGATAATCTCTTACTCAAACATAGTAATGTAGTAGCATTTACCTAGGTAATTAAACGACATCAAGTAGTAGCAGCAAGCAATATCAAAATCAAGTGGTAACAAAGGTGGAGCTCCTGCTCGGCTCCTCCTGATCTGGACTCTGGACCGGAGGGAGGCCTGGTCAATTTAAATGCGGCGGAGGGAGATTGGAGTTGGACGGACAAGTTCGACAAGGCGGCAGCGGCCCTTCTCCCCAGCTATCAACGGAGGTGGTGCAAGACGGCGGGAGCGTGAGTGGCGATGTGAGCTGGTGGCCTAGTGCTGCCACATGGAGCGGCGAGGGAGAGGCCGTGTTGTTGTGCGTCGCGGCGCCAAGCAACAGTGGTGGCGGCACCCGATAGGGTTTGTCTGTGGACAAAATTGAGGGTCCCAATTCTGCGGAAACCCTACCAAAAGAGGGTTTTTTTCCTTTTCAATTCTACCCTCACCTTGTTCGCATGAAAACGAGTTGATTGAGGGGCTTTTCTGAAAAGGACATTGAACCGTCTGTTTTTTTTTAACCGCTCGTTCAACCAGTTTTTTCCGGTTCGATTGCTTGAATGGCTGATTTGCTTAAAAACCACTGGGATTGCTGATTCCTTTTTTTCGGTCGGACCGCCGGTCCGGTCCAATTTTTTAAACTATGATCTAATCTTATATATTCCCCCTAAACTAATCTATGCTTATCTTCATAAATAATATTAGGGGTTTGTACAGTATTCAGCCGACACGTCTGCTGAATGTGGCCGATCACCCACCGAAGAGATACACACACTCTTTTGATGCCTCGAATAGTGCCATGATTTGTGAGTGGTTCGTGAGAGTCGATACAAGACTTTGCTTGGACAATTTCCATGAAAACGTAGTTCCACCAAAAAGGAAAACATATCCGGTTTGTGACTTACAAGTATGTAGGTCCGACAGGTAGACTTGATTCTTTCTATAAAACAGGTCAAGATCTTTGGTCCCTTGCAGGTAACGGAAGATATCCTTCATGCCCTTTCAATGTCTCTTGGTAGGCTTAGAACTGTACCTAGCAAGGAAATTAACTCCGAACGCTATTAATGTCCTACCATGTACAATTTATGAGGTACATGAGTTCTCCAACTGCACTCAGGTAAGGAGACTCTGGTCCGAAAATTTCTTGCCCCTATTCCTTATGCCTGAACGGGTCCTTGTCTGGCTATAAAGATCTCTCGGTCATTGGGGTCTTAGAAGGATATGTCTGTCTGTTCCAAATCTTTCCAACACCTTCTAGGTGTAGGTCGACTGGTGCAGACGTAGACGATATAGTAGGCATAGACGAACGAAGGCGAGCAGTCGTGTAGGAGACGCTCCCCAAAAAACTAATCGCCCCTCTCACGTACAGTCGTGCACCGGATGGGATCACCGACGGCGGCAACAGCGATTGGAAAGGCGATGGGGCAGTGCTGATGGAGGCATAGCAAATGTGATCTGTTCTTTGTGGTAACTAGGGTTGGCCGACGCCTCCAATATATAGGCGCGAGCGGATGGAGAGATGTGGGCTGGACCCACGTACGAGTCGACAAGCGCAAACACAAGCTCGGCTCAGCTCATTCGAAAAATACGACGCGCGTGCGAGCCGTGGTGAGGTGGGCTGCGGAGAAGGAGCATGCGGGAACCACTTCTCTTCTCAAGCTCCAATAACATCTGGAAGAAAATTCCTTATAAGGAGGTCAAACTCTTCCTCCACTCAAGAAGTGGTAATTTTCCACCACATCCCTTATCATGACACTTACATGGACCTTCGAGCTTTTCTGAAATTGTTGGATGGGCCTAAATCCCACCCCATATTTCAACACACACCCAGGGGCGAAGCCAGGATTGGGCCAAGCCCAGGGCCCCATGCTGCTACAATGTCACTACAGTGCGCAATGTGCTATAGTGAACGGCATAATTCATCTACATGCCCCGGGCCCAGCCTCCCCCCTACCTGGGTCCTGGATCCGCCACTGAACAAACCTATCCTAGTGAAAATTACACAAAGCACCCAAGAAAAAAAGATACAAAGAACTCCCTTATAAAATACATGTCAAGTGCAATAACACTAAAAAAATGGAGTAGTTTTTGCACTGAATTTTCTTAAAGGGTTCAAATAAGTTAGTTACAGTTTGATGTATACTCACCCCTCAATTTTTTTTATGTATACTCGCTCTGTAAATAAATATAAAAACATTTAATCACTAAAGTAGTGATTTATTTTTTTATTTTTTTGCGAGTGACTAAAGTAGTGATTTAAACATTATTATATTTCTTTATGAAGAGAGTAATGAATTACGATCTGATTAGTTGGTTACCAGGCATGCTTACCACCTAGAAGACTAACTTGAAATCACGTTCAGGTCACATGCCTGTCAATATTCCGCAAGAGAAAAAACCGAGTAGGGACCACACAAGATGCATGCATCCATAGTTTCTGCACACACAAAAAAACCGGCACGCTGTGGATGGTGGACCAGGGGCTGGACATAGACAAAAGTGGAGGGACAACAACAACATGTCTTAAGGACGACTGCACGATCGTGATCCAACGTCACCTGATGCGTTTGAAACTGTCTCAGAAAACGGTTGTTCGCTAAATACATTTTTCGAAATTTATATGCACCATACTTATCCGTGAACCTTTTCCATTTTTAAGAAAACTTATTTGTGAACTCGAACGCCTGGCTTTTGTCATCTACGACGCGTGCACCACACAATCATGCTAGAAAAGATGTGTATATGCGGCTAGTTATCGTATCCATTATAGAAACCAGCTTTAAGAAAAAAAAATCTAACATTAACCAAGTCGATGAGATAATATTTGTAACACTTGTTTCTACGGAGTGACTAGTCCCACTACTGCGGTTATGTCATCACGTGACTGATTGGTTCATCACTCGGCTGATGCGCGGCAAGGATATAGGCCATGAGCTCGCGCATAATAGAAGGACAACTCGTTGTCAGATGTTCAAAATCGTCCGTGTCCATGACGACACTTAGATTCGCCGAAGTCGCGAGAAAATCGAAGCAACTCTTCTTCAGCCCCTTACAGCGGTGCTGCTCGGCCAGTGCCAGGATGGTCGGCACGATACCGACGTCGATGAACTCACACAACTTCTCCTCGCAGATTAGCTTGAGCCGCTCCATGTTATACCTGTCCGCCGCGACAAGAAGATGCTGGCACGTCACGCTTTCATCTTCCTTAATCATCCCTGGCAAGGAATCGGTGTACGTGAAATAGAGCAACGCCTTGAATGCCTCAGCCTCTATGTCTCCTACGTGCACCACACCGCTGGTGACAACATTGCCCTCCTTCATTGGTCCGAGGAGCTCAGCTGCGAAGACCGGTGAACGGGCCGCGAGCAAGCATCGGTGTGTAGGGGTGGACTCACCATCGACCTCGAACACTACGTCAGCGCCATTCTTGGACTCGAGGAGCTCGCCGATGTGCTGGATAATACAACTTGGGGGCACCGAGACAAAAGGTGTGGTGTCCTTTACATGGGGTTCTTTGACAACGACGATATTGCATCGGATAGTGAATGAGTCGTTCCTCAGATGCTCGGATATCTCTAGGTTCACTCTTTTGATGAACGCCCCACAGGTTGACTTGCTTCCCCGAGTATAGTATCCCACCTCCTGCTGCGACAACGACGCGACTTGCCCTGCCTCCTCCCCCGCCTTATCGGCGAGGTAGCACTCCATTTTCGCTTTCACCGGAGTCTCGACATCTTCATCAAGGACTAAAGCGAGGGATATATACTCTTCGTAGGCCGGGCCCATGCCGTTTGGAAAGTAGTCGATGCACCAACGCTGGCCGCCGGCTATGAAGTGGTGGGACCTGGTGTACTCTCCCGTGAGATGGCAATCGATGGTGCTGGAGTAGCCATCGATCGTGAGAATGTGGTGGCCACTCTCTGTGTGGGCAACCATGACGGCACCTGACCGCTTGCCAGTGGTCAACATTGGCGACCTGCTACGGTAAACCTTGTCGTCGGACCTCATCCTCTTCTTGCCGATGGATGGCATTGCCGATGGAAAGCTCGTTCTCAGATGTTTGTAATCATCGGTGGCCATGACGGCCCACAGATTCGTCGGAGTGGAGAGAAAATTGTAGCAACTCTTCTTCAGCCCCTCACAGCGGTGCTTCTCGGCAAGTGCCAGCATGGTCACCACTGTGCCGACATCAATGTACTCACAAAGCTTCTCCTCACACATCGTCTTGAGACGCTCCATGCCGTACCTGTCCGCCGCAGCGAGAAGATGCTGGCACGTCACAGTTTCATCTTTCTTGCTAATCGTCTCCGGCAACGAGTCGGTGTACACGAAATAGATAAACGCCTTGAACGCCTTGGCCTCTATGTCTCCTATGTGCACGACAGTACCGCTGGTGGCGGCATTCATCGGTGCGAGGAGCTCGGCGGCAAAGACGGGCGAGCGGGCCATGAGCAAGCACCGGTGCGCAGCGACGGTCTCGCCACCGACCTCGAACACTACGTCAGCGCCATTCTTGGTCTCGAGGAGCTCGGCCAGGTGCTGGAGAATATTGCTCGGGGGCACGGTGACAAGAGGCGTGGTATCTCTGACGCGGCATCCTTTGATGACCGCGATGTTGCATCGGACGGTGAACGAGTCGTTCTTCAGATGCTCGGATCTCTCCATGTCTTCCGCTTTAATGAAGGTCGCGTTGGTCGAGCCGTTTTCGTTCCCTGGTGTAGTATCCCACCTTAGCCCAGCACGACAGCCACGAAGCTTGCTCCGCCTCGTCTTTCGCCTGGCCGGCGAGGCAGAAGAAGTGCTTCATCTTCACGGGGGACTTGACATCTTGGTCGAGGAGTAGACCGAGGGATACGTGGTCCGCGTAGGCCGCGTCGACGCCGTTTGGGAAGTAGGTGATGCACCAGCGGTGGCCGCCGACCTCGAAGGGCGGGGACCTGCCGTACGTCCCGGTGGGATAGCCATCGATTGTGACGGAGTAGCCGTCGATGGTGAAAGTGTGGTGGCCGCTCTCCGTGAGGCCAACGATGACGGAACTCGATCGGTTGCCGGCGGACAACATTGGCGACCTGCTCCACGGAACCGTGTTGGCGTCGACGGATGGCATAGCCGATCGATTTGACCCGCTCCTCGGCGGAATTAGGAGGTTTTTGCAACGGCGTTTCCCTCTAGTTTGCCCATAAGTTTGCCAATGCATCACCTTAGCAGCTCCAGAAAACTTGTAATAATATATACACGTACTACACATGCCGGTTGGTATACGAGTCGGTTTTGATGGCTTAGCTCCCGATCAAAGAGGTACGCGAGTCAAGTCCTACTCAAATTATGCGGCTGACCGTACGTGTTCTAGTCTAGCACTACCCTCCCAGTCCCACCAAAGGAAAGGGAGATTCAAATGGGTTCCGATTCTTGCTTTCCTCTCTCCTCTAAGCACGGATTGATCGAAACTAAACGAAGACTTAGCTAGGTAAACTATTCTTTTCCTTTTGACGCGTAGGTTAACTATTCCTGGTTGTGTTTCGGAAAAAAGAGATCATAGTAGTACTACAACTAGTTATCTAGCTTCAAGCTGAGTTCGAGAAGGTTTACTTCTATTTTTGGGTCTGCGTCGATCAACAGCTTGATTTTGTCCCCACAATAGCACCGCCTCGTGTCCAGTGGCCGAGCTTGGGCCAAATTTTTGGAGGGACAATAGCCTTGGGGCTTTGGGGAGGGAGGGGGGGGGGGGGGGGAGATTATGAGGTCTGGCCTTGTTTTCCTTTACTACCAAAGGGTAGTGAGGGATTTTTTCTTCATGGGCTTGGGGGGAGGGGGGGGGGGGGGGGGGGGGTTGCACTCCATGAAACTCCGTCACTGCTCGCGTCGTCAACCGACATCGGTGTTGTTGCAGATGCCACCATGCAACATGGGAATTGTTGCAGAGTCGTCACTATGCATCGTCGCCGCCGTTTGAAGTTGCAGCAGTGTCGATGTTGCAACCAGACCACCGCAGCAATGTCATTGCTGCAGTCGATGGTGAGCGGCTCGATGCCCGGGTTGCAGTAGCCAACGATGGAGGCATCGCCCGGACCAACATCGCCGTGCAGCCTAAAGCACCGGCTGCTTCTGGCAAACAACAACGGCAAGGACTCACTGTTTACAGCGAAGCGCGGTGGCCTGAAGCACCGACGAGGCTCGTTGCTTCCGCCGAGCGGTTGAGCCTTGTATTTCGGTGGTTGAAGGGAGTTGCGCGGCGACGGTGGTAGTATCAAGCGTATCGCAACACGGTGGCTTCAGGCCCCTCCCAATGCTCCACCGTGTACGGGTGCTAAGCATGCCATGTAGACAAAAAATCTGATGTGGCAAGGCAATTAAGAGGAAAGAGATGGGTTTGGTGACCCCAGAAAGAACCAATGCCAAGCGCGCGAACCTAGGCAAAACATTTAAATGAAGCAAACTCATCAATGCATGAGAGAGTTTAGTAGCTAAATCATTAAATGAAGGGAGCTTAGCTACAAGAAGCTAAGCACCTATGCATTGGGGAGTTTGGTTGCTAAGCTATTTAATATGCTTAGCACCCCATCCAAGCACCAGTCCATTGGGAGCAGCCTCAGAGATAAAAAGAACAAGAGTTTGCACCGAGAAGAAAACGAGTGGATGAGATGGGCGGTGTGTGGGCCCATGGGACACGCATCGCCAACACGAGGTGGTGGACCCGCCCATGTTACCAGCCGGGTGATGGCGAGTGTTTTCCCTTACTTTTTAGTCCTTTTACACATAAAATAACCCCTGGCTTCAACCAATCATCGAGTTATGATCAAGTATATATATGTTCGCGCAGCCGTATGGCCCAGGCACAAAGTACAGTAGCACTTGGGCGAACAACACTGCAGCATATCCGGCAACGCTTTCACTGATGACGTTGGTATTTTTTTTTTGAAAGATCCAGCAATTGCTGGCGTTTCATTGATCATAGCAGAAAGCAGCGGGAAACAATAAAGGGGGTGAGGATCCTAGGATCAGAGTTTGAGGGTTTTGAAAGTGCCATGCACAGCCAAGACCCTAGAGACAATTAAGCTAATATTCTCTCAATGGGGGTCCCCGAAGGGGCTCTCTAGGCATGCTGCGCCTGTGGTTCTCCACAGCTCGATGCTATCTCGTATGCGCTTGATGATCGCCGGCACACATGGTGGTTGCTGCCTGAAGGTGATGTTGTTTCTCTCTTGCCAGATCTCCCAGCAAGCCAGCCAGCATATCGTTCGCACGCCCTTTCGCCATTGTTGCGGCGTTTGCTCGATAATGCCCTGCGTTACCGTTGTGGAGCTGTCATGCTTCCAGTTCTCGGCGGGGGTCAGAGCAGAGCAGCCTTGCCACGATCCCAGCTCGGTCCACACTCGTGCGGATTCGTGGCAGCCCCAGAAGAGGTGGCGCGAGGATTCCAGGTTGCGGACGCAGAGCTGGCAGAAGTAAGCATTTGGCCACCCACGCCGTTGAAGCCTGTCGTTGCACCAGAACCTGTCTTGTAGCAGCAGCCAGGAGAAGATTTTGATTTTGCCCGGTGCCCATGCCTTCCAAATCATCCTGTCGAAATCAGTTGCCCTTCTTCCCTGGAACTGCATGTGGTAGGCCGATTGGGCAGTGTACTTGCCGGAGGCCGCTCTACTCCATCTCAAAACATCCGGCACGCCATGCTGCAGCTGCGCGACCGTCCCCTGGAGCAGGCGATGGAGGGCAAGGACGTCTGGCAGCAGGTGGCTGTTGTTGCCGTGTGCAAGATCACGGATCCAAGTGTCCTCCTGGAGGGCCTCCCGCACCGATCTGTTCTTGCGCCTTGAGAAGCCAAACAGCGTTGGAAACCGCTGCGAGAGGCAGCCCTGGCCAAGCCATGGGGAGAGCCAGAAGGATGCCTTGGCTCCATCGCCGATCGTCACCCTGGTCGAGGCTGTGAAGAGCGCCTTGTCCGCGCCGTCGCAAGGCAGCTCGGTGCCCACCCATGGTCGCTCCGGGTGGTGCCAGGCAGCCCAGAGCCAGCGCAGCCGTAGAGCCCTGCCGAAGCGTTGAAGATCCGGGATGCCCAGACCACCTTGCTCTGTCGGCGCATAGACCGTCGGCCAGCTTACTTTGCAGCTGGCGCCTGTGATCTCGTCGTCGTGGCGCCAAAGGAAGCGGCGCCTGCACTTGTCAATTTCTCTGATGATCTTCTGCGGGATGCGTAGGACGGTTAGGGCGAAGGTTGGCATAGCACTCAACACGCATCGCACGAGGACGCGGCGGCCGGCCATCGGCAGAAGCTTGCCCTTCCAGCCCGCGAGTCGAGCCTTGATCCTATCGATGATGAACTGCAAGTGCACCAGACGTAGGCGTCCCGTGGAGACAGGCAACCCTAGATATTTGATTGGGAATGGGGCAATGGAGCCGGCAAAGCCCTGGAGCACGTCGTCGATGTCGATGTTCTCGCAACGGATCAGCGACAGCGTTGATTTGGCCGGGTTGATACATAGTCCCGTTGCATTGCCGAAATCGTTGAGGATATGCATCAAGGAGTCTATCTCGTCGCGTCTAGGGTTTATGAAAATCACCGCGTCATCCGCGTAGAGGCTAACACGAAGCGCCAGGTCCCTCCCAGGCAACCGATGAAGCAGCTGCTGATCCACCGCCGCCGCGATGAGGTGATGCAGTGGGTCAATGGCCAGAATGAAGAGGAACGGGGAGAGCGGGTCTCCCTGGCGCAGGCCACGGTGATGGAGAATGTTTGGGCCGACGCCGCCGTTGAGGGAGACTGCCGAGGAGGCTGATGCCAGTAGCCTAGCCACCCAGTCTCGCCAGCGCGCACTAAACCCTAGTTGCTGGAGCAGCTCGAGCAGGTATTCTCAGGAGACCGTGTCGAAAGCTTTTGCTATGTCTAATTTAACCAACAGGCCTGGCACTTTGCGGCGATGAAGGGCACGGACGGAGTTCTGTACGAATAGGAAGCTGTCGTGTATGCACTTGGACTTCATGAATGTCGTTTGCGCCGGTGAGATGATGGAGCCAATGACTGACACGAGTCTGATCGACAGAACCTTGGAGATGAGCTTGGCTACAGAATGGATCAGACTAATGGGTCTGAAGTGGGTCATCTCCGTTGCACCATCCTTTTTTGGCAAGAGGATGATTGTGGCGTTGTTGATTTCCGACATGTCGCCGCCGGCCAGATTGTAGAACTGGTGGAAAACGGCCATGATGTCCTCCTTGATGATGGGCCAACATGAGCGGAAGAAGGTGCCGTTGAATCCGTCGGGCCCCGGGGCCTTCTCTTGCGGTGATTTGCAGATCGCCGCCCAAACCTCGTCTTCGGTGAATGGGTTGTCGAGGCTAGCTGCCGGCAGGGATGGAAGCTGAATGGCCTCCCAGTTGATGGTGCGGCTGCGAGGGCGTTTAGCGCCCAGCGATGAGCGGAAGTGCTCGTGGATGATCCTTTCTTTGTCGCCGTGGGAGGTGGCGATGGAGTCCTTTGTGTGAATGGCCTGGATGAAGTTCTTTTGGCGTCGCGAGTTGATCTTCGCCTGAAAGAACGCCATCTTGGCATCTCCTGCCCGTAGCCAATACACGCGCGAGGCCTGTCTTTTGCGCGCCCTCTCGATGGCGGCAAGTCCTAGCACACGCATCTTAAGTTTCTTCCGCAGTTGGAGTTCATCTGATGACAATAGCCTACTCTCCTGAGCTATGTCGAGGCGTAGCACGATCTCGTTTGCGATGTGCATCTGAAGCTTCGTCGCACTGAAGAAGCCTTTCGCCCAGATCTTCAGGTCTCGTGCCACCCGTGCTAGCTTGATGCTGATTCGCTTGAAGGCGCAGCTGGAGGCTACCGGACGATCCCACACCCTCTGCACCGTGGTGTGGAAACGAGGGAACCTTGGCCAAAAGGACTCAAAATGAAAGCGGGCCGCGCGGCGAGGGGCCGCCGCCTCCGACAACAGCAGCGGGCAATGGTCCGAGCACGAGGTCGAAGCGGCGTGGAGCAGATAGTCGGGGAACATGGAAGCCCATGGCATGGTGGAGAAGAATTTGTCAATGCTCACTAAGGTTTGAGAGGCGCGCTCGTTGCTCCACGTGAACCTTCTGTTCTTACACTTAATCTCCTTGAGGCCTGCCGCGTCGATCGCCGCTCGGAATTTTCCCATGATCCTGCGGTTTATGTTGGTGTTGCTTTTGTCACGCGCTTCGTAGATCATGTTGAAGTCCCCGTTGATGAGCCAAGGGGCGTCGTATGGGGGGGCCGCCCGTGCTAGTTCTGCCAGGAACTCGTCTTTTCTACCGTCGTCGACCGGGCCGTAAACTGTCGTCAACCAGAATGTAGCAGCATTGGCGGTGATGGTGATCCTGGCTGTGATGGAGAAGCAGCCCACGGCGTGCGAGACACCTCAACTCGACTGCGGTCCCAGAAGATGGCGACGCCGCCCCGCGTGCCCACGGCAGGGAGGACGACGCATTCAACAAGCCGTGATCCTCCCGTTTCCCTAGCTAGTGTTTTGGTCCAAACGTCGATCTTCGTTTCCTGGAGGCAGAGAACGGCTAGCCGATGCGCTTCGGCCGTTTCTGAAACTACTTCCCGCCGCGCCGGCGAGTTCAAACCCCGCACATTCCAGCTCATAATTGGGCAGTTCGTGTCACACATTGGGAAACGAATGGTATCTCCGGCAGCTACTACTACTACTAGGAAGGAAACAGGGTACACCACCATCAGCCGGGGGGGTCGCCGGCGGCCACCAATAGGCCCCAAATCCCGCCGGCGAACAACTAAACCTAGCTCACTAAGGAGACCTAAACTATTACAGTACATGGATGAATCTAACACAACCCAGCTGCGTGCCCGGGGTCGCCGGAGGTAGCTATCCTGATGGATCCCTAACATGGAGAGGTGGTGGCCAGCGAGGCCTCTCCGTCTGGGCCGTGCATGCCCTCTGCGATCCTGAGCGCCGCGGCGTCGAGGTTGGTCAGCTTCGCGATGGCCTTGATATCGTAGTCGGACAGGGGCTCGTCGAAGCGTCTGATCAGGGCCTCTACAGCCTTGGCCGTCATGGTCTCCTTGGGCCCAAGGATGCCGAGGCCGTGGATGATGCGGAGCGTGGCCCGCTGACTGACCAGGATGGTGGACGGGTTCTTGGCCTGACGAGCGCTCTGACGGGAAGGTGCCGCGGCTGGCCTGGAGCGCTTGGGAGTCTTGGCGCGGGCGTCAGGTGCGCCCAGCATGGAAGGCGCGACGTTGACGAAGAGCTGGGCCGCCTCACCTTCCACGCCGCCGTCCCTGATCTGCAGGTGGCACACTTGGGAGGTGACCGCGCCAAGCTGCAGGGAGTGGGTTGTGGCCGGCTTGGGGGAGTGGCGGGCGAGCGAAAGTGCCGGGCCCAGGTCGATGCTATCTTCGGCGCCGCTGAAGGAAATATGCCCTAGAGGCAATAATAAAGTTATTATTTATTTCCTCATATCATGATAAATGTTTATTATTCATGCTAGAATTGTATCAACCGGAAACATAATACATGTGTGAATATATAGACAAACAGAGTGTCACTAGTATGCCTCTACTTGACTAGCTTGTTAATCAAAGATGGTTATGTTTCCTAACCATGAACAAGGAGTTGTTATTTGATTAACAAGGTCACATCATTAGTTGAATGATCTGATTGACATGACCCATTCCGTTAGCTTAGCACCCGATCGTTTAGTATGTTGCTACTGCTTCCTTCATGACTTATACATGTTCCTATGACTACGAGATTATGCAACTCCCGTTTACCGGAGGAACACTTTGTGTGCTACCAAACGTCACAACGTAACTGGGTGGTTATAAAGGTGCTCTACAGGTGTCTCCGAAGGTACTTGTTGAGTTGGCGTATTTCGAGATTAGGATTTGTCACTCCGAATGTCGGAGAGGTATCTCTGGGCCCTCTCGGTAATGCACATCACTTAAGCCTTGCAAGCATTTCAACTAATAAGTTAGTTGCGAGATGATGTATTACGGAACGAGTAAAGAGACATGCCGGTAACGAGATTGAACTAGGTATTGGATACCGACGATCGAATCTTGGGCAAGTAACATACCGATGACAAAGGGAACAACGTATGTTGTTATGCGGTTTGACCGATAAAGATCTTCGTAGAATATGTAGGAACCAATATGGGCATCCAGGTCCTGCTATTGGTTATTGACCGGAGACGTGTCTCGGTCATGTCTACATTGTTCTCGAACCGTAGGGTCCGCACGCTTAAGGTTTCGATGACAGTTATATTATGAGTTTATGTATTTTGATGTACCGAAGGTTGTTCGGAGTCCCGGATGTGATCACGGACATGACGAGGAGTCTCGAAATGGTCGAGACATAAAGATTGATACATTGGACGGATATATTTGGACACCGGAAAGGTTCCGGGTGAGATTGGAAATATACCGGAGTTCCGGGAGGTTACCGGAACCCCCCGGTAAGTATATGGGCCATATTGGGCCTTAGTGGAAGGGAGGGAGAAGGAGCAAGGGAGGGGGCGCGCCCCCCCAAGCCCAATCCGAATTGGGAGGGGGGCCGGCCCCCCCTTTCCTTCTCTCCTCCCCCCTCTTCCTTCCTTCTCCTACTCCTAATAGGAAAGGGGGGCCAAACCTACTTGGAGTAGGTTTGCCCCCCCCCCTATGGCGCGCCTCCTCCCTAGGCCGGCCTCCTCCTCCCTCCCTCCTTTATATACGGGGGCGGGGGGGCACCCTAGACACACAAGTTGATCATTGAGATCGTTCCTTGGGCGTGTGCGGTGCCCCCCTCCACGATATTACACCTCGGTCATATTGTAGCGGTGCTTAGGCGAAGCCCTGCGACAGGAGAACATCAAGATCGTCACCACGCCGTCGTGCTGACGGAACTCCTCCCCGCGCCTCTGCTGGATCGGAGATTGGGGTGCGTCATCGAGCTGTACGTGTGTCAAGAACTCGGAGGTGCCGGAGTAACGGTGCTTGGATCGGTTGGACCGGGAGGACGTACGACTACTTCCTCTATGTTGCGTCAACGCTTCCGCTTCGGTCTACGAGGGTACGTAGACAACACTCTCCCCTCTCGTTGCTATGCATCACCATGATCTTGCGTGTGCGTAGGAATTTTTTTAAAATTACTACGTTCCCCAACAGTGGCATCCGAGCCTAGGTTTTTATGGTTTTATGTTATATGCACGAGTAGAACACAAGTGAGTTGTGGGCGATATAAGTCATACTGCTTACCAGCATGTCATACTTTGGTTCGGCGGTATTGTTGGATGAAGCGGCCCGGACCGACATTACGCGTACGCTTACGCGAGACTGGTTTTACCGCCGTGCTTTGCACACAGGTGACTAGCGGGTGTCAGTTTCTCCAACTTTAGTTGAACCGAGTGTGGCTACACCCGGTCCTTGCGAAGGTTAAAACTACATCAACTTGACAAACTATCGTTGTGGTTTTGATGCGTAGGTGAGATTGGTTCTTACTTAAGCCCGTAGCAGCCACGTAAAACTTGCAACAACAAAGTAGAGGACGTCTAACTTGTTTTTGCAGGGCATGTTGTGATGTGATATGGCCAAGACATGATGCTATATTTTTATTGTATGAGATGATCATGTTTTGTAACCGAAGTTATCGGCAACTGGCAGGAGCCATATAGTTGTCGCTTTATTGTATGAAATGCAAACGCCCTGTAATTGCTTTACTTTATCACTAAGCGGTAGCGATAGTCGTAGAAGCAATAGATGGCGTAAACGACAACGATGCTACGATGGAGATCAAGGTGTCGCGCCGATGACGATGGTGATCATGATGGTGCTTCGGAGATGGAGATCACAAGCACAAGATGATGATGGCCATATCATATCACTTATATTGATTGCATGTGATGTTTATCCTTTATGCATCTTATCTTGCTTTGATTGACGGTAGCATTTTAAGATGATCTCTCACTAAAAATTATCAAGAAGTGTTCTCCCTGAGTATGCACCGTTGCCAAAGTTCGTCGTGCCCAGACACCACGTGATGATCGGGTGTGATAAGCTCTACGTCCATCTACAACGGGTGCAAGCCAGTTTTTGCACACGCAGAATACTCAGGTTAAACTTGACGAGCCTAGCATATGCAGATATGGCCTCGGAACACGGAGACCGAAAGGTCGAGCGTGAATCATATAGTAGATATGATCAACATAAGATGTTCACCATTGAAAGCTACTCCATCTCACGTGATGATCGGTTATGGTTTAGTTGATTTGGATCACGTGATCACTTAGATGACTAGAGAGATGTCTGTCTAAGTGGGAGTTCTTTAGTAATATGATTAATTGAACTTAAATTTATCATGAACTTAGTACCTGATAGTATCTTGCTTGTCTATGTTGATTGTAGATAAGATGGACCGTGCTGTTCTTCCGTTGAATTTTAATGCGTTCCTTGAGAAAGCTAAGTTGAAAGATGATGGTAGCAACTACGCATACTGGGTCCGTAACTTGAGGATTATCCTCATTGCTGCACAGAAAAATTACGTCCTGGAAGCACCGCTAGGTGCCAGGCCTGCTGCTGATGCAACTGACGACGTTAAGAACGTCTGGCAGAGCAAAGCTGATGACTACTCGATAGTTCAATGTGCCATGCTTTACGGCTTAGAACCGGGACTTCAACGACGTTTTGAACGTCATGGAGCATATGAGATGTTCCAGGAGTTGAAGTTAATATTCCAGAAGAATGCCCGGATCGAGAGATATGAAGTCTCCAATAAGTTCTATAGCTGCAAGATGGAGGAGAATAGTTCTGTCAGTGAGCACATACTCAAGATGTCTGGGTATTGCAATCACTTGATTCAACTGGGAGTTACTCTTCCGGATGATAGCGTCATTGACAGAATTCTCCAATCACTTCCACCAAGCTACAAGAGCTTCGTGATGAACTATAATATGCAAGGGATGGATAAGACGATTCCCAAGCTCTTCGCAATGCTAAAGGTTGCGGAGGTAGAAACCAAGAAGGAGCATCAAGTGTTGATGGTTAACAAGACCACTAGTTTCAAGAAAAAGGGCAAAGGGAAGAAGAAGGGGAACTTCAAGAAGAACAGCAAACAAGTTGCTGCTCAAGAGAAGAAACCCAAGTCTGGACCTAAGCCTGAAACTGAGTGCTTCTACTGCAAGCAGACTGGTCACTGGAAGCGGAACTGCCCCAAGTATTTGGCGGATAAGAAGGATGGCAAGGTGAACAAAGGTATATGTGATATACATGTTATTGATGTGTACCTTACTAGAGCTCGCAGTAGCACCTGGGTATTTGATACTGGTTCTGTTGCTAATATTTGCAACTCGAAACAGGGACTACGGATTAAGCGAACACTGGCAAAGGACGAGGTGACGATGCGCGTGGGAAACGGTTCCAAAGTCGATGTGATCGCGGTCGGCACGCTACCTCTACATCTACCTTCGGGATTAGTATTAGACCTAAATAATTGTTATTTGGTGCCAGCGTTGAGCATGAACATTATATCTGGATCTTGTTTGATGCGAGACGGTTATTCATCTAAATCAGAGAATAATGGTTGTTCTATTTATATGAGTAATATCTTTTATGGTCATGCACCCTTGAAGAGTGGTCTATTTTTGATGAATCTCAATAGTAGTGATACACATATTCATAGTGTTGAAACCAAAAGATGCAGAGTTGATAATGATAGTGCAACTTATTTGTGGCACTGCCGTTTAGGTCATATCGGTGTAAAGAGCATGAAGAAACTCCATACTGATGGACTTTTGGAACCTCTTGATTATGAATCACTTGGTACTTGCGAACCGTGCCTCATGGGCAAGATGACCAAAACTCCGTTCTCCGGTACTATGGAGAGAGCAACAGATTTGTTGGAAATCATACATACAGATGTATGTGGTCCGATGAATATTGAGGCTCGTGGCGGATATCGTTATTTTCTCACCTTCACAGATGATTTAAGTAGATATGGGTATATCTACTTAATGAAGCATAAGTCTGAAACATTTGAAAAGTTCAAAGAATTTCAGAGTGAAGTTGAAAATCATCGTAACAAGAAAATAAAGTTTCTACGATCTGATCGTGGAGGAGAATATTTGAGTTACGAGTTTGGTATACACTTAAAACAATGTGGAATATTTTCGCAACTCACGCCACCCGGAACATCACAACGTAATGGTGTGTCCGAACGTCGTAATCGTACTTTACTTGATATGGTGCGATCTATGATGTCTCTTACAGATTTACCGCTATCATTTTGGGGTTATGCTTTAGAGACGGCTACATTCACGTTAAATAGGGCACCGTCGAAATCCGTTGAGACGACACCTTATGAACTATGGTTTGGCAAGAAACCAAAGTTGTCGTTTCTTAAAGTTTGGGGCTGCGATGCTTATGTGAAAAAGCTTCAACCTGATAAGCTCGAACCCAAATCGGAGAAATGTGTCTTCATAGGATACCAAAAGGAGACAGTTGGGTACACCTTCTACCACAGATCCGAGGGCAAGACATTCGTTGCTAAGAATGGATCCTTTCTAGAGAAGGAGTTTCTCTCGAAAGAAGTGAGTGGGAGGAAAGTAGACCTTGATGAGGTAACTGTACCTACTCCCTTATTGAAAAATAATACATAACAGGAACCGGTTTCTGTGACGTCAAAACCAACTAGTGAGGAAGTTGATGATGATGATCATAGAACTTCAGATCAAGTTAATACAGAACCTCGTAGGTCGAACAGAGTAAGATCCGCACCAGAGTGGTACGGTAATCCTATTCTGGAAGTCATGCTACTAGATCATGATGAACCTACGAACTATGAAGAAGCGATGGTGAGCCCAGATTCCGCAAAATGGCTTGAAGCCATGAAATCTGAGATGGGATCCATGTATGAGAACAAAGTATGGACTTTGGTTGACTTGCCCGATGGTCGGCGAGCAATTGAGAATAAATGGATCTTCAAGAAGAAGACTGACGCTGACGGTAATGTTACTGTCTACAAAGCTCGACTTGTTGCAAAAGGTTTTCGACAAGTTCAAGGGGTTGACTACGATGAGACCTTCTCACCCGTAGCGATGCTTAAGTCTGTTCGAATCATGTTAGCAATTGCCGCATTTTATGATTATGAAATTTGGCAAATGGATGTAAAAACTGCATTCCTGAATGGATTTCTGTTAGAAGAGTTGTATATGATGCAACCAGAAGGTTTTATCGATCCAAAGGGAGCTAACAAAGTGTGCAAGCTCCAGCGATCCATTTATGGACTGGTGCAAGCCTCTCGGAGTTGGAATAAACGTTTTGATAGTGTGATCAAAGCATTTGGTTTTATACAGACTTTTGGAGAAGCCTGTATTTACAAGAAAGTGAGTGGGAGCTCTGTAGCATTTCTAATATTATATGTGGATGACATATTATTGATTGGAAATGATATAGAATTTCTGGATAGCATAAAGGGATACTTGAATAAAAGTTTTTTAACGAAAGACCTCGGTGAAGCTGCTTACATATTGGGCATTAAGATCTATAGAGATAGATCAAGACGCTTAATTGGACTTTCACAAAGCACATACCTTGACAAAGTTTTGAAGAAGTTCAAAATGGATCAAGCAAAGAAAGGGTTCTTGCCTGTATTGCAAGGTGTGAAGTTGAGTAAGACTCAAAGCCCGACCACTGCAGAAGATAGAAAGAAAATGAAAAGTGTTCCCTATGCATCAGCCATAGGCTCTATCATGTATGCAATGCTGTGTACCAGACCTGATGTGTGCCTTGCTATAAGTCTAGCAGGGAGGTACCAAAGTAATCCAGGAGTGGATCACTGGACAGCGGTCAAGAACATCCTGAAATACCTGAAAAGGACTAAGGATATGTTTCTCGTATATGGAGGTGACAAATAGCTCATCATAAATGGTTACGTTGATGCAAGCTTTGACACTGATCCAGACGATTCTAAATCGCAAACCGGATACGTGTTTACATTAAACGGTGGAGCTGTCAGTTGGTGCATTTCAAAGCAAAGCGTCGTGGCGGGATCTACGTGTGAAGCGGAATACATAGCTGCTTCGAAGCAGCCAATGAAGGAGTCTGGATGAAGGAGTTCATATCCGATCTAGGTGTCATACCTAGTGCATCGGGTCCAATGAAAATCTTTTGTGACAATACTGGAGCGATTGCCTTAGCGAAGGAATCCAGATTTCACAAGAGAACCAAGCACATCAAGAGACGCTTCAATTCCATGCGGGATCTAGTCCAGGTGGGAGACATAGATATTTGCAAGATACATACGGATCTGAATGTTGCGGACCCGTTGACTAAGCGTCTTCCACGAGCAAAACATGATCAACACCAAGACTCCATGGGTGTTAGAATCATTACTGTGTAATCTAGATTATTGACTCTAGTGCAAGTGGGAGACTGAAGGAAATATGCCCTAGAGGCAATAATAAAGTTATTATTTATTTCCTCATATCATGATAAATGTTTATTATTCATGCTAGAATTGTATCAACCGGAAACATAATACATGTGTGAATATATAGATAAACAGAGTGTCACTAGTATGCCTCTACTTGACTAGCTTGTTAATAAAAGATGGTTATGTTTCCTAACCATGAACAAGGAGTTGTTATTTGATTAACAAGGTCACATCATTAGTTGAATGATCTGATTGACATGACCCATTCCGTTAGCTTAGCACCCGATCGTTTAGTATGTTGCTACTGCTTCCTTCATGACTTATACATGTTCCTATGACTATGAGATTATGCAACTCCCGTTTACCGAAGGAACACTTTGTGTGCTACCAAACGTCACAATGTAATTGGGTGGTTATAAAGGTGCTCTACAGGTGTCTCCAAAGGTACTTGTTGAGTTGGCGTATTTCGAGATTAGGATTTGTCACTCCGAATGTCAGAGAGGTATCTCTGGGCCCTCTCGGTAATGCACATCACTTAAGCCTTGCAAGCATTTCAAGTAATGAGTTAGTTGCGAGATGATGTATTACGGAACGAGTAAAGAGACTTGCCGGTAATGAGATTGAACTAGGTATTGGATATCGACGATCGAATCTTGGGCAAGTAACATACCGATGACAAAGGGAACAACGTATGTTGTTATGCGGTTTGACCGATAAAGATCTTCGTAGAATATGTAGGAACCAATATGGGCATCCAGGTCCCGCTATTGGTTATTGACCGGGACGTGTCTCGGTCATGTCTACGTTGTTCTCGAACCGTAGGGTCCGCACGCTTAAGTTTCGATGACAGTTATATTATGAGTTTATGTATTTTGATGTACCGAAGGTTGTTCGGAGTCCCGGATGTGATCACGGACATGACGAGGAGTCTCGAAATGGTCGAGACATAAAGATTGATATATTGGACGGATATATTTGGACACCAGAAAGGTTCCGGGTGAGATTGGAAATATACCGGAGTTTCGGGAGGTTACCGGAACCCCCCGGTAAGTATATGGGCCATATTGGGCCTTAGTGGAAGGGAGGGAGAAGGAGCAAGGGAGGGGGCGCCCCCCCCCAAGCCCAATCCGAATTGGGAGAGGGGCCGCCCCCCCCTTTCCTTCTCTCCTCCCCCCTCTTCCTTCCTTCTCCTACTCCTAATAGGAAAGGGGGGCCAAACCTACTTGGAGTAGGTTTGCCCCCCCTATGGCGCGCCTCCTCCCTAGGCCGGCCTCCTCCTCCCTCCCTCGTTTATATACGGGGGCGGGGGGGCACCCTAGACACACAAGTTGATCATTGAGATCGTTCCTTAGCCGTGTGCGGTGCCCCCCTCCACGATATTACACCTCGGTCATATTGTAGCGGTGCTTAGGCGAAGCCCTGCGACAGGAGAACATCAAGATCGTCGCCACGCCGTCGTGCTGATGGAACTCCTCCCCGCGCCTCTGCTGGATCGGAGATCGGGGTGCGTCATCGAGCTGTACGTGTGTCAAGAACTCGGAGGTGCCGGAGTAACGGTGCTTGGATCGGTTGGACCGGGAGGACGTACGACTACTTCCTCTATGTTGCGTCAACGCTTCCGCTTCGGTCTACGAGGGTACGTAGACAACACTCTCCCCTCTCGTTGCTATGCATCACCATGATCTTGCGTGTGCGTAGGAAATTTTTTGAAATTACTACGTTCCCCAACAGTGGCATCCGAGCCTAGGTTTTTATGGTTTGATGTTATATGCACGAGTAGAACACAAGTGAGTTGTGGGCGATATAAGTCATACTGCTTACCAGCATGTCATACTTTGGTTCGGCGGTATTGTTGGATGAAGCGGCCCGGACCGACATTACGCGTACGCTTACGCAAGACTGGTTTTACCGCCGTGCTTTGCACACAGGTGACTAGCGGGTGTCAGTTTCTCCAACTTTAGTTGAACCGAGTGTGGCTACGCCCGGTCCTTGCGAAGGTTAAAACTACATCAACTTGACAAACTATCGTTGTGGTTTTGATGCGTAGGTGAGATTGGTTCTTGCTTAAGCCCGTAGCAGCCACGTAAAACTTGCAACAACAAAGTAGAGGACGTCTAACTTGTTTTTGCAGGGCATGTTGTGATGTGATATGGCCAAGACATGATGCTATATTTTATTGTATGAGATGATCATGTTTTGTAACCGAAGTTATCGGCAACTGGCAGGAGCCATATAGTTGTCGCTTTATTGTATAAAATGCAAACGCCCTATAATTGCTTTACTTTATCACTAAGTGGTAGCGATAGTCGTAGAAGCAATAGATGGCGTAAATGACAACGATGCTACGATGGAGATCAAGGTGTTGCGCCGATGACGATGGTGATCATGATGGTGCTTCGGAGATGGAGATCACAAGCACAAGATGATGATGGCCATATCATATCACTTATATTGATTGCATGTGATGTTTATCCTTTATGCATCTTATCTTGCTTTGATTGACGGTAGCATTTTAAGATGATCTCTCACTAAAAATTATCAAGAAGTGTTCTCCCTGAGTATGCACCGTTGCCAAAGTTCGTCGTGCCCAGACACCATGTGATGATCGGGTGTGATAAGCTCTACGTCCATCTACAACGGGTGCAAGCCAGTTTTTGCACACGCAGAATACTCAGGTTAAACTTGACGAGCCTAGCATATGCAGATATGGCCTCGGAACACGGAGACCGAAAGGTCGAGCGTGAATCATATAGTAGATATGATCAACATAAGATGTTCACCATTGAAAACTACTCCATCTCACGTGATGATCGGTTATGGTTTAGTTGATTTGGATCACGTGATCACTTAGATGACTAGAGAGATGTCTGTCTAAGTGGGAGTTCTTTAGTAATATGATTAATTGAACTTAAATTTATCATGAACTTAGTACCTGATAGTATCTTGCTTGTCTATGTTGATTGTAGATAAGATGGCCCGTGCTGTTGTTCCGTTGAATTTTAATGCGTTCCTTGAGAAAGCTAAGTTGAAAGATGATGGTAGCAACTACGCGGACTGGGTCCGTAACTTGAGGATTATCCTCATTGCTGCACGGAAAAATTACGTCCTGGAAGCACCGCTGGGTGCCAGGCCTGCTGCTGATGCAACTGACGACGTTAAGAACGTCTAGCAGAGCAAAGCTGATGACTACTTGATAGTTCAATGTGCCATGCTTTACGGCTTAGAACCGGGACTTCAACGACGTTTTGAACGTCATGGAGCATATGAGATGTTCCAGGAGTTGAAGTTAATATTCCAAAAGAATGCCCGGATTGAGAGATATGAAGTCTCCAATAAGTTCTATAGCTGCAAGATGGAGGAGAATAGTTCTGTCAGTGAGCACATACTCAAGATGTCTGGGTATTGTAATCACTTGATTCAACTGGGAGTTACTCTTCCGGATGATAGCGTCATTGACAGAATTCTCCAATCACTTCCACCAAGCTACAAGGGCTTCGTGATGAACTATAATATGCAAGGGATGGATAAGACGATTCCCGAGCTCTTCGCAATGCTAAAGGCTGCGGAGGTAGAAATCAAGAAGGAGCATCAAGTGTTGATGGTTAACAAGACCACTAGTTTCAAGAAAAAGGGCAAAGGGAAGAAGAAGGAGAACTTCAAGAAGAACAACAAACAAGTTGCTGCTCAAGAGAAGAAACCCAAGTCTGGACCTAAGCCTGAAACTGAGTGCTTCTACTGCAAGCAGACTGGTCACTGGAAGCGGAACTGCCCCAAGTATTTGGCGGATAAGAAGGATGGCAAGGTGAACAAAGGTATATGTGATATACATGTTATTGATGTGTACCTTACTAGAGCTCGCAGTAGCACCTGGGTATTTGATACTGGTTCTGTTGCTAATATTTGCAACTCAAAACAGGGACTACGGATTAAGCAAACACTGGCAAAGGACGAGGTGACGATGCGCGTGGGAAACGGTTCCAAAGTCGATGTGATCGCGGTCGGCACGCTACCTCTACGTCTACCTTCGGGATTAGTATTAGACCTAAATAATTGTTATTTGGTGCCAGCGTTGAGCATGAACATTATATCTGGATCTTGTTTGATGCGAGACGGTTATTCATTTAAATCAGAGAATAATGGTTGTTCTATTTATATGAGTAATATCTTTTATGGTCATGCACCCTTGAAGAGTGGTCTATTTTTGATGAATCTCGATAGTAGTGATACACATATTCATAGTGTTCAAACCAGAAGATGCAGTGTTGATAATGATAGTGCAACTTATTTGTGGCACTGCCATTTAGGTCATATCGGCGTAAAGCGCATGAAGAAACTCCATACTGATGGACTTTTGGAACCTCTTGATTATGAATCACTTGGTACTTGCGAACCGTGCCTCATGGGCAAGATGACCAAAACGCCGTTCTCCGGTACTATGGAGAGAGCAACAGATTTGTTGGAAATCATACATACAGATGTATGTGGTCCGATGAATATTGAGGCTCGTGGCGGATATCGTTATTTTCTCACCTTCACAGATGATTTAAGTAGATATGGGTATATCTACTTAATGAAGCATAAGTCTGAAACATTTGAAAAGTTCAAAGAATTTCAGAGTGAAGTTGAAAATCATCGTAACAAGAAAATAAAGTTTCTACGATCTGATCGTGGAGGAGAATATTTGAGTTACGAGTTTGGTCTACACTTAAAACAATGTGGAATAGTTTCGCAACTCACGCCACCCGGAACATCACAACGTAATGGTGTGTCCGAACGTCGTAATCGTACTTTACTTGATATGGTGCGATCTATGATGTCTCTTACAGATTTACCGCTATCATTTTGGGGTTATGCTTTAGAGACGGCCACATTCACGTTAAATAGGGCACCGTCGAAATCCATTGAGACGACACCTTATGAACTATGGTTTGGCAAGAAACCAAAGTTGCCGTTTCTTAAAGTTTGGGGCTGCGATGCTTATGTGAAAAAGCTTCAACCTGATAAGCTCGAACCCAAATCGGAGAAATGTGTCTTCATAGGATACCCAAAGGAGACAGTTGGGTACACCTTCTATCACAGATCCGAGGGCAAGACATTCGTTGCTAAGAATGGATCCCTTCTAGAGAAGGAGTTTCTCTCGAAAGAAGTGAGTGGGAGGAAAGTAGAACTTGATGAGGTAACTGTACCTACTCCCTTGTTGGAAAATAATACATCACAGGAACCGGTTTCTGTGACGTCAAAACCAACTAGTGAGGGAGTTGATGATGATGATCATAGAACTTCAGATCAAGTTAATACAGAACCTCGTAGGTCGAACAGAGTAAGATCCGCACCAGAGTGGTACGGTAATCCTATTCTGGAAGTCATGCTACTAGATCATGATGAACCTACGAACTATGAAGAAGCGATGGTGAGCCCAGATTCCGCAAAATGGCTTGAAGCCATGAAATCTGAGATGGGATCCTTGTATGAGAACAAAGTATGGACTTTGGTTGACTTGCCCGATGGTCGGCAAGCAATTGAGAATAAATGGATCTTCAAGAAGAAGACTGACGCTGACGGTAATGTTACTGTCTACAAAGCTCGACTTGTTGCAAAAGGTTTTCGACAAGTTCAAGGGGTTGACTACGATGAGACCTTCTCACCTGTAGCGATGCTTAAGTCTGTCCGAATCATGTTAGCAATTGCCGCATTTTATGATTATGAAATTTGGCAAATGGATGTAAAAACTGCATTCCTGAATGGATTTCTGTTAGAAGAGTTGTATATGATGCAACCAGAAGGTTTTATCGATCCAAAGGGAGCTAACAAAGTGTGCAAGCTCCAGCG
The DNA here is from genome assembly GCA_963921465.1 of Triticum timopheevii. Classification (NCBI taxonomy): domain Eukaryota; kingdom Viridiplantae; phylum Streptophyta; class Magnoliopsida; order Poales; family Poaceae; genus Triticum; species Triticum timopheevii. The sequence continues at coordinate 548,386,590 of OY997272.1, read as the reverse complement.
ATCCATTTATGGACTGGTGCAAGCCTCTCGGAGTTGGAATAAATGTTTTGATAGTGTGATCAAAGCATTTGGTTTTATACAGACTTTTGGAGAAGCCTGTATTTACAAGAAAGTGAGTGGGAGCTCTGTAGCATTTCTAATATTATATGTGGATGACATATTATTGATTGGAAATGATATAGAATTTCTGGATAGCATAAAAGGATACTTGAATAAAAGTTTTTTAATGGAAGACCTCGGTGAAGCTGCTTACATATTGGGCATTAAGATCTATAGAGATAGATCAAGACGCTTAATTGGACTTTCACAAAGCACATACCTTGACAAAGTTTTGAAGAAGTTCAAAATGGATCAAGCAAAGAAAGGGTTCTTGCCTGTATTGTAAGGTGTGAAGTTGAGTAAGACTCAAAGCCCGACCACTGCAGAAGATAGAAAGAAAATGAAAAGTGTTCCCTATGCATCAGCCATAGGCTCTATCATGTATGAAATGCTGTGTACCAGACCTGATGTGTGCCTTGCTATAAGTCTAGCAGGGAGGTACCAAAGTAATCCAGGAGTGGATCACTGGACAGCGGTCAAGAACATCCTGAAATACCTGAAAAGGACTAAGGATATGTTTCTCGTATATGGAGGTGACAAATAGCTCATCATAAATGGTTACGTTGATGCAAGCTTTGACACTGATCCGGACGATTCTAAATCGCAAACCGGATACGTGTTTACATTAAACGGTGGAGCTGTCAGTTGGTGCAGTTCAAAGCAAAGCGTCGTGGCGGGATCTACGTGTGAAGCGGAATACATAGCTGCTTCGGAAGCAGCCAATGAAGGAGTCTGGATGAAGGAGTTCATATCCGATCTAGGTGTCATACCTAGTGCATCGGGTCCAATGAAAATCTTTTGTGACAATACTGGAGCGATTGCCTTAGCGAAGGAATCCAGATTTCACAAGAGAACCAAGCACATCAAGAGACGCTTCAATTCCATGCGGGATCTAGTCCAGGTGGGAGACATAGATATTTGCAAGATACATACGGATCTGAATGTTGCAGACCCGTTGACTAAGCCTCTTCCACGAGCAAAACATGATCAACACCAAGACTCCATGGGTGTTAGAATCATTACTGTGTAATCTAGATTATTGACTCTAGTGCAAGTGGGAGACTGAAGGAAATATGCCCTAGAGGCAATAATAAAGTTATTATTTATTTCCTCATATCATGATAAATGTTTATTATTCATGCTAGAATTGTATCAACCGGAAACATAATACATGTGTGAATATATAGACAAACAGAGTGTCACTAGTATGCCTCTACTTGACTAGCTTGTTAATCAAAGATGGTTATGTTTCCTAACCATGAACAAGGAGTTGTTATTTGATTAACAAGGTCACATCATTAGTTGAATGATCTGATTGACATGACCCATTCCGTTAGCTTAGCACCCGATCGTTTAGTATGTTGCTACTGCTTCCTTCATGACTTATACATGTTCCTATGACTATGAGATTATGCAACTCCCGTTTACCGGAGGAACACTTTGTGTGCTACCAAACGTCACAACGTAACTGGGTGGTTATAAAGGTGTTCTACAGGTGTCTCCGAAGGTACTTGTTGAGTTGGCGTATTTCGAGATTAGGATTTGTCACTCCGAATGTCGGAGAGGTATCTCTGGGCCCTCTCGGTAATGCACATCACTTAAGCCTTGCAAGCATTTCAACTAATGAGTTAGTTGCGAGATGATGTATTACGGAACGAGTAAAGAGACTTGCCGGTAACGAGATTGAACTAGGTATTGGATACCGATGATCGAATCTCGGGCAAGTAACATACCGATGACAAAGGGAACAACGTATGTTGTTATGCAGTTTGACCGATAAAGATCTTCGTAGAATATGTAGGAACCAATATGGGCATCCAGGTCCCGCTATTGGTTATTGACCGGAGACGTGTCTCGGTCATGTCTACATTGTTCTCGAACCGTAGGGTCCGCACGCTTAAGTTTCGATGACAGTTATATTATGAGTTTATGTATTTTGATGTGCCGAAGGTTGTTCGGAGTCCTGGATGTGATCACGGACATGACGAGGAGTCTCGAAATGGTCGAGACATAAAGATTGATATATTGGACGGATATATTTGGACACCGGAAAGGTTCCGGGTGAGATTGGAAATATACCGGAGTTCCGGGAGGTTACCGGAACCCCCCGGTAAGTATATGGGCCATATTGGGCCTTAGTGGAAGGGAGGGAGAAGGAGCAAGGGAGGGGGCGCCCCCCCCCCCCAAACCCAATCCGAATTGGGAGGGGGGCCGGCCCCCCCTTTCCTTCTCTCCTCCCCCCTCTTCCTTCCTTCTCCTACTCCTAATAGGAAAGGGGGGCCAAACCTACTTGGAGTAGGTTTGCCCCCCCTATGGCGTGCCTCCTCCCTAGGCCGGCCTCCTCCTCCCTCCCTCCTTTATATACGGGGGCGGGGGGGCACCCTAGACACACAAGTTGATCATTGAGATCGTTCCTTAGCCGTGTGCGGTGCCCCCCTCCACGATATTACACCTCGGTCATATTGTAGCGGTGCTTAGGCGAAGCCCTGTGACAGGAGAACATCAAGATCGTCACCACGCTGTCGTGCTGACGGAACTCCTCCCCGCGCCTCTGCTGGATCGGAGATCGGGGTGCGTCATCGAGCTGTACGTGTGTCAAGAACTCGGAGGTGCCGGAGTAACGGTGCTTGGATCGGTTGGACCGGGAGGATGTACGACTACTTCCTCTACGTTGCGTCAACGCTTCCGCTTCGGTCTACGAGGGTACCTAAACAACACTCTCCCCTCTCGTTGCTATGCATCACCATGATCTTGCGTGTGCGTAGGAAATTTTTTGAAATTACTACGTTCCCCAACAGCCGCTGCCAGCGCCCTCCTGGTCGTTGAAGAAGAGCGGCTTGGCCAAGGCCGCGGCAGCCGCCCTGTCGACGGCCGCTGCCCTGGAGTCCACCCTTGGCGGAGGCGGCAGCTCTTTGTCGGTCCCGGCGAAGAAGGTGCCCACCGGGTCGTCGGCCTGCGCACTGGCCGACGCCAGAGGCAGGGGCTTGGGGGGCGCGAGCAGAGTGTTGGAGGACCGCGGTCCCCGTAGCGGCGCCCCCCGTGGCCGTAGTCGTCGCGTCTCTCCTTACGGGGGCCGCGGTCGCGCCGCGAGGTAGGGGTGCGGCTGCGACGGCGCTCCGGAGCGGGGGCGGGGTTGGGGACGGCGGGCTCCTTGCCACGACCACACCCGAGGAGAGTGTCCTTCCAAGACCTCCTCTGGCCCCCATCGCCGTCGCCGTCGTGGCTGCGCCGGTGGCTCAAAGAAGGCATGCCCTTGCAACCAGAGGACGCAACCTGCGCGGGCGGGCGCAGACGTGGCCCCATGTCCAGCGCCGGCCTGCCGTCCTCCACACCAGCCACCCAGCTCCCCGCGTGCGGGTAGCGTGGGTACGGGCGGTCGTCATCGGAGGAGGAAGGGAGGCCACTCTGCCTGGAGTTGGAGGAGTGCGGGGACAGTGGCGCCCAGTCTTCGACGCGGTCGATGTGAACGAGCACATCCCAGCGCAGCAGGTTGGGCGGTGGCGCAACGGCCCGGCTGGGGGGGCGAGAAGCCGAGCATCTCCTCCACCCGGCCGGCGCCACGGGCATGCTTCCAGAGGGTGCGCTTGGTGGGGATGTGGTGCAGCTGCCACACCCACACCCAGACCGCGAACAGCTTCGTGTCCGCGCGCTCGAACGTGCGGCTGTCGAGGCGGTCGATGATGACCGCGTCGCCCAGTGCGTCCTTCGCGCCTTCCAGGGTCCAGAGCTGCATCGGCAGCTTCTCCATGACCACGCGCACGTGCAGCATCCAGGTGTCGTGGATAGCGTGCGTGTCCTCCCTCCATGGCTCCAGCAGGAAGGAGACGCCGTCCACCACAATCGAGCCCCTCCGAACGACGAGGTCCTTGTGGGCCGGCATGGTGAAGTGGATGAAGAAGTCCTCGGGGTCGTGCTCGATGGCGCGGCCGATGGAGAGGGGGCTGGCCGCGTGGAGCTTGCTCACCGCGGTGACCACCACCGCGTGCTGCTGCAGCAGGAAGATCTACTGCTCCATCTCCGGGGTGGAGGCGATCACCTTGTGGCTCGTCCTCGGCCGGCGCCCATGGTCGACGCAGGGGGCGCCCGACGAGGCCATCTCCGGCGGAGGGGGGCTGGCCCGGGGGGGGGGGGGGGGAGACCAGGCGGTCGCGCACCGGACAAGCCTGCCGCCCGGCCCGCTCCTTGGACCTCCGATTTTGGGGGCACTCCTTGCCGATGTGGCCCGGGCGCTTGCAGATGATGCAGTGGAGGGGGTCGTGGCAGTCGATGCGGCAGTGGTGCGGGCTGAGGTAGCGGAAGCAGAGGCCTCTGAACTTGCTTAAGAAGGCCTCGTGGCCCGGCGCATGCGGATGCCGCCCGGATCCAGGCGCGCGACGGTGCCCCTGGCGGACCGGCGGGGATTTACCCGCCTTCTTGCTCCTGCGGGACTGGTACACCGTCCATCCGCCATCAATGGCGGTCGGCCCGGAAGGGGGGGTGGGGAAGGCACAACCACAATGGATCGAAGACGTTGCTGCCCTTCAGGGGGTGGCGGGCTCAGATCCCTCGGTCCGGACGGCCGGGCGCCCTCGAGGTCGGCGCTCCGCTGCAGGATTTGCGGAGGCGTCCCCCACTCCAGCGCGGCCGGAGAACGCGGAGAGGAAGGGGCAGTGCAAGATCCAAGGGGTTCACTGCCTTCCCCCTAGCCAGAGCCTTGAAGACGAGCCGGTGAGGGGGCGGGGGAGCAGGGCGGGTCCGTTGGCAGCATGGGATGCCCCGTCATGCCCGGCGGGGCGGTGCGGAGGGAGGGGCTTGGGGCGGTGGCCGCCGCGGCCGGAGTGGCCAGCGGCGCAGGGCGGGGGAGCGTGCTCTCGGGCGCTCTCACAGAATGCGGAGGAGCGGGTTTGGAGACGTCACTGCCAAAGGTCAAAACTGGAATTCGTGCGTGTCCATGAGGTTGGTATTCGCTATGAACTCGGAATGATGTCCATAGATCAACCACCAGTCGTAGTGGTGCTCTTTGTATTTGACACGACGTAATGTGGCTGATGAACCAACCGACGAGCACATGTACATGCCACAAGTCTCTGTCGAGCAACTCTGCCTGCTTCGTAGTTGCTTTATACTCCATTCGTATCAAAATATAAAACGTTCTTTGACATTATTAGAGTGTCAAAAAAGTCTATATTTTGATACGGAGGGAGTGGTATGCCCCCCTCCACACACATACACACACACACTAACGAGCAGATCCAGAGATGTAGACCAGTATTTACTGAATCACGATCATCGTTGCTTGGACATTGGAACCGTAAGTCCGTAAAATCTTGTCATTTGTCAATAAGTTGATTAGTACACCAAAACTCTGTATCCTCCAGCTTACGCACAGAGATCATAAGTGGAATTGATCACATCTAACCTCATGAAAGATGGCATATACACATCCTCTGCGACTAACCAACTAGCTAGCTACTCCGGTTGTTCAATTTGTTGTCAGTGGTGCCTAGGGCTGTGAACACTTGGAACATAATAGTCTTCCTGGAACTCCGGCAACCCATGGGCCACTGTTCTAACTTCGCTCACAGTACCAGCGCTCCCTGTCTTCTCGCTCGCCGATCCACCGGAACCCTTGACCGCATCATTGATTGGTTTCTGCATTGAGCAACACAAGCAGGTTAATTAGCGCCTGTAGAAAGGCTCATCCAAAGATTCAGGCAATGAAACAGAATATCAGAATCACTACTTACATTGAGCACTGGGTTGCCACCGCCGTCGCTGCTGACTGACGCCCGGGTCTCTCCGTCTAGCCGGATGCCTTCAACCTCCGTGGCTGACAGTACAAGAAGCACGATCACAGCTGCACCCAGTGGCAAGTAGCTGGAAATGGAACTCCTCATCATGTCAGAGATTGATGTCACTGACTACCTAGGGGAGTATATTTCAGTCTTCAGCTAAGAGGGTATAGAGAGAGGAGAGGCTAATCAAGTCGTTTGAGCTGAACCATGCATCTAACCTCATGAGAGATGATATATGTACATCCTGCTTTTCAACCCGCACCAGTGTTTGCTGCACTTATGTCTGTCATGAGTGGTCTATCTGCAACATATACAAATTAAACAATTATGCTTACAAGTGCAAATGTCGCTGGATCACTACCTTCAATTAACTTTAATTAATGGAGAACGTCCTTGCATGCCACCCTAAATGGGAGGATGTCTCCACAAAAGTTGGCCCATGAACAATTTGTTTAAGCCACTAGTTTGTTCATTAGTTAAACCAAATGCATCACTTTAAATTAGCTGCTAAGCACAAGAAGCTTTAGGTTTTTGTGTTTGGTCACAGGTGCCGCGCGCATTGCCCAGTCCCGGAAAGTTGCCTGGAAAGTTGGGTGCCGGTCTGCCTAGTCTAGCTAACGGCTTAGGTGCGACCGAACCCTAAACCCTAGGGAACCTGGGTCTTCTGAAAGCTTCTACTACATGTGGGGCTGGATAAGTTGGATTTAATGATGTGGAGGGTTTCAGCGTGTTTACCTTCTGAAATGAAATACATGAACAAAGAGAACTAAGAGCATCTCTAACGGAACTCTCAAAAATGGTTAACTCCTCAAAAGATTCCATTTTGAGAGGGTCAGCCACAGCTAATCAAAGGCTCATAAGGTTAACTCAGGAGTTAAGTCTCAAGTTCCCCCCACTCTCTCTATTTTGAGCAGCGGCCACCAACTCTCATCAAAAGCTTCCTTTTCTCCTCTCCCACGCACATGGCGCCTCTCCGGCCTCCGCCACTACAACCACCAGGCTGCCTGAGAATGGAACTGTTGGCCGCCTTCGCACTCTGGTGAACACTCCTGCTGGCGTTTGACATCCACGCCAAGGAAGCGGCTTAGGACGAAGACAGTCTTGCGCTCCACTACGTCCCACGAGGACTGGCGGCAAGGCCGCGCCATTCGTGAAGACGACCGGCCACCCTCCGGTTGCTTTGGTCATCACCAAGCATACAAGGAAGCTGACGTCGGTGGGCAAGTCCCTAGACGAGGCAATGGCGAAGAAGAGGAAAAAGCCATCCACTCCAACGCCTCCTCTTCCGTCTCCGACCACTCCACTCACCTCCTCCGCCAACACCTACAACCACCGCAACCCCCGACAAGGATCATGCCCGCCAAGTGTCCGACACAATTCCTGAAAGGTAAAAAATAGCATTTTTTCTGTTTTGTTGATGAATTTTTGTGATGCAATGCGACGATGATTGCATGACATGTTGGTTCTTGGTGGTTTAGTGTAGATGAATATGATGTTACAAGTTTCATGTCTCAATTTGATGAATCGCACATACTCGAACTTGATGACATATCGATGTCTATGGCTGATGATCGTGAGAGGGAGGAGGATGACCCTGAAGCGGAGGAGGTCAATGAGCCTGTGGAGACACAAACAAGTGTGTAGAAGACAAGATCAGTGAACTATCGTAGCCAAGAAGACATTGCTTTGTGTTTTGCTTGGATGAATGCGTCCTTTGGTGTCTAGGTTTGTACTGATGAAATGAATGAGAGGTTTTGACAAAGAATTGAAGAGTACTACTTGAGCAATGTGGCTGTTCCTTCCAACTGTGCTCAAGGTTCTATTGCCCACCGGTGGGGTGTGATCCAAGATCAATGCAATCGATGATTTGGTTGTGTTGACCAAGTCAACCTCACCATGAGTGGGGTGACAATCAATGAGTATGTGTCTATCATCCAAGTCCTATACAAGTAACACAACAAGAATGGTGGTTGCAAACCGTTCGTGCTGCACCATTGGTACAAGGAGCTAGTTGGTCATGGTAAGTGGATAAGGATAAACTTCAAAACCACTACATAGAGGGCAATAATTAGCATATCGGTTGATGCTAACGACAAGCATGATGAAAATCCTCACACTAGGCCAAATGGGCAAAAGATCGCAGAAGAGGGAAAGAAAAATGCAGGCGTCGACGTGTACCAAGAGGAGCTTTGTGCTATGATCGAGACCTTCTTTTTTTTTGCGGACGCTATGATCGAGACCAAGAAAGCATTGGCAGCAGAAAGGAAGGTAGAGAATATAGCAAGGTCAAACGAGCTCATGTTCATGGAGGATTAGAAGTGGAGAAAAAAGGTGGCAGCCGAATCGAGGAAGGTGGAAGTGGAAGATACGGGATTGCACTCGAGGAGGACAGACTTGCAAAAGAGAAGAAGACAGAAGAGTGTGCTATCATGTTCATGGATCCGAGCACGATGGATGACACGATAAAGCAATATTGGCAACTCACTCGTGGTGAGATTTTTGCCAAGTTGATATATGCCCTGGTGGTGATGGTGGCGGCCGTGGTGATGGTGGTGGTGATTGTGTCCGCCATGGTGATTGCTGGCCGTGGTAATGGTGGTGGTGATGCTGGGCATGGGAGTGCTTGATTTTGTGTAACATGAAATTGATAGGGGCTGGTCCAAGACATAAGACACGCTATGTGGTTTTTTTTTTTTTTTTTTTTTTTTGCTAAACTTGATCGATTTGGTGGCTTTTGGATGAAGTATATGCATTTTTTAAATTGAGTTACTGGATTGGATGAATTATATGTATATCTGTAGTCAAATTGTTGTATATGGTGCATTTGAATCATTCATACTGTTGATGAAATATGGTGCATTTGTTTCAAATGTACGTGCCCAATAATGAAAGAAATTGGACATTCTTTTTAGAAAGTTACAGGATAGGGGTTCGGCCAGAGATGCTCCAAGGCAGGCACCATATGCGAGTTGCCCGTATTTTTTTTCTACATGAGCCGATTTCTTCGTCCTCCCCCTCCGTGGCGCCATTTCCTAACTCCCTCTGCCTTTTTTTAACAAACTGCCATCTTGAGAGCGTCATGTACTACATTCTTTAGTTACAGCACTTATCCTTGCCTTCCAAAAGGTGGCTAGCTAGCCCCATCAATCATCTAGTTATCATTGAGCATGTTTCAGAAACAGTGGGTGTGTATACTATGCAGGTTCTTTCTTGTTAGTTATAACTTAGGACTTGCTATGCAGAGGCCGGGTGTCACTCGTCATGTTTATTATCCACTTGATGGTATATTTTGAGTTAATAAAGGCACCCTTCTTTATCGAAAAAAAGTTATAATTAGGACTGTCTTCCGATCAAACAAATTGGTGGTTCTATTTGCAGGTTGTCGTCAGGTTACTGAAAATCGTGATCTGTAATTGTGCAAGCCCACACGAGACTGATCGATCAAGAGGCAGGCAACAACTCACATATGTTCCTTGAAATCGTATTGCCAAGAATATTAGCACATCAACGCTATGTCATGTGCCCACTGCGTGAGCTTACATGAACTTTACAAAGTAATTCTGGCAGCCTGCAGCCGCCGTGTCTACCTAGCTAGATAGTCAGTTCTAGATAGAGATCATCGTCAAGAGAGGAAATAAAGAAGAATTTGCGCCATCAATGGTGCCTAGGGCTGTGATCACTTGGACCATAGTAGTCCTCATGAAACTCCGGCAACTTATGCGCCGCCGCGCTAACTTCATCTGCAGCAACGTGGACGCTCCTCTTTGTCTCGCTTGTCGAGCCAGCAGATCCCTCGATGGCATTGGTCCCAATCGGTTTCTGCATTGACGACACTGAGTTGCCACCGCTGCTGCTGAGTGATGCCCGCGCCTCTGCATCTAGCCGGATGGCTTCAGCCTCTGTGGCCGCCATCAGTACCAGAAGCAAGATCACAGCTGCAGCCAGTGTCAAGTATCTGGAACTGCAACTCCTCATCTTGTGAGAGATCAATGTCATTGACTAGCTGGAGAGTATACTTCAGTGAGTCTTCAGCTCAGGAGAGGGTGTAGAGAGGAGAGGTTAGCTAGGCTAATGAAGTCGTTTGAACTGAAGCATGCATCTAATCTCGTGAGAGATGGTATATATGCATTCAGCTTTGCAACCCGTCCCGGTGTTTGATACACTAATGTCTGCCAGGAGTGCTTTATCAAAAGCATATACAAATTAAACAACTACTCCCTCCGTTCCAAAATAGATGACCCAACTGTATACTAACTTCAATATAAAGTTGGGTCATCTATTCTGGAACGGAGGGAGTATTTCTTAGTGCAAATGGCTCTTGATCACTGCAACTAATTAACTCAAATATATAGAGACCGTCCTTGCATGCCACCCTAAATAGGAGGATGTTTCCACAAAAAGTTGGGCCATGAACAATTTGTTTAAGCCACTAGTTTGTTCCTTAGTACTTAACCAAATACTACAACACTTTAAATTAACTGCTAAGCACAAGAAGCTTTAGGTTCTTGTGTTTGGTTCCAGGTGCCGCACGCATTGCCCGGTCCTGGAAGGTTGGGTGCTGGTCTGTCTAGTCTAGCTAACGACGTACGTGCATTGACAGAGGCTGCGTGCCTGCGTCTTACGAAAGCATCTACGGGGAGAAGAGAAAATCCTGGCGGTTATGTTGGATTAATCTGCGGACACGCTTTGAATGTAGCTTTTACGTGCTTGGAATGGTAGCTGGCTCTAGCTCTGTACATGCTCTATATTTTGTTTTCCTGGTGATCATATTGGTCCTGTTTGAACTAAATATACCCCCCTCCCCCCCCCCCCCCCCCCCCCCCACATCGGAAATAAGTGTAGTTCAAATTTGAGCTAAAACCAGGACACTTATTTCCTATCGGAGGGAGTACCAGAGAGCACAACACACACAATATACAACATGGCCGCAGTATGTTATTTCTGGTCTGGATGCGATCCAAGACGGCGCCCGCTTCTGGGCCTGCGCAGGAGCCAAAGGATTGAGTAGTATCATCCCTGTAACATAGACTGGTATCTGGGCTGAGCAACCCATTCCATGCTCACTATGCATCCCGGACACGCCTTGTAGTGTACGTGCCCCTGATGCTTAACCTGTATGTTCTCCCCTCTCTATCAATGCAATGATACGCTGACCGTAGCGTATTCGAAAAAAAATGTTATTTCTGGTTGAATACTGGAGAACCACGTTAGCCTGCTTTCTAATGATTACGAATAAGAATACTACTCCCTCCGTCCCAAAATCCGTCCCAAAATAAGTGTCTCTAATACAAACTCAAGACACTTATTTTGGTACGGAGGGAGTATAATGTTATTTTCTCTTCTTCTTTTTTGCCTTTTTTGTCGACCCTCGCTTCCTTTTCTGCACACATTACCTATGTTGAGAACGTCATGTACTGCATTCTTTAGTGCCAATACTTATCCTTACCTTGCAAAAGGTGGCTAAGCTCAATCAATCATCTACTTATCATTGAGCATGTGCGAAATAGTGGTTGCACGTAGCTTTAGTGCACCGTCCTACCCGGGCGTAAAGTAGCCAACAGCACTGCAGCATATCCGGCAACGCTTCCACTCTTTGGGGTTGGTATGCATGGGCTCCGAACTAGTATGTGCTTTGCCCACAAATCAACCACCGGCAGTTTACATAGTGCTCACTGTACATGCACTTAGAATAATTCTCTATATAAAATTCTGAACGCTCTCACTAACTAGGCGCCAGGAGTCTTGCAACTAGGCTTACAAAAAAAAGGAGTTTTGCAACTACATTGTTTGTTTGTACTCCCTCCGTTCCTAAATATAAGTCTTTTTAGAGATTCCACTACGAACTACATACGGAGCAAAATCTGTGAATCTACACTCTAAAATATGTCTATATATATCTGTATGCACTAGTAGAAAAGGGGGAATTTGTCCCGGTTCGTAAGGGCCTTTAGTCCCGGTTCATGAACCGGAACTAATGGGTCGTTACTAATACCTCCCCCCTTTAGTCCCGGTTCTAACACGAACCGGGACAGATGGTCCTCCACGTGGCCGGTGCGCCAAGCCCAGGCAGGGGGGGGGGGGGGGGGGCTTTGGTCCCGGTTGGTGGCACCAACCGGGATCAAAAGGCATCCACGCGTCAGCATTCCAGTGGCTGGGATTTTTGTTTTTTTTAAAGGGGGGGTTGGGGGTTTTGGGGGGTTAATTTAGGTGTTTCATATATTGTGTTAGGTAGCTAATTAATTAATAGAGAGAAGTGTCCTCTCTTATGTCCGTGCTTGGTCGACGCTACGTACTATACATAGAGAGGCCCTCGACACGCTAGCTAGTAAGAAAATGAAGGGAACCATTAAGTACAGAAGTTCGTCATGCATACCGAGAGAAGTGATCGATCGACCTCTCCTTCTCCGAGAGATTGGCCGAACAACAAGTTTTCGTATTATCTATCCGACGCTACTGGCTACATACATGTACAATATGTAAGATCTCTTAATTACAATCCCCTAGCAATTGAAATCAACTTCCACATGGTATTCTCCGGCTTTATTGATGACGTGGTCAAGAAAGAATCCCGCCAATTCCTCTTGAATTGCTTTCATGCGATCTGGTTCTAGGAGTTCATTCCGCATCTGCCTCGTCTAATTTGAAGAAGGGGGTTAATTAATACATATATATGAATGAAACTCAACAGAAATGATGGTGTAATAAAATAAAATTGTGAATATTATTGCTTACGCACTTCATATTGTCTTTTAGAGTAGCCCCGCTTATTTTTCAAAGTCGCGTTGTGGATGAACTCGCACACGTAGTATCCACAGAAATCATTCCCTTGTTCCTGTCACAAGCACTTTACGAGAAATAGAGGTCAATCAAACTGATAATGAAGCATTATAAATGGCATTGATAAAAGTATAGCTATAGAATCAACGGGAGATGCGTGCAACTAGCTAGCCAGTAGTACTTACTTTCGGGTATGTATATCGCAGCTCCTTCGGCAGTCCCGGAGCTCCTGCGGTGAACTGTTTCCAAACCCTGCAAGACAAAGAAAATAATTATTATTACTTGAGATATCAGGAAATGAACAAAAAGTTGCCGATATGGTGCGATAATGATCGATTGAACTTACTTGTTGAGCAATTCATTCATGTCCGCATAGGTTTCGGGATCTTTCCGTCTCGAGTCTAAGACGGTTACTAGTCCCTGCTCAAGTTTAATCTCCAGAAGAACATAGTGGAAGCTGCGCACGCATGCATAACTCATCAATTACATTACTATAACCTCGCTCGAGTAATAAGGGAAACCGAATATGCACACGACAGTAACACTCACTCGCCGTTGTAAGGAAAGAGTATGGTATCTTTGTTTTGATTTTTGATCAACGATTGTAGCAAGTTGGCCTCGGCATCTTCGACGTGCTTTTTAATCTGATTATCATCTATGATATTTGTGTTAATGAACCTAATATCATAGATTTCTTGTTTTCTGCACTCGACGATCTTCAATCTGCATAATACAGTGAGGATAATAGATTATAAATACATGCAATGAAAGAGCCGAGCTATATATAGAGACTTAATGATAGAAATAGTACTTATAGATAGTAGCAAAAGACCGTTAATTTATCGAGGGCCTTTTGATTGAACAACGCGAAGAACTCCTCAAATGGAACACACAACAGATCAGTTCCAACGAGGTCGTGCTCCTCTTTAATGTGCAGATACAAACTATTCGTCCCCCCAGACTCTCTGCAGGTTTTCATGTACCAATTATGGAATCTTCGCATCATCGTTGTTAGAGATTTTTCATCTTTGACGAGAGGCTTCCCGTACTCGTATCTGTGTTCGTCCACCTCCATGAAATGAGAAAGTTGATCATCAGGCAGGTAATCTTGTAGATTGCCATAACCGGGCACCATCCCCGGAGCATTAGCGACGATGTTGCTGCTAGACACATTGAGCGGGGGGCACGATTGATTTGCTTGTTCGCCGAGCTGGGCAACTTTTTTCGCAGCTGCTCGTTCTCTTGACCTTTGATGTCTGACAGTACTTCCCGACCGCTCCGCTTGGAGATATGTCTATTCAGTAATGCGGGCATAGTTGGTTCTCGGCGGAGACTTTGCCGGTTTCCTTAGGGCATCGAGAGTGCGCTTTGCTTTCACCGGGTCTACCTTCTCCTCTGGAGGTGGATGTCTCTTTGCTTTCACCCCTTCAAAGAACTCCTTCACGTGAGTCCGCACGATCGTATCATTTTCCTCCTCGGTCCTCTCGTACGGTAACTTCTCTAGAGGCTTGAGAGGTGGGCCGTATCTGTATTGCCTCCCGCCTCTGGTTGTGCTGCTAGACGCCGGAGCAGACGGAGCGGCTGCGGCGTCTGTCTTCTTTCGTGCTTGCTTACGAGGCAGAGGAGAAGGACTACGACGCGCCGAAGCAGCCGGGGCGGCGGCAGGTCTCTTCCGCCCTTGATGGCGAGGCGGAGAAGGAGGAGGTTGCTGGCTGCTCGGGCGCGCCGGCACAGGCGGAGAAGGAGGCGGAGTGCCGCCACGCGCCGGAGAAGGAGGCGGAGTGCTGCCACGCCTGCCCTGATCGTCACTCGCCGGAGGAGGAGGCGGTGGAGGAGGCGGAGTGCCCTGACTCACCGGAGGAGGAGAAGAAGGCGGAGGCGTCCAGTTCGGAAGGTTGATGAGCTCCTTCCGCCATAGGCATGGAGTCTTCAGAGCAGAACCCAGCCTAGTCTCCCCTTCACCGGTAGGGTGGTCAAGCTGGAGGTCCTCAAATCCCTCCGTTATTTCATCCACCATCACCCTAGCATATCCTTCTGGAATCGGCCGGCAGTTATAAGTTGCGCCGAGTCCAGTAGAATAAACAGGGCCAACAGCCGCCTTGACCTTAAAATTCATCCATCGTGTCATAATGTGGCAATTTTGAGACTCCGTGATAGCATCCACGGGATAGCTGGCAGGAGCCGTCAAGACATGCTCCGGCTAAAGCAGCTCGGTGGAAGCCACGCTGCTTCTCCGCTGAGATGGCGGGGTAGCTTCAGGGGAAGCTTCGGCAGGTCGTTTGCTGCGATCTGCTGCTTCTCGTTCCTCTAGCCCCATTACCCTTTCGTGCAGCGCCTGCAGTTGGCCCTACTCCAGTTTCTTCCTCCTCTCGTGGGTTTTGTAACCCCCTGCGTCCGGAAAACCAACCTTCCACGGAATAGAGCCTGGCGTGCCTCGTGTCCGTCCAGGGTGCTCAGGATTCCCGAGGGCCATTGTGAGATCGTCCTTCTCCCTGTCTGGAACGAACGTCCCTCGCCGCGCTACATTGATATAGTGCCGAAGGTTCTTGACTGGTATTTTCAGTTGCTCGTCCGTCCAACGGCACTTCCCTGATACAGGGTCCAAGGTTCCGCCAGCCCCCAAGAACCAAGTCCGGCAACGGTCTGGCCAGTTCATTGTCTCTAGTTCGATCCCTTTTTCAAGCAGATCATTCTCAGCCTTGGACCACTTAGGCCGGGCTTTGAGGTAGCTACCTGACCCCGTGCGATTGTGAAGCTTCTTCTTCGCGGCATTTTGCTTGTTTGTCACCGACATCTTCTTACTCTTTTCCGATGTCTTGTGGGCCACAAATGCGGGCCAGTGATCTTTGATCTTCTCATATTTGCCGATGAATTCTGGTGTCTCTTCTTTATCGACAAACTTGTTCAGCTCTTTCCTCCACCTCCTGAATAGGGTTGCCATCTTCTTAAGAGCACAAGACTTGATTAATTGCTCTTTAACTGGCTTCTCCGGATCCTCCTCTGGCGGTAGGGTGAAATTTGCCTTCAGCAGAGTCCAAAGATCTTCTTTCTGCATACCATTGTTGCATGCTGATCGGGATCTTGTCCCTAACAAGAACCCCACACTGAGCAGAAAATGCGTTCTTTGTCCAGATGGGTTCAATTGGTTCGCCGTCGGGCGCGATTTCTCTGATCTCAAACCTTTCATCCGAGCTCAACTTTTTCTTTGGGCCTCGTCTCCTTACTGAAGTTGTGCTCGATCCGGAGGGCTAGAAATTAAAAGGAAGAAAGACGAGAGTAATTAATATGTGTACATATACCAAAACAATGGATGCATCAATTAACTAGTCAGCACGGGCTTAACTAATCTATATATATATATATATATATATATATATATATATATATATATATATATATATATATATATAGGGATTGACTATTCGTCACCCTGGGTGAGGAATAGTTATTCTTCACCCCCCTCTATTTTACTATCAATGGACCGTAATTTTACGTTCCGTAAATTTTGCCTTATTTCTGAAGTAAAAAGAGACCGTAAGAAAATATATAATCATTGGAAAAAATATTTTATGTTATGTAAAATTACAAATTTAAAAACATAGTGTAAAATACACATAAACTGTAAATTTTCTTGTCTTATGACCTATATTTTTATTTTCTTATGTCAAATTTTACGTCGTGAATCGATAGGAATGTAACTATTTGAATTCCAAACATAATTTAATTATGAAATGATCGTAAGATTACCTCAGGTGAAGAATAACTTATTCTGCACCCTGGGTGATGAATAGTAACACTATATATATATATATATATATATATATATATATATATATATATATATATATATATATATATATATATATATATATATATATATATATACCTGGCCGGACTCGGTTCGGTCACCGGAGCAGTTAGCACGGTCTCTTTCTTGTACCTCCATTGTGTCACCGGAGCCATCATGAACATAGCCCTCTTCTTGTACCGGCATTAATGGGCCGAAGCCATCATGAACATAGCCATATTCTTCACCCAGTCCTTCCTGACCATCGGTGTCGTTGAGAAATGACGCAACCTCATCACTTCCTTGTGCGATTATGTCCCCCAACATCGCTTCTGTTGCTTCGTCTCGGGAGTGCTCCATAGTTTCTGCAAATATTTACAACATGTCAATCATTATTCAAACATGGTACAGATGGATATATATTAGTGGCAAACGTAGAACTAGCTAGCTAATCACAATAAGGAATCATGTTAGTAGCCTCGACGCTGCTTCTCTAGGGTTTGGGGTGGCCTCGACACAATGCTTCAAGGGTTTCGGGTGGCCTCGATGACAACGCGCTCTTTTAACTTGGTAAATTTGGGTGGCCTCGAGAGAGTTAATTTGTTAGGTAGGGGCGCGGCGGGAGGGGGTAGGAGACCAACATCGTTTTTTCTCTAGGGTTTGGGTGTCCTCGAGAGTTTTGGTCGAGCGAGAGGGCCGAGGAGGGTGCTGCCGTGGTATAAGTTATCACGGTCGAGAGAGGGTATATATATCGACCACCCCTCATGTCGGAGTTATCCGGGAGGGGGTTATATCGACAACGACGTGACATACATATACATGGGAAAATAATGTTATCGGGGAGGGGGTATCGGTTCCCCCCCCCCCTCGTGTTGAAGTTTCTTCTTTCTCCTCTATTCCTTTCTTCTTCTTCTTCTTCTTCTCCTCTATTCCTTTCTTCTTCTCCTCTTCTTTTTCTTCTTTTTTCCTCTTCTTATTTATTTCTTCTCTTCTTCCTCTCATCTTCTTCTCCTTTCTTCCTCTTCTTATTTTCCTTTTTCCTCTCCTTCTTTTTCTTCTTCTTCTCCCTTCTTCCTTCTTCCACTTTTCTTCCTTTTCCTTATTTTACTTTTTCCTCTACACTAACCTAATTAAAATGCACTAACCTAAAATCAATATCTACTAACAACCTAAATAAAAAATTAATACATATATGAAAAAACATATATAAACAAAAAAATGCTATGAACATTATATTCATACATACATAGCCACATCCATTCATCATATAGCTACCACCTACATATATACATTAATTATATATATGAAAAATATGCAATGAACAAAAAAATACACATGTATGTATGAAAAAAAGCACTGAACACAGAGCCTCGACGGCGGCGGCTCACAACGGGGGCGGCCGGCGAGGGCGACGGCGGCGGCGGAGAGGGCGTCGGCGACGACCACGGCGGGCCGGGGCAGGGGCGTGGCCGGCGATGACGGTGACGGTGGGGGGCGGGTCGTGGGGCAGGGGCGCGCTCGGGGGTGACGGCGACGACGGGCGCAGGCGACGACGACGGCGTCGGCGGGGGCGGCCGACGGGCGGCGTCGGGGCAGCGCCTGGCGGCGACGGGGCAGGGGCGACGACGGGGGCGCGCGGACGGCGTCGGGACGGCGCGCGGACGGCGTCTGGGCGGCGGGCGGCATCGGGGCAGCGGACGGCGTCGATCTGGGCAGCCTGGCAGCGTCGATGAGCTCGACGTCGTCGGGCGGGCCGGGGGGCAACTGGCGATGTGTTCGTCAAATTTTTCTAAGTGTTGTATATATAGCAAGAGCATTGGTCCTGGTTCGTGAAACCAACCAGGACTAATGCCCCCTTTAGTCCCGGTTGGTGGCACCAACCGGGACTAAAGGGGGGGCATTGGTCCCGGTTGGTGCCACGAACCAGGACCAAAGGGTTGCATTGGCCCCGGTTCGTGGCACCAACCGGGACCAATGGCCTTGCACAGCGGCGTGGTGGTGGGAGTTTAGTCCCACCTCGCTAGTTGAGAGCGCCCCGCACCTGTTTATAAGCACCGCTGCCTCTTCCCACTCGAACTCCTCTGAACTGCAGGCCAATGGGCCTAATCTGACACTGCTTTGCCTGTGGGCCTGCTGGGCCTTCTGTGGGCCTGAATCCTAGCCCATGGAAGGGTTTCTAGTCGTATTCAGGCCGTGGGGGCCCAGTAGGAGGCATTTTTTTGTTTTCTTTACTTATTGTTGCTATTTTTATTTTTTTCCAGTTTTCTGCATTATTTATTTTCTTTTGTTTTTTGCTTTATTTTTTAATTCCTTTTGCTTTTAGTTTTAGGAAAATTATAAACTTTCTGTTAGTGCCATTAGTTTTCACATTTGAAAACACTTTTTTCTTTTTTTGTTTTCTTTCTTGCTTTATTTATTTTATTTTGTTTCTACTTACAACAAAATACTTGTTGTTGCTATTTTTAATTATTTTCTAGTTTTTAGTTTTTTTTCTGCATTATTTATTTTCTTTTGTTTTTTGCTTTATTTTTTAATTCTTTTTTGCTTTTAGTTTTAGAAAAATTATAAACTTTCTGTTAGTGCCATTAGTTTTCAAATTTGAAAATACTTTTTTTTGTTTTCTTGTTTTCTTTGTTGCTTTATTTATTTTCTTTTGTTTCTACTTACAACAAAATACTTATTGTTGCTATTTTTATTTTGTTTTCTGCATTTTTTTCTTTATTTTTAATTCTTTTTTCTTTTAGGTCAGCAAAATTATAAACTTTCTGTTAGTGTCATTAGTTTTCAAATTTGAATAGTTAAAATTTGAATTCTTTGAAATTTGTGTGAATCACAAGTTTGTGATTAACTTTACTAAAAAAGTGAACATAGATGCGCCTATAGAGTGTTCTTGGTGTGAACATAGTTGACAAGGAGCGAAACGGGATTAATGGTATTACGAGGGCCGAACCATAAGACATTAAAGCATTTCAAATGAACTCTGAAAAAGTTGAAAGTTGGCATGCTATCATAAATTCACCCACATAGCATGTGCATGTACAAAATGGACAATGGTGTCATACTCGTCTGTTACAAAGTTGGCATGGTATCATCATAATAGTTGCGGGAGAAAGTCTTCACTTTTTCTTCGCTTGTGTCATTTTCTTATTGCGCCGTAACCATGGATAATCTTCATCGTTTATCAGGATGCTGGAGTCAGCCTTGACTTTGAAGGGAGGAATTTCATGAAACTTTTCATAATATTCAGACATGTCTGTCTTGCCCTCCACTCCTACGATGTCCCTTTTTTCTTAAAGAACTATGTGGCGCTTTGGCTCATCGTATGATGTATTCGCTTCCTTATCTTTTCTTTTTCTCGGTCTGGTAGACATGTCCTTCACATAGATAACCTGTGCCACATCATTGGCTTGGACGAACGGTTCGTCAGTGTACCCAAGATTTTTCAGATCCACTGTTGTCATTCCGTATTGTGGGTCTACCTGTACCCCGCCTCATGACAGATTGACCCATTTGCACTTAAACAAAGGGACCTTAAAATCATGTCCGTAGTCAAGTTCCCATATGTCCACTATGTAACCATAATATGTGTCCTTTCCCCTCTTGGTTGTTGCATCAAAGCGGACACCACTGTTTTGATTGGTGCTCTTTTGATCTTGGTCAATCATGTAAAATGTATTCCCATTTATCTCGTATCCTTTCCAAATCAATACAGTAAAAGATGGTCCCCTGGACAACAAGTACAGCTCATCACAAACAGTGTTATCACCTCTGAGACGTGTTTCTAACCAACTGCTGAAAGTCCTAATGTGTTCACATGTAATCTAGTCGTCGCACTGCTCCGGGTGTTTGGAGCGCAGACTGTTCTTGCGTTCATCGACATCGGGGTCACCAAGGTAGAGTTCTATAGAACTGTGTAGTGTGCTTGAGACCAAGAATATCCGTCCCTGCATATTATTGAGTCCCTTCCAAGCGTGTCTTTTCCAGTCAGTCTCCCCTCATACCGCGATTTAGGGAGACCTATCTTCTTAAGGCCAGGAATGAAGTCAACACAAAACCCGATGACATCCTCTGTTTGATGGCCCATGGAGATGCTTCCTTCTGGCCTAGCGCGGTTACGGACATATTTCTTTAGGACTCCCATGAACCTCTCAAAGGGGTACATATTGTGTAGAAATACGGGGCCCAGAATGACAATCTCGTCAACTAGATGAACTAGGACGTGCGTCATGATATTGAAGAAGGATGGTGGGAACACCAGCTCGAAACTGACAAGACATTGCACCACATCACTACTTAGCCTTGGTATGATTTCTGGATCGAACACCTTCTGAGAGATTGCATTGAGGAATGCACATAGCTTAACAATGGCTAATCGGACATTTTCCAGTAGAAGCCCCCTCAATGCAACCGGAAGCATTTGCGTCATAATCACGTGGCAGTCATGAGACTTTAGGTTCTGAAACTTTTTCTCTGCCATATTTGTTATTCCTTTTATATTCGACGAGAAGCCAGTCGGGACCTTCATACTAAGCAGGCATTCAAAGAAGATTTCCTTCTCTTCTTTGGTAAGAGCATAGCTGGCAGGACCTTCATACTGCTTTGGAGGTATGCCGTCTTTTTTGTGCAAACGTTGCAGGTCCTCCCGTGCCTCAGCTGTATCTTTTGTCTTCCCATACATGCTCAAGAAGCCTAGCAGGTTCATGCAAAGGTTCTTCGTCACGTGCATCACGTCGATCGAAGAGCGGACCTCTAGGTCTTTCCAGTAGGGTAGGTCCCAAAATATAGATTTCTTCTTCCACATGGATGCGTGTCCCCCAGCGTCACTCGGAACAGCTAGTCCATCGGGACCCTTTCCAAAGATTATGTGTAAATCATTGACCATAGCAAGTACGTGATCACCGGTACGCATGGCGGGCTTCTTCCGGTGATCTGTCTCGCCTTTGAAATGCTTGTCTTTCTTTCGACATTGATGGTTGGTCGGAAGAAATCAACGATGGCCCAGGTACACATTCTTCCTGCAGCTTCCCACGTATATACTATCGGTGTCAAGTAAACAGTGCGTGCATGCGTGGTATCCCTTGTTTGTCTGTCCTGAAAGGTTACTGAGAGCAGGCCAATCGTTGATGGTCACGAACAG
This sequence comes from Triticum timopheevii, assembly GCA_963921465.1. Taxonomy (NCBI): domain Eukaryota; kingdom Viridiplantae; phylum Streptophyta; class Magnoliopsida; order Poales; family Poaceae; genus Triticum; species Triticum timopheevii. The sequence goes on along the minus strand of OY997272.1, from coordinate 548,365,016 downwards.
CAACGCCTTTAGGTCAAATTCCTCCTGTTTGTGCTCATCCCACGTACGTACACCGTTTCTATTCCACAGCTGTAAAAGTTCTTCAACTAATGGCCTTAGGTACACATCAATGTCGTTGCCGGGTTGCTTAGGGCCTTGGATGAGAACTGGCATCATAATGAACTTCCGCTTCATGCACATCCAAGGAGGAAGGTTATACATACATAGAGTCACGGGCCAGGTGCTGTGATTGCTGCTCTGCTCCCAGAAAGGATTAATGCCATCTACGCTTAAAGCAAACCATACGTTCCTTGGGTCACTTGCAAACTCATCCCAGTACTTTCTCTTGATTTTTCTCCACTGCGACCCGTCAGCGGGTGCTCTCAACTTCCCGTCTTTCTTACGGTCCTCACTGTGCCATCGCATCAACTTGGTATGCTCTCCGTTTCTGAACAGACGTTTCAACCGTGGTATTATAGGAGCATACCACATCACCTTCGCAGGAACCCTCTTCCTGGGGGGCTCGCCGTCAACATCACCTGGGTCATCTCATCTGATCTTATACCGTAATGCACCGCATACCGGGCATACATTCAGATCCTTGTACGCACCGCGATAGAGGATGCAGTCATTAGGGCATACATGTATCTTCTACACCTCCAATCCTAGAGGGCATACGACCTTCTTTGCTGCGTATGTACTGTCGGACAATTTGTTATCCTTTGGAAGCTTCTTCTTCAATATTTTCAGTAGCTTCTCAAATCCTTTGTCAGGCACAGCATTCTCTGCCTTCCACAGCAGTAATTCCAGTACGGTACCGAGCTTTGTGTTGCCATCTTCGCAATTGGGGTACAACCCTTTTTTGTGGTCCTCTAACATGTGATCGAACTTCAGCTTCTCCTTTTGACTTTCGCATTGCATCCTTACATCGACAATGACCCGGTGGAGATCATCATTATCGGGCACATCGTCTGGTTCCTCTTGATCTTCAGCAGCTTCGCCTGTTGCAGCATCATCGTGCACATCGTCTGGTTCCTCTTGATGTTCAGTAGCATCACCGTATTCAGGGGGCACATAGTTGTCATCGTACTCTTCTTCTTCGCCTCTTCCATCATAACCCCTATTTCTCCGTGCCTCGTCCAAACATTATAGTGTGGCATGAAACCCTTGTAAAGCAGGTGGGTGTGAAGGATTTTCCGGTCAGAGTAAGACTTCATATTCCCACATATAGGACATGGACAACACATAAAACCATTATGCTTGTTTGCCTCAGCCACTTTGAGAAAATCATGCACGCCCTTAATGTACTCAGAGGTGTGTCTTGAACTGTACATCCATTGCCGGTTCATCTGCGTGCATTATATATAATTAAGTGTGTCAAAAATCATTACAGAACATCACGAATAGATAATTAAGTGACCAAATTAATAGAAGTTCATCATCAAATTAAAACCAAAATACATACATAGTTCTCATCTAACAACATAAAGCTCTGCAGAGCATCTAAATTAATTAAACCATACATTGAAACTATGTAAAACATTTCAATGCGAAAACAAATGCGATCATAATCGCAACCAATGTAACAACTGATCCAACGGCATAATGATACCAAACCTCGGTATGAATGGCATATTTTCTAATCTTTCTAATGTTTAAGCGCATTACATCCATCTTGATCTTGTGATCATCGACGACATCCGCAACATGCAACTCCAATATCATCTTCTCCTCCTCAATTTTTCTAATTTTTTTCTTCAAGAAATTGTTTTCTTCTTCAACTAAATTTAACCTCTTGACAATAGGATCGGTTGGAATTTCCGGTTCAACAACCTCCTAGATAAATAAAATCTATGTCACGTTGGTCGGCATAATTGTCATAAACAATAAATGAACCAATAGTTATGAAAAGATAATATATACCATATCCGAATCATAGACAAGACGAGGGCCGACAGGGGCGGATACCAAAACCATCGCACTATATAAGATGCAATAATAAAAGTAAGAAAATTATACGAGTATCTATATAAACATACAAGGAAGAATTTTTTTTCCTTTCAGAAAGAAGATAAGAACAAGAGGCTCACCACGGTGGTGCCGGCGACGAGATCGGCGCGGGCGATCGACGGCGGTGAAGACGGGGACGGGACGTGACGGACCGCTAAACCTAGACAAATATTGAGGAAAATGGAGCTTGGAGGTCGAGCTTGGAGAGGAGAAAGCTTAAGTAGTGTGGCTCGGGCATTCCATCGAACACCTCATGTGCATAGGAGGTGAGCTAGAGCACCACAAAGCTCTCTCCTCGCCGGCCACGAAAAACATAGCAGTGGGAGTGCTCTGCTCGTGGGCGAGGGGTATACATAGGCAATTAATTGGTCCCGGTTCGTGGCAAGAACCGGGACTAAAGGGCAGCCTTTGGTCCCGGTTCAGGCCACGAACCGGGACCAATGGTGGTGGGCCAGGAGCGAGGCACATTGGTCCCGGTTTGTCCCGCCAATCGGGACCAAAAGGTCCAGACGAACCGGGACCAATGGCCCACGTGGCCCGGCCGGCCCTCGGGGCTCACGAACCGGGTCCAATGCCCCCATGGGTCCCAGTTCTGGATTGAACCGGGACTAATGGGCTGACCTGGCCTGGACCATTGCCCCTTTTTCTACTAGTGATGTAGTTTGTAGTGGAATCTCTAAAAAGACTTACATTTAGGAACGGAGGAAGTAGTTATTAATCCCCCCCCCCCCCCCAAAGGATGTTGAAAACCCCGGCTTCTGCACCAATCAATGCATGCAACCTTCAATAAATTGTTGCAGAGTTTGCAAATGTATATATATCCATATAATTAGAGTTGTATTTTGCCCTTCCGCGTCAATTTGTCATCAGGTTGCTGAAAATCTAGGCTAATTACCGTGATAGTGCCACCTGATGTTGATGTGAGATGTTGTGATGCAACCAATTGGTTACATCAAGTGTCGGTGACAATATCATGACAGTTTTGTAAATCTGTATTGGTGCAAGCCCACGCGAGGACTGATCGGTCAAGAGGCACACAACATCTCACACGTCTTGCTTGAAATTTAAACCTCGTATTGCCAAGAATGTTAGCACATCAACGCTATCTATTGACATGTGCCCACTGCTTGAGCTTACATGAATAGCCTACAGCCGTCGCCGTCTATACCTAGCTATAAATTCTCTATTCTACAAGAGATCATCGAGAGAGGAAACACAAACAAAGCAAACTGAGAAGAATTTGCTCTATCAGTGGTGCCTAGGGCTGTGATCACTCGGGCCGTAGTAGTCCTCATGGAACTCCGGCATCTTATGTGCCACTGCCCTAACTTCACTCGCGGCAACGTCCACGCTCTTCTTTGTCTCGCTTGTCGAGACAGCAGAGCGCTTGACCACATCGACAACATTGTTCTTCCCAATCGGTTTCTGCATTTTTCAAGAACAAGCACTGTTAGCATCTGAAGATAACAACAAGTTCAGAGATTCAGACAACAGGTGATGAGAAGTTCAGATCCACTTACATCAGTGGTCGCTTGGTTGCCGCCGCCACTGACTGACGCCCGGGTCTCCGCATCGAGTCGGATGGCTTGGGCTTCCATGGCCGAAGCCAGTACCAGAAGCAGGATCACAGCCGCGCACAGTGACAAGCAGCTGGAGCTCCCCATCCTGTCTGAGATTTGGTTAAGAGAATACTGCTCAAATTTTATCACTCTTCAGGCTCAGCTCAGATAGAAGTAGGGAGAGACTAGAGAGGGCAGGAGCTGTAGATCGCTAGGTAGGCGATGTGGTTTGAAGCACTAGACATCACAACACATGGTAATATATACATCGCTTGCTTTACGACCCGTCCCAGTGTTTGCCGCACTCATGTCTACCTTCCGGCAGTAGAGTGGTAATCTATCTACAGGACTTGCAAAATTTAAAATTCCAAAAGCATTTTAAAAACCGCTGCTGCTTTGACAATATCTCTGTCTGTAGGGTCGCTGTCGCTAGCCCGTACCCATGCATGCATGCAACGACGACGGATGCCTTACTTAATGGACTTCTTTGCCACCTTTAATTATGGCCGGATGTCTGCACGAAAGCTGGGCCGGCCGTGTCTTAATTAAGTTGATGATGGTCCCTTCCTGATCAAATGGAGCCACCGGAAGTGCTGGTAAGTTGCATGCATGCATGGTGGACAGTGTCGTCAGGTTTCGCGCTTTGATCCGTCAGGCGCGCCGGCGCACGCACGCATCCTCCCCTGGAAAGTTGCGACGCTGTCTCGTCTCTACGTGCGTGCACAGGGCCAGGGGTAGGGACATGCGTATAGTAACCGTTCTGAGAGCATCTCCAACAGACGCCGAACGTGGCGCGCTCAAAAAACAGCTTTAGCGCGCGCCCATCCCTGGTTTGGCGCGGCGCGCTGCGCCCGCTCCAGCAGCCGCGCTAAAATGCAGCGCGCGCGACTAGAAATGTATACATTTTTAAAAGTAGAAATTTTAAAAAACTAGATAAATTGCATAGATTAAACGATACAAAGGTACTTTACATCCAAAACATAGATTGCATAAAATAAAAACGACAAACGATAAACATAGATTGCATTAATAAAAAAACTACTCTAAGTCGCTATCATCATCACCACTATCATCCTCGGCGGTGTCGTCCGAGGTAGTTAGCCAGATGTCCAGCCACCGGTCATCGTTCGGCGTGAAGAACGACTGTCCACCTGCTGCAACGAGGTCGGACTACGCATTCGCCAACGCCTTCCGCCGACGCCTGTCCAACCGCGTCGCGCGGCGCCTTTGCGTGTCCTTCTCGCGGCGCCTTGCCCAGTAGGCCTGCTCATAGGCGACGTCCTCCGGGTGGCGCTGGCGCCAGTCCGCCATGACCCGCTCGTCCTCCTGGGCGACGAGGAGGCGGCGTTGCCGCTCGGCGTGCTCCGCACGGTCTTTCGCTGTGTTCAGACGAGGCAGAGGGGCAAGGTTGAGCGCTTGCTCGAGCGTGTACACATCTTGGAAGTTCATCTGGCCGCGCGGCCGGCCTAGGCGCCACGCCGCCGCGTCGTACGCGCGGGCGGCCTGTCGCGCCGTCCCGTACGTGCCGAGGGCGAGCCGGAGTTCGCCGGAGCGTATCTCCGCGGTGTAGCTGCCGTTGGGCCGCAGGCGGACGCCGCGGTAGCCGGACGCTCCTCGACGGCGCGGCGGCATGGCGGCGCGTCGGTGGCGGGGCGCTGGAGCGGTGGCGGGGCGCTGGAGCGGCGCGTCGGTGGCGGGGCGCTGGAGCGGCGCGTGGCAGAGAGGGAGACGGAGAAGGGAAGAGATATGTGCGGAGAAGGCGCGTGACACGCGCAGTACTTTTGTAGACGCGCGCGAAGCGGCGTGCCAAATCTTGCGCGCGCGCGCAAACGGTTTCCGCGCGCGCTTGTTTCCCGCGGTCGCTGGAGCGCGGCAAACCGCCCCGCGCGCGCTAAAAGCTGGATTTACCGCGCGCGCGCGTTGTTTGGGGCGTCTGTTGGAGATGCTCTGAAGAAAGCGAGTAGTATACGGCCGGGGACTGGGAGAGACCGACCGGCGACCAAGAGAGGAAAACAGCCTGGTCAGCTGGTGATTGAGTTGGGGTGGAGTGGACAGTGGGGGTGTTGATCTGGACCTATCTGAGTACTGAAGCAAAAACTACCACAATTCGACCAACAAAAACTACCACTTTATAAACTTTGACAGAAAACTACCACTTTAGCTCTAATTTTTGCAAAAAACATCACTCCTGTTTAATGATCGATTGTGCTCAAATTAAGAACAATTGTGACATATATGGCCCACCTGTCAGGGCCACGTAGCATGTTGACCGTTAAAAGCACACACACATGTGGCGGTGTCAGGACGCAAACCTTGTGATGTCAAGCTTTATAAATGAAGAAAATTGTAGACAAATTAAATGGAAACATAAATGACCATACTTTATTACAAACATATTATTTATGGTAGCAGCCCTTTGCGAACATGCATATTTTGTTATATGCATATAACCATCGGTACTAATAGACTGGAATACATTTGTTTTAACATTGGTCATGAGAAAATGATACAAGAGCCCATCACCTATTCTATAACCCAAATCATACTCGATAAAATTGATTACAAAAAAAAAATCTCTCAACTGTTGTTGTCACCAATAGCAAAATGAATGCTCATCGATCACCGAAGGTGCAGTGTTGTGGTTTGCAAAGAGTTGCAGACTAGCGGAGCAGCAGAGGTGTCAATGATGTCAAGGTGGTGATTCACTGATTCCCGTGGTCAAGGTGGTGATTCACTGATTCCCAACGGCAGGCAGCCTCAACACTTGATGTGCAGTATGCGCATGACCTCCTCGCCTAGCATTGTGCCCAATTGGCCATTGAACTTTGCATAGGAATTCCCAACGATCGGTGGGAGTACTATAGAACACTATGGTGAACTGTCACCATGCTCGGTTTTTTGCGGGATAATAACTGGAAACCTACGCAGATCCACATTTCGCACCCCCATGTCAGGCCACTAATGGAAGCATAATCTACCCACGCTGATGGGCCACTACAATGCTCTATGCCACAAGTGTCATTGTACATCGTGCTTGTACATGCCCTTTAAGTTGGTGTTCTTGGGATTGGACATGAGTGATGATGGTGATTGTGTTTCACACACTCGGGTTTCCTTTCTAATGATAGGTGACTGGAGCAAATCGTACTTTCATTTGGATGAGTGAAGGAAGCTGAGTTCCAGTCTTCATCTTGTGGATGATGCACTCATCGAGTCAATGCCCCTATCCACTTGAAGGACTCACTTCACTTCACGATTTATTATCACAATGATAATAATGTAGATAATTTCAAATGCTATTGTAGCTCTTATCACTTATCGCTAATTTATGTGACATTACGGGGGATTGTTACTGTCAATGCCATAATGATCATGGTGTTGGAGGATGACAATTTAGGGTTTGCACATATGGATGGTTTAACCCTCGATATGAGGTCAAGATATGTCGGAGTAAATGACCACGGGTAGCCTATCCGGCTTCCCCCGGCTCTTCAAAAAGTATCGGGCTGATTGAGCCCTCAAACATCCAAGATGCAGGGCCGCCTTCTCCTGGCCGGCTGTCCCTTCGGCCGGCTTCTGGAAGGCGGCAAGTCTCTGCGAGCCCTCTCAACGAGGGCCGTCTCCTAGCAGCCGGCCACCAGAGGACCGGCTCACACCCTCAAAGTCTGCACCCACATAACGGCGACAAGACGGGGCATGGCGTGGCTACAGTGAAGCCTGCCACCCCCGAATCCTAGAGCAAGCGTGGCCACAGTGCGCCGTACGAGGCGGCCACTCCCCGTCCGGCGCGGCACTATTGCCATGTTGCTCCTGACACCACCCACGACAGACTGTCAGTACGGCCCGCAGGCGGCGGGCCCCTCCGGCCAGAGGGATACCAAAAGGCGGCCGAGCTCCACCAGTCGGCCTGGGGGGAGGCCGGCTCCCAACAGTCGGCTCACCCCCACCCTGAAAGTTTGTGCACCATTAAACAGATAAGATGGGGTAAGGCTACAGTGAAAGCCCGCCAGGCGGCGGCACTGTAGCCATGCTTACCCCGACAAAGCCATCATCACCAGGAGCGAGGCTACAGTAACCAGCAGCCGACAAGACCCCTAGGCGGTGGGCCCAGCCTGTCAGCCAAGAGACCGGCAGTCGGCGGGCCCCACCAGTCAGCGGGCCCCAGCGGCCGGCGGAGAAGCCGGCGACTACAGACACAGACGGCCTGGGCCCACATCCAGCCGGATTACCATTGTACCTCTGGGGGTTAGGCCTATATAAACCCCCAGGGCACCCATGCAAAGGGTTGATCTCTTAGAGTTTTAGACACCACATATAGAGAAGAGGAGAGCTAGCCTTGCCCTTCTTCTTCCTCTAGCCAAACAGCTCAAGGAGCCTCTTGTAGCTACTTGTTTTGATCTAGTGATCATGCGGAGACCCCGCAGAGCAGGAGTAGGTGTGTCATCTCCTAGGAGAGCCCCGAACCTGGGTAAGATTCCCCGGCGTGCATGTCTTCGCTTTATCCCGTTTCCAGGCACCGGCGATGTCTTACTGGCTCCCACAATGATAAGCCACCCGTTGGCATATGTCGCACCTACCACCCGACATTTGGCGCCCACCGTGGGGCCAGGTGCACCGTCGTCCGAAGACCTACTCTGGACGGGAACCCTTTTCCTTCCCAGCGAGCGTAGCCAGCCCGGTACGCCCGATGGCGCTTGCCCCGACGTGCTGCATGGCATCGACAACGCCTGTGCAGCGAGTTGCCTCGCCGATCTACTCGGCGAGGTCTGCCTCTTCGACGAGCCTGCATCCGACGCGGGCACAGACTGCCCCGAGAACTGCCTCGTCAGCCTCCTCGACCAGCTCCACGTCGCCAGCGAGCCTGCTGTAGACTTGGAGTCGGTCGGCTCCACCGACCCGATGCTTGTCGACTCCGACACGGCATCGCTTGACGCCTTCCCCGCCAACGTGGTGGTCATCGATGACCCTCTTCCTCGAGCCGACAGCAGCAGCAGCACCATCACTGAGGTGCTGGTCATCAGTCAAGGCGCCGGCTCCGGCGAGAACGTCCACGACACCCTACAGACGGCGTTGCATGATTTGTCCGCCCCCATCCCGGCCGACGCCGACGCCGACATGCTGGAGGCCTGCCGCCTTGCCCTCATCGAGAACGGCAAGAAGATAGCCTCCATGAGACGCCTCACCAAAGCTTACCAGCGTGAGGTTGATCGTGCCGCCTCTGGCACGCCGCCTGCCGGCGGACCCAGCCGGATTGGCGCCATCAAGAAGCGCGGCGCGGCCATCGCCAGCATGCTGGGTGCTGAACGCCCAGTCTACGCCACACCACTCGAGAACCTGCGTGCCGCCCAGGCGGCCATAGACGAGCTTGACGGGCTAGAGGGCGACGAGCTTCACTGCATGACCAGACGCATCTAGCAGCTGATCGACGCGGCCACAGAGCGGCATGAAGTCGGAGCCCACACTGAAAGTCCCCCCCCCCACGCCGAGAGCACGACGCGACATCCCGGACGCCGACTGCAGGCAGCACCCGCAAGCTAAAAGACAATGGGCCAACTGCTAGCCGCAGTCGGACTCGCCTCACCATCGAGCGTGACGCAGAAGGACACCCCTGAGCCGTGGAGCGACGAGGCAACCTTCCTCCTCCCCCGCCTCACGGGGAGAGATATCCCATCCCGCCGCTTGTCATGCACCCGATGCTCAGCGGCCGACTGGGCCGCCGTGAAGGAATCGGCGAGAATGATGCCCGCCATCGGATCGACCGCCTGGCGCGATCCCTGGCGCTAGAAGAAGAAGACGATGTCTTCCCACCCTGTTTCGGCCCCCGCATCCGCAATGAGCCCTTCCCCAAAGGGTTCTCGCTCCCAAGAGACACGCCAAAATACAACGGCTCGGTGAAGCCGAAAGACTGGTTGATCGACTACTCCACTGCAGTCAGCATAGCAAACGGCAACAGGCACGTTGCCGTGAAGTACGTCCCCCTCATCCTTCAAGGCACGGCACGCACCTGGCTGAACAACCTCAAGCCCTACAGCGTCAATAGCTGGCTAGACTTCGCGGAAGTCTTCATTCGCAACTTCACCAGCACGTACAAGCGGCCTCCCAAGCCCCGCCAGCTCTCCTTGTGCGTCCAAGGTCCCAGCAAATCAACTCGCGACTACCTCACGCGTTGGTCCGAGCTGCGCAACTCCTGTGAAGGGGTGCACGAGGTGCAAGCAATAGAGTACTTCACCACCGGGTGCCGAGAGGGCACCCTCCTCAAGCACCGACTTCTCTGCGACGAGCCGGCTACACTCGACGAACTGCTGATCATAGCAGACAAGTATGCCACGGCCGACTCCTCAATGAAGACCGAGCTCCGAGTGGACACCTCTGGAAAGGTGCTTCCTCTGGCTCCAAAGACACCGGTTGGCGACTCCAATCGACGCCCATACCAGAACGACAACAAGCGCAAGGCTCCCATGCCACCTTCCACCATTCGGCAGGTGGCCACGATCGAAGACGAGCAGCCTGAAGGGCAGCCCATGCCCAAGCGACCGAAGGGCGGCAAGCCGACTTGGCAGCCGGCTTTCTCCAACGAGCAAACCCTTGATGCCCCCTGCAAGTTCCACAGCCGCGTGAAGCCGTCCAACCACATAACCCAGAAATGTCATTGGCTCACACGGATCTCCATGGGCGAAGGACTATTGCCGCCTCCGCCTGCTGGCCAGCCGCCTCCGGCTCCCCAGCAGCCGGTCGCTCGCCCAGCAGTCGGAGCCATTCAAGACGAGTTCCCTGACGAACATGCAGCCTACGTCATCTTCATGAGCCAAGCTAAGGACAGGCGCAGCCGGCGCCGACAGCACCAAGAAGTCAATGCAGTTGCCTCCAAGGATCCAGAATTTATGCATTGGTCTAAAAAGCCTATCATCTGGAGCCGGGCTGATCACCCAGAGGTGATGCCGTCTCCAAGTCGGGGTCGTCCACATCGCTCTCCATCCAGTCGGGGAGATATTGGCGCTCCGGCCCTGCGGCGCCGGCTGCCGGCTGGAGGAGGGGGCTCTGTTAGACAGGTCGATTGGTCATGTCGGCCAAGAAGAACTCGGCATCAAAAGAAACAAGAGAAGAAAAAGAAACTTACCATAGGCCGGGGATCGGCGCATGAATACGGCTCCTTGCCGAACTGCCACTCCTCCGTAAGCTTGCAGTTCGCAAGATAGTTTACCATGTGAGCTACCTCTGCGTGAGGCATCTCCTTGGTGCACAGCCTGCTTGGGTCGAGGTTCCCGCTCATCTGACAGATCAGGTGAGGGCGGCCCTGAAGTGGGAGCACCCGGCGCGCCACAAAGGCGGTCAGCAAGTCGGGCCCGGTCAGGCCCTCCGACTTGATCAACACCCGGAGCCGCGCGACGGCGGCGGCTCCAGAAGGCGACAGCGACCTGGCCTGATAGGACCAATTGGGCCGCTTCCCAGTCGGCGGGCCGGCTACGTAAGCCGGCAGGTTGACCTGGTCGCCCTGCGGGAAGATGCTCTTCACGTAGAAGTATGACTGTTGCCACATCTTCACTGACTGGATCAGCGCAATGGGTGGAAAGGGGTTGTCAGTCGCCGACCTCCGCACCGCGACGAAGGCGCCGCACTGAGCCGGCACACTCTTGACGACGGTGCCGAGCTTGGAGTAGAAGAACTTCCCCAAAATCTCGATGGTGGGGAGGACGCCGAGGAAGCCTTCGCACAGAGTGACGAAGGCGGATAGCAGCACCACCGTGTTCGGGGTGAGGTGGTGCGGCTGAAGATTGTAGAAGTCGAGGAAGGAGCGGAAGAAGCCGCTCGTCGGCAGGCCAAGGCCGCATAGGCAGTGCGAGCAGAAGATGACCCGCTCGCCCTCCTCCGATGCCGACGAGATCTCCCTCTCCGGCGCGAGGCGAACCCGCACGTACTCCTCGCCGGGCAGGCGTCGCGTCTTGCGGAGGAAGTCGATGTGATCTTCGTGCATGTTGGAGCCGACCCAGGCTCCGGCGCGCGCCATGACGGCGCGAGGTCAACGGAGAAGGCGCGGCGATGGCGAGAGCACGACCCCACAGCGGCGAAGCTGCGGCGTAGCAAGGTTGCCGGAGCGGCGGCGCAGCGGCGAACAGCGGCGACGACAGAGAGAAGACGAAGAAGGAAATGGTGGAGTGGGAGGCGAGCGCGTGTGCGTCTGCCGCTCCCCCTCCTCCCCCTACTCATAGCCACGGTGCGACGAAGCCGAGGGGGCGGGACGTGGGGGACGTGGGATTAACTGCGCTCACTCCCCCACGACCCGCGATTATTACGCCTTAAAGGCGTGCGACAACTGCCGCAGGAATGCCAACTGCCGCAGGGGATCCGCGCGTGGGCCGAGGCGTGGTAGTGGCGGGCCCCAGCCTGCAACGACGTCCCGTCGCACGCGTGGGCTGGTAGGCTGGTCCGGCCAAAAGGTACCACGTGGCACGCGGACGGCGGGCGGTCGGCCCGCAGCCCGGTGCGCGCGCAAGCTGGTTCCTGCCTTCGGACCCCAAAATCTTTCCAGACGGCGCGTCTGATTGAGGCCGGATCCTAGCTGTCGGCTCTTCAAGATAGGAAGCTGCCCCGGCTTCTCGTCCCCCTTTTAGCCGCGAAGCCCGGTCAGCTTCGGGGACTACTGTAGGAGTAAATGACCACGGGTAGCCTATCCGGCTCCCCCCGGCTCTTTAAAAAGTATCGGGCCGACTGAGCCCTCAAACATCCAAGATGCAGGGCCGCCTTCTCCTGGCCGGGTGTCCCTTCGGCCGGCTTCTGGAAGGCGGCAAGGCTCTGCGAGCCCTTTCGATGAGGGCCGACTTCTAGCAGCCGACCACCAGAGGACCGGCTCCTAGCAGGCGGCCCGGCTCACACCGTCAAAGTCTGCACCCACATAACGGCGATAAGACGGGGCGTGGCTACAGTGAAGCCTGCCACCCCCGAATCCCGGAGCAAGCATGGCCACAGTGCGTCTTACAGGGTGGCCACTCCCCGTCCGGCGCAGCACTGTTGCCATGTTGCCCCTGACACCACCCACGACAGACTGTCAGTACGGCCCGCAGGCGGCGGGCCTCTCCGGTGAGAGAGATACCAAAAGGCGCCCGAGCTCCACCAGTCGGCCTGGGGGGAGGCCGGCTCCCAACAGTCGGCTCACCCCTACCCTGGAAGTTTGTGCATCATTAAACAGATAAGATGGGGTAAGGCTACAGTGAAAGCCCGCCAGGCGGTGGCACTGTAGCCATGCTTACCCCGACAAAGCCATCGTCACCAGGAGCGAGGCTACAGTAACCAGCAGCTGACAAGACCCCTAGGTGGTGGGCCCAGCCTGTCGGCCAAGAGGCCGGCAGCCGGCGGGACCCACCGGTCGGCGGGCCCCAGCGGCCGGCGGAGAAGCCGGCGACTACAGACACTGACGGTCTGGACCCACATCCAGCCGGATTACCATGGTACCCCTGGGGGGGTAGGCCTATATAAACCACCCAGGGCACCCATGCAAAGGGTTGATCCCTTAGAGTTTTAGACACCACATAGAGAGAAGAGGAGAGCTAGCCTTGCCCTTCTTCTTCCTCTTGCCAAACAGCTCAAGGAGCCTCTTGTAGCTACTTGTTTTGATCTAGTGATCATGCGGAGACCCCGCAGAGCAGGAGTAGGGGTGCTATCTCCTAGGAGAGCCCCGAACCTGGGTAAGATTCTCCAGCGTGCATGTCTTCGCCTTATCCCGTTTTCAGGCACCGGCGATGTCTTACTGGCTCCCACAATGATAAGCCACCCATTGGCATATGTCGCACCTACCACCCGACAAGATAGGTGTGGACCCCGACGCATTTGAGTCATAGAGTAAGCATAGAATCATTGATCTCAAGTACCTTCTTCCTATTCAAAATACAAGAGAATACTATGACCGGTTGGATCTATGAATGGTAGTGATATCACTTTTGTGACAATAATTTTGGAATCTTAGAGATTAATCTTGTGATATTACAAGGGAAGATATGAAGGAGAGAGAAAATACATCCTTGATACCGTACATTATTTTCTACAATCCACCAAGTAAAGACATTTAGGGAGCATTTCAACGGTGAAGATAGTATTGACCACTAACGCTGATCGGAATGATCCAGACATGTAAAAAATGATCCAAAACTTGTAAAACCCTGGAAAAGTGACATCTCCACGTCGTTGGGTCGTATGCCTAGAACAAGAAGGGTCATCACACAATTTCGGTGAGTACAAAAAATCCATGTTGAGAAAGACCAACTAACAACGCATTTCATTTGGGTACCTCGAAAGGGAGGTGCTCTTTATGATGCTACGGATGATTGTCCGAAGTGCATGCAATGATGGGCTCAGATAAGATAGAATTGTGCACCTCGGGGAAAATAAAAACACGAAAAAAAACAAGTAGAAAACACAAAATAGAAGGAAAAAAACAATCGAAAGAAGCTTCACAAAACTGATCGAAAGCTTGTAGAAGCTTCACAAAATCGGTGGAAGCAGCTTCTACATGGGTCAGCCCACTTACAACACATGCGCTGGGAGGGGTGGACCAATAGTAACCGGCGCCTTAAGGAGAGCTCCTATTCCGTGACCCGCGCATCGGAAATCTGCAGCGCGCACCCCCCCCCCCCCCCCCCCACCCCCCGGCTCCCATTCGCATCTCTCTGGGCCGGCCATGTGGGGCGCAAGGTGACCCTTTTTTCAAGATTTCAAAAAAAAATCTGATTTTTAGAAAAAGTTCTCGGATTCAAAAAAAAAAGTTCACCAAATTCAAAAACAATTCTTGAATTCAAAAAATGTTCATGATTTCGAAAGAATGAGCATTTAAAAAAATAATGACCATTTTCTATTTTGATGAAGAATTTTTATGAGCATTTTTTAATAACATGAACAATTTTTTGTATTTGATGAACAAATTTGAATACGGTGAACATTGTTTTAACTTTGATCAACAAAATTTGTATTCGAGATCATTTTTTGAATAAATGGAAGAGCAAATTTTGAATTTTTAGAAAAAAAAATTGAATTTGATGAACATTTTCTGAAATCAATGAAGAATTTCGAATTTGATGCACATTTTTTAGTTTGATGAAAAAATAATGATTTTTTTAATTCATGGACATTTTTTTAGATTGTTGAACATTTTTGGATTCGATGAACAAAAAACTGTTTGCGAATTTTTTAAAAAAATTTGCAAAAACAAAATTGAAAAAAAAAAGAAAAAAAGAAAAAAGGGAAAGGAAAAAAAGGGAAAATGGGCCGACCCATATGAACACCCAGCGCGCAAGGGGTTTGCGCGGCATGTCGCTCGCAGGTGACCTGCGCCCCAAATAGGATTCCCTTCATGAATCATGTGTCACCAATTAAAATTAACAGCGCAGTATCCAAGACATAGTTATAGTAGGCTTCATCCAAATGATTTGCATTGATGGATCGACATAAACCGACTGACCACATAATAATAGTAACTTCACACGGGCAATACGCCTTTATACCAAAGTCAAACTTGTTAGAAGCACAACAAAATTAGAAACTATACTTTAAAATTCAGAACACGCTGCTAAAATTTTGGACAACATTTCTATGAAATTGCAGAAAATTGTGCAATGCAAGATTATTACTTGCACACATAAAAGATAGAAAGTTCGCACATAATTCTCCTACACAAATATCATGCCCATATATGACATACTCCCTCCGTTCCTAAATATAAGTCTTTTTAAATATTCCACTATGAACTACATACGGAGCAAAATGAATAAACCTACACTCTAAAATATGTCTATATACATCCGTATGTAGTTTGTAGTGAAATCTCTAAAAAGACTTACATTTAGGAACGGAGGGAGTATAACACAAACTTTCTTCAAACAGGACACACAGAAGAGCAAAATACCAGTACCAATGGTCAGCTGTTGTTATTGGAAGAAAAAAAGAACTGTTGGAATTGGCACTGTCATTCAGACATGTCCACGACAAATGGCTATTATCAGTTGTAGAACAAAAGGGGCCGCTGTACAGTCCATCACCAGTATGGCAAAATAACATGATACTACTTTTTATGCGGGCAAGCAACAGACCTCTACAATCATACAACAAACATGATATTCTACTCCACAAAAGCAAGCGCAGACACGATCACATAATGTCACTGGCTGTTCGCTAAGGTCGTCGCATCTTCACGTTCACGGGTATCTCCTTGTAGCAGACAGCCTTTGCTGCTGCCCGCATCGAAGACCTTCTACCTGTCGCCTGCACCAAGGACCTCCCCGCCGCCTGCTCTTCAGAAGGTTCCGTCGAGGAACGGCTGTCGCTTTGCTTCTCATCTTTGGTCTGCTCCATCACGACATCTGAGCTGGAAGGGACTACAGGAGCAATAATTTCCTCTTGCTTGGTCTCAAGATTTTCCTTTGTGGCCTCACCAAATTCTCCTGGGTTCTTTCTTGAGGTTTTTCTTCTCGGAGATTTTCTGCACATATTTACACCAACCATGATTCCATGTTCCATTCAGATACAAGTGCATTAGTGAAAGGCAGAAAGATGCATGCACGCAAAGACTTTACCTCGTCTCTTCATGATACGGTGGTTCACTACAAGTAGAATCAAGTTTGGAATTAGTGTCCTCTATGTTTGAGTCCTTTTGACCTCCACATGAATCCAATTTCCGTTTGTGTCCACCCCTACAAAAATAATTTCTGAGCCAACTGAATATTGTTTCATTGGACAGTGTGATGTAATATCGAGAGCATTTCAAAGATCACTAGAATGATGGGCATACCTCTTTTTTGCTCTTTCTTTGGGTGGTTCTGGCTGTTGAGTATCAAATGGCAGAGATGCTGAAAAGGAATTGCAATTACAGTAAAATTATTATTTTCCCTTTAAAGGAAGTGATCAGAACAAGAAAAAGATGCAGTTAGCAAGTAGTTTGGCCACTTTTCTTGTACATATGAGCATTGAAAAAACAAGGTGTGCTTTTTGTTCAACTTTTCCTGTACGAGCGATTCATTAACGATCATAAAGTTCTTAATGAGCAAATGAGCATGCTACGCTTGACTCATTCATAAAACAATAATTAAGAACCTCAAGTGCAAGCGCGCATCAACAAAATGTCCAAGATAAATGCAATATAATAGCAAAATACTTGAAGGGGGAGAAGTGCATTACGTTGAGTTTCTGCCGGGTGGATTGGGATCGTATTCGTTGCGTGACTGTCAATTTGATGTGCCTCAGGGTCCTCAATTCTACTAACCACAGAATGTGTTTCTTGTATCTCCTCCTAGTTACATTGCCAGAAACAAGCAGCACCGTGATAAGGATTAATAAATATTCATGGGTAAACGGATTGATCAATTACTGAAGAATTGTGCTGCCTACCTGCACATTTGCTTCTTTCTGCAGATGCTTATCTATCTCGTCCTTCTAATACAGTCGGACAATCAAGATGTCAGGCGTTGAAATTCAAACTACAACATCATTAACTATATATATATAAGCGACTATAACAATGAAATTACTTTACCTTGAGTACTGAAGCCTTTGTATGCACTGCTGTGTTGCATAACAGTTCATCTGGTGCTGCCTTCCGCTGCACAACATATCCACAAGTATAGCATGAAATGAGTACTGGAATGTGAATCATTTTGAACAAAGAACAGAAAAGAGATATCAAAATCTTACCATGTCTTCTCCACTATTTGGTTCATCAAGTTCTGGAACGCTAAAACTACAAGATGAAGGAACAGCAGTGTCTGTATGCAAGATCTCAAAAGAGGCTTCTGCCATCTCACAAGACCCTAGGTTTAGTCTAGAAGACCTTCTTCGTACTGTATTTCTGATCACATAAACAAAAATTGGTCAACCTACAATCAGATAGTGTTGCATCATGAGCACATTTTGTACATAAATATTACCTCTGATCCTCATGATGTGATGATCCAGTGGGTTGCACATCAGGTCTGTGGCTCTGTTGACATGTGTTGGTCTCTTTTGTACCTTCACATGATTCTGACTTTCGCTTACTTGTGCGCGTATTGACTGATGTTCTGAATCAATAGAAAGTCGCATTGGTAAATCAGGCTATCTAGCCCCCAGTCTGCCAGCGGCATTGCCTCTCAAGTATAGGTAAACAGACAGACAATACCTTTTATTTGTTTTATCTGGCGGTGCTTCTGGTTGGTCTGTATTAAATGGCACAGAGGCTGTCAAGAAATTGACAGAAAAACGACATTAAATTTTCTAGAAGTGGACAGCTGAAGGTAAAGTAGAAACGAAAATTAAGTTGTGTTAAGTAGGGAAAATCATAACCATAAAATGCCATTGCTGAAATGGTTGCCAAGCATAATATCAACATCTAAGAAGGAGAAGAATGAGCTTTACATTGTGTCTCGACTGAATGGTGCACATTAGCACTGGTTCCCTTATTATCAGCTTGATGAGCTTCGATTGGTGCAAATTTGGAAGGTGCGGCTTTTAACTCCTGAATTAAATGAGAGAGGAAGAATCTTAGAATTATAGATGAACACGAAGAGCCATTTATTTTGAGGATTGTGCCGGCTACCTGTGAAGTTATTTCTGTTTGCAGTTGGTTATCAGCAGTCGTACTCTTTCGCTGCCAATAGTGCCGGATGGAAAGAAAATAATCAAGCTATCTGTAACAACAGGAAACTAAGGTAAGCCATGGGCATAGTTTACCTCAATTCCCGAAGCCTTTACTTTAAGCACTGCTGTTGCGCATGAAAGCTCATGCTGCAGTACCTTTACCTGAATGTCACATCCATAAATAATTCAACAAATCAGTAACCAACATTCTTAGTATTGGCAGTTGAAAATCTCGTAAAGAAAAGAAGCAGTGACAGCTTACTCGATCTTTTGCCTGATTTAGTTCCTGCAGAGAAGCACAAAACACATAGATAGATCAGAAAGTGGCTACACAACCCCACAAAACAAAGTGACAACATGTGATGCTTTCTTTCATAAGTACAAAATAGATGCACATTAGTTGCTCGAGTTTTCCCTTCAAACTAGCTCAACACAAAACATATAGAATGACCAAACAACAGTATTTGTCTTTGATTCTCGTTCACAGGTATAACTAAGATGTAAGCATTGACACTGCTTGGGTTGGCAACTCAGCTAGTTCCACTGAAATTTTTCGCAGCAACAACTCAAACTTAGCTCAATACTACATATAGAATGACCAAACAACAGTGTTTCTCTTTGATTCTCGTTCACAGGCATGGGCGGAGATAGGCCCCAGGCTGCCCAGGCGGCGGCCTGGGGCGTGCGGCCCATCTCCTTCGTGGCAGGACCCAATTGGCCTGGGGCGTAAGGCGCTGAGGCCCATCTGCTTCGTTGGCTGGCGCCCGCTGCAGCGCTTTGATGGGCCGGCCCACAATGGAAAAGGCAACGAACAGAAATCACCAAAAAAAAAACGAAAAACGTGGCTGCTTCAGGAATCGAACATGCATCGCTAGCGAAGGCAATTCTATTCTATCTTAGCTAACCACCACACCGTTTGGGAACCTGTGATTTGCGTTGCGCTAACAGTGTGTGAACTAGTATGGCCGCGCTATTTATTTATCTTTCATTTTATTTTACTTTCATAAAATCGTAAATTTAAAGACATTCATCGATATTCAGGCAAAAGTTCACAAACTTAAAAAACGCTCATCGATTATTAGAAATAGTTCATCGATTTTGAGAAATAGTTCACAAACAGGCCAATGGGTTCACCGATTATGAGAAATAGTTCACAAACAGACATCCATTGATTATGAGAAATACTGATAATGATTTACTGTAATGCACTGTTAGATAAAGATGGAACATGGCAGCGTAGTCCAATTTTGACTAATTTGAATGGGTTTGCTTTTAAATAGGAGCATGTCTTCTACACAGTACTTCCTATGTTAGTCATTTTTCGAGTTTATTTAGAGAGGTAGTAGAAACAGACCAATGGGTCCTTACAACCGATCCAGCTAATCTACTAGCTCCAAAAAATTTCGGTACTGATCTATACGTATGCTACATATTGTCCTTTGATTTGTCTTACTTTATTAATTGACCCATCATGAAACAAATGTTGCCACTGAATATTATGTTTAGTTTCTTATTAGTTATGCAACATAGGTTCACCTTTGCATGCCTTAAAACTAGAGTTTTTTAGGGGTAGTTTTTAGCTCTTAAGTTTCACGCCTGGGGCGTCAGCCATTCCTGGCTCCGCCACTGTTCACAGGTATAACTAAGATGTAAGCATTGACACTGCTTGGGTTGGCAACTCGGCTAGTTCCACTGAAATTTTTCACAGCAACAACTAAAACATCTAAACAAGAACAGAAATGGAGAAACAGACGAACCGCGGTCATCTGAGAATGAGCCTGCGCGAAGTGCAGGTTCTGCTGATGTGTGCTTTGCAGCGCAGCACGGAGCTTGTTAATCTCAACGCTGCGGACAAGACATCAAAGTCAAAACTAGGTTACTGCCTCAGAAACATCAAACAGCCCCTTTCTCGTAGGAATGAAGGACCCAGGGGCGAGCAAGGTAGACATACATTTTATGGGCAACCAGTTGAGCCAACTTGGCGTTCTCCTGTGAGCAAGCGAGCGAGAGATCTAGGCATCAGCGCGGAAACCGGAACCAACAAACTGCAGAACTGAGCCACCCCTAACCGAGCCTGCTGTTTATGCCCGAGGGGGTGCGAGAAGGGGTTACCTTGAGGACGTCGGCCATGGTGTGCCTGGGAGGGTCGGGCCTCCCGGTGTTGGTGATGTCGGCCAGCGCGGCGGGCTTTCCCCCCGACCGGAGGCCGGGGCTAGGGTTCGACTTCGGCCTCGGGTTCAGGCCGCCGAGCGGCGCCCCTGGTTAGGCGGGGAAGCTGAGGCTTAGACAGGACGCGGCGAGGGGTACAAATCGCTAGGGAACTGCGGGTGAGGGAGGAGCTTTACCGGTGGCGGCGGCCATGGAGGGGGGCGCGCGGGGGCGGGACCAGAAGCTGAGCGCGGGGCGGGGAGGAGCGGGGAGCTGCCCGCCGGCGAGGGCGCGGGGAGATCGGCCGGACGGCGACCGCGGCCGCGGCCGCGGCCAGTGGGGTGGGCGGGCGGCGCGCCGGAATCCGGCTGGATTTGGGGGGAGAGGAGTGGACGGGGGAGGGAGAGGGGGGCGGAATTCGAATTTCGGGGGATGCGACTGCTGCTGCTCTCTCTGATCTCTCCTTTTTTTTCTCTCTGCGCGTAGCCGTGGGCTCGGAACCTGATGGGCCGAGCCTCACATGGGCTGGGATGGGCTAGGCTGGTTTGTTTTTTCTGCGCGTAGCCGTGGGCTCCTGTTAGGTTCTCGCTGGGTTTCTTGTGCTGCCACGTGAATGGAGGAAATGGAAGCATTTCTTTTTAGCCTTCCCCAAAAAAAAAGCTTTTCTTCTGCTCAAAAAAAAAAAGCTTTTCTTTTTTTTTCGCGATAGCAAGAGCTCTGCCTTTTTTTCCGAGAAAAGATTAAGATGTACGGAAATGGTAAGTACCTGACGCGTTAGTGGACACACACGACAATTTTCTGTCAAAAAGCAAACTAAAGCACAAAGTTGTCATGCTTGCCAACTAAAGTTGTCATCCTCGCATCACTAAACTTGTCATCAAAAACATTCAATTTTCCATGTGCTCGTACCTGACGTTCAGGCATTATCAGATTCCAAGATCTACTAGTATAAAAAGTTCATAACATTTTTTTTTAAGTTCACAAGAACTACAATGCCTCCCAAACATAATAAAGATTACATCATGGTCCCTAAACGACCGAAACACCAATGTCGCTCCAAAATGAATCGTCGACGCGCAGCTGTCACTACTCCCATACCGGAGCTAGCCTGACCTTGTAGATGATAGTCGGTAAGTCTTTGTGCATGTGCCCCTATAAAGACTAACGCCCCGGAGCCACAGTTGACGTCGTTCAACCCTTGAATCAATTTGAAGAACCTAACAAATCTCGCGATGAGAAAAACTAACCTCATCATTCAAGCTCCATCTAATTCGTCCCGAAGAACGAACTTGAGGAGGATCAGAATCCGAAAGACTAAATCAATGAAGAAGCATTGTCGGAGGATGTGTGGAGGTGTGTCTCCGTCGGATCTATGGGATTCAGTCGGTACTGGTCTTCGATGGATCTATTTGGATCCAGTTTTTGTTCGTCTTCGTTCGTGTGGTTTCAGGTTTGATCTTTCCGATCTACAACTCTCTTCATCGGCGATGGTTGCTACTCTGGTGTGCTGGTCCTTTGGGGCCTTAGCACGACAACTTCCCGACTATCTACTGCAACAGGTTTGCCCGGCTTCCGTGATGGAGGGGCGATGACGACGGCGCGCCTTCAGCTCGCTCTAGTGCTTGTAGTCGTTGCTAGGTGGTCCATAGACCTGGTTATAATTTTTATTACCTCTTGTGTTCTCTATACTACCATGATTGATGAATAGATTGGAAATTTCTCTCGCGAAGAAGAAGCATCACCATCCATCCGAGCGTCGCCCTTGTGAGGACTAGAAGCCTAACCTATCTACTAGGTGGAGCCCAGGCACCAAGATTCTACTCGTAGCCATCAAATGTTGGAGAAGCGGGTAGGGGGGTGAGTCTACGGGCTCATTAGCAAAGATCGAGGGGATGAAGGTTTTGTCCTTGTCGCTTTGCTAGAGAGGGAAGAAAGCCATGCTTTGCCACTTTTGTTTTAGAGCATCGGAAAGAGTGATGCCTTTAGAAGGAGTAGAATTTTTAGAAAACGTATGTTTTCAAAACTAGTAAGCATGCACGTGCAACGCACGTCTCGACTAAAATATATTTCATTATGAAACATAGTAATAATTCTATTATAACGTAAACCTACTTTCTGTGAAGCTGAAATCTTATGAAAAGAGCATATAATTTCTAAGTCCTTAAAATGACTAAATATCATGCTTTATGAATACATGCCCAAGTCCATTGCGTAACAACTACCAAATATCGTTAACTAATTGATACAAATTCAGAGCAACGAAGGTATTTGCAACCTATTATTTCAAATAGTAAGCTTCTCTTGTGAACGTTCACAATAAAGCACATACCAAGTTTTTAATAGTTTGGAAAATAACAACAGAACATTGGGATTATAAGTCGAACAACTCTTAGTGAGAAACAACAAAATAAAATAGTAGCATGAAACAGAAAAGAAAAACAACAAAAATATCCAAACCATGATGACCTCCTATTTCCATAATCTCCTCGTTCCCCTAGAACTCCCGTTCTCCCTCTCAAAAAAATAATCCAGTTCTCCGTCGTGGTAGGATGAGCTCTCGGCGTGTCCTCATTGTCGCCAAAGGAGCGGTGGATGTAGAGCAACACGTGAAGCCGGCGCCCGAGTGGTTAGCGGCGGCCGGGAAACAAAGCAACACGTGCAAAGGGAGCCCTCGCTGTCCGCGGTGGCCGGGATACAAAGCAACACGTCGCGAGAGCCCCACTGGTCGGAGGCGGCCGGGAAACATGTGCAGCCGGAGCCCCCATGGTCGGCGGTGTCCAGGTTATAGGGCAGCCAGAGCAACTCGTGCCACATGGCCTCCCCCCGCCATGCCGGTCCAAGGGTGTCCTGTTCATCGGCCTCCTCGAGTCGTCGACCGTGATGAACACCTCGGCATACGCGCGCAGTAACCCCACATCGACGACCGGCACACCCATCTCCATGGTGGTGTCGACTGCGCCACGCCGTCGTTGTCCTACCGAGGCAGTCCGATTAGCTGATAACCGAATTTTGTTTTCAGACTTGTTAATTGAATTAGTCCATGTAGCCCTTGCTACCTGTACATTTTCAGACTTGATAACTGAATTTACTTTGGGAAAAGAGATTAAGCATTCCATTTCCTTGCTCATATTGGCATGGTACGATGTGTTAGCCTCTTCTTCCATCTCAATAGACAAAATACAACCCGGCCTGATTCTTCTTTTTATAAAGGGGAAAGCTTGATCAAGTTGAAAGCAGTCTTATGATCAAAATCTGTTAGTTTTATAAAGGGGAACATGGCATGAGAAAGGCAAACTTCAGACTTACGCACCAGATTGAAAAAGAGAGCAGGTCGTCCTCACCGGCTGCTTCTTCCACGAATAAAAGGGTGGAGTTTGATCAAGTTGAAAGCTATCTGATGTTCCTAATTCCAGTTAGCGATTCACGGGGAAGATAGCAGGAGAAAAGCAAACATAATTACGTATTTCACCGACGATCAACTCCTTCACCAGAACACGATTGAAGAACAGAGCAGGTTATTCTCCAGCGATCCAATCCTTCACCAGAGTTGGCTCACCCTGCGGCTCGACTCCAGGCTCCAGGGCCTTCCTTCGGGAGGAGCAGGGCCGACACCAGAGCTACAGGTCCCACGTGCTGGCCCGCCTACGCCGCGACTCCCCGGGCCGCCGATGCGATCTCCGGCGCCGACCTGAAGCCGACCAACACCATGCCGGTCTTCGAGGCGTCGGCAACAGAGATACAAGGGGCGTGATGTCCGGCATCAGGCAGGGCAGCGGCGAGTACTTCTCGGCTCTCGCGCGTCGGCGTGGGCCGGCTCACGCGGCAGCTCTGCATGGTGCTCGGCGGCGGTAGCGACGTCCCTTGGCCGCAGTGGCAGCCCTGCGCCGACACCTTATGAAGATCCACTGGCACGTACAGGCCCGCCATCGCCTGCTGCTGATGTGCCGCAAAATCAGTCGCAGGTCTTGGCCCTTTCGTCCCGCCATCCATGATCCAGCAGCAGCGCGGGTGAGGGTGGCATGCGTCTCGAAGCAGAGAAGATAGGGGATTGGTGGCGGGGGGCGGACTTGCAGTTGCGTGCGCGCTCGCCGCGCCGATCTGCCCTTCGTCGTGTTGGGGCTGCTTTTCTCTTCGGCAGCGACGCCTAGGACCTGCGGGGTTCAATCTATCCTCTCCACGACCGATTCCTTTTCTGCATAGGCGCAACCGGCCAGGATTGGGAGGCTATGGAATCGGGAAGGATGTGAGGGACAGAGCAGGCGGAGTATCAAAAAAAAAAAAAAGGATGCCTTACTATTGAATCGTTACTTTTCACTTACCAGTGGCATGGTGGGTAATTTTCTTGAAAGGTGGAGTACGGTCAGTCAATGCAATTTACTAAGTGCACATGAAGTATGGATTAGATTAACGCTAGCCGTTAGATTAAGTTTAATGGGCCTAATCATGCGGTGGTAATAGGTCCGTGTACATTCTGTGGGGTGCGTTTAGAGAAGTTCTTGTTTGATTTCTCTACTATTAAAGGAGGATCGAACGTCATGATGGTTCAACCTCGTTCCACCCTCACCTCCTTACGACAACCATCGCGCGACCAACCTCCACCCCACCTCGTCAGCTCCACAATGCAATCCGCACGATAAGAAAAAAACACGACGGTTCGACCTCGCTCCCATGCTCCCTCGACGATAAAGGAAAAAACATCCACGAGCGCACACATCTCACGCCCCATCTCCCACAAACCCCCCTCTCTCTCCCGAGAAACTTGCCGCCGCCGTCCAGCCCGAATCATCCGCTCTCCCTCGTGCTCCTGGCCGCCGACGCCCTCAAGCCGTGGCACAAGGCGGTGCTGCCTCCGGCTCTGGCACCTACCTCCTGACCGGTGCTCGCTGGAAGTCACGTCGTCCAAGCCCAAGATGAAGTCAAGCCCCGAATCCCTCTTCGGCTCCTCGTTGCCATTCGGCAGCGAAGTGTCTCTCTCCTATCACAGCCAGCCGCGGCTTCCTCTAGCCCTCCTCACTGGTGATGCCAAGACCGGATCCACGCCGTGGGAGGTGTCCACCATTGGCGACCTGAGGAGCCTCGCCACCTCGAGCCTCGCTCAAGCGTAGCCTCGACGCGCTCCACGGCGACTCTGCCCGTGACCTCGAGGCCTCCCACTCCCGAATCTCCAAGCGCATCAAGGTGACCTCTCTGATCCCATTCCTTTTGCAATCCTTAGCGCATCGATTGATCCTGAGATGTGCCTAGATGTGATGTGATGGATCGCCTTCGGAGTCTATTGATGTTGTTCACCTAAGATGCAGATGCAGAGCTCCCTGCAGCTGGCGGAGAAGGAGCATAGGAAGATGTTCGAGAAGATCGCGAGCGTGCTGAGGAGATGAAAGCACACTCATTCGATTCCATGGTTGATCCAGTGTTGGTCGTGAGTGCTACAGTTTATCTGAAAGTAATTCCTGTCTGTGAAATTACAAGAAGTTGATGACAGAGGTGCAATTGTCTTCATCTCGAGGTACTGCAGCGAGCGAACACAGACATCTTCGAACTTTAGTTCAATTATTTACTAACTTGGTTGGCACTGATCAGTTTGCAAGGTGACCTTACCTGAGATGGCAAAGTCCGCAGCCAGAGTTATTGATGGCTTGCGCAGTCGCTACAACATCCCACCTATGCGAGTTTAGCATAGCTCTCTTAGTTGGTAATCACTTCTCCTGTCATCAACTTGACATATGAGGTGGTCATGTTCAGTAAATTTTCATGAACGTGTGAGTGTTTGTCCATGAAAATTGGCAGGTGTAGTATGTATCTGCCTGGGATAGTAATTATTGTTGGTTACAGGATACCAAAGTGTTATGGTCCCTTGGGTCCACCTCCTCCTTCGCCATCTACTGCGGCACCTACGTGCTCGCCGAGTAAATGCTCTCCGCCCATTCATGCCATCTTCGTCGGTCGCTCCTGTCCTGCACAAGGTCCTGCACAACATGTGCCTTGCCGGATGCCTTTGATGCCCACTCTTGATCAGGTGTGTCATGCAGCACCTGATCGATGCACCAAACTACAAAAGGGCCCAGTGGTGGACTGATGGGTAGGATGCATCGATGCGGGTTGCGGAAGGACATTACAAAGGAATTCAAGGGAATCGTACCAAGGATCCTGCACAATGTGAGCCTTGTTGTTGTATGCCTTCGAGACATCGAGGCTATGGTAAAGATGGAGTTATTTCCTTCAGGAAGGTAACCTCTTGTTTTGGGTACTGCAATTTTCTTGAAGCTACCTAGCTAGGTATAATGAAGATGATGGGTTCGCTTCAGCATAATTTCCATTTCAGTTATTGAGTTCTTTGAAGGCTACAACAATTATAATATGAACCAGTTGTGAATCTCTCATTTGTTTTGATTAGTTGTAAGTTGTTCTGTGGCATACAATTTCAGACTGGTCGTCTTGGAGTAACGTTACACACATTACTTCTATTAGGTGTATGCGTGCCTGTGCGTATGTGATTACAATGGAAGTGCACATACATGAATTTTTTAGTGTTCCCCACTAACTGAAAGCATATTGTTGGAGTAAAATCTCTCCACTACAGTTCCATCCATAAGAAAATAACAAACATGCAAATATTCAAGAACTTATGGTGTCATTCCTTGATACTGATCAGAAAAAAATCTCACAATTATAGAGTATTTTCAAGCATACCAAATTATAAGGTTGTGTGCATTGAGACCACATAAACCATATATGATGGATTTTTTGCCATAGTGTTAAGAAATAGCATCACAGTTACAAACTATTTTGAAGCATACCCAATTATATAAGTTTGTCGGAATCTATTAGGTGTATGTTGTCCTTTCAGCGATTTAGGCATACTGTAGACGCACATAGTTCATAGGAAAAGGAACATGCTATTGCTCATCACTGTAAGTATTGTACGCAAGATGAATTTGCATCATGTAGGTAGTGAATATTGTAATCATGATCAAGTTCCCTAGGCACTTCTTGTACAAGGACCATCTGCTATGAAATCTTTAGAGTTTTTTATGACACAATTTACAAGCACCGTGTGAGCGAACGAGGAATGCTAGCGCTAGCAGCTACTGCGAGCCGCAGCGGACAACGGCAGCAGCGGTGGTCAGCCGGACAACGCAATGTCGGCGGCAGGCGGATAGTGGCAAGCAGCCCTATCGGTAGCTGCTGCTGTGAGAAGAATTGACGACTAGAGCATGTTATCTTAATTTATTCTCTGTTCCTATAGGAGGATTCAATTCCATTAACTGTTCAAACAAAAATGATTCCATTAGGGAGCTGTCTACTTCGTGATTTACTGTCATTCTTCTCTGTCCAGACTAACAATTGGATATAGTTCTTTACGTATTTATTAGTGCAATCTTCTTGTCATTGTTTTAAAGATTGCATATTTGTATGTGTGACTAGAGGTTATGCCTTATAAGTGTTTCTGTTGATTCGGGAAATGCAAGTAAGGTGTACATGTTAGTTTCCAGTGTTCATTGTAATTTCCTTGTCTTGGACGTAATTTATCTCAATTTATATATGAGATATTGGACTTTGATTCTGCTTTGAATTTATTAACGCTCTAGAGTCCACCCTACCTAAAAAATCGCCCTCAGCCACTGATGTACATCACAACTCTACCTTGGAAGTATATGAGTATGGTGTACAGTGCACACAAACGAGGACTACGGCCTATGGAATAGGTGTTCCTGGACCTGCTGCCATGTCAAATCATGTGAGATTTGATCAAAACATGTTTCAGGTATATTCACCTTGAATTTTTTTTATTAATTTGATGAGAACGATTACTTCTGCTACCATTTGATTCTGTAGGAAGGATACATACAGTGATTTTGCTGAGGCGATGGATCTGGAAGAGATGGGGGTACTTGTTCATGTGTCATGCTCGTTCAAGAGCCTCATTGCTCATTCCACAAAGAGGCAAATGAGAATCCTGTCTATACGAATGGAGAAGATGTAGGCTTATTCCCATAAAATCTTGTTCAGGAGCCCAGCAGCAGATAAAAAAGATGACATGGACCACGGTAAAGATTTAAGAATCTTTCAGTTCGAATGTCTCTCCTGCAACCATTGTTTCTAGAGGGTGCATGGGCTAATGGTGCTGAGCCCCCAAAATGTATTGTAGTCAATGGATATTTCTGCTAAAAACATTAGGTATCGAGTGATAATAGTGTTTGTCTAACTCAAATATTTAAACAGTTAAAATTGTGATTTTGTATTGTTTGAGAGATTGCTAAGAAGCTCATTATATAATCTCTCTATATTGTAATTGCAAGGATTATCAAATTTGTACAGTTTAATATTATCCTTCAGAGAATATAAGTCAGATTGGTTGTCTCAGGCTAAACATGTTTAAGTTTGAGAAAGTTAATAGAAAATAATATCATCATCTATGATGCC
The DNA here is from genome assembly GCA_963921465.1 of Triticum timopheevii. Taxonomy (NCBI): domain Eukaryota; kingdom Viridiplantae; phylum Streptophyta; class Magnoliopsida; order Poales; family Poaceae; genus Triticum; species Triticum timopheevii. The sequence goes on along the minus strand of OY997272.1, from coordinate 548,336,304 downwards.
AAACAAAATTGCACTATAAGAAGTTTGACTTAGGAAAACCTAATATAACATGTGGGGCAAGGAAATATACTTGAGAGACATGAGGTGATTGCCCCTATAGGGAAAGTAGATATTTGTCCGAGTGATGCATGCTACTCATGCTCATCAAGTACAATGATCTTTTGATCAATGTATATTTGTATAAGTTTGTTGTTCCGTGGCAACGCACAGGCAGTCGACTAGTGTTTAATAGTAGTGGAGATAATAGTAGTGGAGATGGAGGTAGTCGGAATCCCCTAGAACACACGCCTCATGTAATTACCCATGATTTATGACGTGTTTGGATCATGGGTCCAAGGCGCCACGCTAAACCATGGCTCGCCACGAGTGCGGTGGAAAAATTGTTCGCTGCACTTTAGGCATAGAAATGTGGGCACATCGGTTATTTTTATTCAGCATGCTACAGTGTGGCGTCAAGCAAACGTACTCCTAAAAAAGTAAAAATCTCTCGCATGTTGCACCTATGGCTAGGCAGCCAAAGGCGGGATACAAGCACGCCCTTAGGTTAACTCTTGGTTGAAATTCCACGGCCCTTTACATGATATCCTCAAATGCAAGGTGAACCACCTCGATATATGTCAATCTTGTGTCGTTGAAGATATGGCGGTTCCTTTCTTTCTAGGTGTTTCACAAACTAGTAGAAAATGAGTATTAGCAGCGAGCACCGAAGGCGTTTGTGAGCAAGCCGACCAAAGTCGTCTCTGATAATCCAGCGGAGGCAGATATTCTTCTTTGAAAGCGATTCAAAATTTGAAATCGCATGTTATATCCCATGCAAACGGATTCAAATTCCTAACTTCCTCAAGTTCCCAAGTAATGGAAGTGGCTTTGTATTTAGCACCGCCTACATGGTCGATCACCTCACTGATATCTTCCCCCCGCTCATCCCAGACTTGGTCACCCCCAGATCTCAAATCTCTGGGGACGCCAAGCCTCGAGCCTAGTCGTGATGCGTGTTCCTATGGCATGTGGTCTTGCTCACAACGTACCACGACTTCTGATGGTCGTTGTTGGAAATATGCCTTAAGGGAATAATATTGTATTATTATATTTTCATGTTCATAATTGATAGTTTATATTCTATGTTATAACTACTATGATCCTGAAATATGCAATTAGTGGAAAACTCATATGCACATTGTGGAATGATAAACAGTAAAAATAGATTCCTAAACTCGCCTCTAAGACTAGCTCAAGTGCCGTTAGTGATCATGTTTTCCGATCTTAAGATATCGTTAAGTGTAACGGTAGTCCTAAAACAACTTTGAGAAAATGACGCTGGAAGAACGATCATATTGAATCGATCCAAATTTGTTTGTTATACTTTGAGATGCAATCGCCACAAGTCAAAATTGTTATAATATGAAGAGTTAATGTGTGATTTAATTCCTTAGACCATGAGAGTATTATAGTCACTTTTTATTGTACGACGGACTTTGGGATTGCTCGACATCATGTGTAACACGGTGATCATAATGACAACTTATAGGTTCACCGAAAAGTTTGACAATCTACTAGATAGCTCAAGAGTGGGATTTGCTCCTCCGACGATGGAGAGGTACTCTTAGGTCCCTCTCGGTGTGACAAGCATCCATCATCTTCTGACTAAACACATGTGACTAGGTCACGGGGATGTCAGAAATGTCAACAAGACAGAAAAACCAAACCGGTAACGAGGAGACTAGTATATATAGTGAGCATGTGTATGACTCAAGAGGATACCGATAAATATCACCTTGGTTTTTAAAGTATTGCGAAGCAAATGGAATAGCACATGATAACCAATGATTCACACTAATGTCATTCATGTACTCATAGGGATCGATATGGACGTCCACGATTCCGTTATCGGTCATTGAATGAAAGGTTTTTTGTTCATGTCTATGTTTTATCAAACCTACGGGGTCACAAGGTTAAGGAAACCATGATCTATTGAGTGTTAGTAGGCCAAGAGTAATGAGGAAATATTTATGATATAGTTTCATCAATATTCTAAATAGTTTTGAGAGGAACCGGAAGCGTTTCAGGGTCACCGAAAGGGTTTCGGAATTTATCTGGAAATATATATGGTATTACCGATAAATAATAAATAGGTGGAAAATGTTTTGGAGATGTTAAATTAATAATAAAAGGCTATAATTATAGTTAGGAAGATTTTATATTTAATTAACTATCAACGGGTTTTAAACGGCCAAATGCTGGAAAGGATATTGAGCCACTTGGGCCCAATAGGAGTGGCGCCCCCCTTTCTTCTTGGAGAAGGAGGGGGTTGAATTGGAGGGGATCCCCCCGTCCTTGGCGGGAGGGTTTCTTTCCCCTTGTGGCGCCCCCTCTTCCGTCCCTTCAACCTATGTATACTTGAGGATTTTGGCTCTTCGGACACACAAGTTTTGGAGCCTCCTCTAGTTCTCTAGTTCTAGTTCTAGTTGATCTAATTAGAGCTAGACCTAGATCCTATAATCCTCGTAATTAGAAGCCCGGTGTGGTTCTAATGTCCCCCCTCTAATTCTCCGGCAACGATTAGATCTAGAGACGAAGCACTACCGGGTTGTGAAGACCGTATGCTTGCAATCTATACAGAGGTCGTGCTTTCGATCTTCCATTCGAGGAATCACTCATCGGCGGTTCGAGTGACTTCAAGTACGATCTACACGAACTCGCCTTCTTTCGCGACAACTTAGGGTCGGTAACGATCTGATTCAAATTGTTATTGCATCTTCACAGTGTTCCTGGTTGACTGTATGATGATTTTTTTTGTTTTAACTACGTTTCCCAACAGTGGCATCAATAGTAATAAATTAGATCCCTGGACAGACACAATTGGAGGTGGTTATTGATACCAAACCGCCTGCAACACATAGAGCATTGCATGCGGTTACACATCGGAAACCTCCTGCGATGATATTTGAGGTATTAAAGGAGGTTGCCAAAACCGCCACCACTGGATCGAGTACTAGCGACACGAGCTTTGATGCAGATGTTGGGAAACATAGAAGAAAACAAAAACATCGCACCTATGCACACCCAATATCAATATGAGAAGATGCATATCGAGTTGGGATCATGATCGTTACCATCACCGAGTTGAAGTGGAAGAAGAACGTGTCAATGTAAATCATACTTGGAGTCCCTTGAACCGTCGATGAACGATCCCGCGAATCGCCCACGAACAGTCCCTTGAATCGCATATCAAAAGCACGACCTCTCTACTTGGTTGCAAGCATGCAGCCTTCACGGTCCGACAGTGCTTCACCGTCCAAAGCTAATCATCGCCGGAGAATTAGAGGGGGATATTAGGACCACATGAAGCTTCTAATTATTAGGATTAGAGGATTAGTCTACCTCTAATTAGCCAACTAGGACCAACTAGATTAAAACTAGAAGAACTAGAGGAGGCTCCAAAACTTGTATGTTCAAAAGGGCACATATCCTCATGTATATAGAGGATAGAGGGGAGAGGCAGGGCTGCCACCAAGGAGGGAAACTCCCTCCTTGGTGTGGTGGTCAGGGAGGAGTCTCTCTCAATTCGGCCTCCTTCCATAGGGAAGAGGGCGCCCTCCCACTTGGGCGTTTGTGGCCCAAGTTGCCTTCCACCTCTTGGCCTTCCATAGTGAGGATTTTTTTGCCATGTAGTACAAGATAGTTACTCTTGTGCGCTTCACTGTTGCAACTATGTTTTTGCCCTAGTCATTGATAACCCACAAGTGTAGGGGATCTATCGTAGTCCTTTCCATAAGTAAGAGGGTCGAACCCAACAAGGAGCAGAAGGAAATGATAAGCGGTTTTCAGTAAGGTTTTCTCTGCAAGCACTGAAATAGTAGGTAATAGATAGTTTTGTGATAAGATAAATTGTAACGAGTAACAATTAAATAAAGTAAATAAAGTGCAGCAAGGTGGCCCAATCCTTTTGTAGCAAAGGATAAGCCTGGACAATTTATTATAATGAGAAAGGAGCTCCCGAGGACACATGGGAATTATCGTTAAGCTAATTTTCATCACGCTCATATGATTCGCGTTCAGTACTTTGATAATTTGATATGTGGGTGGACCGGTGCTTGGGTACTGCCCTTACTTGGACAAGCATCCCACTTATGATTAACCCCTATTGCAAGCATCCGCAACTACAAAAAAAGTATTAAGGGAAACCTAACCACAGTATTAAACATATGGATCCAAATCAGCCCCTAACGAAGCAACGCATAAACTAGGGTTTAAGCTTCTGTCACTCTAGCAACCCATCATCTACTTATTACTTCCCCATGCCTTCCTCTAGGCCCAAATAATGGTGAAGTGTCATCTAGTCGACGTTCACATAACACCACTAGAGGAAAAGACAACATACATCTCATCAAAATATCGAACAAATACCAAATTCACATGACTACTAATAGCGAGACTTCACCCATGTCCTCAGGAACAAACGTAACTACTCACAAAGCATATTCATGTTCATAATCAGAGGAGTAATAATATGCATTAAGGATCTGAACATATGATCTTCCACCAAGTAAACCAATTAGCATCAACTACAAGGAGTAATCAACACTACTAGCAACCCGCAGGTACCAATTTGTGGTTTGGATACAAGATTGGATACAAGAGATGAACTAGGGTTTTGAGAGGAGATGGTGCTGGTGAAGATGTTGATGGAGATTGACCCCCTCCCGATGAGAGGATCGTTGGTGATGATGTTGGTGATGATTTCCCCCTCCCGGAGGGAAGTGTCCCCGGCAGAACAGCTCTGCCAGAGCTCTAGATTGGTTCCACCAAGGTTCCGCCTTGTGGCGGCGGAGTTTCGTCCTGTAAGCTTGCCCACGATTTTTTCTAGGGTAAAAGCCTTCATATAGCAGACGATGGACACCGGGGGGCAACCAGGGGCCCAGGAGATAGGGGGCGCGCCCAGTAGGGGTGGGCGTGCCCCCCACCCTCCTGGCCAGGGTGTGGGCCACCTGATGTATTTCTTCCGCTCAATAATTCTTATTAATTCCAAAAACAGGTTTCGTGGAGTTTTAGGATTTTTGGAGCAGTGCAGAATAGGTTTCCAATGTCTGCTCCTTTTCCAGCCAGAATTCCAGCTGCCGGCATTCCCCCTCTTCATGGTAAACCTTGTAAAATAAGATAGAATAGCCATATGTATTGAGATATAATGTGTAATAACAACCCATAATGCAATAAATATTGATATAAAAGCATGATGCAAAATGGACGTATCAACTCCCCCAAGCTTAGACCTCGCTTGTCCTCAAGCGGAAGCCGAAATCGAAAAATATGTCCACATGTTTAGAGATAGAGGTGTCGATAAAAATAAAATATGGACATGAGGGCATCATGATCATTCTTATAATAGCAACATAAATAGATTTTATCATATGATTTCTTATGTTCAAGTAATGATCAATTCACAATGTTAAGTATGGTTCAAAAACTTCATTAGGAACTAACAAACTATAATCTCAGTCATTGAAGCAATTGCAATTTATCATAACATCAGAAAGAGTCAATAATAGAGCTTCTCAGCAAGTCTACATACTCAACTATCAAGTAGTATTCTACAATTGCTAACACTCGCACAGTACTTGTGGTTATGGAGTTTCAGCCGGACACTGAGAAAGATAGGGGCTTAATGTGTTGCCTCCCAATGTATTCACCTTTAGGTGATGTCAACAATAATAATCCATGCTAACTTACATCCAATTGGATATATATATCATGATCTTTCAAACACGAGGAGCTTGCCAAAGGATAAAATGAAAAAGGGAAAGGTGAGGATCACCTTGACTCAAGCATAAAGTAAAAACATAAAGTAAAAGATAGGCCCTTCGCAGAGGGAAGCAGAGGTTGTCATGTGCGTTTAGGGTTGGATGCACAAAATCTTAATGCAAAAGAACGTCACTTTATATTGCCCCTTGTATGTGGATCTTTATTATGCAGAAAGTAAAAACATAAAGTACAAGATAGGCCCCTCGCAGAGGGAAGCAGAGGTTGTCGTGTGCGTTTAGGGTTGGATGCACAAAATCTTAATGCAAAAGAACGTCACTTTATATTGCCCCTTGTATGTGGACCTTTATTATGCAGTTCGTCGCTTTTATTACTTCCACAACAAGATCGTATAAAGCTTATTTTCTCTGCACTAATAAATCATACATATTTAGATAGCAATTTTTATTGCCTGCAACATGACAACTTACTTGAAGGATCTTACTCAATCCATAGGTAGGTATGGTGGACTCTCATGGCAAAGCTGGGTTTAAGGATATTTGGAAGCACAAGTAGTATCTCTACTTGGTGCAAGGAATTTGGCTAGCATGAAGGGGAAAGGCAAGCTCAACATGTTTGGAAGGTCAATGACAATATACTTTAACTGAGATGTGCGAAAACATAAACCATTACGTTGTCTTCCTTGTCCAACGTCAACTCTTTTAGCATGTCATACTTAATGAGTGCTCCCAATCATAAAAGATGTCCAAGATAATATATTTGTATGTGAACCTCTCTTTCCTTATCACTTCCTATCACTTGCAACGATGACCAAAACTACGTTTATCAACTCTCAACAACTTTTATGCCTCATACTTTCTATGTGTGAAGTCATCACTAACCGTAAGATCAATATGAACTCTTTTATTCTTTCTACTTTATCAAGATCATAGCAACATAGCAAAGCCCTTGACTCAACACTAATCTTTATTATAGATAGCCCACGGACTCAAATACATAAAGAGATCACAAAGCAAAACTCGAAACTACTTGATACCAAAACTTCAATCTACTAGATCAAGATACTACTAAAAGGATCAAACTAAATAAAACGGTAAAGATAGGAGTGTGATGGTGATACGATACCGGTACACCTCCCCCAAGCTTGGCAGTTGCCAAGGGGAGTGCCCATACCCATGTGATTATGTCTCCTTCTTCATGGTTTGTGTTATGATCTTCTTGGCGATGATGCCCCTCAGGATATGGTTCTCCTCCTCGAACTTATTGACTTGTTGTTTGAGGTCCATAATTTCTTTACGGAGCTTGCCCGTAATGGCCAAAGCTCCCTTTACCCAAGGATGTTGCATAGCTTTTGGAGAACAAGTGAAGCTCTTTTTCATATTTTCATAAGAAAGAAATCTAAAGTTGGAAGGGATGATTGAAGTTGGAATAGCCGAGCTAGGTAGTTCCCCCATCATGAATTCTGCTTGGAGACGAGAGGTAACTTCTTGATCTTCCTCCATGACATCTATCCTTTTCAAATCAGCCTCCATCTCATCCTCCGTTGATGGTCCAAAGTGATAAGCATCGCTATTTGCTCCTGGACCTGGTGTTGGGTGAGACACCCGACTCTCCCCCGACTGACTCTTGAGAAGACATCTTGCTTTTAATCTGCAACAGGAACAGCTCGAAACGAAAACAGAGGATATTTGCGTGATACGATGGTCAAAACCTTTGAGACTTTATATAATGAATTTTTACCGACCAAAATACGTAACGTGCAAGAAAACGGAGTCCGGGAGGCACACGAGGTGTCCACGAGACAGGGGGGCGCGCCCAGTAAGGGTGGGCGCGCCCTCCACTCTCGTGGAGGCCTCGTGTCCCTCTCGGACTACTTCTTTCTTCCTAAAATTCTTAAATATTCCAAAACTAATAAAAATTGCCATTGGAGTTGTTTTGGAGTCGGTTACTTACTGTACCACATACCTATTCCTTTTCGGAGTCTCGAACGTTCTGGAAAGTGTCCCTTATGTATTCCTCCGGGGTTACAGTTTCAATAGTATTAGTTTCAACATTAATAGGATTACCTGAAATATAATGTTTAATTCTTTGACCGTTTACCACCCTCTGACTTGTGCCTTCGAAGTTGTTGATTTTTATGGCACCAGAACGATAGACCTCCTCGATAACGTAGGGACCTTCCCATTTAGAGAGAAGTTTTCCTGCAAAAAATCTTAAATTAGTTGAATAATAACACATAATCACCTACATTAAACTCACGCTTTTGTATCCTTTTATCATGCCAGCGTTTGACTTTTTCTTTAAATAACTTGGCATTCTCATATGCTTGGGTTCTCCATTCATCGAGTGAGCTAATGTCAAACAACCTCTTCTCACCGGCAAGTTTGAAGTCATAGTTGAGCTCTTTAATAGCCCAATATGCTTTATGTTCAAGTTCAAGAGGTAAATGACAAGCTTTTCCATAAACCATCTTATAAGGATACATACCCATAGGATTTTTGTATGCAGTTCTATAGGCCCATGATGCATTTTTGGACCAATTCTTTCTAGATCTATTCACAGTCTTTTGCAAAATTAATTTGAGCTCTCTATTGCTCAACTCTACTTGACCACTAGACTGCGGATGATAAGGAGATGTGATTCTATGATTAACATCATACTTAGCAAGCATCTTACGGAAAGCACCATGAATAAAATGTGAACCACCATCAGTCATAAGATATCTAGGGACTCCAAACCTCGGAAAAATAACTTCTTTAAGCATTTTAATAGAAGTGTTATGATCAACACTACTAGTTGGAATAGCTTCTACCCACTTAGTAACGTAATCAACAGCAACTAAAATATGTGTATAACCATTAGAGGCAGGAAAAGGTCCCATATAATCAAAGCCCCAAACATCAAACGGTTCAATAACAAGAGAATAATTCATAGGCATTTCTTGACGTCTACTAATATTACCAATTCTTTGGCATTCATCACAAGATAAGACAAACTTATGAGCATCTTTGAAGAGAGTGGGCCAATAAAAACCAGATTGTAGTACCTTGTGTGCAGTTCTATCTCCAGCGTGGTGTCCTCCGTAAGATTCAGAGTGACAGTTGCGTAGGATCTGTTCCTGTTCATGCTCAGGCACACAACGTCTAATAACACCATCTACTCCTTCTTTATAAAGGCGTGGGTCATCCCAAAAGTAATATTTTAAATCATAAAAGAACTTTTTCTTTTGCTGGTATGTGAAACTAGGAGGTATAAATTTAGCAACAATGTAATTAGCATAATCAGCATACCAAGGAGCAGTACGAGAAGCATTAACGACCGCTAATTGTTCATCAGGAAAGCTATCATGAATAGGCAGTGGGTCATCAAGAACTTTCTCTAACCTAGACAAGTTGTCTGCAACGGGGTTCTCAGCTCCCTTTCTATCAATAATATGCAAATCAAATTCTTGGAGAAAGAGAAACCATCTAATGAGTCTAGGCTTAGCATCTTTCTTTTCCATAAGATATTTAATAGCAGCATGATCAGTGTGAATAGTAACTTTGGAATCAACAATATAAGGTCTAAACTTATCACATGCAAACACAACTGCTAAGAACTCTTTTTCAGTAGTAGCATAATTTCTCTGGGCAGTATCAAGGGTCTTACTAGCATACTGGATAACATTCAATTTCTTATCAACTCTTTGCCCTAGAACAACACCTACAGCATAATCACTAGCATCACACATAATTTCAAAGGGTAAATTCCAACCAGGCGGCTGAACAATAGGTGCAGTGATCAAAGCTTTCTCAAGTATTTCAAATGCTTCTACACAATCATCATCAAAGACAAAAGGAATATCTTTTTGCAATAAATTAGTCAGAGGCCTAGAGATTTTAGAGAAGTCCTTAATGAACCTCCTATAAAAACCGGCATGACCAAGGAAACTTATTATACCTTTTATGTCCTTGGGACATGGCATCTTTTCAATAGCATCAACTTTGGCTTTGTCAACTTCAATACCTATCTCGGAGATCTTGTGCCCCAACACAATGCCTTCATTCACCATAAAGTGGCACTTTTCCCAATTCAGGACGATACTAGTGTCTTCGCATCTCTGCAAAACTCGATCAAGGTTGCTCAAGCAATCATCAAAAGAGGATCCGTAAACGGAGAAATCATCCATGAATACCTCACAAATCTTTTCACAAAAGTCAGAGAATATAGCCATCATGCATGTTTGAAAGGTAGCAGGTGCAGTACATAAACCAAAAGGCATACTCTATAAGCAAAAGTACCGAAAGGGCAAGTAAAAGTAGTTTTTGATTGATCCCCCGCTGACACAGGTATTTGAGAGAAACAAGAATAACCATCTAGAAAGCAGAAATGTGTGTGTTTGGATAGTCTTTCTAGCATTTGATCAATAAAAGGTAAAGGGTAATGATCTTTCTTAGTAGCCTTATTTAATTTACGAAAATCAATTACCATTCTATAACCTGTAATAATTCTTTGCGGGATCAATTCATCTTTATCATTAGGAACAACGATAATACCTCCCTTTTTAGGAACACAATGGACAGGGCTTACCCATTCACTATCAGCAACGGGATAAATTATACCTGCCTCAAGGAGCTTCAGTATCTCCTTTCTTACCACTTCTTTCATCTTGGGATTCAGTCGTCGTTGAGGATCTCTAACTGGTTTGGCATCTTTCTCCACTGTAATTTTGTGTTGGCATAACGTGGGACTAATGCCCTTAAGATCATCCAGAGTATATCCAATAGAAGCTCGGTGCTTCTTCAGAGTTTTCAATAATCTTTCTTCTTCTTGCTCTGAAAGGTTAGCACTAATAATAATAGGATATATTTTCTTTTCATCAAGATAAGCATACTTAAGATTATCAGGTAATGGTTTGAGTTCAAACACAAGATCACCCTTGGGTGGAGGGGGATCCCCAAGAATTTCAACGAGAAGGTTGTGTTTAAGCATGGGTTCCTGTTTAAGGAACAGTTCATCTATTTTCCTTCTTTCCTTCATAAACATTTCGTTTTCATGGTCTAGCAAATATTGTTCTAACGGATCAGTAGGAGGCACGGCAATGGAAGCAAGACCAATAATCTCATCCTTACTAGGTGATTTTCTATCACGAGGTTGTCTACGAAACTTAGCAAAATTAAACTCATGAGACATACCCTCTAAGACAATTGTAACAGTATCCTATTCACAATCAATCCTAGCACTAGTTGTATTCAAGAAGGGTCTACCAAAAATAATGGGACAAAAATCATCTTGTGGGGAACCAAGAACAAGAAAATCAGCAGGACATTTAACCTTCCCACACAAGACTTCAACATCTCTAACTATCCCAATTGGTTTAATGGCATCCCTATTAGCAAGCTTAATAGTAACATCAGTGTCTTCTAATTCAAGGGGTGCAATGTCATGCATAATTTCTTTATATAAGTCATAAGGTATTGCACTAGCACTAGCACCCATATCACATAAGCCATGATAACAATGATCTCCTATTTTAACAGAAATAACAGGCATGCCTATGACAGATCTATGTATCTTATTATCAGGTCTAGCGATATTAGCAGTCTCACCACAGAAATAAATAACATGCCCATCTAAATCATCATCCAAGAGATCCTTAACCATAGCAATACTAGGTTCAACTATGATTTGCTCACGAGGTGTATAAGTCCAAGTATTACTCTTAGAACAACAGCCGAAGTTTTAGCATGATCCTTTATCCTAAGAGGAAAAGGAGGTTTCTCAACATAAGTAGTAGGAACAATAGGATCACTATAAGAGACAGTCTTTTCTTCAACTGTAATTGGAGCAACTATTTTTACTTCAACGGGAGGATTATATTTAAACCATTTTTCTTTAGGGAGATCAACGTGAGTAGCAAAAGATTCACAGAAAGAAGTTACTATCTCAGAGTCAAGCCCATACTTAGTGCTAAATCCACGAAAAGCATCGGTATCCATAAAAAGATTTAACACAATTGAACTTAGGTGTCATACCTAACTCCTTACCATCGTTGGAACCCCAATCTTCAGAGTTGCGTTTTAGTTCTTTCCAATAAGTCCCATTTGAAATCTATAGTCTTCAGCATATAAGAACCAGCACAAGAAGTATTGAGCAGGTTGCGATCATTGAGAGAAAGCCGAGCATAAATTTTTTGAATAATCATTTCCCGGGAGAGCTCATGATTGGGGCATGAATATAACATTGACTTAAGCCTCCCCCAATATTGAGCGATGCTTTCTCCTTCACAAGGCCAGAAATTATATATGTAATTATGATCACGATGAACAAGATGCATAGGATAGAACTTCTGGTGAAATTCCAACTTCAATCGCTTATAATTCCAAGATCTCGTATCATCACATAGCCTATACCATGTCAATGCATCTCCCTTCAAAGATAAAGGGAAGACCTTCCTTTTGACAATATCATCGGGAATACCTGCAAGCTTAAATAATCCACAAACTTCATCCACAAGGATAAGGTGTAAATCGGGATGCAATGTTCCATCTCCTGCAAATGGATTAGCTAGCAGTTTCTCTATCATACCAGAAGGAATCTCAAAGTAAATATTTTCAAAAAGTTCAGTAGGTTGAGGAGCAACTCTTTGCTCTTCTGGTCGGGGTGAAGATACCCCGAACAAGCCCCTCAAAGGATTAGTTTCCATAGTGACAAGTAATAGAAAATTTCAGCACACTATGTAAATGTTTCCTTACCAAGTTCCACTCACCAAAAGCGCTACACTCCCCGGCAACGGCGCCAGAAAAGAGTCTTGATGACCCACAAGTGTAGGGGATCTCTCGTAGTCCTTTCCATAAGTAAGAGTGTCGAACCCAACGAGGAGTAGAAGGAAATGATAAGCGGTTTTCAGTAAGGTTTTCTCTGCAAGCACTGAAATTGTAGGTAATAAATAGTTTTGTGATAAGATAAATTGTAACGAGTAACAAGTAAATAAAGTAAATAAAGTGTAGCAAGGTGGCCCAATCCTTTTGTAGCAAAGGATAAGCCTGTACAATTTCTTATAATGAGAAAGGAGCTGTCGTGGACACATGGGAATTATCGTCAAGCTAGTTTTCATCACGCTCATATGATTCGCGTTCGGTACTTTGATAATTTGATATGTGGGTGGACCGGTGCTTGGGTACTGCCCTTACTTGGACAAGCATCCCACTTATGATTAACCCCTATTGCAAGCATCCGCAACTACAAAAGAAGTATTAAGGTAAACCTAACCACAACATTAAACATATGGTTCCAAATCAGCCCCTAACGAAGCAACGCATAAACTAGGGTTTAAGCTTCTATCACTCTAGCAACCCATCATCTACTTATTACTTCCCCATGCCTTCCTCTAGGCCCAAATAATGGTGAAGTGTCATGTAGTCGACGTTCACATAACACCAGTAGAGGAAAAGACAACATACATCTCATCAAGATATCGAACGAATACCGAATTCACATGACTACTAATAGCAAGACTTCACCCATGTCCTCAGGAACAAACATAACTACTCGCAAAGCATATTCATGTTCATAATCAGAGGAGTAATAATATGCATTAAGGATCTGAACATATGATCTTCCACCAAGTAAACCAATTAGCATCAACTACAAGGAGTAATCAACACTACTAGCAACCCGCAGGTACCAATTTGTGGTTTGGATACAAGATTGGATACAAGAGATGAACTAGGGTTTTGAGAGGAGATGGTGCTGGTGAAGATGTTGATGGAGATTGACCCCCTCCCGATGAGAGGATCGTTGGTGATGATGTCGGTGATGATTTCCCCCTCCCGGAGGGAAGTGCCCCCGGCAGAACAGCTCTGCTGGAGCTCTAGATTGGTTCCACCAAGGTTCCGCTTCGTGGCGGCGGAGTTTCGTCCCGTAAGCTTTCCCACAATTTTTTCCAGGGTAAAAGTCTTCATATAGCAGAAGATGGACACCGGGGGGCCACCAGGGGGCCCAGGAGACAGGGGGCGCGCCCAGTAGGGGTGGGCGCCCCCCCACCCTCCTGGCCAGGGTGTGGGTCCCTGATTTATTTATTTTGCTCAATAATTCTTATTAATTCCCAAAACAGGTTTCGTGGAGTTTGAGGATTTTTGGAGCTATGAAGAATAGGTTTCCAATGTTTGCTCATTTTCTAGCTAGAATTCCAGGTGCCGGCATTCCCCCTCTTCATGGTAAACCTTGTAAAATAAGAGAGAATAGCCATAAGTATTGAGATATAATGTGTAATAACAGCCCATAATGCAATAAATATTGATATAAAAGCATGATGCAAAATGGACGTGTCAGTCATCTATACTTTCAGAAACATTTCAGGATAAAGTGACATCAACGGAAAGCTCTCGGAGCAGTGCGGCATGGCCATTACCAAATGATTACGGATTGGAGTTGGAATGCCCATATGGTCTAGAGCATGAACTAGAGGCGGCAAGAGAGCGTGCATATGAGTCTCAAGATGCAATCAACATGTAGAGATTGGAGGTGCATATATCAGATGCAGAAATCAAAAAAATGAACCAAGAGACCGAGGAAACCACAAAGAAAGTGAAGATTTGGTAGACTGAGATTTGCGCTATCTGAATCGAGCCAATCCTATTTTCTGAAGAGATTATAATTCGAATGGTAAATAGTTTTGATGTGCGTCCAATATGTATGAGTTGTATGTGTCCAATGTATGTAATTTGTTGTTTGTTTACGCTTTATTATCACATGTGGCAAACTATGATGCCCAGTGGATGTAATATGTCATAATTTCTTTATTGTATAGTGTAGGATTATTCTTCGTTTATATGCCTTAATCTCTTTATTGTATAGAGTACGATAAATCTTTGTTATTCTATATGCTATCATTGAAACGGGGCTAACAGGCCAAAGCATTACCTCGATGTCACCCGCATAGAACGAAAATGTGTAGCCAAAGCAGGCTGTAATTAGGCTGGTTAACTAATAATAAGTGGATCCTATATCCATGGACACACATGGGTTGTACTATACTGGACCAATAACGGGCTGCAATATGGGTCGTAAGTGGGCCAAACTAGTAATCTCCGTTTGTGGGCCTGACCATAATGGACCGTTAACAGGCCGGTATGTACCACAGGTTTAATATTGCTGACAGGCATAACGGGTCGTTAATGAGCCAGAATACATGAAGATGTAAAAAAGTCTCAATAGGTTAACATGCCACAAAGGGATCGAGTGTAACCACTAGCTGAATTGAGCCCGTTAGTTGAAAATGCTTGGTTAACTGGAAGCGCATTTGTGCTCCAAAATCGCTGGGGGGCCTTGGTATCAAAGAGATTGCAGCATACAGCAGAGCCCTTCGTCTGCGGTGGCCATGGTATGAATGGGACTGTGTCGATCGCCCTTGGAAAGGCACCCCAATCCCATGTGATGACACCGATCGACAGCTATTTGCTGCCTGCACTAGCATTCATCTGGGGGATGGTAGGAAAGCGCGTTTCTGGTCTGATAGATGGCTGAATGGGCTGGCTCCGATGGACATTGCCCTTGCTCTGTACAAGTTGTCTCATAGGAAACTTCTGACTGTACGAGACGACCCCCATGATAATCAATGGATGGCTGGTTTGATCAGGACCAACGACGCTCTGACCCTTGACTCTTTGCTGAACCTTTGGACGGCCCTGCAGCCGGTCCTTCTCACTGATTGGGAGGATGAAATTTCTTGGATCCACACCTCGAATGGAAGCTACAGTGCCAAATCTGCTTACAACATTCAGTTCATCACTCGAATTGCACAGCCGCAACTTGCAAAGGTTTGGAAGATCAAGGCTGAGCCTAAGATCATATTCTTCATCTGGACTTTGCTGCAAAACAGGTTGTGGACCGCTGATCGCCTTGCGGCTCGAGGATGGCCACACAACGATCGCTGCAGCACCTGTGATCAGCTTCCGGAGACTGTGCGACACCTCTTGATCGATTGCCCTTTTGCAAAGGAGATTTGGCAATCCTTTCACCCTTCTCACCCCGATGTTGCTTCTGCCGCCCTTACTGCCACTTCTATCCAATCCTGGTGGATGACTTCAACCATATGCAAAACCTTGCACGACAATCTCCATGCATCAACTGTGGCGGCATACATGCTTGGAATATTTGGAATGAGAGAAACAGAAGGGTTTTCCAACAGAAGACGGCAACCGCGCCTGGAGGTCATAGGATGATTAGAGATGAGATAGGCCTCTTTGCTGGGGCCTGGGAGTTTTAGTTGCTGTTTTTTCTCCGGGTCTGGTTGCCTCCTGGTAACCTGGCCTCTCCTTTTCTCTTCCTAAATCCGACTTTCGCGGGTTTACCTTGTACAATTTTTCCCTCTACTAAGTGAAAAGGCAGAGCACCTGCCATTGCCCGTCAAAAAAAAAAACAAAGGGCCAACAATATAGGCAATCAGACATGCAACACAACTGAGTCGATCGCATGCGAAAGAAACAATAATTCTAAACACACGGACAGTTACAGGGGTTTTACGGAGTTTCCTTCACAACTAATCACTGCCCCCCTGATTTTTAGGCGGGGATGGGGCCCTCCACTTTATTTGATCCAATCAAAAGATCCCAGCTAGGCCTCTCCATTGATCCCGTACTAGCCCCGCCCGTGTGTGTAGCAAAGCCGCGAAAGAAACGAGCCTGCTCGTGATACTGATTTCCCATGCATAACTGTACATGGAGGAGACTGGACCCCAGTAGGAGATCCTCGGTGCGAATTCAAACTTTAAACCGCAAATACTCGTCTTTTCGTTTCCTGCAAAAGTGAAGAATGCATAGTATATAGCAAGATATGTAGATTGTTGATCCTGATTGCCACGTGATCTGTATATACTCCCTTCATTTTTATATACAAGGCCACAATCAAATTACAATTTACAACTATACAAGGCCACAAACACCAATCGATACAAAATTGATGGTGTTTGCCTCGTACTAGCAAAGGAGGACATAAATTATCCCTTGCATGCATGTGTGTGTGAGAAGGTTGGCGTGCATGCGCCTCATTAATCAACCAAAATGAGTAAGAGCATTGGCTTGTTGTAGGTGGGACAGGAAAATATGCATTAATTAACACAACAAACAAGGAGACAAGCTAGCTTGCAATATTGGCTTAAACACGTATTTACTTCTGCCTTGATACTTGCAATATGCGTTTGTGGCCTTGTATACAAAAATGAAGGAAGTATAAGCTTGGAAGTTGATTCTCCGTATGATAAGAAATAGAGCAACAAAACTAATGACTCTTTACATTTCGGAGGCCGGGAGCGAAACTATAATATAGGTCCTCTTAATATAAGCATCCAAATAATAATCATTATACAAGTATATGAAAAGATCTCTAACAAAATACTCAAAGAGCATCCAAAAGCAATACTCAGACAAATTAATTTATTCATTTTCACAAAAAATTCTTCTATAGATGCAGAGTCACCAATTATAATATTTCAATGACATTGTGATCCTATTAAAATAGTAGTTAGTAATTGACAACTAGAGTAAAATGCAAACGATGGTGCTAGGTAAAGTCAATAACATCTTTATCAATTATCATGGAAAAATCGCTGGGGGCATAGGCTACCTTCTTCTAAAATCAATCTCTGCCCCTCGACTTGTGGATCGACGTGAGTTATGTATGGGTGGTAGCGCCACTGGCCTGATGTATGGCATAGCCTATATCTCGCCTTTAGCAAGACGGAAGTTGAGCTCTCAAATAGGGAGTCAGTAGTGGGCTGGACCAGTAGCCACATGGTTTTATCACGCTGATGTCACACACGTGTTTTTTACTTTTGTTTATACTATGAAAAAATAGAAAATAAATACATTATGAAAAACTAGTTGAGTTAAAAAAATTGAAGTGTTCACCACACATAAAAATGTTCATGCAATGTAAAAAAAAATGTTCGCTCAACGTTTAGAACATATTGTTACCATTCAAGAAAATGTAGGTGACATCTAAAAAATGCTCATGCATTTAAAAAAATGTGCTTGACATTTTTGGAAAATGTTGTACAATGTAAATTTTTTTTATGCAATTCAAAACATGTTCGCACTATTCAAAAAAATGTAGGTTACTTTTTAAAAAGAGTTCATGCATTTCAAAATATGTTTGCCACATTTCTAAAACACAGTTTATACAAAGTAGTTTTTTTTGCATATTTTGAAAAATGACTCGTTTCCTTCAAAATATGTTTCAGTGTCTATTTTAAGAATATTTAACACGTCATCAAGAAAATGTTCAGAAAATATATTTGAAAAATGTTAATTGCGTAGTTAAACAATATTAAA
Source organism: Triticum timopheevii (assembly GCA_963921465.1). Classification (NCBI taxonomy): domain Eukaryota; kingdom Viridiplantae; phylum Streptophyta; class Magnoliopsida; order Poales; family Poaceae; genus Triticum; species Triticum timopheevii. Next base: position 548,318,236 of record OY997272.1, on the reverse strand, counting down.
CATATGAAAAATGTTTTAAATGTATACAAAAAATGCACAACGTGTATGAAAAAAGTAGACATCAAAACACATATTTAAAAAAATGGTAATCATGTACTTGCAAAATGTTAAACATATATAAAAAATATTACTGATGTATACCAAAAATATATAATGTCTATGCATAAGATATCTATTGGGAAAAAGGAAGACAAAAAAAAAGAGAAAAACCAAAGAGAACGGGTGATATCAAAAGAAAGAAACAAAGAAGGTAAAATGTGACAAACAAAAGTTAGTAGTCTAGTATAATTGACAGAATATACACAAATATATGTTATTTTTATTTATCTGGCTGGCAAAGTATAAAATTACATACATCATACTAGGATTAATCTCATACTAGTAGCAAACACTAGCGTCAGCTCAGTGGCTAGCACTTCCGTCCTCTCATCCTCTAAACCTGTGGTCGTTGGTTTGAATCCCTATAGCGCATGGACACTTTCCAACCATAAGGACCATGTTGGACATGGCCTGCAACTACGAGGACGGTACATGCAATTATCTCTCTTGACGAGGGATGGGATGGTCTTAGTCAGACGGAGGACTAAAGGTGCACAAGAGATCGCAGCCCAGCGTCACGGTGAGCGGATAGGAAAGTAGAGATGTCAACCTATCTCTCTCTGCGCAATAGGTGGAGACGATGTCTAATTAGGAGAGTGATCGATCCAGAGATTTATGGAGTCTCGATTCTCTTTTTTCCCGTAGTCTCAACTCCATGTTCACTGCTCTCAAAAGCTCCATGTACATAATACCCTCCGCTGGCCCAAGATTCGTCGAAACTCCTTTTATTTTCTGTCGAGTAGTACCGCTATGCCATTATATGGGTCGTGTCTACTTTGTCGTTGTATTGTCTTCTTTTTTAGTGAACTAGGTACATACCCGTGTGTTGCCACAGGAAATAGTAGTGTTTAACACAATAAGACGATCATACAGGACAAATCGTGATGTAAAGTAAATAGACAAAATAAGATTATGCTTTTGTTATAAAATATAGATTTTCCAGCTATTTCTTAAACTGATAAAATAGGTATGTGCCCAAGATTTATCTGTTATATTGGGTTATCAAATATAAGAGATTGATTTATATTCATTTACTTCTGGTCCGTGAATTTATTGTTATTTGTTGGTTTACCAAAGATGTCGGACAAGTAACATATTTTACCATAGGAAATAAAAAAATACGAACCTGAATTTATTGCTATATCATAGAATGATCTGTTTTATTGGGTTGCCAAATACTGGTTCGATGAAAACCAAAAAAAAAAACCAATGGAGAATAGGAGGTTGGATGAAAGAGTGATGGGAGAAAACTGAAAGAAAGATGGGACTTTAGGTTCTTTTTAATTATATAATGTAGAGATACACATGCAACTCTTCTGCTTGGTCTGAAAGAAAAAATATTTCAGATGTAGGTCTCATTTGGTTTGTAGGAAATTTGTAGGAATTCTATAGGATAGGATTTGCAAAGGAAAAATTCCTTTGAACCCCTTTGGTTTGTAGGAACGGATTCCTATTCCTATATAAGATAGGATTCAATCCTTCACATTTTGGAGGAAAAAAAGTAGCTTAGACTCAATGAAAAAACTCATATCCTATACATCAAATAACATCTCTTTCTATATAGAAACTGAGACGCATGTCATCTCACTTCCTATACTTTTTTCTATCCCTATAACGTTCCTATCCCATGAACCAAAAGAGGTCGTAAAGGAGGCTCTACATGTTCCTTTGAGCACGGTTCAGCTTCAACGATAGAACTTCTCGAGTTCTGGGCTGGACTACAAGCGCTGTGGCGTTTCTTGGAAAAAAATCCATGGAGACCGGCAGCAAATCCCGTCCTGTGCATACCCTCTGTGAGATGCCGCCACGTGTCCCACGACACCATTGCACGTCCCCCTCTCATCCGCTCCTATCCGTGGCTTTCGTCGGCTCGATCCCGCTTCAGACTGTTGGAGCACGGCACGGCGGCCAATCCGGCCATGGCTATCGTTCCAGCCAGTAGCAGCCATGGAAAGGAGAGGGCGGCGAGGCGTTCAGGCGTACAGCGTACATGGTTGTCGGTTCCGCCTGCTGTAGTGAGCGTTGGACCAGGAAACCCGCGGCGGCTGCCACTCTGCCGGTCCAATTGCGCGGAGGACAATACTCCGGTCGCTAGGCCATGAGCGAGCCGAGAAGCGGGGTTCGAGCCGAGGAAAGCCACGCATAGGAGCGAATGAGAGCGGGACGTGCGATGGTGTCGTGGCACACGTGGCGGCATCTGACAGAGGGTATGCACAGGATGGGAATTGCAGCCAGTCTACCTCATCTCTAATCTAAGATAAAAATCCAGCACAAGGCTTAGGGTGGTGTCAGCTTCCTCTTGTGTTGGATTGGTCATGAAGTTTAGAGAATCATATGTGAAAAACACGAGGAGAGATGTTCTTTTTCCGGCCCTGTGTAAAAGAGAGGCTGACAACTGACAAGGGAGGAGGCAACACAGAGACAAACTCATGGGCATTCCAACAGCAGCAACGCCAAAACCATGGACACATGATAACGTAGGGTGCCATCATCAAGGAGAATCAACTTCCAAGTTCCAACCTTATATATACAGATGTTGCATTCTACTCCTTGCAGCGAACTAAAAGATAAGGTTTTTCTTTTTCTTTTGCATGGCTAAAAGATAAAGGGTTGTGGTTTAAGGTTTGATGTCAAACTGAGGATTTCGTACGTATCTACTCGGACCAGTCTCCCGCCTGTACAGTTATGCATGGGTCGGTGGTGTTCCATGTCTCACTGTCTATATCGTTGGTCCTTTGAGCGTCACTAGTTCGTGTGGTAACTGTGGGGCAACTGGTTGCTGCTGATGGGTTATCGGTAGACCGGGGAGAAGGTGTTGGGTGCTGCAAGAGGTGGAGATGTGCGGCGTTGATGAAGAGCAGAAGCACACAGTACGAGTCCACGACGTCCCGCACGTCGCGGAGCTTGATCGCCATGCTCCTGCCGCTTCGGACACGGCACCAGAGCGTGCTCCGGTTGTAAGAGTCGACGAGGCCGGCCGCGTCGACGAGCGCCTGCACCACGGGGTCTCCCAGCTCCGAGCAGAGCAGCACAGCCCCGCAGCCCGTCGGCCACTTGAGCAGCGCGTGGAGCCTGCGGCTGCACCGCTCGAGCTTGGCGCACTCCCGCCTGCTATGCGGGATGCGCATGATGCTCATACCCGCGGCGACGAGCATCACGGCGTGCAGGCCGGACATCTGCGCCAGGTTGGCCGCCTTCGCCAGCACGTCCCACAACACCGCCACCATCCCCATCGTCCTTCCTTCTACTTGTTGTTGTTGATCGATCAGCCTGCTTGCGCTTGCACTGTCGTACAGGTTTAGTATGTCTCAAGTGTCCGGATTGTCAAAAGACCCCTGCATAGGCATTTATATATGCTGCAGAAACCGATGATGCTATCCTGACGCAGCCTTGCGAAAATCTGTCCACCGCCACAAAAGCGGATTTATAAAGTGTTCTAAAGGTAAAGGGGCACTCCCACTATAGAAGAATAGCGGATTTATTGTTATTTGAGCAGAATAGCGGATTTATAAAGTGCTGTAAAGGTAAAGCGTGCTGAGACCCCTGCATGGTAGTATAATTTAGGACATCCCGTTTGCCGTCTTTAGAGATAGTGGTGCAATCGGCAAAGGGGCACTCCCACTCAGCTCTCAGGTCTCAGCAGTCAGCACACAAACGGGTCAGAAAGGGTTGGAAGTTCGTGGATAGATCGGCTCAGGTATTTTGAGGCGCTTTCCTGCTCAAATAACTTCCTGTATTTGCTTTATTATATGGAAGCCTCGGCCTGGGTGCTCCCCCCGGTGATCAATCTGATCGCATCCTTAATTTCAAAGTTCCAACTTTCTACCCTAGATGGGTGGAGCTAGTCGAAAGGAGAGAATGTTAGTGTGTTAAACCGATGGTTTTAGTTGGTAATTGCATAAAGCCAACCTCTGCTTTTACCACTCTACACACGCACGGGTGCACAAGCAAAACTGGACCGAACGGAGTCTATTTGCCAGGTGTCATGAAACTATGATAATTCTTGGGATTTTTAGGTCGTTTCTCCAGCCAATCCCTACGCCCTGTCTTGTCTCCACGAGCAGCCGGTACCCAAGAACCGGGAAAAAAATTCCGTGGAGACCGGCTGCAATTCCCGTCCTGTGCATACCCTCTGTCAGATGCCGCCACGTGTGCCACGACACCATCGCCTCTCATCTGCTCCTGTGTGTAGCTTTCCTCGGCTCGAACCCCGCTTCTCGGCTCGCTCATGGCCTAGCGACCAGAGCACTGTCCTCTGCGCGATCGGACCGGCAGAGTGGCAGCCGGCCAGCCGCCGCGGGTTTCTTGGTCCAACGCTCACGACAGCAGGCGGAACCGACAGCCATGTACGCTGTGCGCCTGAACGCCTCGCCGCCCTCTCCTTTCCATGGCCGCTACTGGCTGGAACGATAGCCATGGCCGGATTGGCCGCCGCGCCGTGCTCCAACAGTCTGAAGCGGGATCGAGCCGACGAAAGCCACGGACAGGAGCGGATGAGAGGGGAACGTGCGATGGTGTCGTGGGACACGTGGCGGCATCTCACAGAGGGTATGCACAGGACGGGATTTGCAGCCGGTCTCCACGGAATTTTTTTCCGTCCTAACCATCTCCACAATCATGGTCGCCGCTTTCCCATCTACTGACCTACTTTTCTCAAGTGTCAACCGGTCCTTGGCTGGCCACCATGGATTCTGGGCATATATAAATCCTGTGGTGACGCTTTTACACAAGGTCTGATTTGTGCGCCATGAGGTTCATGTGATGCTGGTCTTCGGGTTGCACGCCGTGATGCTGGTCGTCATGAGCGCAAGGTTCCTGCAATCCTGCGAATCCCGCAGAGCGCCAAGTTCGAGTGGTGCAGCCGTAGGCTACTACTCTCCGCGCTCTGCTGCAGTGGCTGTGCTCTGGGAGGCTCCGAGATGGAGATGTGGATGATGGTTCAACGGACATGTCAACAATTTAAGTTAGACTATTCTACCCTTTAGGATGAAGGGGTAGGTTTTAATCCTCACCCTTGATTTTCCTTGTAAAATGTAAACTTGGGCAGGTTAAACTTGACCGGTGGCTTGGGATTACAAGCGCGCCGGCGTTTTCTCGGTAAGATAAGGTATCGGCTGCTCGTGGATTGGCTGGAGAAACAACCCAGAAATTCCAGTATGGCGCCTGTCAAAGGGTATCTGCCAGGCTACAATGGACTTTGCTCAGTGCCCGATCGTAACCCTGCGTGCATGGAGTTTTAAAAGAAGAGGTTGGCTTTATGCCAGCTGTACACCATGCACCCTCGGCCTTTTTATGTGCTGAGTGGTGACCCCTTTTTGCCAATTGTGTCAATTTTCATGCAAGTTGTAGTACATCATGAACCCTGATGAGGAGTGTGCCCTTTGCTGATTGCTCCAATTCTCATTATTAGAATCTTCTTCGTCTAGAGCCGGCCGAGAGCACACCAATAACACACATCTACAAGCATGTATGGAGACCACCACCCCGCCTACGCAATTACCAGCTCCTGTAGTGTCGGGTGAGAGTGGCGGACGACGTGATGAAGGGGGTCCAATAGTGGTTGATGTAATCGGCCCCGTAGAACAAAGAATGGATGATGAGATGGAGGAGACAGAGGATCCAATGGGTTTCCTCAATACAGGCGCCTATGACGGTGACTTAGATATGATGAGTCAGCCATATGACGAATCGGGCTATCAGCATGCTGATGAGGATATGGATGATCTGCCCGGGTAGGAACGTCCTAGCAGGGATTGCGAGAAGTCTCTCTTCATGAAATCCTCACAGGACACGCCTAAAGATGCCGCCTCAACACAAGCTCAACTAGCCGGGGGTCGTACAGTGCTTAGCCCGGCAACACTAGGATAGGGGTTAAGGAAGGGTCTGGAAGGTGTGCCCAAGAAAAAAAATAGGAAGAGACCGGGGAAGATAGGCTCAGCTGCCTGCAAACAAGCCAGAGCACATAGCAGCCAGACAGTGGATTCTAAAGAGCGTGTACTCGTCAAAGGTGCGGCCACGTTCCATCTCACGGGCGAGCCGATGCTACCGCCGAAACCGCTGGAGGCACTATCAGGGGATCTCAGGAGACTGCACGACTGAGAAAAGCCTACTAGCCTTGAAGGATCCATGATTTCCGACATACGCAGCTCGTGTGCCTGAGGGGAAGTGCTACGTCGACACACGGCTCGCGGAGGTGTTTTTCCTATGGTTTGACCATATCTTTGAGATGTTTCTGAGAAGGCGGCTCAATTTTACAATCGTCCGTCTTTTTACGCTACATATGAACTCCGTCATGAAGAGAGAAGAAGTCTCGCAAATCTGTGTGCCAGATCCGTACTACATGCATGAGTCCTTCTTGAGTCTCGGCGACTTTGAGCGTGAAACTACTAGGGAGTACCTCCAAAACTTTATGGTACAGAATAAGGACCAGGAAATTGTCCTCCTGCCTTATCATCCAAAGTAAGTCAGTTTTGGACAACCCTTTCATACATTTCAATCATTCCTTCTCGCTCATATGGAGAATAATTTGAGGTATCTTTTTCCCCGCAGCAACGGGCGCGCCGTCCTTATCATTCTTTACCCGCAAGTCTCCCACGCCGTGTATTTGGACCCTACCAGAAACTACGAGAAGAAAGACTACACCCACATAATGAATATTCTAGATGATGCTCTCCAAGGCTTCAGCATTAGGGGTGTCCACGTGCAGATCAGGAAACAAAGGAACAAGCAGATGGGTTTCGCGCATAAAACTAACTTCTGCTGCATCCATGTCCCAAAACCAAGCAAGAAAGATGGATTCTACATCCTCCATCTCATGATTGAGTTCAGCACGGATCACCAAAAGCTTCGCATCACAAACAGAAATGATGATCATATCCGCAAGTGGGTAGAATCTCATGGAGAAGCGGATTATAAACTTAGAGATGACTTCTTTTGCATCCAAAGGGACATTGCGACGATCATCATGAAAGAAGTCGTCGATGAGAAGGGGATGTTCCACCACGGTCCTATATCGCGAGCTGACATCCGAACTCGCATAGGCATGCAACGTCATGACCTCACGCCATTCAAGAAGCTAGGGTCTATCCTCGATGGTATGGAATGATGTAACTTCTAGTGATTTATGATGCCGATGATGATGATGATATGTGTCGGTTGAACTTGTATACTTTCTGTAGCGATGAAACTTTGTGATGTCCACGATCCCTGCCGAACTTGTGTAACGCTACTTTGTTAGTTTGGGTACGATGACCTGCGTACCTCTAGTTAATTAGTTTGCGTACTATATGTTGCATCTAGTTGCTAAGCCTTTATTTTTCGTGTTGCTCTAGTATATTTTGTTGCATATGATTTTACATTCTCTTGATGAAGATGCATCTCTAACAGGTACCTAGCTTCTTGATGGCGAGGAACAGTGCTATGTCGTGTACAAAGGAAAGGTTCCGGGGGTGTACAACGAGTGGCCTGAGTGTCAGGCGCAAGTGAATGGGGTCTCGGGCGCCAGCCATAAAGGCTTCAAAAGCAGACAAGAAGCAGAAGCTAGTTACTTGAGGTTCACGCTAGCGCGAGAGAGGACTCGTAACCGCCGCCTCATGTACTACATAGTTCCGCTCTCACTCATAGTGATAGCTCTTCTCGCGTATATCATTGTTTAGATGGATGACAATGTAGTTGCAAGTATTCGAGACTTGTATCGCTATTTTCGAAATGATGACGAGAGACCACTTTCTGTTGGATGATGATTATGATGATGACCACCTTGTATCGCTATGTATATGCTATGATTACATTTATATGTGTATGATATGCTAGAGATTATTGTATAAAGCCCAAAACAAAATTCAGCAGCACAAAATGTGGAGCAGAAAAAATTCAAAAACTAATAATAGTAGCGCGGGGTATGGCATTAGCAGCAGCAAGCTCTTAGCAGTAGCGCTCTTTGCACAAGGGCGCTGCAGCTATTATCAACAGCGCGTGTTTCAGACAAACGCTACTGCTATCCCTGGTTAGCGGTAGCGCTGGTCAAGCCGCGCTACTGATAAGCATTAGCTGTAGCGCCGTATCAGTAGCGCGCCCACCCGCGCTACTGATAAGCATATAACCTGCGCTACTGCTAGGCTTTTTCCTAGTAGTGACTTGCCGACTCGGATGAGGGTCCAGCCCACATCTCTCCACCCGGTCACGCCTATATATTGGAGGCGTCGGCTAACCCTAGCTACCACAAAGAACATAATCACATCTGCTATGCCTCCATGCGCACTGCCACATCGCCGTTCCAATCGCTACTGCCGCCGCCGGTGATCCCATCCGGTGCATGGCCATACGGGAGAGGGGCGATTAGGTTTTTGGGGATCGTCTCATACGGGACTGCTCACGTCTGCACCAGTTGACCTACACCTAGAAGGTGTTGGAAAGATTTAGAATAGACAAACATATCCTTCTAGCACCCCAACGATCGATAGATTTTTATAGCCAGACAAGGACCCATTCAGGCCTAAGGAATAGGGGCAGGAAATTTTAGGACCAGAGTCTCCTTACTTAAGTGCAGTTGGAGCACTTATGTATCTCGCAAATTGTACACGGTCGGAAATTGCGTTTGCAGTCAATTTCCTTGCTAGGTACAGTTCTGAGCCAACCAAGAGACATTGAAAAGGCATCAAGGACATCTTTTTTTACCTGCAAGGGACCAAAGATCTTGACCTGTTTTATCTCTTATAGGCTATGTTGATTTTGGGTACCTATCGGACCCACATACTTGTAAGTCATAGACTGGATATGTTTTCCTTTTTGGTGGAACTACGTTTCCTAGAAATCATCCAAGCAAAGTCTTGTATCGACTCTCACGAACCACTCAGAAATCATGGTACTATTCGAGGCATCAAAAGAGTGTGTATCGCTTCGGTGGGTGATCGGTCACATTCAGCAGACGTGTCGGCTGAATACTGTACAAACCCCTAACATTATCTATGAAGGTAAGCATAAATTAGTTTAGGGAGCATAGATAAGATTAGATCATAGTTTAATAAATTGGACCGGACCGGCCGTCCGATCAGAAAAAAAGAAACCAGCGATCCCAGTGGGTTTTTAAGCAAATCAGACCGTTTAAGCAATCGAACCGGAAAAACCGGTTGAATCGGGCGGTTAAAAAAACAGACAGTTCGATGTCGTTTTCAAAAAAGCCCCTCAATCAACTCGTTTTTGTGCGAACAAGGTGATGGTAGAATCAAAAAAGAAGAAAAAGAAACCCTCTATTGGTAGGGTTTCGACCGAATTGGGACTGATTTTGTCCTCAGACAAACCCTATCAGGTGCCGCCGCCACCGTTGCTTGGCACCGCGACGCACAACAACGCCGCCTCTCCCTCGCCGCTCCATGTGGCAGCACTAGGCACCAGCTCTCGTCGCCACTCACGCTTCCGTCGTCTTGCGCCACCTCCGTTGATAGCTGGGGAGAAGGGTCGCTGCCGCCTGGTCGAACTTGTCCATCCAACCCCAATCTCTCTCCGCTGCATATATATCGACCAGGCCTCCCTTCGGTCCAGAGTCCAGACCAGGAGCAGCCGAGCAAGAGCTCCAGGGCTCCACCTTTGTTACCACTTGATTTTGATGTTGGTTGCTGTAACTACTTGATGTCGTTTAATTACGTTGGTAAATGCTACTACATTACTATGTTTGAGTAAGAGATTATCATGTATATGAATTAGATATTAACATGTAATCCTTCGTTACTCTGTAAATGTGGTTACACTTTTTTTTATCTATTTATTGAAAATATATACTATTTTTTATTGCTAAAACCAACAATCAAACCGGTGAACCAACGGTCCGGCCGGTAAGAACCCGAAACGACAGCCTCATCGATTTGGTTTATTAAACTATGGATTAGATACATCATCCAACTAAGGGAGATTTCCCCATCGATAAGCTTTATCAGCGTCATTAAATACATCACTGAACCGACGGAGAAAAAGAATGAAGGGCCATTGACTTTTACCCTCTAAATCTACTCGCTTTGTTTTCTTTTAGACTGCATATAAAATTTGGTCAAAGTCAAGCTTTGTAAAATTTAACTAATTTTATATTAAAAAATATCAGCCTTCACACTATGAAATCAATATTATCAGATGCACATGAAATGCATTTTTTTGCAGGGACACCATGAAATGTATTTTCATACTATATAGTTTTAGTGTTGTAGATGTTCATATATTTTGATATAAATTTGATCAAACTTTGTGTAGTTTGGCGCCAAACAAATTTTATAAGCGGAGTAAAAAGAAATGGATGGAATATTTCTACTTCCTAGACTACCCTTGGCACATTGTTAACGAAGGGGATTATTAAAGCAAGGAAGGGACAGGGAAAGGGAAAAGGAGTAGTTCCCGTTTCCGTTTGTACTTGGGAAATCATCATCTCATCGGAGAAAGAAAAAAGAGTCCGTTTTTACTTGTGATCAAGAATCCGTGTTTACTTGTGATCATCGCATCTCTTTGTTTCTTCCTTTTCCCCTACAGCCCTACTCCAAGCCCGAGACGGACCCGGCTAGCTTCCCTGCATATAAGTAGCCACGCCCCTGCAGCCCCATGGCCACCAAAGCAACACAACCACAACCGGCGACGTCGTCTTCTTCTTTTCACGTAGACAAGTTTTCAAGCTCAGCTTTTCGAGCTTGATGGAGAAGGGGGCGGTGGTGGCAGCGTCGTCGTCGACTTGCTTCAAGTGGACGGTGGGGGAGGGCGCGTCGTTCATGGAGCGGGCCAAGGACCAGTACAAGCAGTTCACGGAGGCGCAGGCGAGCGAGCACTGGGAGTGCATCAAGAACAAGGTCAGCTCCATGTTCGCCGACTTGGGCGGAGGCGCCAAGGACCACGGCTCGACGATCAACACGACGCGGTCCGTCCAGTTGCAGTAGATCATCATCGTCGTCGTCTAGAGGGCCTATATATATATAGCGTTATTACTACTACTCTATGAGGATTATATTAGACTTTTATCGTCGTCATTATGTATAGTTTTCTATTTTTTTTCTTATTGTTGCATTATATATTTGTGGGAGCTTAGGTGTGACATCTTTAAAAAACATATAGATGTGAATTAGATAAACTGTTGAAAGAAAAATTATTTCAGATGTAAAGGAGGCTCTACATGTTCCTTTGAGCACGGTTCAGCTTCAGCAATAGAACTTCTGGATTTGTGGCCCTGGATTACGAGCGCAGTGGCGTTTCTTAGAGCATCTCTAGCCGCGCCCCCAGCCCCCTCCCCCCCCTTTCCCCGGCAAATTTTTAGCGCCGTTGGCCGAAAATCGGCTCAGTCGCGCCCCCAAGACCTCGTTTAGCGCCGGTTTGGACCAAATCCAGAGCCGGCGATCCTGCCCCGAATTCAAGCGCCCGGGTGTCGCCTGGGGGCGTCGGCAGAATAAAAAAGGGATGTGGGGCCGCTCTGTCGGCGAGAGGAGGCCATTTTCCCGCCGTTTCCTCCCGCTCCCCCCCTTCGGCTTCCCTCTCATTCTCAATTCCTCCCGCCAAACTCTGCCTCGTCCCTTCCAAGCAGCCCGCCATGCCACCGAAGAAGTACGTGACCCCCCGCGCCGCGGCGGATCCCACAGCCGCCGCCGTCGCCCAGCTGAAGCAAAGGAAGCAGAGGGCGCCGTCGTCCAAGGCCCCGGGCATGACCAACGCCGACTGAAAGGCGGAAGTGCAATGCCGGGAGGTTGTCACCGCCGATAGGCGCAACAGGGCCAAGAAGGCCAGGGAGAGGGCGGCACACGCGGCTTCGGCGGCGGCGGAGCAGGCGGAGTGCGCGTATGCCGAACAAGCCGAGGCGGCTCGCGCGGGGATGATGAATTCACCCGGCAGCCACGGCCCGCATGCGGCCTGGAGCCAGCAAAGCATCGGATCTCCAACCGGCTTCTTGTCGTCGCCGCACCCATGGAGCACGCCGTCGTCGGGCTATGCCGATGGCGACGTGCACGGCGGTTTCAACCCCAACATCACCTTTCCCCATGGGCGCCCGATCCAGCGCACGCCCTCGCCCGCGTTCCCCGGCGTGCAGTACCCTCCATACACGTACTCGCCGCCGAACTACGCAGCTTCCCCGACGCCACCTCTCCGTCGCGGCCTCTACTTTCAAGCCTCCTCCTCGTCGCATCTTGGCGACGCCGACGCGACGGAGGTTGACATGGAAGACATCATCGCAGCCGGCTCGGCTGCCGCCGCCGCTTCCCCCGGGTTTACTACCCAAGACGGCTCGATTGATCTCGGCGAGATGGACGCCAAGCTCGACTACGGCGAGGAAGAGCCGGAGGAGGAGGAGGAGGAAGAGGAGGAGCCGGCGCCGACGAGGAAAGGCAAGAAGAAGAAGAAGAAGAAGAAGAAGAAGAAGAAAGGGACGGCCAAGATCGGTGAGCCGCATCAAGTGGGCGATCAAGGAAGATAAGTGCCTCGCCGAAGCGTGGAAAATCATCTGCCTCGACCCGATCACCGGCACGAACCAGAACATCGACACGTATTGGTACCACATGAAGGCCGAGTTTGACGAGCGCAAGCTCGTCGACCCCTACTTCAAAGGCGTCCACATGCAGCGGGGGTCGAAGGCGATGGCGAACCATTGCGGGCTCATCCAAACGGCGTGCAACAAATGGCATGGGATCGTCGAGGAGGTCGCGGCTCGCCCGGAGAGCGGCACCAGCGTCGAGGATCAGGTATAGCACACCGCCCTCTCCCTATTCCTCTCGCCGTGCGCGCTCCCATTTGCGCGCCCGCGCCGACTGATGCCCGCTCTTCGGCGCAGCTGCTGTGGATGTTCGTCATGTACCGCGACGACAACATTGACCAAGAGTTCAAGTACCTCCACATCTTGAAATGGATCGACAAGTGCGAGAAGTGAGCGGATATCCGGCGCACCCTCGCCAAGGCCAAGGAGACGTACAAGCCGGACGCGCCGACACCGGGACCGGCAGACGGGCGCCCAGACGGCAACAAAGGGGCCAAGAAGGCGAATCACACCGAGTCGGCTGCCGCACGCGTGCAAGAGTCCATCGAGCATTGCCTCGCCGACGCCAAGACCAGGGCCGCCCAGCGAGAAGAGAAAACTGAGGCGTGGTGGGCTGCTTTGATGACGAACAGCGCTGTCAAACTCGATTTGCTCCGGACCAACGTTGCCGCGAAGCTCAAAGCTCAAGACACCAAGAAGAGGAACAACAACCTGGCTTTCTTGATGGGCGGTGCTGACATGCTCCAGAGCGGCGACGAGAAGCTCAAGGCGTGGTTCCTGGCGGAGCGAGGCCTTATCCTGAACCAGATACCGGTGACTCCAACGCCGCCGCCGACGCCGCCGCCCAGCCCGACTGACGATGTCTCTGCGACGCCTAGCAGCACAGAAGCCGCGCCGACTCCTCCCAGCCCGCGCACGCCGACGCCGACGCCGGAGGTCGACCTCGACGTTTGATGCATTCTTTTCGCGTCCTTCATTTTTTTTGTGCGCCGAACTACTACCTATCCTTTCATTTGATCGCCGAACTGTGGCACTGAATCGCCGAACTATTGCGATGATCGCCGGATTATGGTCCTTTTTTTTGGAGCGGGAACGATCAAGTTAGAATATGGGGCGCGTGTCTGGGGCCTTGGGGGGCGGCACCTAGGGGCGTGGCTGGGGCCTTGGTCGCCCCAGGGTCTAAAAATCGCCGGGTAGATGCTCGAAAATGCGCCGGCCTATGCGTTGGGGGGCCAAACGAGTGGAGATGCTCTTACCGGCTGCTCGTGGAGACAAGGCCGGGCGTAGGGATTGGCTGGAAGAAACGACCTAGAAATCCCAACAATTAACAGAATGGCATGATACCTGGCAAGACTGTTCAGCCCAGCTGTGCTTATGCACCCCTGCGTGTGTGAAATGTTAAAGGTAGCAAATGTTGTCTTTATGCGATATACCAACTAAAACTATAGGTAGCACACTAACATTCTATTCCATCGACTAGCTCCACCCATCCAGGGTAGAAAGTTGGAACTTCGAAATTAAGGATGCCATCAGATTGACCACCAGGTGTAGCACCCAGGCCGAGGCGGCTTCCCTATAATAAAACAAATATAGGAAGTTGGTTGACGATCAGGAAAGCGCCTAAAAAACCTTCAGCCGAGATCTATCCACGAGCTTCCAACCCTTTGCCGATTGTACCACTATATATCTCTATAAAGACAGCCAGACGCTTCCACCCTTTCTGGCCCGTTTATGTGCTGAGACGTGAGAGCTGAGTGGGAGTGCCCCTTTGCCGATTGCACCACTACATATCTCTATAAAGACGGCCAGACGCGATATCCTAAATTCTAACCATCTTCAGAATGCTTAACAAACATCCGCTTTTCCACTATATATCTCTATAAAGACGGCCAGACGCGATATCCTAAATTCTAACCATCTTCAGAACGCTTTACAACATCCGTTTTTCCGCCACCAGAGACCAGACAGCTTTTCGTGAGGCCTCGTCAGGACAGCATCATCGATTTCTGCAGCATATATAAGTTCTATGCAGGGGCGCCATTCTTTGACAATCTGTGCACCTGCGACCTAGTACACCATACGACGGTGCAAGTGCAAGCAGGCTGATCAATCAACAGCAGCAAGTAGAAGAAAGGACGATGGGGATCGTGGCGGCGTTGTGGGACGTCCTGGCGAAGGCGGCCAACCTGGCGCAGATGTCCGGCCTGCATGCCGTGATGCTCGTCGCCGCGGGTATGAGCATCATGCGCATCCCGCATAGCAGGTGGGAGTGCGCCAAGCTCGAGCGGTGTAGCCGCAGGCTCCATGCGCTGCTCAAGTGGCCGACGGGCTGCGGGGCTGTGCTGCTCTGCTCGGAGCTGGGAGTCCCCGTGGTGCAGGCGCTCGTCGACGCGGCCGGCCTCGTCGACTCCTACAACAGGAGCACGCTCTGGTGCCGCGTCCGAAGCGGCAGGAGCATGGCGATCAAGCTCCGCGACATGCGGGACGTTGAGGACTCGTACTGCGTGCTTCTGCTCTTCATCAACGCCGCACATCTCCACCTCTTGCAGCACCCAACACCTCCTCCCCGGTCTACCGATAACCCATCAGCAGTAACCAATTGCCCCACAGTTGCTACACGAACTAGTGCGCTCAAAGGACCAACGATATAGGCAGTCAGACATGCAACACCACCGACCCATGCATAACTGTACAGGCGGGAGACTGGTCCGAGTAGATACTTACGAAATCCTCAGTTTGACATCAAACCTTAAACCACAACCCTTTATCTTTTAGCCATGCAAAAGAAAAGAAAAACCTTATCTTTTACTCCCTCCGTCCGGAATTACTTGTCGTAGAAATGGATGTATAGTTCTAGATACATCCATTTTCGAGACAAGTAATTCCGAACGGAGGGAGTAGTTCGCTGCAAGGAGTAGAATGCAACATCTGTATATATAAGGTTGGAACTTGGAAGTTGATTCTCCTTGATGATGGCACCCTACGATTATCATGTGTCCATGGTTTTGGCGTTGCTGCTGTTGGAATGCCCATGAGTTTGTCTCTGTGTTGTCTTCTCGCGTATTGTCCTCCCTTGTCAGCCTCTCTTTTACACAGGGCCGAAAAAAAAACCTCTCTCCTCGTGTTTTTCACATATGATTCTCTAAACTTCACGACCAATCCAACACAAGAGGAAGCTGACACCACCCTAAGCCTTGTGCTGGATTTTTATCTTAGATTAGAGATGAGGTGTGTCCTAACCATCTCAACAATCATGATCTCCGCTTTTCCATCTGCATGCTGACCTACTTTTCTCAAGTGTCACCCGGTCATCGGCTGGCCACCATGGATTCCTGGGCATATCTAAATCCTGTGGTGACACTTTTACACAAGGTCTGATTTGCGCACCATGAGGTTCCTGTGATGCTGGTCACCGTGAGCGCGAGGTTCCTGCAATCCTGCGCATCCCGCAGAGCAAGCGGGAGCGCGCCAAGTTCGAGTGGTGCAACCGTAGACTACTAGCCTCAGCGCTCTGCTGCAGTGGCCGTGCTCTCGGAGGCTCCGGGACGAGATGTGGATGAAGGTTCAATGGACATGTCAGCAATTGAAGTTAGACTATTCTACCCTTTACGATGAAGGGGTACTTACTCTACCTTTGAAAGAGTGTACTTCCATTTTTGTTGGATGGTCAAACTATCTTATAGTTTGACCGAGTTTGTGCAAAAAATATATCAATGTTGTGAAATTAAATAGGTATACGATGAGAAAATATATCTTATCATGAATCTAATGCTACTAATTTGATGGCATAAATATTGGTATGTTATTGTATAAATATGATCAAATATAAAAAAGTTTAATTTTTCAACAAAGTTGAAAGTACACTCTTTTAAGAACAGTGGGGGTAGGTTTTAATCCTCACCCTTGATTTGCCTCCTAAGGGCATCTCCGGCCGTTGGCCCCCCAGGGGGCGTCTAAAAGCGCCGCCTGGGGGTGAGCCGGCGCAAAAAATAGCCCTGGGGGCGAGTCGGTCCCCAGCCGTCGGCCCCCAGGGCCGCCCCCAGGCGCGTGTTAAAAAAAATAGAAGGGCCGTTCGGCGAAGTTACGATAAAAAGTAGTTAAATTTCGGCTAAACATGGCAAATTTCGGCGAAATTCGCGCATTTTCATTACATTAACCTAATCTAAAAAAGAAAGGGGCTGAAGTCGTCGCCGCCGTTGCCGCCATCGTCGTCATCGGCCTTCTCCTCCTTGACGCGGGCGCCCCTGCTGGACCCGGCGTCGCCATGGCGGACTGGTGGCGGCGCGTCGTCGTCGTCGTCGTCGCTGTTGCATAGGACGACGACCCCGTCTTCATCGCGGCCGCGTCGGCGCTCCTCGAAGCGGCGCAGGGCGGCGCGCTGGCGCTCCTTCGCCTTCTCCCGGCGCGCCTTCTCCATCGCAATGGAGTCCTGGCGCGCCCATTCTAGGGCCGCGTCATCGTCGTCGAACTCCGCCTTCACCGGCGCCAGCCCCGGCTCCGTCTTCACCGGCGCCAGCACCGGCTCCGTCTTCACCGGCGCCAGCCCCGGCTCCGACTTTGGCTTGATGAAGCGCGGAGGAGCCGACGAGAAGGAGGCGCGCCGGCCGCCCTCGTTGATGACGATGCCGGCGCTGTGAGTGCGCCGGCCGAGCGGCGACTCCGCCGCGGGCTTGGCCTTGACGCCGAGCAGGGCCGGAGTGCCGGTGGAGTGCGATGAGGATCGGGAGGAGGAAGAGGAGGAGGAAGACCCGAACCTCCTTGGCACCCATGGCCCGACGCGTCGGTGCTGCGCTGGGGGGTACGCTGAAGGAAATATGCCCTAGAGGCAATAATAAAGTTATTATTTATTTCCTCATATCATGATAAATGTTTATTATTCATGCTAGAATTGTATTAACCGGAAACATAATACATGTGTGAATACATAGACAAAACTATGGTCACTAGTATGCCTCTACTTGACTAGCTCATTAATCAAAGATGGTCATGTTTCCTGACCATAGACATGTGTTGTCATTTGATTAGTGGGATCACATCATTAGAAGAATGATGTGATTGACATGACCCATTCTGTTAGCCTAGCACTTGATCGTTTAGTATATTGCTATTGCTTTCTTCATGACTTATACAAAGTTCCTGCAACTATGAGATTGTGCAACTCCCGTGTACCGGAAGAACACTTTGTGTGCTACCAAACGTCACAACGTAACTGGGTGATTATAAAGGAGCATTACAGGTGTCTCCAAAGGTAGATGTTGGGTTGGCGTATTTCGAGATTAGGATTTGTCACTCCGATTGTCGGAGAGGTATCTCTGGGCCCTCTCGGTAATACTCATCACTTAAGCCTTGCAAGCATGTAACTAATGAGTTAGTTATGAGATGACGTATTACAGAACGAGTAAAGAGACTTGCCGGTAACAAGATTGAACTAGGTATAGGATACCGACGATCGAATCTCGGGCAAGTAACATACCGATGACAAAGGGAACAAAGTATGTTGTTATGCGGTTTGACCGATAAAGATCTTCGTAGAATATGTAGGAACCAATATGGACATCCAGGTCCCGCTATTGGTTATTGACTAGAGACATGTCTCGGTCATGACTACATTGTTCTCGAACCGTAGGGTCCGCACGCTTAAGGTTTCGATAACAGTTATATTATGAGTTTATGTATTTTGATGTACCGAAGGTTGTTCGGAGTCCCGGATGTGATCACGGACATGACGAGGAGTCTCGAAATGGTCGAGACATAAAGATTGATATATTGGACGGATATATTTGGACACCGGAAAGGTTCCGGGAAAGTTTGGGAATATACCGGAGCTCCGGGAGGTTACCGGAACCCCCCGGGAAGTATATGGGCCTTATTGGGCCCATGTAGGAGGAAGGGAGAAGGAGCAAGGGAGGAGGGCGCGCCCCCCCAAGCCCAATCCGAATTGGGGAGGGGGGCCGGCCCCCCCTTTCCTTTCTCCTTCCCCCTCTTCCTTTCCTACTACTAGTACTCCTTCCTACTACTAGTACTCCTTCCTTTCCCCTCCAAATAAGATTAGGAAAAAGAGGGGAAACCTACTTGGAGTAGGTTTCCTCCTCCTATGGCGCGCCCCCTCCTTGGGCCGGCCACCTCCTCCCTCCCTCCTTTATATACGGGGGTAGGGGGGCACCCTAGAACACACAAGTTGATCATTGATCATTCCTTAGCCGTGTGCGGTGCCCCCCTCCATGATATTACACCTCAGTCATATTGTAGCGGTGCTTAGGCGAAGCCCTGCGACAGGAGAACATCAAGATCGTCACCACGCCATCGTGCTGACGGAACTCCCCCTCGGCGCCTCTACTGGATTGGAGAACGAGGGTGCGTCATCGAGCTGTACGCGTGTCAAGAACTCGGAGGTGCCGGAGTAACGGTGCTTGGATCGGTCGGACCGGGAGGACGTACGACTACTTCCTCTACGTTGCATCAACGCTTCCACTTCGGTCTACGAGGGTACGTAGACAACACTCTCCCCTTGTTGCTATATCATCACCATGATCTTGCGTGTGCGTAGGAATTTTTTTGAAATTACTACGTTCCCCAACAGTGGCATCCGAGCCAGGTTTTATGCGTTGATGTTATACGCACGAGTAGAACACAAGTGAGTTGTGGACGATATAAGTCATACTGCCTACCAGCATGTCATACTTTGGTTCAGCGGTATTGTTGGATGAAGCGGCCCGGACCGACATTACGCGTACGCTTACGCGAGACTGGTTTTACCGCCGTGCTTTGCACACAGGTGACTAGCGGGTGTCAGTTTCTCCAACTTTAGTTGAACCGAGTGTGGCTACGCCCGGTCCTTGTGAAGGTTAAAACGGAGTCTATTTGACAAACTATCGTTGTGGTTTTGATGCGTAGGTAAGAACGGTTCTTGCTAAGCCCGTAGCAGCCACGTAAAATTTGCAACAACAAAGTAGAGAATGTCTAACTTGTTTTTGCAGGGCATGTTGTGATGTGATATGGCCAAGACGTGATGCTATATTTTATTGTATGAGATGATCATGTTTTGTAACCGAAGTTATCGGCAACTGGCAGGAGCCATATGGTTGTCGCTTTATTGTATGAAATGCAAACGCCCTGTAATTGCTTTACTTTATCACTAAGCGGTAGCGATAGTCGTAGAAGCAATAGATGGCGTAACGACAACGATGCTACGATGGAGATCAAGGTGTCGCGCCGGTGACGATGGTGATCACGACGGTGCTTCGGAGATGGAGATCACAAGCACAAGATGATGATGGCCATATCATATCACTTATATTGATTGCATGTGATGTTTATCCTTTATGCATCTTATCTTGCTTTGATTGACGGTAGCATTTTAAGATGATCTCTCACTAAAATTATCAAGAAGTGTTCTCCCTGAGTATGCACCGTTGCCAAAGTTTGTCGTGCCGAGACACCACGTGATGATCGGGTGTGATAAGCTCTACGTCCATCTACAACGGGTGCAAGCCAGTTTTGCACACGCAGAATACTCAGGTTAAACTTGACGAGCCTAGCATATGCAGATATGGCCTCGGAACACGAAGACTGAAAGGTCGAGCGTGAATCATATAGTAGATATGATCAACATAATGATGTTCACCATTGAAAACTACTCCATCTCACGTGATGATCGGTTATGGTTTAGTTGATTTGGATCACGTGATCACTTAGATGACTAGAGAGATGTCTGTCTAAGTGGGAGTTCTTAAGTAATATGATTAATTGAACTTAAATTTATCATGAACTTAGTACCTGATAGTATCATTGCTTGTCTATGTTTGTTTGTAGATAGATGGCTCGTGCTGTTATTCCGTTGAATTTTAATGCGTTCCTTGAGAAAGCAAAGTTGAAAGATGATGGTAGCAATTACACGGACTGGGTCCGTAACCTGAGGATTATCCTCATTGCTGCACAGAAGAGTTACGTCCTGGAAGCACCGCTGGGTGCCAGGCCTGCTGCTGATGCAACTGACAACGTTAAGAACGTCTGGCAGAGCAAAGCTGATGACTACTCTATAGTTCAGTGTGCCATGCTTTATGGCTTAGAACCGGGTCTTCAACGACGTTTTGAACGTCATGGAGCATATGAGATGTTCCAGGAGTTGAAGTTAATATTTCAAGCAAATGCCCAGATTGAGAGATATGAAGTCTCCAATAAGTTCTACAGCTGCAAGATGGAGGAGAATAGTTCTGTCAGTGAACATATACTCAGAATGTCTGGGTATAACAATCACTTGATTCAACTGGGAGTTAATCTTCCTGATGATAGTGTCATTGACAGAATTCTTCAATCACTGCCACCAAGCTACAAGAGCTTTGTGATGAACTATAATATGCAAGGGATGAACAAGACTATTCCCGAGCTCTTCGCGATGCTGAAAGCCGCGGAGGTAGAAATCAAGAAGGAGCATCAAGTGTTGATGGTCAACAAGACCACTAGTTTCAAGAAAAAGGGCAAAGGGAAGAAGAAGGGGAACTTCAAAAAGAACGGCAAGCAAGTTGCCGCTCAAGAGAAGAAACCCAAGTCTGGACCTAAGCCTGATACTGAGTGCTTCTACTGCAAGCAGACTGGTCACTGGAAGCGGAACTGCCCCAAGTATTTGGCGGATAAGAAGGATGGCAAAGTGAACAAAGGTATATGTGATATACATGTTATTGATGTGTACCTAACTAGAGCTCGTAGTAGCACCTGGGTATTTGATACTGGTTCTGTTGCTAATATTTGCAACTCAAAACAGGGACTACGGAATAAACGAGCACTGGCCAAGGACGAGTTGACGATGCGCGTGGGAAACGGTTCCAAAGTCGATGTGATCGCCGTCGGCACGCTACCTCTACATCTACCATCGGGATTAGTTTTAGACCTAAATAATTGTTATTTGGTGCCTGCATTGAGCATGAACATTATATCTGGATCTTGTTTGATGCGAGACGGTTATTCATTTAAATCAGAAAATAATGGTTGTTCTATTTATATGAGTAATATCTTTTATGGTCATGCACCCTTGAAGAGTGGTCTATTTTTATTGAATCTCAATAGTAGTGATACACATATTCATAATGTTGAAACCAAAAGATGCAGAGTTGATAATGATAGTGCAACTTATTTGTGGCACTGCCGTTTAGGTCATATCGGTGTAAAACGCATGAAGAAACTCCATACTGATGGACTTCTGGAATCACTTGATTATGAATCACTTGGTACTTGCGAACCGTGCCTCATGGGCAAGATGACCAAAACACCGTTCTCCGGATCTATGGAGAGAGCAACAGATTTGTTGGAAATCATACATATAGATGTATGTGGCCCGATGAATGTTGAGGCTCGTGGCGGATATCGTTATTTTCTCACCTTCACAGATGATTTGAGCAGATATGGGTATATCTACTTAATGAAACACAAGTCTGAAACATTTGAAAAGTTCAAAGAATTTCAGAGTGAAGTTGAAAATCATCGTAACAAGAAAATAAAATTTCTGCGATCTGATCGTGGAGGAGAATATTTGAGTTACGAGTTTGGTTTACATTTGAAACAATGCGGAATAGTTTCGCAACTCACGCCACCTGGAACACCACAAAGAAATGGTGTGTCCAAACGTCGTAATCGTACTTTACTTGATATGGTGTGATCTATGATGTCTCTTACTGATTTACCGCTATCATTTTGGGGTTATGCTTTAGAGACGGCCGCATTCACGTTAAATAGGGCACCATCAAAATCCGTTGAGATGACACCTTATGAACTGTGGTTTGGCAAGAAACCAAAGTTGTCGTTTCTTAAAGTTTGGGGCTGCGATGCTTATGTGAAGAAACTTCAACCAGATAAGCTCGAACTCAAATCGGAGAAATGTGTCTTCATAGGATACCCAAAAGAAACTGTTGGGTACACCTTCTATCACAGATCCGAAGGAAAAACATTTGTTGCTAAGAATGGATCCTTTCTAGAGAAGGAGTTTCTCTCGAAAGAAGTGAGTGGGAGGAAAGTAGAACTTGATGAGATAACTGTATCTACTCCCTTATTGGAAGGTAGTTCATCACGAGAACCGGTTCCCGTGACAACCACACCAATTAGTGAGGAAGCTAATGATATTGATCATGAAACTTCAGATCAAGTTTCTACTGAACCTCGTAGGTCCACCAGAGAAAGATCCGCACCAGAGTGGTACGGTAATCCTATTCTGGAAGTCATGTTACTTGACCATGATGAACCTACGAACTATGAGGAAGCGATGATGAGCCCAGATTCCGCAAAATGGCTGGAGGCCATGAAATCTGAGATAGGATCCATGTATGATAACAAAGTATGGACTTTGGTTGACTTGCCCGATGATCGGCAAGCCAATGAGAATAAATGGATCTTTAAGAAGAAGACTAACGCTGATGGTAATATTACTGTCTATAAAGCTCGACTTGTTGCGAAAGGTTTTCGACAAGTTCAAGGTGTTGACTATGATGAGACTTTTGTTGGAAATATGCCCTAGAGGCAATAATAAAAGTATTATTATTATATTTCCTTGTTCATGATAATTGTCTTTTATTCATGCTATAACTGTATTATCCGGAAATCGTAATACACGTGTGAATACATAGACCACAATATGTCCCTAGTGAGCCTCTAGTTGACTAGCTCGTTGTGATCAACAGATAGTCATGGTTTCCTGGCTGTGGACATTGGATGTCGTTGATAACGGGATCACATCATTAGGAGAATGATGTGATGGACATGACCCAATCCTAAGCCTAGCACTAAGATCGTGTAGTTCGTTTGCTAGAGCTTTTCCAATGTCAAGTATCTCTTCCTTAGACCATGAGATCGTGTAACTCCCAGATACCGTAGGAGTGCTTTGGATGTATCAAACGTCACAACGTAACTGGGTGACTATAAAGGTGCACTACAGGTATCTCCGAAAGTGTCTGTTGGGTTGACACGGATCGAGACTGGGATTTGTCACTCCTTGTAAGCGGAGAGGTATCTCTGGGCCCACTCGGTAGGACATCATCATATGCGCAATGTGACCAAGGAGTTGATCACGGGATGATGTGTTACGGAACGAGTAAAGAGACTTGCCGGTAACGAGATTGAACAAGGTATAAGGATACCGACGATCGAATCTCGGGCAAGTACAATACCGCTAGACAAAGGGAATTGTATACGGGATTGATTAAGTCCTTGACATCGTGGTTCATCCGATGAGATCATCGTGGAACATGTGGGAGCCATCATGGGTATCCAGATCCCGCTGTTGGTTATTGACCGGAGAACGTCTCGGTCATGTCTACATGTCTCCCGAACCCGTAGGGTCTACACACTTAAGGTTCGATGACGCTAGGGTTATAAAGGAAGTTTGTATGTGGTTACCGAATGTTGTACGGAGTCCCGGATGAGATCCCGGACATCACGAGGAGTTCCGGAATGGTCCGGAGGTAAAGATTTATATATGGGAAGTCCTATTTTGGCCACCGGAAAATGTTCGGGATTTTTCGGTATTGTACCGGGAAGGTTCTAGAAGGTTCCGGAGTGGGGCCCACCTGCATGGGGGGACCCACATGAACGTGGGTAGTGGGGGAAAGGCCCCACACCCCTGGTCAAGGCGCACCAAGATCCCCCATTAGAAGGAATAAGATCATATCCCGAAGGGATAAGATCAAGATCCCTAAAAAGGGGGGATAACAATCGGTGGGGAAGGAAATGATGGGATTTCTTTCCTCCCACCTTAGCCAACGCCCCAATGGACTTGGAGGGCAAGAAACCAGCCCCCTCCACCCCTATATATAGTGGGGAGGCGCATGGGAGCTTCACCCTTGCCCCTGGCGCAGCCCTCCCTCTCCCAAGTGCTCCTCCTGTCTCGCGGTGCTTGGCGAAGCCCTGCAGGATTGCCACGCTCCTCCACCACCACCATGCCGTCGTGCTGCTGCTGGATGGAGTCTTCCTCAACCTCTCCCTCTCTCCTTGCTGGATCAAGGCATGGGAGACGTCACCGGGCTGTATGTGTGTTGAACGCGGAGGTGCCGTCCGTTCGGCACTAGGATCTCCGGTGATGTGGATCACGACGAGTACGACTCCTTTAACCCCGTTCTCTTGAATGCTTCCGCTTAGCGATCTTCAAGGGTATGTAGATGCACTCTCTTTCTACTCGTTGCTGGTCTCTCCATAGATAGATCTTGGTGATACGTAGGAAATTTTTTGAATTTCTGCTACGTTCCCCAACAGTGGTATCAGAGCTAGGTCTATTGCGTAGATTCTTTGCACGAGTAGAACACAAAGTAGTTGTGGGCGTTGATTTTGTTCAATGTGCTTACCGTTACTAGTCCAATCTTGTTTCGACGGTATTGTGGGATGAAGCGGCCCGGACCGACCTTACACGTACTCTTACGTGAGACAGGTTCCATCGATTGACATGCACTTGGTGCATAAGGTGGCTAGCGGGTGCCAGTCTCTCCCACTTTAGTCGGAACGGATTCGATGAAAAGGGTCCTTATGAAGGGTAAATAGCAATTGACATATCACGTTGTGGTTTTGCGTAGGTAAGAAACGTTCTTGCTAGAAACCCATAGCAGCCACGTAAAACATGCAACAACAATTAGAGGACGTCTAACTTGTTTTTGCAGGGTATGCTATGTGATGTGATATGGCCAAGAAGAATGTGATGAATTATATGTGATGTATGAGATTGATCATGTTCTTGTAATAGGAATCACGACTTGCATGTCGATGAGTATGACAACCGGCAGGAGCCATAGGAGTTGTCTTAATTTATTGTATGACCTGCGTGTCATTGAACAACGCCATGTAATTACTTTACTTTATTGCTAACCGGTAGCCATAGTAGTAGAAGTAATAAGTTGGCGAGACGACTTCATGGAGACACGATGATGGAGATCATGATCATGGTGTCATGCCGGTGACGATGATGATCATGGAGCCCCGAAGATGGAGATCAAAAGGAGCAAAATGATATTGGCCATATCATGTCACTATTTGATTGCATGTGATGTTTATCATGTTTATGCATCTTGTTTACTTAGGAAGACGGTAGTAAATAAGATGATCCCTTACAAAAATTTCAAGAAGTGTTCTCCCCTAACTGTGCACCGTTGCTATAGTTCGTCGTTTCTAAGCACCACGTGATGATCGGGTGTGATGGATCCTTACGTTCACATACAACGGGTGTAAGACAGATTTACACAGCGAAAACACTTAGGGTTAACTTGACGAGCCTAGCATGTACAGACATGGCCTCGGAACACGGAGACCGAAAGGTCGAGCATGAGTCGTATAGTAGATACGATCAACATGAAGATGTTCACCGACGATGACTAGTCCGTCTCACGTGATGATCGGACACGGCCTAGTTGACTCGGATCATGTAATCACTTAAATGACCAGAGGGATGTCTATCTAAGTGGGAGTTCATAAGATGAACTTAATTATCTTGAACATAGTCAAAAGACCTTTTGCAAATTATGTCGTAAGCTCGCGCTTTAGTTCTACTGTTTAGTTATGTTCCTAGAGAAAATATAGTTGAAAGTTGACAGTAGCGATTATGCGGACAGTAGAAAGCTTATGTCCTTAATGCACCGCTCAGTGTGCTGAACCCCAAACGTCGTCTGTGGATGTTGTGAACATCGGACATACACGTTTTGATAACTACGTGATAGTTCAGTTAAATGGCTTAAGTAGAGGCACCAAAGATGTTTTTCGAAACATCACAGAACATATGAGATGTTTCGAGGGCTGAAATTGGGATTTCAGGCTCGTGCCCACGTCAAGAGGTATAAGACCTCCGACGATTTTCTTAGCCTGCAAACTAACGGAGAAAAGCTCAATCGTTGAGCTTGTGCTCAGATTGTCTGAGTGCAACAATCACTTGAATCGAGTGGGAGTTGATCTTCCATATGAGATAGTGATGTTTCTCCAAAGTCATTGCCACCAAGCTGCTAGAGCTTTGTGATGAACTATAACATATCAGGGATAGATATGATGATCCTTGAGGTATTCACGATGTTTGACACCGCGAAAGTAGAAATCAAGAAGGAGCATCAATTGTTGATGGTTGGTGAAACCACTAGTTTCAAGAAGGGCAAGGGCTAGAAGGGATACTTCATGAAACGGCAAATCAGCTGCTGCTCTAGTGAAGAAACCCAAGGTTGAACCCAAACCCGAGACTAAGTGCTTCTGTAATAAGGGGAACAACCACTGGAGCAGAATTACCCTAGATACTTGGTAGATGAGAAGGCTGGCAAGGTCGATAGAAGTATATTGGATATTCATTATGTTAATGTGTACTTTACTAGTACTCCTAGTAGCACCAGGGTATTAGATACCGGTTCGGTTGCTAAGTGTTAGTAACTCAAAATAAAAGAGCTACGGAATAAACGGAGACTAGCTAAAGGTGAGCTGACGATATGTGTTGGAAGTGTTTCCAAGTGTTGATATGATCAAAGCATCGTACGCTCCCTCTACCATCGAGATTGGTGTTTGCGTTGAGCATAGACATGATTGGATTATGTCTATTGCAATACGGTTATTCATTTAAGGAGAATAATGGTTGCTCTGTTTATTTGAATAATACCTTGAATGGTCTTGCACCTAAAATGAATGGTTTATTGAATCTCGATCGTAGTGATACACATGTTCATGCCAAAAGATAGTAATGATAGTACCACCTACTTGTGGCACTGCCACGTAAGTCATATCGGTATAAAACGCATGAAGAAGCTCCATGTTGATGGATCTTTGGGCTCACTCGTTTTTGAAAAGTTTGAGACATGCGAACCATGTCTATTGGTGTATATGCATGAAGAAACTCCATGCAAATGGACGTTTGAAATCACTTGATCTTGAATCACTTGAGACATGCAAATCATACCACATGGGCAAGATGACTGAAATCCTCGGTTTCAGTAAAATGGAACTAGAAAGCAACTTGTGGGAAGAAATACATTTTGATGTATGCAATACAATAAGTGCTGAGGCATGTAGTGGATATCGTTATGTTCTTACTTCACAGATGATTCGAGTAGATGTTGAGAATATTTACTTGATGAAACACAAGTCTGAATTATTGAATGGTTCAAGTAATTTCAGAGTGAAGTAGAAGATCATTGTGACAGGAGGATAAAATGTCTATGATATGATCATAGAGATGAATATCTGAGTTACGAGTTTTGGCACACAATTAAGACATTGTGGAAATTGTTTCACAATTAAAACCGCCTGGAACACCATAGTGTGATGGTGTGTCCGAACAACATAGTTGCACCCTATTGTATATGGTGCGTACCATGATGTCTCTTATCGAATTACCACTATCGTTCATGGGTTAGGCATTAGAGACAACCACATTCACTTTAATAGGGTACCACATAATTCCGTTGAGACGACACCGTTTGAACTATGGTTTGGAGAAACCTAAGTTGTCGTTTCTTAAAAGTTTGGGGCTGCGACTCTTATGTGAAAAAGTTTCAGGTTGATAAGCTCGAACCCAAAGCGGATAAAATGCATCTTCATAGGACACCCAAAACAGTTGGGTATACCTCCTAATTCAGATTCGATAGCAATATGGATTGTTTCTTGAATCGGGTCCCTTCTCGAGGAAAGGTTTCTCTCGAAAAGTTGAGTGGGAGGATGGTGGAGACTTGATGAGGTTATTGAACCATCACTTCAACCAGTGTGAAGCAGGGCACAGGAAGTCGTTCCCGTGGCACCTACACCAATTGAAGTGGAAGCTTATGATAGTGATCATGAAGCTTCAGATCAAGTCACTACCGAACCTCGTAGGACGACAAGGACGCGTACTACTTCGGAGTGGTACAGTAATCATGTCTTGAAGGTCATGTTGCTAGACAACAATGAACCTACGAGCTATGGAGAAGCGATGGTGGGCCCAAATTCCGACAAATGGTTAGAAGCCATGAAATCCGAGATAGGATCCATGTATCATAACAAAGCATGGACTTTGGTGGACTTGCCCGATGATCGGCAAGCCATTGAGATAAATGGATCTTTAAGAAGAAGACGGACGTGGACGGTAATGTCACCGTCTATGAAGCTCGACTTGTGGCGAAGAGTTTTTTCACAAGTTCAAGGAGTTGACTACGATGAGATTTTCTCATCCGTAGCGATGCTTAAGTCCGTCGGATTCGTGTTAGCATCAGCTGCATTTATGAAATCTGGCAGATGGATGTCAAAACGAGTTTCCTTACCAGTTTTCGTAAGGAAAGGTTGTATGTAATACAATCAGAAAGGTTTTGACGATCCTAAGGATGCTAAAAGGTATGCTGGCTCCAGCGATCCTTCTAAGGACTGGAGTAAGCATCTCGGAGTTGGAATGTACACTTTGATAAGATGATCAAAGATTTTGGGTTTATACAAAGTTTATGAGAAACTTGTATTTCCAAAGAAGTGAGTGGGAGCACTATGGAATTTCTGATGAGTATATGTTGTTGACATATTGATGATCAGAAATGATGTAGAATTTCTAGAAAGCATATAGGGTTATTTGAAAACTGTTTTTCAATGGAAAACCTGGATTAGGCTACTTGAACAATAAGCATCAAGATCTATAAGATAGATCAAAATGCTTAATAGTACTTTTAAATGAGCACGTACCTTGACATAATCTTGAAGGTGTTCAAGATGGATCAGTCAAAGAAGGAGTTCTTGCCTGAGTTGTAAGGTATGAAGTTAAGACTTAAAGCTCGACCACGGCAGAAGAAAGCGGAAGGACGAAGGTCGTCCCCTATGCTTTTATCATAGGCTCTCTACAGTATGCTATGCTGTGTACCGCACCTGAAGTGTGCCTTGCCATGAGTCAGTCAAGGGGTACAAGAGTGATCCAAGAATGGATCACAGGACGGCGGTCAAAGTTATCCTTAGTAACTAGTGGACTAAGGAATTTTCTCGATTATGGAGGTGATAAAGAGTTCGACGTAAAGAGTTACGTCGATGCAAGCTTAACACCTATCCGAATAGCTCTGAGTAGAGACACCGGATACGTATAATGGAGCAACAATTTAGAATAGCTCCAAGTAGAACAGTTATTTGGAATAGCTCCAAATAGAGCGTGGTAGCTGCATCTAGGAGATGACATAGAGATTTGTAAAACACACACGGATCTAAAAGGTTCAGACCCGTTGACTATAACCTCTCTCACAAGCATAACATGATCAAACCCAGAACTCATCGAGTGTTAATCACATGGTAAATGTGAACTAGATTATTGACTCTAGTAAACTCTTTGGGTGTTAGTCACATGGGGATGTGACCTTGAGTGTTAATCACATATCGATGTGAACTAGATTATTGACTCTAGTGCAAGTGGGAGACTGTTGGAAATATGCCCTAGAGGCAATAATAAAAGTATTATTATTATATTTCCTTGTTCATGATAATTGTCTTTTATTCATGCTATAACTGTATTATCCGGAAATCGTAATACACGTGTGAATACATAGCCCACAATATGTCCCTAGTGAGCCTCTAGTTGACTAGCTCGTTGTGATCAACAGATAGTCATGGTTTCCTGGCTATGGACATTGGATGTCGTTGATAACGGGATCACATCATTAGGAGAATGATGTGATGGACAAGACCCAATCCTAAGCCTAGCACTAAGATCGTGTAGTTCGTTTGCTAGAGCTTTTCCAATGTCAAGTATCTCTTCCTTAGACCATGAGATCGTGTAACTCCCG
This sequence comes from Triticum timopheevii, assembly GCA_963921465.1. Lineage (NCBI taxonomy): Eukaryota > Viridiplantae > Streptophyta > Magnoliopsida > Poales > Poaceae > Triticum > Triticum timopheevii. Next base: position 548,287,930 of record OY997272.1, on the reverse strand, counting down.
GATACCGTAGGAGTGCTTTGGGTGTATCAAACGTCACAACATAACTGGGTGACTATAAAGGTGCACTACAGGTATCTCCGAAAGTGTCTGTTGGGTTGACACGGATCGAGACTGGGATTTGTCACTCCGTGTAAGCGGAGAGGTATCTCTGGGCCCACTCGGTAGGACATCATCATATGCGCAATGTGACCAAGGAGTTGATCACGGGATGATGTGTTACGTAACGAGTAAAGAGACTTGCCGGTAACGAGATTGAACAAGGTATAAGGATACCGACGATCGAATCTCGGGCAAGTACAATACCGCTAGACAAAGGGAATTGTATACGGGATTGATTAAGTCCTTGACATCGTGGTTCATCCGATGAGATCATCGTGGAACATGTGGGAGCCATCATGGGTATCCAGATCCCGCTGTTGGTTATTGACCGGAGAACGTCTCGGTCATGTCTACATGTCTCCCGAACCCGTAGGGTCTACACACTTAAGGTTCGATGACGCTAGGGTTATAAAGGAAGTTTGTATGTGGTTACCGAATGTTGTTCGGAGTCCCGGATGAGATCCCGGACATCACGAGGAGTTCCGGAATGGTCCGGAGGTAAAGATTTATATATGGGAAGTCCTATTTTGGCCACCGAAAAATGTTCGGGATTTTTCGGTATTGTACCGGGAAGGTTCTAGAAGGTTCCGGAGTGGGGCCCACCTGCATGGGGGGACCCACATGAACGTGGGTAGTGGGGGAAAGGCCCCACACCCCTGGTCAAGGCGCACCAAGATCCCCCCTTAGAAGGAATAAGATCATATCCCGAAGGGATAAGATCAAGATCCCTAAAAAGGGGGGATAACAATCGGTGGGGAAGGAAATGATGGGATTTCTTTCCTCCCACCTTAGCCAACGCCCCAATGGACTTGGAGGGCAAGAAACCAGCCCCCTCCACCCCTATATATAGTGGGGAGGCGCATGGGAGCTTCACCCTTGCCCCTGGCGCAGCCCTCCCTCTCCCAAGTGCTCCTCCTCTCTCGCGGTGCTTGGCGAAGCCCTGCAGGATTGCCACGCTCCTCCACCACCACCACGCCGTCGTGCTGCTGCTGGATGGAGTCTTCCTCAACCTCTCCCTCTCTCCTTGCTGGATCAAGGCATGGGAGACGTCACCGGGCTGTATGTGTGTTGAACGCGGAGGTGCCGTCCGTTCGGCACTAGGATCTCCGGTGATTTGGATCACGACGAGTACGACTCCTTCAACCCCGCTCTCTTGAACGCTTCCGCTTAGCGATCTACAAGGGTATGTAGATGCACTCTCTTTCTACTCGTTGCTGGTCTCTCCATAGATAGATCTTGGTGATACGTAGGAATTTTTTTGAATTTCTGCTACGTTCCCCAACAACTTTCTCACCCGTAGCGATGCTTAAGTCTGTCCGAATCATGTTGGCTATTGCTGCATTTCATGATTATGAAATTTGGCAAATGGATGTCAAGACTGCATTCTTGAATGGATTTCTAGAAGAAGAGTTGTATATGATGCAGCCGGAAGGTTTTGTTGATCCAAAAGGTGCTGACAAAGTGTGCAAGCTCCAACGTTCCATTTATGGACTGGTGCAAGCATCTCGGAGTTGGAATAAACGTTTTGATAGTGTGATCAAAGCATATGGTTTTATACAGACTTTTGGAGAAGCCTGTATTTACAAGAAAGTGAGTGGGAGCTCTGTAGCATTTCTAGTTTTATATGTTGATGATATATTATTAATTGGAAATGATATAGAATTTCTGGATAGCATAAAGGGATACTTGAATAAAAGTTTTTCAATGAAAGACCTCGGTGAAGCTGCTTACATATTAGGCATCAAGATCTATAGAGATAGATCAAGACGCTTAATAGGACTTTCACAAAGCACATACCTTGACAAAATATTGAAAAAGTTCAATATGGATCAGGCAAAGAAAGGTTTCTTGCCTGTGCTACAAGGTGTGAAGTTGAGTCGAACTCAATGCCCGACCACAGCAGAAGATAGAGAGAAAATGAAAAGTGTTTCCTATGCTTCAGCCATAGGCTCTATCATGTATACAATGCTGTGTACCAGACCTGACGTATGCTTAGCAATAAGCTTAGCAGGGAGGTACCAAAGTAATCCAGGAGTGGATCACTGGACAGCGGTCAAGAACATCCTGAAATACCTGAAAAGGACTAAGGATATGTTTCTCGTATATGGAGGTGACAAAGAGCTAGTCGTAAATGGTTACGTCAATGCAAGCTTTGACACTGATCCGGACGATTCAAAATCGCAAACCGGATACGTGTTTTTATTAAACAGTGGAGCTGTAAGTTGGTGCAGTTCTAAACAAAGCATCGTGGCGGGATCTACATGTGAAGCGGACTACATAGCTGCTTCTGAAGCAGCAAACGAAGGAGTCTGGATGAAGGAATTCATTTCCGATCTAGGTGTCATACCTAGTGCATCGGGACCAATGAAGATCTTCTGTGACAATACTGGTGCAATTGCCTTGGCAAAGGAATCCAGATTTCACAAGAGGACCAAGCACATCAAGAGACGCTTCAATTCCATTCGGGACCAATTCCAAGTGGGAGACATAGAGATTTGCAAGATACATACGAATTTGAATGTTGCAGACCCGTTGACTAAGCCTCTCTCACGAGCAAAACATGATCAGCACCAAGACTCCATTGGTGTTAGAATCATTACTATGTAATCTAGATTATTGACTCTAGTGCAAGTGGGAGACTGAAGGAAATATGCCCTAGAGGCAATAATAAAGTTATTATTTATTTCCTCATATCATGATAAATGTTTATTATTCATGCTAGAATTGTATTAACCGGAAACATAATACATGTGTGAATACATAGACAAAACTATGGTCACTAGTATGCCTCTACTTGACTAGCTCATTAATCAAACATGGTCATGTTTCCTGACCATAGACATGTGTTGTCATTTGATTAGTGGGATCACATCATTAGAAGAATGATGTGATTGACATGACCCATTCTGTTAGTCTAGCACTTGATCGTTTAGTATATTGCTATTGCTTTCTTCATGACTTATACAAAGTTCCTGCAACTATGAGATTGTGCAACTCCCGTGTACCGGAAGAACACTTTGGGTGCTACCAAACGTCACAACGTAACTGGGTGATTATAAAGGTGCTCTACAGGTGTTTCCGAAGGTTCATGTTGAGTTGGCATAATTCGAGATTAGGATTTGTCACTCCGATTGTTGGAGAGGTATCTCTGGGCCCTCTCGGTAATACTCATCACTTAAGCCTTGCAAGCATGTAACTAATGAGTAAGTTATGAGATGATGTATTACAGAACGAGTAAAGGGACTTGCCGGTAACGAGATTGAACTAGGTATAGGATACCGACGATCGAATCTCGGGCAAGTAACATACCGATGACAAAGGGAACAAAGTATGTTGTTATGCGGTTTAACCGATAAAGATCTTCATAGAATATGTAGGAACCAATATGGACATCCAGGTCCCGCTATTGGTTATTGACTAGAGACATGTCTCGGTCATGACTACATTGTTCTCGAACCGTAGGGTCCGCACGCTTAAGGTTTCGATGACAGTTATATTATGAGTTTATGTATTTTGATGTACCGAAGGTTGTTTGGAGTCCCGGATGTGATCACGAACATGACGAGGAGTCTCGAAATGGTCGAGACATAAAGATTGATATATTGGACGGATATATTTGGACACGGGAAAGGTTCCGGGAGAGTTTGGGAATATACCGGAGCTCCGGGAGGTTACCAGAACCCCCCGGGAAGTATATGGGCCTTATTGGGCCCATGTAGGAGGAAGGGAGAGGGAGCATGGGAGGGGGGCGCGCCCCCCCAAGCCCAATCCGAATTGGGGAGGGGGGCCGGCCCCCTTTCCTTTCTCCTTCCCCCTCTTCCTTTCCTACTACTAGTACTCCTTCCTACTACTAGTACTCCTTCCTTTCCCCTCCAAATAAGATTAGGAAAAAGAGGGGAAACCTACTTGGAGTAGGTTTCCTCCTCCTATGGCGCGCCCCCTCCTTGGGCCGGCCACCTCCTCCCTCCCTCCTTTATATACGGGGGTAGGGGGGTACCCTAGAACACACAAGTTGATCATTGATCGTTCCTTAGCCGTGTGCGGTGCCCCCCTCCACGATATTACACCTCAGTCATATTGTAGCGGTGCTTAGGCGAAGCCCTGCGACAGGAGAACATCAAGATCGTCACCACGCCGTCGTGCTGACGGAACTCCCCCTCGGCGCCTCTACTGGATTGGAGAACGAGGGTGCGTCATCGAGCTGTACGCGTGTCAAGAACTCGGAGGTGCCGGAGTAACGGTGCTTGGATCGGTCGGACCGGGAGGACGTACGACTACTTCCTCTACGTTGCGTCAACGCTTCCGCTTCGGTCTACGAGGGTACGTTGACAACACTCTCCCCTTGTTGCTATATCATCACCATGATCTTGCGTGTGCGTAGGAAATTTTTTGAAATTACTACGTTCCCCAACATACGCCAACGGCGGGTCGTTGCCGCCCTCGAGGTACATGAGCACGCCCTCGAGTGTGCGGCCGGGGACGCCCCACCAGAGGCGGCGCCCCTCGCTGTTCTGCCGGCCGCCGACCACCGGCGCGCCGTTGGTGGACGCCAATCGCTGCTGCTGGCGGCGCTCGAAATACGCCGCCCAGGCCGCGTGGTTGTCAGCGGCGTACTGGGGGAGGGAGAGTTGGGCGTCGGTGAGGGACGCACGCACGATCTCAACCTCCTCGGCGAAGTACTTTGGCTTCGCCACGGCGTCGGGCAACAGGGGAATGGGCACTCCCCCGGCGCCGAGTCTCCACCCCGTTGGCCCGGCGCGCATGTCCGGCGGCGCCGGGATGTTCGCCTGGAACTGGAGCCAGGACTCCTGTTCGCGGAGCGAATGGCGCCCGAAGCCGTTGGCCGCCGCCTCGTCTCCGGGGAAGCGTTCTGCCATGGCGACGGCGCTCAGGAGAGGCAAGGAGAGGGAGGGGCTGGACGGCGGCGAGGGGGCGGGGCTGGTGTGGGCACAGGAGAGTGGAGGCCGCCGGCTTTTATAGCCGGGCCGCGCCCGTGTGTACGCGTGCGAGGGAGGGGAGGCGTCGGCGCGCCGTCCCGTGAAGCGCCGCCCGTGAAGGAATCAATGGCAAGGCTGACCGGCGGCAGCCTTGCCATTGATTCCCCGCGGGAACCGAGGCCGTTGGGGGGAGACGAGGCGCCGAGTCGCTGACGCGGCTGGCCCGCGGCTTCTTCGCGCCAAAACAACTCGCCCCGGCGCACCCGGGCGCCCCCCAGCGCGCCGGGTTCGGGCTGGTTCCGCCGGCGCTGTTTTCGGCCCAAGCCGGCGAAAATCGGACTCCTGCGGGCGTGACTAGGCTGTTTTTTCGGCGCCGGCGCGAAAAAATCGCCTGGGGAGGCCTTCCTGGGGGCGCGGCTGGAGATGCCCTAAATCGTAAACTTTGCAGGGTGTGTGTGGCCGCAGACTTCTTTGAGTAGGTTGAACATGACTGGTGGCTTGGGATTGCAAGCCCACCGACGTTTTCTCGGTTGGGTAAAAGGTGCCGGCTAGCGGCTGCTCGTGGAGACCCAGGGTGTGGATTGGCTGGAGAAACGACCCAGAAATTCCAGTATGGCCCCTGTCAAAGAGTATCTGCCAGGCTACGGTGGACTTTGCTCAGTGCCCGGTCGTAAACCCTGCGTGCGTGGAGTTTTAAAAGAAGAGGTTGGTTTTATGGCAGCTGTACACCATGCACCCTGGCCTTTTTAGGTGCTGAGAGGCGACCCCCTTTTGCCAATTGTGCCCATTCGCATGCAAGTTGTATGCACCCTCAGCCCTTTTATGTGCTGATGAGGAGTGTCCCCTTTACCGATTGCTCCATTTCTCATTATTATCTCTATACTATGAGCCATTGAAAATGCTTTACGATCTCTGCTTTTCCGGCGATTTCCAGTCACCAGACAGCTTTTCGCAGAGTAAGGGCGCGAAAAATTGGCTTCTGAAACGTATATAAATCTCCCGTAGGGGGTGCCATATTATTTCACAAGGCCAGATAGAAGACACACGACATACCACCCGTGCAAGCGCGAGCGGGGTAATCGACCGACGAGAAGAGGTCGGACGATGGGGACGGTGGCGGCGATATGGGACGTCCTGGCGAAGGCCGCCAACCTGGCGCAGATGTCCGGCCTGCACGCCGTTATGCTCGTCGCCGTCGCAGTGAGCCTCCTGCGCATCCCGCAGAGCAAGCGGGAGTGCGCCAAGCTCGAGCGCTGTAGCCGCAGGCTCCACGCGCTCCTGCAGTGGCCGGCCGGCTGCAGGGCCGAGCTGCTGTGCTCGGAGATTGGATGTTCTGTCACAAAGGCTCTCGTCGACGCCGCCGGCCTCGTCGAGTCCTACGAGAAGAGCACGCTCTGGTGCCGCCTCCGGAGAAGCAGGAGCATGGCGAACCAGCTCCGCGACATGCAGGACGTCCTCGACGCCTACTACGGGCTTCTGCTCTTCATCAACGCCGCTCATATCCTCCTGTTACAGCACCCAACGCCTCACCGTTCCCCGTCATCGTCAGATCATACTTCGCAGAGTTCAACTGTACAAGCGCTAGTAGTAACAAACTGCTCCCCAGTTACTACAGGAACTAGTGGCGCTCAAAGGGCCAACGATGTAGGCAGTCAGACATGCAACACCACCGAGCCGGCTGCAAGCGAAGGAAACGTGCCTGCTTGTGACAGTGATATCCCATGCATAAGTGCACAGGGAGGAAACTGGTCCCAATAGATCACTAGGAGATCCTCAGCGCGAATTCAAACCTTAAACCACAAACCCTCGTCTGTTCGTCTGCGCAAAAGAGAAGAATGCAACATCTGCATATATAAGCTTTTGAAATCATATACTCCCTCCGCCCCCATAATCTAACATAAGAGCGTTCTTGACACTACGCTCGTATCTTATGAGACGGAGGGAGTATATAGCAAGATTTGTAGATTGTTTTTTGTTCTTTGAGAAAAAGATTTGTAGATCTGTACATTGCCTATCCCGCTTGCTGCGGGATATGTATACATAAGCTTGGAAGTTCATTCTCCATATGATAAGAAATACAGCAACAAAACTGATGACTCTTTATTGGGTTCTGACGTTTCGGAGGCCGGGAGCCAAACAATAATACAGGTCCTCTTAATATGAGCATCCAAATAATAATCATTATACAAGTCTATGAAAAGATCTCTAACAAAACACTCAAAGCGCATCCAAAAGCAATACTCATACAAATTTATTTATTTATTGTCATAAAAAATCTTCTATCCCTAGATGCATGGTCACCAATTATAATATTACTACGAATATCATCAAATAATTTTCCCCGGATTTTTTTTTTGATTTCAATGACATTCTGATCCTATTAAAAGAATAATCAGTAATTGAAAACTAGCGCAAAATATAAACACCAGTACTAGGTAAAGTCAATAACATCTTTATCAATTATTGTGAAAAAACCGTTGGGGGCATAGGCTACCTTCTCTAAAGTCTGCCCCCCTCGTCGTGTGGCTCGACGGTGAGTTATGGTATAGGTGGTAGCGCTACTGGCCTGATGTATGGTTTAGTCTATGTCTCGCCTTTAGTCAGACTGAAGTCGAGCTCTTATATAGGGATCCAGTAGTGGGCCAGCCCAGTAGCCACGTGGTTTCGTAACGCTGATGTCACACATGTTTTTTAACTTTTGTTTATACTATGAAAAATACAAAATACATATGTTATGAAAAACTAGTTGAGTTAAAAAATAAAAGTGTTCACCACACATAAAAATGTTCATGCAGTGTAAAAAAAAAGTTCGCACAACTTTTAGAAAATGATGGTACCATTCAATAACAATGTATGTGGCATTTTTAAAATGTTCACACACAAAACAAATATACTTGAAATTTTTGAAAAATGTTATACAATGTAAAAAAATCATGTAATTTCAAAAAGCATTTCATTCCATTATAAGATATACGTTAAATTTTAAAAATAGTTCACACGTTTCAAATATAACCTTTTCACATTACTTAAACATTGTTTATACAACATAAAAAATGTTTGCATAGTTTTTAAAATCTCTTGTATCCTTCAAAAAATGTTCAGTGTGTATTTTAAGAATGTTTAACATGTAATCAAGAAAATGCTCAAAACACTTATTTGAAAAAATATTGCATATTTAAAAAAGTAGACATCAAAACATATATTTTTTTAGAAATGGTAATCATGTATTTAAAAAAGTTAACCGTATATAAAAAATATTTCTAATGTATACCAAAACTGTATAATATTTATGCATAAGACATTTGTTGGGGGCAAAGAAAAAGGAAAAAAAGACAAAAGGTAAAAAATCCGAAAAGAACGGATACAAATTAAAAATCCTCTAGCCCGGACCCAAATCGAGGGGAGGAGTAGGGGTGTGTCGCCTGACAATTCGCCCCCCACGGGTTTTTAACCGCATCCCCCTTTACTCTTGAAGGAAATATGCCCTAGAGGCAATAATAAAATTGTTATTTATATTTTCTTATATCATGATAAATGTTTATTATTCATGCTAGAAATGTATTAACCGAAAACTTGATACATGTGTGGATACATAGACAAAACACAGTGTCCCTAGTAAGCCTCTACTAGACTAGCTCGTTAATCAAAGATGGTTAATTTTCCTAGCCATAGACACGTGTTGTCATTTGATGAACGGGATCACATAATTAGGAGAATGATGTGATGGACAAGACCCATCCACTAGCTTAGCATAATAATCGTTAAGTTTTATTGCTATTGCTTTCTTCATGACTTATACATATTCCTTTCACTATGAGATTATGCAACTCCCAGATACCGGAGGAATACCTTGTATGCTATCAAATGTCACAACACAACTGGGTGATTATAAAGATGTTCTACAGGTATCTCCGAAGGTGCTTGTTGGGTTGGCATAGATCGAGATTAGGATTTGTCACTCCGAGTATCGAAGAGTATCTCTGGGCCCTCTCGGTAATGCACATCATGATAAGCCTTGCAAGCAATGTGACTAATGAGTTGCAGGATGATGCATTACGGAATGAGTAAAGAGACTTGCCGGTAACGAGATTGAACTAGGTATGAAGATACTGACGATCGAATCTCGGGCAAGTAACATACCGATGACAAAGGGAATTACGTATGTTGTCATTGTGGTACGACCGATAAAAGATCTTCGTGGAATATGTAGGAACCAATATAAGCATCCATGTTCCGCTATTGGTTATTGACCGGAGAGGTGTCTCGGTCATGTCTACATAGTTCTTGAACCCGTAGGGTCCGCACGCTTAACGTTCGATGACGATTTGTATTATATGAGTTATGTGATTTGGTAACCGAATGTTGTTCGGACCCCCGGATGAGAGCATGGACATGATGAGGAGTCTGGAAATGGTCGAAAGGTAAAGATTGATATATGGGATGATAGTATTCGAACACCGAAAGTGTTCCAGAATGTATCAGGTACATATCAGAGTACCGGGGGGGGGTTACCGGAACCCCCGGGGGAAGATATGGCCCATATGGGCCGTAGGAGGGAGGCACACCAGCCCACAAGGGGGTGGCTCGCCCCCCACCAGGGAGGAGTACGAATTGGACAAGGGGAGGGGGCGGCGCCCCCCTTTCCTTCTCCCCCTCTCTCTCCTTTCCCCTTTCCCCCCTCCGTTAAAAGGAAGGGGGGGGGGGGCGAATCCTACTAGGAGCCCAAGTAGGACTCCTCCTACTTGGGGGCGCGCTTAGGGCCAGCCTCCACTCCCTCCCTCCTTTATATACGGGAGGGGGGTGGGGCTAGAACCCACATCAATTGTTCCACGCCATGTGCGCCGCCCCCCTCCACACTTTACGCCTCCGGTCATATTCACGTAGTGCTTAGGCGACACCCTGCATGGATAACTTCTTCATCATCGTTACCACATCGTCGTGCTGACTGAACTCTTCCTCAACACTTTGCTGGATCAAGAGTTCGAGGGACGTCATCGAGCTGAACGTGAGCAGAACTCGGAGGTGTCGTATGTTTGGTGCTTGATCGGTCGGAACGAGAAGAAGTTCGACTACATCAACTGCGTTAAGCTAACGCTTCCGCTTTCGGTCTAAGAGGGTACGTGGACACACTCTTCCCCTCTCGTTGTTATGCATCTCCTAGATAGATCTTGCGTGATCGTAGGAATTTTTTTGAAATTCCATGCTATGTTCCCCAACAGCATGAGCATAGGAATTTTTTTGAATTGCATGCTACGTTTCCCAACAGTGGCATCTGAGCCAGGTCTATGCGTAGATGATATGCATGAGTAGAACATAAAGAGTTGTGGGCGGTGATCGTCATACTGCTTACCACCAATGTCTTATTCTGATTCGGCGGTATTGTTGGATGAAGCGGACCGGACCAACCTTACATGACCACGTTCATGAAACCGGTTCCACCGACAGACATGCAACTAGTTTTGCATAAAGGTGGCTGGCGGGTGTCTGTTTCTCCAACTTTAGTTGAATCAAATTTGACTGCGGTCGGTCCTTGTTGAAGGTTAAAATAGCAAACTTGATAAATCACCGTTGTGGTTTTGATGCGTAGGTAAGAACGGTTCTTACTAGAAGCTCGTAGTAGCCACGTAAAACTTGCAACAACAAAGTAGAGGACGTCTAACTTGTTTTTGCTGGGCGTGTTGTGATGTGATATGGTCAAGACATGATGTGATATACGTTATTGTATGAGATGATCATGTTTTGTAAAAGTTATCGGCAACTGGCAGGAGCCCTATGGTTGTCTCTTTATTGTATGAAATGCAAACGTCATGTAATTGCTTTACTTTATCACTAAGCGGTAGCGATAGTTGTAGAAGCAATAGTTGGTGAGACGACAACGATGCTACGATGGAGATCAAGGTGTCAAGCCGGTGACAATGGAAATCATGACGGTGCTTTGGAGATGGAGATCAAAGGCACAAGATGATGAGTAGCCATATCATGTCACATATTTTGATTGCATGTGATGTTTATCTTTTATGCATCTTATTTTTCTTAGTACAGCGGTAGCATTATAAGATGGCCCCTCACTAAAATTTCAAGGTATAAGTGTTCTCCCGGAGTATGCACCGTTGCGTCAGTTCGTCGTGCCGAGACACCACGTGATGATCGGGTGTGATAAGCTCCACGTTCACATACAACGGGTGCAAGGAAGTTTTGCACATGCGGAATACTCGGGTTAAACATGACGAGCCTAGCATGTACAGACATGGACTTGGAACACTGGAGACTGAAAGGTCGAACGTGAATCATATAGTAGATATGATCAACATAGAGATATTCACCATTGAAAACTACTCCGTCTCACGTGATGATCAGACATGGTTTAGTTGATATGGATCACGTGATTTAGATTACTCGAGGGATGTCTATCTAAGTGTGATTTCTTAAGTAATATGATTAATTGAACTTAATTTATCATGAACTTAGTCCTGATAGTTTTTGCATATCTATGTTGTAGATTAATGGCCCATGCCACCGTTCCCTTGAATTTTAATGCGTTCCTAGAGAAAGCTAAAGTGAAAGATGATGGTAGCAACCACACAGTTTGAGTCCGTCACTTGAGGATTATCCTCATTGCTGCACAGAAGAATTATGTCCTTGATGCACCGCTAGGTGACTATCCCCCTCCCGCTAATGTAGACGCTTTGAACGTCTGGCAGACGTGGTCTGTTGACTACTCTATAGTTCAGTGTGCCATGCTTTATAGCTTAGAATCGGGACTTCAAAGATGTTTTGAATGTCATGGACCATATGAGATGTTCCAAGAGTTGAAGTTAATATTTCAAGAAAATGCCCGAGTTGAGAGATATGAAGTCTCCAACAAGTTCTATAGTTGCAAGATGGAGGAGTATAGTTCTGTCAGTGAACACATACTCAGAATGTTTGGGTATCATAACCACTTGACTCAGCTGGGAGTTAATCTTCCAAATGATAGTGTTATTGACAGGGTTCTTCAATCACTGCCACCAAGCTACAAAGGCTTCGTGATGAACTATAATTCGCTATGCTCAAAGCTGCGTAGGTAGAAATCAAGAAAGGGCATCAAGTGTTGATGGATAACAAGACCACTATTTTCAAGAAAAAGGGCAAGGGAAAGAAGGGAACTTCAAGAAGAATGGAAAGCAAGTTGTCACTCCCAGGAAGAAGCCCAAGTCTGGACCCAAGCCTGAAACTGAGTGCTTCTACTGCAAAGGGACTGGTCACTAGAAATGGATCTGTCCAAGTATTTGGCGGATAAGAAGGATGGCAAAGTGAACAAAGGTATATTTGATATGCATGTTATTGACGCGTACCTTACTAATGCTCGCAGTAGCGCCTGGGTATTTGATACTGGTTCTGTTGCTCATATTTGCAACTTGAAATAGGGCTATGTATTAAATGAAGATTGGCTAAGGACAAGGTGACGATGCGCGTCGGGAATGGTTCCAAGGTCGATGTGATCGCCGTCGGCACGCTACCTCTACATCTACCTTCGGGATTAGTTTTATACATGAATAATTGTTAATTTGGTGCCAATGTTGAGCATGAACATTATATCTGGATCTTGTTTGATGCAAGAAGGTTATTCATTTAAATCAGAGAATAATGGTTGTTCTATTTATATGAGTAATATCTTTTATGGTCATGCAGTCTTGAAGAGTGGTCTATTTTTTTCAAATCTTGATAGTGGTGATACACATATTCATAATATTGATTCCAAAAGATGCAAAGTTGATAATGATAGTGCAAAATATTTGTGGCACTGTCGTTTAGGTCATATTGGTGTAAAGCGTATGAAGAAACTCCATGCGGATGGACTTTTGGAATCACTTGATTATGAATCATTTGATGCTTGCGAACCAGGCCTCATGGGCAAGATGACTAAGACTCCATTCTCCGGAACAATGGAGCGAGCCACTGACATATTGGAAATAATACATATCGATGTATGCGGTCCGATGGGTGTTGAGGCTCGCGGCGGGTATCGTTATTTTCTAACCTTCACGAATGATTTGAGTAGATATGGGTATATGTGCTTAATGAAACACAAGTCTGAAACATTTGAAAAGTTCAAAGAATTTCAGAGTGAAGTGGAGAATCATCGTAACAATAAAATAAAGTTTCTACGATCTGATCACGGAGGCGAATATTTGAGTTACGAGTTTGACCTTCATTAAAAGCAATGTGGAATAGTTTCACAACTCACGCCACCTGGAACACCACAGCGTAATGGTGTCTCCAAACATCGTAACCGTACTTTATTGGATATGGTGCTATCTATGATGTCTCTTACCGATTTACCACGATCGTTTTGGGGTTATGCATTAGAGACAGTTGCATTCATGTTAAATAGGGCACCATCTAAATCTGTTGAGACGACACCGTATGAACTATGGTTTGGCAAGAAACCTAAGCTGTCGTTTCTTAAAGTTTGGGGTTGCGATGCTTATGTGAAAAGCTTCAGCCTGATAAGCTTGAACCCAAATCGGAGAAGTGTGTCTTCATAGGATACCCAAAAGAAACTGTTGGGTACACCTTCTATCACAGATCCGAAGGCAAGATCCTTTCTGCTAAGAATGGATCCTTTCTAGAGAAGGAGTTTCTCTCGAAAGAAGTGAGTGGGAGGAAAGTAGAACTTGATGAGGTAATTGTACCTTCTCTCGAAATGGAAATTAGCTCATCACAGAAAACCGTTCCCGTGATGCCTACACCAACTAGAGAGGAAGCTAATGATAATGATCATGAAACTTCATATCAAGTTACTACCGAACCTCATAGGTCAATCAGAGTACGTTTCGCACCAGAGTGGTATGATAATCCTGTTCTGGAAGTAATGTTACTAGACCATGACGAACCCACGAACTATGAGGAAGCGATGACGAGCCCAAATTTCGCGAAAGCGCTTGAGGCCATGAAATCTGAGATGAGATCCATGTATGAGAACAAAGTGTGGACTTTGGTTGACTTGCCCGATGATGGTAATGTTACTGTCTACAAAGCTCGACTTGTTGCGAAAGGTTTTCGACAAGTTCAAGGAGTTGACTACGATGAGACCTTCTCACCCGTAGTGATGCTTAAGTCTGTCGGAGTCATGTTAGCAATTGCCGCATTTTATGATTATGAAATCTGGAAAATGGATGTCAAAACTGCTTTCCTTAATGGATTTCTTAAAGAAGAGTTGTATATGATGCAACCAGAAGGTTTTGTCGATCCTAAAGGTGCTAACAAAGTGTGCAAGCTCCAGGAATCCATTTATCGACTAGTGCAAGCATCTCGGAGTTGGAATATACGCTTTGATGAAGTGATCAAAGCATATGGTTTTATACAGACTTTTGGAGAAGCCTGTATTTACAAGAAAGTGAGTGGGAGCTTTGTAGCATTTCTAATATTATATGTCGATGACTTATTGTTGATTGGAAATGATATAAAATTTCTAGATAGCATAAAAGGATACTTGAATAAGATATTTTAATGAAAGACCTCCGTGAAGCTTCTTATATATTGGGCATCAAGATCTATAGAGATAGATCAAGACGCTTAATTGGACTTTCACAAAGCACATACCTTGATAAAGTTTTGAAGAAGTTCAAAATGGATCAGTCAAAGAAAGGGTTCTTGCCTGTGTTACAAGGTGTGAAGTTGATTCAGACTAAATGGCCGACCACTGCAGAAGATAGAGAAAATGAAAGTCATTCCCTATGCCTCGGCCATAGGTTCTATCATGTATGCTGATGTCTGCTACAACTACGTCGATATTTCCCCAAAGAGGAAGGGATGATGCAGTATAGCGACCGTATGTATTTCCCTCAATGACGAGACCAAGATTATCGAACCAGTAGGAGAACCTCCTCACACCACATAAACAGCAACTACACACAAATAACAAATACTCGCAACCCGACGTGTTAAAGGGGTTGTCAATCTCTTCCGGGTACGTCGCCTCAAGATAGGCAAATAACCTGAGGTAAAAGTGGTAGATAGGATAAATAGATCGCGGAACAAATAAATTGCAGCAAGGTATTTTTGTATTTTGGTTTAATAGATTTGAAAATAAATGCAAGAGAAAATAGATCGCAAAGGAAAATATGATGAAAAGAGACCTGGGGCCGTAGGTTTCACTAGTGGCTTCTCTTGAGAAAAGTAGCAAACGGTGGGAAAACAATTACTGTTGGGAAATTGATAGAACTTCAAATAATCATGACGATATCCAGACAATGATCATTATATAGGCATGAGGTCCAAGATTAGTAGACCGACTCCTACCTGCATCTACTACTATTACTCCACACATCGACCGCTATCCAACATGCATCTAGTGTATTAAGTTCATGGAGAAACGGAGCAATGCAATAAGAACGATAATATGATGTAGACAAGATCTATTTATCTATTAATGTAGATATAGACCCCATCTTGTTATCCTTAGTAGCAATGATACATACGTGTCGGTTCCCCTTCTGTCGCAGGGATCAAGCACCGTAAGATCGAACCCACTACAAAGCACCTCTTCCCATTGCAAGATAAATAGATCAAGTTGGCCAAACAAAACCCAAATATCAGAGAAGAAATACAAGGCTATAAGCAATCATGCATATAAGAGATCAAAGAAGACTCAAAAACTTTCATGGATAAAAACATAGATCTAATCATAAACTCAAAGTTCATCGGATCCCAACAAACACACCGCAAAAAGGCTTACATCATATGGATCTCCAAGAGACCATTGTATTGATAATCAAGAGAGAGAGAGGAAGCCATCTAGCTACTAACTACGGACCCGTAGGTCTACAAAGAACTACTCATGCATCATCGAAGAGGCACCAATGGAAGTGGTGAACCCCTCCGTGACGGTGTCTAGATTGGATCTAGTGGTTCTGGACTCTATGGCGGCTAGAATTGATTTTCGTTGACTCCCCTAGGATTTCTGGAATATTGGGGTATTTATATAGCAAAGAGGCGGTTCAGGGGGCACCCAAGGTGGGCACAACCCACCTGGGCGAGCCTGGGCCTCCATGCGTGCCCTGGTGGGTGCTGCCCTCCTCGAGGCACCCCCAGGTGCAGCCCTGGCCCACAGGATGTCTTCTGGCCCAAAAAAAATCCTCAAAAAGTTTCGCTGCATTTGGACTCAGTTTGGTATTGACTTCCTGCGATGTAAAAAACATGCAGAAAACAACAACTGACACTTGACACTATGTCAATAGGTTAGTACCAAAAATTGATATAAAATAACTATAAAATGATTGTAAAACATCCAAGAATGATAATATAATAGCATGGAACAATAAAAAATTATAGATACGTTGGAGACGTATCATATGCAATGCTTTGTACGAGACCTGATGTGTGCCTTGCTATAAGTCTAGCAAGGAGGTACCAAAGTAATCCAGGACTGGATCACTGGACAGCGGTCAAGAACATCCTGAAGTACCTGAAAAGGACTAATTAAGGATATGTTTCTCGTTTATGGAGGTGAAAAAGAGTTCGTCATAAATGGTTACGTCGATGCTAGCTTTGACACTGATCCGGATGACTCTAGGTCACAAACCGTATACATATTTATATTGAATGGTGGAGCTGTCAGTTGTTGCAGTTCCAAGCAAAGCGTCATGGCGGGATCTACGAGTGAAGCAGCGTACATAGCTGCTTCGGAAGCAACGAATGAAGGAGTCTGGATGAAGCAGTCCATATCCGATCTAGGTGTAATACCTAGTGCATCGGGTCCAATGAAAATCTTTTGTGACAATACTGGAGCAATTGACTTGGCGAAAGAATCCAGATTTCACAAAAGAACCAAACACATCAAGAGACGCTTCAACTCCATCCGTGATCAAGTCAAGGAGGGAGACATAGAGATTTACAAAATACATACAGATCTGAATGTGGCAGACCCGTTGACAAAGCCTCTTCCACGAGAAAAACATGATCAGCGCCAAGACTCCATGGGTGTTAGAATCATTACAATGTAATCTAGATTATTGACTCTAGTGCAAGTAGGAGACTCAAGGAAATATGCCCTAGAGGCAGTAATAAAGTTGTTATTTATATTTCCTTATATCATGATAAATGTTTGTTATTCATGCTAGAATTGTATTAACCGGAAACTTGATACATGTGTGGATACATAGACAAAACACGGTGTCCCTAGTAAGCCTCTACTAGACTAGCTCGTTAATCAAAGATGGTTAAGTTTCCTAACCATAGACATGTGTTGTCATTTGATGAACGGGATCACATCATTAGGAGAATGATGTGATGGAAAAGACCCATCCGTTAGCTTAGCATAATGATCGTTAAGTTTTATTGCTATTTCTTTCTTCATGACTTATACATATTCTTTGACTATGAGATTATGCAACTCCCGTATACCGGAGGAATACCTTCTGTGCTATCAAACATCACAATGTAATTGGGTGATTATAAAGATGCTCTACAGGTATCTCTGAAGGTGTTTGTTGGGTTGGCATTGCTACCTCTTGAGCTTGCGTTGGTTTTCCCTTGAAGAGGAAAGGGTGATGCAGCAAAGTAGCGTAAGTATTTTCCTCAGTTTGAGAACCAAGGTATAAATCCAGTAGGAGACACCGCACAAGTCACCGAATACCTACACAAAAAATCAACAACTTGCACCCAACGCGATAAAGGGGCTGTCAATCCCTTCACGGTCACTTGCAAAAGTGATATCTGATAGAGATAGATAAACGGTAAAGTAAATATTTTTGGTATTTTTGGTTTATAGATTGGAAAGTAAAGATTGCGAAATAGTAGATCGGAAACTAGAAAGAAGTAAACGAGATTCAATATAATGGAAAAGAGACCCGGGGGCCATAGGTTTCACTAGTGGCTTCTCTCAAGATAGCAAATATTACGGTGGGTGAACAAATTACTGCCGAGCAATTGATAGAAAAGCGCATAGTTATGATGATATCTAAGGCAATGATCATGAACATAGGCATCACATCCGTGTCAAGTAGACCGACTCCTGCCTGCATCTACTACTATTACTCCACACATCGACCGCTATCCAGCATGCATCTAGAGTATTAAGTTCATAAAGAACGGAGTAACGCATTAAGCAAGATGACATGATGTAGAGGAATTAACTCAAGCAATATGATGAAAACCCCATCTTTTTATCCTCGATGGCAACAATACAATACGTGCCTTGCTTCCCCTACTGTCACTGGGAAAGGGCACTGCAAGATTGAACCCAAAGCTAAGCACTTCTCCCATTGCAAGAAAAATCAATCTAGTAGGCCAAACTAAACTGATAATTCAAAGAGATTTGCACAGATATCAAATCATGCATATAAGAATTCAGAGAAGAACCAAATAATACTCATAGATAATCTTGATCATAAATCCACAATTCATCAGATCTCGGCAAACACCCCGCAAAAGAATATTACATCGAATAGATCTCCAAGAACATCGAGGAGAACATGGTATTGAGAATCGAAGAGAGAGAGAAGAAGCCATCTAGATAATAACTATGGACCCGAAGGTCTGTGGTAAACTACTCATGCTTCATCGGAGAGGTAATGGTGCTGATGTAGAAGCCCTCCGTGATCGAATCCCCCTCCGGCAGGACACCGAAAAAGGTCCCTAGATGGGATCTCACGGGTACAGAAGGTTGCGGCAGTGGAAAACTGGTTTTGTGGATCTCCTGGATGTTTTCATGGTATAAGAGTATATATATAGGTGAAGGAGCCAGGTCAGGGGATCCACGAGGGGCCCATGAGGGTGGGGGCATGCCCTACCCCCCTAGGCGCGCCCTCCTGCCTCGTGGCTTCCTCTTTGCGTCTCCGACTTCATCTCCAAGTCTTCTGGTTTGCTTTCGGTCCAAGAAAGATCATCGTGAAGGTTTCATTCCGTTTGGTCTCCGTTTGGTATTCCTTTTCTGCGAAACTCTAAAATAGGAAAAAAAACAGAAACTGGCACTGGGCCCTCGGTTAATAGGTTAGTCCCAAAAATAATATAAAATAGAATATAAATGCCTATTAAACATCCAAAACAGATAATATAATAGCATGGAACAATCGAAAATTATAGATACGTTGGAGACGTATGAAGCATCCCCAAGCTTAATTCCTGCTCGTCCTGGAGTAGGTAAATGATAAAAACAGATTGTAATGTTATTTATTGTGGCATGAACGTTCAGATCCGAAAGATTCAAGACAAAAGTTTAATATTGACATAAAAATAATAATACGTCAAGCATACTAACAAAGCAATCATGTCTTCTCAAAATAACATGGCCAAAGAAAGCTATCCCTACAAAATCATATAGTCTGGCTATGCTCTATTTTCATCACACAAAATATTTAAATCATGCACAACCCCGATGACAAGCCAAGCAATTATTTCATACTTTTATGCTCTCAAAAATTTTCAATCTTCACGCAATACATGAGCGTGAGCCATGGATATAACACTATAGGTGGAATAGAATGGTGGTTGTGGAGAAGACAAAAAGGAGAAGATAGCCTCACATCAACTAGGCGTATGAACGGGCTATGGAGATGCCCATCAATGGATATCATTCTGAGTGAGTAGGGATTGCCATGCAACGGATGCACTAGAGATATAAGTGTATGAAGGCTCAAAAAGAAACTAAGTGGGTGTGCATCCAACTTGCTTGCTCACGGAGACCTAGGGCATTTTGAGGAAGCCCATCACTGGAATATACAAGCCAAGTTCTATAATGAAAATCCCCACTAGTATATGAAAGTGACAACATAAGAGACTCTCTATCATGAAGATCATGGTGCTACTTTGAAGCACAAGTGTGGAAAAAGGATAGTAACATTGCCCCTTCTCTCTTTTTCTCTCATTTTCTTATTTGGGCCTTCTTTTTTTTATGGCCTCTTCTTTTTTTTGTCCGGAGTCTCATCCCGACTTGTGGGGGAATCATAGTCTCCATCATCCTTTCCTCACATGGGACAATGCTCTAATAATGATGATCATCACACTTTTATTTACTTACAACTCAATGCTTAGAACAAAATATGACTCTATGTGAATGCCTTCGGCGGAGTACCAAGATGTGCAATGAATCAAGAGTGACATGTATGAAAAAATTATGAACGGTGGCTTTGCCACAAATAAGATGTCAACTACATGATCATGCAAAGCAATATGACAATGATGGAGCGTGTCATACTAAACGGAACGGTGGAAAGTTGCATGGAAATATATCTCGGCATGGCTATGAAATGCCATAATAGGTAGGTATGGTGGCTGTTTTGAGGAAGGTATATGATGGGTGTATGGTATCGGAGAAAATTGCGCGACACAAGAGAGGCTAGAAATGGTGGAGGGGTGAGAGTGCGTATAATCCATGGACTCAACATTAGTCATAAAGAACTCACATACTTATTGCAAAAATCTATTGGTTATCGAAACGAAGTACTACACGCATGCTCCTAGGGGATAGATTGTAGCAAAAGACCATCGCTCGTCCCCGATCGCCACTCATAAGGAAGACAATCAATAAATAAATCATGCTCCAACTTCATCACATAAGGTTCACCATACGTGCATGCTACTGGAATCACAAACTTTAACACAGGTATCTCTTAAATTCACAACTACTCTACTAGCATGACTCTAATATCACCATCTTCATATCTCAAAACAATCATAAAGAATCAAACTTCTCATAGTATTCAATGCACTACATATGAAAGTTTTTATTATATCCATCCTGGATGCCCATCATATTAGGACTAATTTTATAATCTAAGAAAATTACCATGTTGTTATAAAGGACTCTCAAAATAATATAAGTGAAGCATGAGAGTTCAACAATTTCTATAAAATAAAACCACCGCCGTGTTCTAAAATATATAAGTGAAGCACTAGAGCAATATTGTCTAGCTCAAAAGATATAAGTGAAGCACATAGAGTATTCTAATAAATCACGATTCATGCATGTCTCTCCCAAAAGGTGTGTACAGGAAGGATGATTGTGGTAAAATAAAAAGCAAAGACTCAAATCATACAAGACGCTCCAAGCAAAACACATATCATCTGGTGAATAAAAATATAGCCTCAAGTAAAGTTACCGATAGACGAAGACGAAAGAGGGGATGCCTTCGGGGGCATCCCCAAGCTTATTCTTTTGGTTGTACTTGAATTTTACCTTGGGGTGCCTTGGGCATCCCCAAGATTAGGGTCTTTCCACTCCTTATTCCAAAGTCCATCAAATCCTTACCCAAAACTTGAAAATTTCACAACACAAAACTCGACAGAAAATCTCATGAGCTCCGTTAGTATAAGAAAACAAATCACCGCTTTAAGGTATTGTTGCAAACTCATTCTTTATTTATATTGGTGTAATATCTACTGTATTCCAACTTCTTCATGGTTCATACCCCCCGATACTACTCCTAGATTCATCAAAATAAGCAAACAACACGCAAAAACAGAATCTGTCAAAAACAGAACAGTCTGTAGTAATCTGTAACTCTCGAATACTTATGTAACTCTAAAAATCCATCCAAAATAGGATAACCCGAACAATTTGTGTACCAATCCAGAGAAAAAATGAATCAGATCAATAGCACATTTCTGTGAATTTTCAAAACTAATTTACTAAGCGCAAAAGTTTCTGATTTTCAGCAGGATCAACACAACTGTCACCGTAAGCTATCCTAAAGGTTCTACTTGGCACAAGCACTAATTAAAACTTGAAACAACAACTAACCAGAGGCTAGATGAATTATTTATTACTAAACAGGAGCAAAGAATAAAAAAATTGGGTTTCCTCCCAACAAGCGCTCGTTTAACGCCCCTAGCTAGGCATAAAAACACGAATAGATCTAGGCATTGCCATCTTCAGTATGCAATTCTTTTCTCATCAAATCGTCCAAAACTCGTCTTAGCAAATCTATCCTTTCCCTTATTTCCCTTTTAGAAGATGAACTTAAATCATGGAATGGACTTTGATTTGTAATTTTAACATCCATAAACCCATAGTCGGGATCATCATCGTATATATCATCATATAAAATGCGTAGCTCATTTCTAACGGGTTCCTTCATCATTTTATTCAACCAATCCCTATTGAATCCTACATAAACTCCTCTAGTAATCCAGACAAACTCCTGAAAATCCTCAAGGTACAAATATTGAGATATTTCAGGATAGGGAACTCTCTTCCTAAGATTTTCACTATAAGATTGATAATCTCTAGCTTCCAAACAACGCATGGTTTCTTTATCATAAAGAATATCTATAATTGGAGGGTGTTCAACATCCTTTTTATAGAAAGCAAAAATATCCCTAGCTTCTTGTATTATAAAATCAAATTCATGCATAAGGATAATGGTGGCAATCTTTTTAGCTATTGGGTGATTAATATTGGGAAGTTCATAAAACACCTTTTGCAAAGCAGGATGAATATGCACAAATTTTCTTTCTAATTTCTCAACAAGCATAACAATAGCATCCGCATAGCAGTTGGTCTCAAGAAGAATAGACTTTTTATTAATAGGCATGGATCCGGTGCAATCAAAGAATTCTTGGATAACACTTTTTCCAATAATATTACTGTCCCCCACATGAAAGATTTTTGTTTTGTAATTAGGTGGAGTTTCAGTTTCATGATTCAAAGAACAAGACTCAAGTGTTTCTTCAATATTTTCAACGATAACCTCCCCCGTTTCAGACATGATAGCAACAAACCAATCTAACAAACGAGCACACAGGAAGCAAGCGAAAAGAGACGAACGGAAGAGGGGCAAAGAAAAGGCAAAGGTTTTCGAAAATTGTTTTAGAAGTGGGGGAGAGGAAAACGAGAGGCGAATGGCGAATAATTTAATGCAAGGTACTTGGTATGGCTTGACTTGACGTAGGTCTCCCCGGCAATGGCGCCAGAAATCCTTCTTGCTACCTCTTGAGCTTGCCTTGGTTTTCCTTTGAAGAGGAAAGAGTGATGCAACAAAGTATTGTAAGTATTTCCCTCAGTGTTGAGAACCAATGTATCAATCCAGTAGGAGACAACGCACAAGTCACCGAATACTTGCACAAACAATCAACAACTTGCACCCAACGCGATAAAGGGGTTGCCAATTGTTGGGGAACGTAGTAATTTCAAAAAATTTCCTACGCACACGCAAGATCATGGTGATGGTATAGCAACGAGAGGGGAGAGTGTTCGTCCACATACCCTCGTAGACAGTAAGCGGAAGCGTTAGCACAACGCGGTTGATGTAGTCGTACGTCTTCACGATCCGACCGATCCAAGCACCGAACGTACGGGGCCTCCGATTTCAGCACACGTTCAGCTCGATGACGATCTCCGGCCTCCAATCCAGCACAGCTCCGGAGATGAGTTCCGTCAGCACGACGGCGTGGTGACGATGATGATGTTTTACCGGCGCAGGGCTTCGCCTAAACTCCGCGACGATATGACCAAGGTGGAATATGGTGGAGGGGGGCACCGCACACGGCTTAGGAACGATCCGTAGATCAACTTGTGTGTCTATGGGGTGCCCCCTGCCCCCGTATATAAAGGAGTGGAGGAGGGGAGGGCCGGCCCTCTCTATGGCGCGCCCTAGGGGAGTCCTACTCCCACCGGGAGTAGGATTCCCCCTTTCCTAGTCCAACTAGGAGTCCTTCCAAGTAGTAGGAGTAGGAGACAAGGAAGGGGAAGAGAGAAGGGAAGGAAGGAGGGGGTGCGGCCCCTCCCCCTAGTCCAATTCGGACTAGGCCATGGGGGGCGAGCGGCCTGCCCTAGGCAGCCCCTCTCTCTTTCCCGTATGGCCCAATAAGGCCCAATACTTCTCCCCGGCGAATTCCCGTAACTCTCCGGTACTCCGATAAATACCCGAATCACTCGGAACCTTTCCGAACTCCGAATATAGTCATCCAATATATCGATCTTTACGTCTCGACCATTTCGAGACTCCTCGTCATGTCCCCGATCTCATCCGGGACTCCGAACTCCTTCGGTACATCAAAACTCATAAACTCATAATAAAACTGTCATCGAAACCTTAAGCGTGCAGACCCTACGGGTTCGAGAACTATGTAGACATGACCTAGAACTATTCTTGGTCAATAACCAATAGCGGAACTTGGATGCCCATATTGGCTCCTACATATTCTACGAAGATCTTTATCGGTCAAACCGCATAACAACATACGTTGTTCCCTTTGTCATCGGTATGTTACTTGCCCGAGATTCGATCGTCGGTATCCAATACCTAGTTCAATCTCGTTACCGGCAACTCTCTTTACTCGTTACATAATGCATCATTCCGTAACTAACTCGTTAGCTACATTGCTTGCAAGGCTTATAGTGATGTGCATTACCGAGAGGGCCCAGAGATACCTCTCCGACAATCGGAGTGACAATACCTAATCTCGAAATACGCCAACCCAACATGTACCTTTGGAGACACCTGTAGTACTCCTTTATAATCATCCAGTTACGTTGTGACGTTTGGTAGCACCCAAAGTGTTCCTCCGGTAAACGGGAGTTGCATAATCTCATAGTTACAGGAACATGTATAAGTCATGAAGAAAGCAATAGCAACATACTAAACGATCAAGTGCTAAGCTAACGGAATGGGTCATGTCAATCACATCATTCTCCTAATGATGTGATCCCGTTAATCAAATGACAACTCTTTTGTCCATGGCTAGGAAACATAACCATCTTTGATAAACGAGCTAGTCAAGTAGAGGCATACTAGTGACACTATGTTTGTCTATGTATTCACACATGTATTATGTTTCCGGTTAATACAATTCTAGCATGAATAATAAACATTTATCATGATATAAGGAAATAAATAATAACTTTATTATTGCCTCTAGGGCATATTTCCTTCAGTCTCCCACTTGCACTAGAGTCAATAATCTAGTTCACATCGCCATGTGATTTAACACCAATATTCACATCTGTATGTGATTAATACCCATAGTTCACATCATCATGTGATCAACACCCAAAGGGTTTGTTCACATCGCTATGTGATTAACACCCAAAGAGTACTAAGGTATGATCATGGTTTGCTTGTGAGAGAAGTTTAGTCAACGGGTCTGTCATATTCAGAGCCGTATGTATTTTGCAAATATTCTATGTCCACAATGCTCTGCACGGAGCTACTCTAGATAATTGCTCCCACTTTCAATATGTATCCAGATTGAGATTTAGAGTCATCTGGATTGGTGTAAAAGCTTGCATCGTTGTAACTTTTTACGACGGGCTCTTTTATCACCTCCATAATCGAGAAACATGTCCTTAGTCCTTACTAAGGATATTCTTGACCGCTGTCCAGTGATCTACTCTTAGATCAAAATTGTATTCCTTTGTCAAACTCAGAGCAAGGTATACAATAGGTCTGGTTCACAGCATAGCATACTTTATAGAACCTATGACTGAGGCATAGGGAATGGCTTTCATTCTCTTTTCTATTTTCTGCCGTGGTCGGGATTTGAGTCTTACTCAGTTTCACACCTTTGCAACACACGCAAGAACTATTTCTTTGACTGTTCCATTTTGAATGACTTCAAAATCTTGACAAGGTATGTACTTATTGAAAAACTTATCAAGCGTCTTGATCTATCTCAATAGATTTTGATGCTCAATATGTAAGTAGCTTTACTGAGGTCTTTCTTTTAAAGAACTCCTTTCAAATACTCCTTTATGCTTTCCAGAAAAATTCTACATCATTTCTGATCAACAATATGTTACTCACATATATTTATCAGAAAGGCGGTAGTGCTCCCACTCACTTTATTGTAAATACAGGCTTCACCGCAAGTCTGTATAAAACTATATGCTTTGATCAACTTATCAAAGCGTATATTCCAACTCTGAGATGCTTGCACTAGTCCATAGATGGATCGCTGGAGCTTGCATATTTTGTTAGCACCTTTAGGATTGACAAAACCTTCTGGTTGCATGATATACAACTCTTCTTCAAGAAAACCATTAAGGAATGCAGTTTTGACATCCATTTGCCAGATTTCATAAAATGTGGCAATTGCTAACATGATTCGGACAGACTTAAGCATCGCTACAGTTGAGAAAATCTCATTGTAGTCAACACCTTGAACTTGTCGAAAACCTTTTTTTGCGACAAGTCAAGCTTTGTAGATAGTAAAACTACTATCAGCATCTGTCTTCCTCTTGAAGATCCATTTATACAATATGGCTTGCCGATCATCGGGCAACTCCACCAAAGTCCATACTTTGTTCTCATACATGGATCCCATCTCAGATTTTATGGCCTCAAGCCATTTCGCGGAATCTGGGCTCATCATCGCTTCCTCATAGTTCGTAGGTTCATCATGGTCTAGTAACATGACTTCCAGAACAGTATTACCGTACCACTCTGGTGCGGACTGTACTTTGGAAGACCTACGAGGTTTTGTAGTAACTTGATCTGAAGTTTCATGATCACCATCATTAGCTTCCTCACTAGTTGGTGTAGGAATCACTGGAACTGATTTTCGTGATGAACTACTTTCCAATTCGGGAGAAGGTACAAATTACCTTATCAAGCTCTACTTTCCTCCCACTCACTTCTTTCGAGAGAAACTCCTTCTCAAGGAAGGATCCGAATTTAGCAACGAAAATCTTGCCCTCAGATCTGTGACAGAAGGTGTACCCAGCAGTTTCCTTTGGGTATTCTATGAAGACGCACTTCTCCGATTTGGGTTCGAGCTTATCAGGTTGAAAACCTTTTTCACATAAGCATCGCAACTCCAAACTTTAGGAAATGACAACTTGGGTTTCTTACTAAACCACAGTACATGTGGTGTCATCTCAACGGATTTAGATGGTGCCCTTTTAACGTGAATGCAGCTGTCTCTAATGCATAACCCCAAAACAATAGTGGTAAATTAGTAAGAGACATCATAGATCGCACCATATCCAATAAAGTGCGGTTACGACGTTCGGACACACCATAATGTTGTGGTGTTCCAGGTGGCGTGAGCTGTGAAACTATTGAAGGAAATATGCCCTAGAGGCAATAATAAAGTTATTATTTATTTCCTTATAATCATGATAAATGTTTATTATTCATGCTAGAATTGTATTAACCGGAAACATAATACATGTGTGAATACATAGACAAACAAAGTGTCACTAGTATGCCTCTACTTGACTAGCTCGTTAATCAAAGATGGTTATGTTTCCTAACCATGGACAAAGAGTTGTTATTTGATTAACGAGGTCACATCATTAGTTGAATGATCTGATTGACATGACCCATTCCATTAGCTTAGCACCCGATCGTTTAGTATGTTGCTATTGCTTTCTTCATGACTTATACATGTTCCTATGACTATGAGATTATGCAACTCCCGTTTACCGGAGGAACACTTTGGGTGCTACCAAACGTCACAACGTAATGGGTGATTATAAAGGAGCATTACAGGTGTCTCCAAAGGTAGATGTTGGGTTGGCGTATTTCGAGATTAGGATTTGTCACTCCGATTGTCGGAGAGGTATCTCTGGGCCCTCTCGGTAATACACATCACATAAGCCTTGCAAGCATTACAACTAATATGTTAGTTGTGAGATGATGTATTACGGAACGAGTAAAGAGACTTGTCGGTAACGAGATTGAACTAGGTATTGGATATCGACGATCGAATCTCGGGCAAGTAACATACCGATGACAAAGGGAACAACGTATGTCGTTATGCGGTCTGACCGATAAAGATCTTCGTAGAATATGTAGGAGCCAATATGGGCATCCAGGTCCCGCTATTGGTTATTGACCGAAGATGTGTCTCGGTCATGTCTACATTGTTCTCGAACCCGTAGGGTCCGCACGCTTAAGGTTATGATGACAGTTACATTATGAGTTTATGCATTTTGATGTACTGAAGGTTGTTCGGAGTCCCGGATGTGATCACGGACATGACGAGGAGTCTCGAAATGGTCGAGACGTAAAGATTGATATATTGGAAGCCTATGTTTGGACATCGGAAGTGTTCCGGTGAAATCGGGATTTTACCGGGTTTACCGGGAGGTTACCGGAACACAAGTTGATCCACGTGATCTATTCCTTAGCCGTGTGCGGTGCCCCCTGCCACCATATACCTCGATAATACTGTAGCGGAGTTTAGGCGAAGCCCTGCTGCTGTAATTCATCAAGATCGTCACCACGCCATCGTGCTGATGGAACTCTTCCCCGACACTTTACTGGATCGGAGTCCGGGGATCGTCATCGAGCTGAACGTGTGCTCGAACTCGGAGGTGCCGTAGTTTTGGTGCTTGATCGGTTGGATCGTGAAGACGTACGACTACTTCCTCTACGTCGTGTCATCGCTTCCGCAGTCGGTCTGCGTTGGGTACGTAGACAACACTCTCCCCTCGTTGCTATGCATCACATGATCTTGCGTGTGCGTAGGAATTTTTTTGAAATTACTACGAAACCCAACAGTGGCATCCGAGCCAGGTTATTTATGTTGATGTTATATGCACGAGTAGAACACAAGTGAGTTGTGGACGATACAAGTCATACTGCCTACCAGCATGTCATACTTTGGTTCGGCGGTATTGTTGGACGAGACGACCCGGACCAACCTTACGCGTACGCTTACGCGAGACCGGTTCCCTCGACGTGCTTTGCACATAGATGGCTTGCGGGCGACTGTCTCTCCAACTTTAGTTGAACCGAGTATGGCTACGCCCGGTCCTTGAGAAGGTTAAAACGGCGTCTATTTGACAAACTATCGTTGTGGTTTTGATGCGTAGGTGATATTGGTTCTTACTTAAGCCCGTAGCAGCCACGTAAAACATGCAACAACAAAGTAGAGGACGTCTAACTTGTTTTTGCAGGGCATGTTGTGATGTGATATGGTCAAGGCATGATGCTGAATTTTATTGTATGAGATGATCATGTTTTGTAACCGAGTTATCGACAACTGGCAGGAGCCATATGGTTGTCTCTTTATTGTATGCAATGCAATCACGATGTAATGCTTTACTTTATTACTAAACGGTAGTGATAGTCGTGGAAGCATAAGATTGGCGAGACGACAATGATGCTACGATGGAGATCAAGGTGTCGCGACGGTGACGATGGTGATCATGACGGTGCTTCGGAGATGGAGATCACAAGCACAAGATGATGATGGCCATATCATATCACTTATATAGATTGCATGTGATGTTTATCTTTTTATGCATCTTATCTTGCTTTGATTGACGGTAGCATTATAAGATGATCTCTCACTAAATTATCAAGAACTGTTCTCCCTGAGTATGCACC
Organism: Triticum timopheevii; assembly: GCA_963921465.1. Taxonomy (NCBI): domain Eukaryota; kingdom Viridiplantae; phylum Streptophyta; class Magnoliopsida; order Poales; family Poaceae; genus Triticum; species Triticum timopheevii. The sequence continues at coordinate 548,258,634 of OY997272.1, read as the reverse complement.
GTTGCCAAAGTTCGTCGTGCCCAGACACCACGTGATGATCGGGTGTGATAAGCTCTACGTCCATCTACAACGGGTGCAAGCTAGTTTTGCACACGCAGAATACTCAGGTTAAACTTGACGAGCCTAGCATATGCAGATATGGCCTCGGAACACGGAGACCGAAAGGTCGAGCGTGAATCATATAGTAGATATGATCAACATAAACGATGTTCACCATTGAAAGCTACTCCATCTCACGTGATGATCGGTTATGGTTTAGTTGATTTGGATCACGTAATCACTTAGAAGATTAGAGGGATGTCTATCTAAGTGGGAGTTCTTAAGTAATATGATTAATTGAACTTAAATTTATCATGAACTTAGTACCTGATAGTATCTTGCTTGTTTATGTTGATTGTAGATAGATGGCTCGTGCTGTTGTTCCGTTAAATTTTAATGCGTTCCTTGAGAAAGCAAAGTTGAAAGATGATGGTAGCAATTACACGGACTGGGTCCGTAACTTGAGGATTATCCTCATTGCTGCTCAGAAGAATTACGTCCTGGAAGCACCGCTGGGTGCCAGGCCTGCTGCTGGAGCAACACCAGATGTTATGAACGTCTGGCAGAGCAAAGCTGATGACTACTCGATAGTTCAGTGTGCCATGCTTTACGGCTTAGAATCCGGACTTCAACGACGTTTTGAACGTCATGGAGCATATGAGATGTTCCAGGAGTTGAAGTTAATATTTCAAGCAAATGCCCGAATTGAGAGATATGAAGTCTCCAATAAGTTCTATAGCTGCAAGATGGAGGAGAACAGTTCTGTCAGTGAGCATATACTCAAAATGTCTGGGTATAATAATCACTTGATTCAATTGGGAGTTAATCTTCCGGATGATTGCGTCATTGACAGAATTCTCCAATCACTGCCACCAAGCTACAAGAGCTTCGTGATGAACTATAATATGCAAGGGATGAACAAGACTATTCCCGAGCTCTTCGCAATGCTGAAAGCTGCGGAGGTAGAAATCAAGAAGGAGCATCAAGTGTTGATGGTTAACAAGACCACTAGTTTCAAGAAAAAGGGCAAAGGGAAGAAGAAGGGGAACTTCAAAAAGAATGGCAAGCTAGTTGCTACTCAAGAGAAGAAACCCAAGTCTGGACTTAAGCCTGAAACTGAGTGCTTCTACTGCAAGCAGACTGGTCACTGGAAGCGGAACTGCCCCAAGTATTTGGCGGATAAAAAGGATGGCAAGGTGAACAAAGGTATATGTGATATACATGTTATTGATGTGTACCTTACTAGAGCTCGCAGTAGCACCTGGGTATTTGATACTGGTTCTGTTGCTAATATTTGCAACTCGAAACAAGGACTACGGAATAAGCGGGCACTGGCAAAGGACGAGGTGACGATGCGCGTGGGAAATGGTTCCAAAGTTGATGTGATCGCGGTCGGCACGCTACCTCTACATCTACCTTCAGGATTAATATTAGACCTAAATAATTGTTATTTGGTGCCAGCGTTGAGCATGAACATTATATCTGGATCTTGTTTAATGCGAGACGGTTATTCATTTAAATCAGAGAATAATGGTTGTTCTATTTATATGAGTAATATCTTTTATGGTCATGCACCCTTGAAGAGTGGTCTATTCTTATTGAATCTCGATAGTAGTAATACACATATTCATAATGTTGAAGCCAAAAGATGCAGAGTTGATAATGAAAGTGCAACTTATTTGTGGCACTGTCGTTTAGGTCATATCGGTATAAAGCGCATGAAGAAACTCCATACTGATGGACTTTTGGAACCACTTGATTATGAATCACTTGGTACTTGCGAACCGTGCCTCATGGGCAAGATGACTAAAACACCGTTCTCCGGTACTATGAAGAGAGCAACAGATTTGTTGGAAATCATACATACCGATGTATGTGGCCCGATGAATATTGAGGCTCGTGGCGGATATCGTTATTTTCTCACCTTCACAGATGATTTAAGCAGATATGGGTATATCTACTTAATGAAACATAAGTCTGAAACATTTGAAAAGTTCAAAGAATTTCAGAGTGAAGTTAAAAATCATCGTAACAAGAAAATAAAGTTTCTACGATCTGATCGTGGAGGAGAATATTTGAGTTACGAGTTTGGTGTACATTTGAAAAACTGTGGAATAGTTTCAACTCACGCCACCCGGAACACCACAACGTAATGGTGTGTCCGAACGTCGTAATCGTACTTTACTAGATATGGTGCGATCTATGATGTCTCTTACTGATTTACTGCTATCATTTTGGGGATATGCTTTAGAGACGGCCGCATTCACGTTAAATAGGGCACCATCAAAATCCGTTGAGACGACGCCTTATGAACTGTGGTTTGGCAAGAAACCAAAGTTGTCGTTTCTTAAAGTTTGGGGCTGCGATGCTTATGTGAAAAAGCTTCAACCTGATAAGCTCGAACCCAAATCGGAGAAATGTGTCTTCATAGGATACCCAAAGGAGACTATTGGGTACACCTTCTATCACAGATCCGAAGGCAAGACATTCGTTGCTAAGAATGAATCCTTTCTAGAGAAGGAGTTTCTCTCGAAAGAAGTGAGTGGGAGGAAAGTAGAACTTGACGAGGTAACTGCACCTGCTCCCTTACTGGAAAGTAGTTCATCACAGAAAACTGTTTCAGTGACACCTACACCAGTTAGTGAGGAAGCCAATGATAATGATCATGAAACTTCAGATCAAGATACTGCTGAACCTCGTAGATCGACCAGAGTAAGATCCGCACCAGAATGGTACGGTAATCCTATTCTGGAAGTCATGATACTAGATCATGATGAACCTACGAACTATGAAGAAGCGATGGTGAGCCCAGATTCCGCAAAGTGGCTTGAAGCCATGAAATCTGAGATGGGATCCATGTATGAGAACAAAGTATGGACTTTGGTTGACTTGCCCGATGATCGGCAAGCAATTGAGAATAAATGGATCTTTAAGAAGAAGACTGACGCTGATGGTAATTTTACTGTCTACAAAGCTCGACTTGTCGCAAAAGGTTTTCGGCAAGTTCAAGGGATTGACTACGATGAGACCTTCTCACCCGTAGCGATGCTTATGTCCGTCCGAATCATGTTAGCAATTGCCGCATTTTATGATTATGAAATTTGGCAGATGGATGTCAAAACTGCATTCCTGAATGGATTTCTGGAAGAAGAGTTGTATATGATGCAACCGGAAGGTTTTGTCGATCCAAAGGGAGCTAACAAAGTGTGCAAGCTCCAGCGATCCATTTATGGACTGGTGCAAGCCTCTCGGAGTTGGAATAAATGTTTTGATAGTGTGATCAAAGCATTTGGTTTTATACAGACTTTCGGAGAAGCCTGTATTTACAAGAAAGTGAGTGGGAGCTCTGTAGCATTTCTGATATTATATGTGGATGACATATTGCTGATTGGAAATGATATAGAATTTCTGGATAGCATAAAGGGATACTTGAATAAAAGTTTTTCAATGAAAGACCTCGGTGAAGCTGCTTACATATTAGGCATTAAGATCTATAGAGATAGATCAAGACGCTTAATTGGACTTTCACAAAGCACATACCTTGACAAGATTTTGAAGAAATTCAAAATGGATCAAGCAAAGAAAGGATTCTTGCCTGTATTACAAGGTGTGAAGTTGAGTAAGACTCAATGCCCGACCACTGCAGAAGATAGAGAGAATATGAAAGATGTTCCCTATGCATCAGCCATAGGCTCTATCATGTATGCAATGCTGTGTACCAGACCTGATGTGTGCCTTGCTATAAGTTTAGCAGGGAGGTACCAAAGTAATCCAGGAGTGGATCACTGGACAGCGGTCAAGAACATCCTGAAATACCTGAAAAGGACTAAGGATATGTTTCTCGTATATGGAGGTGACAAAGAGCTCACCGTAAAAGGTTACGTTGATGCAAGCTTTGGCACTGATCCGGACGATTCTAAATCGCAAACCGGATACGTGTTTACATTAAACGGTGGAGCTGTCAGTTGGTGCAGTTCTAAACAAAGCGTCGTAGCGGGATCTACATGTGAAGCAGAGTACATAGCTGCTTCGGAAGCAGCGAACGAAGGAGTCTGGATGAAGGAGTTCATATCCGATCTAGGTGTCATACCTAATGCATCGGGTCCAATGAAAATCTTTTGTGACAATACTGGTGCAATTGCCTTGGCAAAGGAATCCAGATTTCACAAAAGGACCATACACATCAAGAGATGCTTCAACTCCATCCGGGATCTAGTCCAGGTGGGAGACATAGAGATTTGCAAGATACATACGGATCTGAATGTTGCAGACCCGTTGACTAAGCCTCTTCCACGAGCAAAACATGATCAGCACCAAAGCTCCATGGGTGTTAGATTCATTACAGTGTAATCTAGATTATTGACTCTAGTGCAAGTGGGAGACTGAAGGAAATATGCCCTAGAGGCAATAATAAAGTTATTATTTATTTCCTTATAATCATGATAAATGTTTATTATTCATGCTAGAATTGTATTAACCGGAAACATAATACATGTGTGAATACATAGACAAACAAAGTGTCACTAGTATGCCTCTACTTGACTAGCTTGTTAATCAAAGATGGTTATGTTTCCTAACCATGGACAAAGAGTTGTTATTTGATTAACGAGGTCACATCATTAGTTGAATGATCTGATTGACATGACCCATTCCATTAGCTTAGCACCCGATCGTTTAGTATGTTGCTATTGCTTTCTTCATGACTTATACATGTTCCTATGACTATGAGATTATGCAACTCCCGTTTACTGGAGGAACACTTTGGGTGCTACCAAACGTCACAACGTAACTGGGTGATTATAAAGGAGCATTACAGGTGTCTCCAAAGGTAGATGTTGGGTTGGCGTATTTCGAGATTAGGATTTGTCACTCCGATTGTCGGAGAGGTATCTCTGGGCCCTCTCGGTAATACACATCACATAAGCCTTGCAAGCATTACAACTAATATGTTAGTTGTGAGATGATGTATTACGGAACGAGTAAAGAGACTTGCCGGTAACGAGATTGAACTAGGTATTGGATATCGACGATCGAATCTCGGGCAAGTAACATACCGATGACAAAGGGAACAACGTATGTCGTTATGCGGTCTGACCGATAAAGATCTTCGTAGAATATGTAGGAGCCAATATGGGCATCCAGGTCCCGCTATTGGTTATTAACCGGAGACGTGTCTCGGTCATGTCTACATTGTTCTCGAACCCGTAGGGTCCGCACGCTTAAGGTTACGATGACAGTTACATTATGAGTTTATGCATTTTGATGTACCGAAGGTTGTTCGGAGTCCCGGATGTGATCACGGACATGACGAGGAGTCTCGAAATGGTCGAGACGTAAAGATTGATATATTGGAAGCCTATGTTTGGACATCGGAAGTGTTCCGGTGAAATCGGGATTTTACCGGGTTTACCGGGAGGTTACCGGAACCCCCCGGGAGCCATATGGGCCTTCATGGGCCTTAGTGGAAAGGTGAAAGGGCTGCCCACAAGGGCTGCGCGCCTCCCCCCTTCCCCTAGTCCTATTAGGACTAGGAGAGGTGGCCGTCCACCCCTCTCCCTCTTTCCCCCTCGGGGAATCCTAGTTGGAATAGGATTGGAGGGGAGTCCTACTCCCAGAAGGAGTAGGACTCCTCCTGCGCCTCCCTCCTTGGCCGGCCAGCCTCCCTCCTCTACTCCTTTATATACGGAGGTAGGGGACACCTCTACACACACAAGTTGATCCACGTGATCTATTCCTTAGCCGTGTGCGGTGCCCCCTGCCACCATATACCTCGATAATACTGTAGCGGAGTTTAGGCGAAGCCCTGCTGCTGTAGTTCATCAAGATCGTCACCACGCCATCGTGCTGATGGAACTCTTCCCTGACACTTTACTGGATCGGAGTCCGGGGATCGTCATCGAGCTGAACGTGTGCTCGAACTCGGAGGTGCCGTAGTTTCGGTGCTTGATCGGTTGGATCGTGAAGACGTACGACTACTTCCTCTACGTCGTGTCATCGCTTCCGCAGTCGGTCTGCGTTGGGTACGTAGACAACACTCTCCCCTCGTTGCTATGCATCACATGATCTTGCGTGTGCGTAGGAAATTTTTTGAAATTACTACGAAACCCAACAACTATTCCACATTGTTTTAATTGAAAACCAAACTCGTAACTCAAATATTTGTCTCCGCGATCAGATCGCAGAAACTTTATTTTCTTGTTACGATGATTTTTCCACTTCACTCTGAAATTCTTTGAACCTTTCAATTATTTCAGACTTATGTTTCATCAAGAAGATATACCCATATCTGCTCAAATCATCCTGTGGAGGTCAGAAAATAACGATACTTGCCACGAGCCTTTATACTCATTGGTCTGCATACATCAGTATGTATTATTTCCAATAAGTCAGTAGCTTGTTCCATTGTTCCGGAGAACGGAGTTTTAGTCATCTTGCCCAAAAGGCACGGTTCGCAAGCGTCAAAACATTCATAACCAAGTGATTCCGAAAATCCATCTTTATGGAGTTTCTTCATGCGCTTTACACCGATATGACCCAAACGGCAGTGCCACAAATAAGTTGCACTATCATTATTAACTTTGCATCTTTTGGCATTAATATTATGAATATGTGTATCATTACGATCGAGATCCAACAAACTATTTTTATTGGGTGTATAACCATCGATGGTCTTATTCATGTAAACAGAATAACAATTATTCTTTAACTTTAAATGAATAACCGTATTGCAATAAACATGATCAAATCATATTCATGCTCAATGCAAATGCCAAATAACATTTATTTAGGTTTAACACTAATCCCGAAAGTATAGGGAGTGTGCGATGATGATCATATCAATCTTGGAACTACTTCCAACACTCATCGTCACTTCCCCTTTAACTAGTCTCTGTTCATTCTGTAACTCCTGTTTCGAGTTACTAAATTTTTAGCAACTGAACAAGTATCAAATACTCAGGGGCTACTATAAACACTAGTAAGGTACACATCAATAACCTGTACATCAAAATATACCCTTGTTCACTTTGCCATCATTCTTATCCACCAAATATTTGGAGTAGTTCCACTTCCAGTGACCATTTCCTTTGCAGTAGAAGCACTCAGTTTCAGGCTTAGGTCCAGCTTTGGGCTTCTTCACGGGAGTGACAACTTGTTTGCCATTCTATTTGAAGTTTCCCTTTCTTTCCTTTTGCCCTTTTCTTTAAACTAGTGATCTTGTCAATCATCAACACTTGATGCTCTTTCTTGATTTCTACCTTCGTCGATTTCAACATCACGAAGAGCTTGGGAATCACTTTCGTCATCCCTTGCATATTATAGTTCATCACGAAGTTCTACTAACTTGGTGATGGTGACTAGAGAATTCTGTCAATCACTATTTTATCTGGAAGATTAACTCCCACTTGATTCAAGCGATTGTAGTACCCAGACAATCTGAGCACATGCTCACTAGTTGAGCGATTCTCCTCCATCTTTTAGCTATAAAACTTGTTGGAGACTTCATATCTCTCAACTCGGGTATTTGCTTGAAATATTAATTTCAATTCCTGGAACATCTCATATGGTCCATGACGTTCAAAACGTCTTTGAAGTCCCGATTCTAAGCCATAAAGCATGGTGCACAAAACTATCAAGTAGTCATCATATTGAGCTAGGAAAATGTTCATAACGTCTGCATATGCTCCTGCAATAGGTTTGTCACCTAGCGGTGCATCAAGGACATAATTCTTCTGCGCAGCAATGAGGATAAACTCAGATCACGGATCCAATCCGTATCATTGCTACTAACATCTTTCAACACAGTTTTCTCTAGGAACATATCAAAATAAACATATGAAAGCAACAACGCGAGCTATTGATCTATAACATAATTTGCAAAATACTACCAGGACTAAGTTCATGATAAATTAAAGTTCAATTAATCATATTAGTTAAGAACTTCCACTTAGACAGACATCTCTCTAGTCATCTAAGTGATCACGTGATCCAAATCAACTAAACCATGTCCGATCATCACGTGAGATGGAGTAGTTTCAATGGTGAACATCACTATGTTGATCATATCTACTATATGATTCACGCTCGACCTTTCGGTCTCCGTGTTCCGAGGCCATATCTGTATATGCTAGGCTCGTCAAGTATGACCTGAGTATTCCGCGTCTGCAACTGTTTTGCACCTGTTGTATTTGAACGTAGAGCCTATCACACCCGATCATCACGTGGTGTCTCAGCACGAAGAACTTTCGCAACGGTGCATACTCAGGGAGAACACTTCTTGATAATTAGTGAGAGATCATCTTAAAATGCAACTGTCAATCAAAGCAAAATAAGATGCATAAAAGATAAACATCACATGCAATCAATATAAGTGATATGATATGGCCATCATCATCTTGTGCTTGTGATCTCCATCTTCGAAGCACCGTCATGATCACCATCGTCACCGGCGCGACACCTTGATCTCCATCGTAGCATCGTTGTCGTCTCGCCAATCTTATGCTTCTACGACTATCGCTACCGCTTAGTGATAAAGTAAAGCATCACAGGGCGATTGCATTGCATACAATAAAGCGACAACCATATGGCTCCTGCCAGTTGCCGATAACTCGGTTACAAAACATGATCATCTCATACAATAAAATTTAGCATCATGTCTTGACCATATCACATCACAACATGCCCTGCAAAAACAAGTTAGACGTCCTCTACTTTGTTGTTGCAAGTTTTACGTGGCTGCTACGGGCTTAAGCAAGAACCAATCTCACCTACGCATCAAAACCACAACGATAGTTTGTCAAGTTGGTGCTGTTTTAACCTTCGCAAGGACCGGGCGTAGCCACACTCGGTTCAACTAAAGTTGGAGAAACTGACACCCGCTAGTCACCTGTGTGCAAAGCACGGCGGTAAAACCAGTCTCGCGTAAGCGTACGCGTAATGTCGGTCCGGGCCGCTTCATCCAACAATACCGCCGAACCAAAGTATGACATGCTGGTAAGCAGTATGACTTGTATCGCCCACAACTCACTTGTGTTCTACTCGTGCATATAACATCAACGCATAAAACCTAGGCTCGGATGCCACTGTTGGGGAACGTAGTAATTTCAAAAAATTTCCTATGCACACGCAAGATCATGGTGATGGTATATCAATGAGAGGGGAGAGTGTTCGTCCACGTACCCTCGTAGACCGTAAGCGGAAGCATTAGCACAACGCGGTTGATGTAGTCGTACGTCTTCACGATCCGACCGATCCAAGCACCGAACGTACGGGGCCTCCGATTTCAGCACACGTTCAGATCGATGACGATCTCCGGCCTCCAATCCAGCAGAGCTCCGGAGATGAGTTCCGTCAGCACGACGGCGTGGTGACGATGATGATGTTCTACAGGCGCAGGGCTTCGCCTAAACTTCGCGACGATATGACCGAGGTGGAATATGGTGGGGGGGGGGGGGCACCACACACGGCTTAGGAACGATCCGTAGATCAACTTGTGTGTCTATGGGGTGCCCCCTGCCCCCGTATATAAAGGAGTGGAGGAGGGGAGGGCCGGCCCTCTCTATGGCGCGCCCTAGGGGAGTCCTACTCCCACCGGGAGTAGGATTCCCCCTTTCCTAGTCCAACTAGGAGTCCTTCCAAGTAGTAGGAGTAGGAGACAAGGAAGGGGAAGAGAGAAGGGAAGGAAGGAGGGGGTGCGGCCCCTCCCCCTAGTCCAATTCGGACTAGGCCATGGGGGGCGCGCGGCCTGCCCTAGGCAGCCCCTCTCTCTTTCCCGTATGGCCCAATAAGGCCCAATACTTCTCCCCGGCGAATTCCCGTAACTCTCCGGTACTCCGATAAATACCCGAATCACTCGGAACCTTTTCGAACTCCGAATATAGTCGTCCAATATATCGATCTTTACGTCTCGACCATTTCGAGACTCCTCGTCATGTCCCCGATCTCATCCGGGACTCCGCACTCCTTCGGTACATCAAAACTCATAAACTCATAATAAAACTGTCATCGAAACCTTAAGCGTGCGGACCCTACGGGTTCGAGAACTATGTAGACATGACCTAGAACTATTCTTGGTCAATAACCAATAGCGGAACCTGGATGCCCATATTGGCTCCTACATATTCTACGAAGATCTTTATCGGTCAAACCGCATAACAACATACGTTGTTCCCTTTGTCATCGGTATGTTACTTGCCCGAGATTCGATCGTCGGTATCCAATACCTAGTTCAATCTCGTTACCGGCAAGTCTCTTTACTCGTTACATAATGCATCATTCCGTAACTAACTCATTAGCTACATTGCTTGCAAGGCTTATAGTGATGTGCATTATCGAGAGGGCCCAGAGATACCTCTCCGACAATCGGAGTGACAAAACCTAATCTCGAAATACGCCAACCCAACATGTACCTTTGGAGACACCTGTAGTACTCCTTTATAATCACCCAGTTACGTTGTGATGTTTGGTAGCACCCAAAGTGTTCCTCCGGTAAACGGGAGTTGCATAATCTCATAGTTACAGGAACATGTATAAGTCATGAAGAAAGCAATAGCAACATACTAAATGATCAAGTGCTAAGCTAACAGAATGGGTCATGTCAATCACATCATTCTCCTAATGATGTGATCCCGTTAATCAAATGACAACTCTTTTGCCCATGGCTAGGAAACATAACCATCTTTGATAAACGAGCTAGTCAAGTAGAGGCATACTAGTGACACTATGTTTGTCTATGTATTCACACATGTATTATGTTTCCGGTTAATACAATTCTAGCATGAATAATAAACATTTATCATGATATAAGGAAATAAATAATAACTTTATTATTGCCTCTTGGGCATATTTCCTTCACCAATCCCTTCACTGTCACTTGCAAAAATGAGATCTGATAGAGATAGATAAACGGCAAAGTAAATATTTTTGGTGTTATTGGTTTATAGATTGGAAAATAAAGATTGCAAAATAATAGATTGGAAACTAGCAAGATGTAAGCGAGATTCAATATAATGGAAAAGAGACCCGGGGGCCATAGGTTTCACTAGTGGCTTCTCTCAGGATAGAAAATATTATGGTGGGTGAACAAATTACTTCCGAGCAATTGATAGAAAAGTGCACAGTTCTGATGATATCTAAGGGAATGATCATAAACATAGGCATAACGTCCGTGTCAAGTAGACCGACTCCTGCCTGCATCTACTACTATTACTCCACACATCGACCGCTATCCAGCATGCATCTAGAGTATTAAGTTCATAAAGAACGGAGTAACGCATTAAGCAAGATGACATGATGTAAAGGAATTAACTCAAGCAATATGATGAAAACCCCATCTTTTTATCCTCGATGGCAACAATACAATACATGCCTTGCTGCCCCTACTGTCACTGGGAAAGGACACCGCAAGATTGAACCCAAAGCTAAGCACTTCTCCCATTGCAAGAAAGATCAATCTAGTAGGCCAAACTAAACCGATAATTCGAAGAAACTTGCAAAGATATGAAATCATGCATATAAGAATTCAGAGAAGAACCAAATAATATTCATGGATAATCTTGATCATAAATCCACAATTCATCGGATCTCGGCAAACACACCGCAAAAGAATATTACATCGAATAGATCTCCAAGAACATCGAGGAGAACATGGTATTGAGAATCAAAGAGATAGAAGAAGCCATCTAGCTAATAACTATGGACCCGAAGGTCTGTGGTAAACTACTCACGCTTCATCGGAGAGGTAATGGGGTTGATGTAGAAGCCCTCCGTGATCTAATCCCCCACCGGCAGGATGCCAGAAAAGGTCCCTAGATGGGATCTCATGGGTACAGAAGGTTGCAACAGTGGAAAAGTGGTTTCGTGGCTCTCCTTGATGTTTTCAGGGTATAAGAGTATATATAGGCGAAGGAACTAGGTCAGGGGAGCCACGAGGGGCCCATGAGGGTGGGGGACGCGCCCTCCTGCCTTGTGGCTTCCTCTTTGCATCTCCGACTTCATCTTCAAGTCTTCTGGTTTGCTTTCGGTCCAACAAAGATCATCGCGAAGGTTTCATTCAATTTTGTATTCCTTTTCTGCGAAACTCTAAAATAGGCACACAAAAAAACTGGCACTAGCCCCTCGGTGAATAGGTTAGTCCCAAAATTAATATAAAATAGCATATAAATGCCTATTAAACATCCAAAACAGATAATATAATAGCATGGAACAATAAAAACTTATATATATGTTGGAGATGTCTCAAGCATAGATCGAGATTAGGATTTGTCACTCCGAGTATCAGAGAGGTAACTCTAGGCCCTCTCGGTAATGCACATCATGATAAGCCTTGCAAGCAATGTTACTAATGAGTTAGTTGCGGGATGATGCATTACAGAACGATTAAAGAGACTTTCCGGTAACGATATTGAACTAGGTATGAAGATGCCGACGATTGAATCTCGGGCAAGTAACATACCGATGACAAAGGGAATTACGTATGTTGTCATTGCGGTACGACCGATAAAAGATCTTCGTAGAATATGTAGGAACCAATATGAGCATCCAGGTTCCGCTGTTGGTTATTGACCAGAGAGGTGTCTCGGTCATGTCTACATAGTTCTCGAACCCGTAGGGTCCGCACACTTAATGTTCGATGACGATTTGTATTATATGAGTTATGTGATTTGGTGATCGAATGTTGTTCGGAGTCCCGGATGAGATCACGGACATGACGAGGAGTCTCGAAATGGCTGAGAGGTAAAGATTTATATATTGGATGATAGTATTCGGACACCGGAAGTGTTCCGAAATGTATCGGGTACATATCGGAGTACCGGGGGGGTTACCGGAACCCCCTGGGGGAAGATATGGGCCATATGGGCCATAGGAGGGAGGCACACCAGCCCACAAAGGGGTGGCACGCCCCCCACAGGTAAGGAGGCTGAATTGGACTAGGGAAGGGGGCGGCGCCCCCCTTTCCTCCCCCCCTCTCTCTCTTTCCCCCTTTTCCTCTCCGGTAAAAGGAAAGGGGGGCTAGGAGCCCAAGTAGGATTCCTCCTACTTGGGCGCGCCTAGGGCCGGCCTCCTCCCCCTCCCTCATTTATATACGTGGGGGGGGGGGGGGTTTACAACACACATCAATTGTTCCAAGCCGTGTGCGGCGCCCCCTTCCATAGTTTACGCCTCCGGTCATATTCACGTAGTGCTTAGGCGAAGCCTTGCGCGGATCACTTCACCATCACCGTCACTACTCCGTCATGCTGATGGAACTCTCCCTCGATACTTTGCTGGATCAAGAGTTTGAGGGACGTCATCGAACTGAACATGTGCAGAACTCAGAGATGCCGTACGTTCGGTGCTTGATCGGTCGGAACGAGAAGAAGTTCAACTACATCAACCGTGTTAACAAACGCTTCCGCTTTCGGTCTACGGGGGTACGTGGACGCACTCTCCCCTTCTCATTGCTATGCATCTCCTAGATAGATCTTGCTTGAGCGTAGGAATTTTTTTGAAATTGCATGCTACGTTCCCGAACAACTCTCCCCTCCCAACATGCTAGCCACCGGCCCACCATGAAGAAAAAGAAAGATGATGCCGGAGGAGCTCAGTCGTAGGCGCATGATTCGGTACCTCGGTTGGTACCACTGTGAGGTGTTGCCACCCCGCTGTGACACAACTCTGATCTGTAGTAGTGTCGAGATACGTCATCACTGCATGCTCGCTTAGGAGCCACAGATCATCGGCGCGCGTCAACGAGTCCCTTCTCGTCCATCGTTCCCTCCATTGTCAAGGAGGAGGAGGACGATGACATAGAAATCAACTGGGTGTCGGTCGCACAGGAGCCGAATTTCCGTGTGTCCTTGGCGCGTCAATGGGTCCCTCCTCCACCATTCCCTCAGCTGTCAAGGAGGAGCACAAAGCATCGGAATCCATCGTTTTTCATACAAATAAATCACAAAAAACCTAGTCGGGCATGTGTCAAACACAACAAGGGCAAGGTGCAACCCAAAAGTTGCCGGAAGTACCGCGGTGTCGTCCACACTGATGACGATGTCCACGGCGGCGAGCAGGGATGCGGGGACTGCAGTGCCTGTGTTGGCGGCGCTGAGGCTTGGAATAGCGGATGAGCAAGGGTGGCGGCGGAGTTACGAGACGTCCGACGCAAAGGAGGAAGAAGAGAGGAAAGAGCAAATGAAATCAGTAGCTTGGGGATGGATTTGGTGTAATTTATGATGGGGTCGGGCTGTTGGGTCTGACGATGCGCCTGGTCACGCTCGGGCCTTCATATCCGCCCTACATTTAGGCTGGATATATGGATGCCGATCAGCCCGAGCGTTTGAGGCCCATTCGAGGCATCCGTCTGGGTTGCATTTTTTTGACCAGTCCGTCTGAGCGTTCGAGGGGAGTTTGAGGCGCTGGGTGTAAATGCTCTTAGCTAGGGATGGCAATGGGTACCCATTACCTGTGTACCGTGCGGGTAAAAACCCTATTAGGATAAGGGTATGGGAGAAAAATTTACCCATGGGTATTTAAATGGGAAAAATATCATACCCATCAGGTTGAGAGGGTGCGGGTATGGAATCGTATAACCCATGCCCGCGTACCCATGCACCCATCTAAAATGTGGACAAGTGGATTCCCTTTAATATCCTAATGTATTAATTTTCCCCTCCTAGTCGCGCTAGGTAAAAACTCTAATGTGTAGTCAAAGTATCACTATAATTTATCATTATTTTGTGAACTTAAAAGTGTATGCCTATGTGTTGTTGTTTAACATTTTTATGTGCCGCTTTATAGGCAAATATTTTTGTTTATGAGAATGTGTTGTTGTTACAGTATGTTGTTGTACATTATTGTTTAAAATGTGTTGTTATTAATAATGGTTATATGTAGCTTTTTACAACTATTTTCTACTCAATTGATGTGTTGTATACGTGGGTATTTTTACCCGCAGGTACCCATATACCCTGTCGGGTGACGGGTATGGAAAAAAATTGTACCCTTGAAGGATATGGGCATGGATGATGGGTAAGTTCAAGATGGACGGGTAAGGGTATGGGGTGGCTCCACCTGTACCCATCCCCTGCGGGTGCCATCCCTACTCTTAGCGGCGTTCACTACATTAAGATGATGTCTGACGTTTTAATCGGCCGTATGACGGCTACTGGCCGTGAACAGGGGTGGGTGTATGAGTGCGTCCGTCCTGCACGCAGCGGCAGATGCACGCAGCGCATCGATGGCCGTGCTGCGCGAGGTGATCTGTGCAAAAGAAAACGTCAAATTCAGTAAAGCGGGCATACATAGCTGGATACAAGGAAATACAGCGCCTAAGTTGCCTCTGGTGGGCTCGCCATGGTACGTTTTTGACGTACGATGGGGCCGGTCCGGTCAGAGCGTGCAGGGCGGCCGACAGAGTCTCTGTACGACACGGCCGGGTGGCGTGTACGCAGGTTGGTCGCAGGACGGCCGCTCTCTCGTCCTACGTCTAGCACGGGATCCCTAAATCCCTTTTCAGATTTGGGGGAAAGACAACGCCGAGCCGGAGGCAGTGGTGCGCGCCCATGGTCGGTCAAGCTATGCTCATGGCGATTTTAGTTGCGGCGGCTCCGGCGCCGGCGCTCGAATTTGGGTGAGTGAAAACTCTGCTCCTTTATTTTTGTTCTTTCGTTGAAATCTGTAACTTATGAGCTCGCTCGGCTCGCCGGTACTGCAGATCGACGTCGGCGGCCAACTATCCAGCAGCGCGCTTGGGTGCTTCCGTTTAGGCCGATGGCGACGCTGCGGCGGCCGCATCAATAGTAGGCTCGCCGGATTCTTCGGGGGGTCCTGGGCAGCGGCAGATCGGCAACACGCCAGATGTGCAATCAGCAGGTGCCTCCTGCACAACATTGAGCTCTGGCGGTGGCGGTTGGCCATCGGCGGACGCAGGGGCTGGCGCACATTCTTCTGGCGCGCCCGCGCTGAGCCACGACGGCCCCGGCAGCTCGCTCGGCGCTGCGCCCACCTGCAACGGTGGCGTCGCTCGGCACAAGAAAAGTTGCTCGTTGTTCTGTATCTCCGGTTCTAGTCATCTGTCTTGTGTCTTTGTATCTCTATTTGATCCTGAAGGCTGTATTTGCATGTAGGAGTACGTTGCAAAACGGCATCGACCGCACGACTATACTCTAGGAAGCATGCCAGCTTGGTGCGAATCGCGACGGTCCTCGCGCCGTAGATGCCGCGAGTGCAGCTGCCGCTGCGTGCAGACCTGCGTTTCTCGTGGGTGTATTCACTATATGGACCCACAGGAGAATTAGCAGAGGAGCAAGGCAGGGAGTGTAAAGATGTGATGGCAACGGTTGGCTTATGCGATTACACAGTAGAAACACAGTAGAAATTGTCGACGATCCAAAATAGTGATCCAAAATAGTAGTACATCTCAGAATTTTTTGCATCCAAGTCAAAGAGCAGCGGCCGCGACTATCATGACCTCTTTGTATCCGCAACACTCCTTTTTCTGGTCACTCTTAGGAGCGGTGGCGGAGACATGGGGGGACTAGCAGGAAATAGCGCCTCAGGAAGATGACACCACCCGGGACATGGATCCTCTCACTGGCTTACCCTGCCTTTCCGTCAATGACAGATGGGACCGAGGATTGGTGGGACCCACATGTCAGTAACCCAATGATAGGATAGCCCACGTCGTCAGGGGATCCTCATCCGACACCACCCTGGCCACGATTGCTGCGGTCATATCACACCATTGCTGGCCATCACTGTGCACAAAAGACGATTCCATAATGAAGACGGGGCCTGTCCACTACTGCTGCATGACGATCGCGCCACGACGAGTGTTACGGCTGCCACGACGGCAAAGTCTGTTGCGCCCGCGCGCCAACCGGTCGTCGGTGCATGTGCGGGTGCGGCCACATCTATATAAACCCTGTGCAGGGGCGCGCCATTCGACGGAGCAAAAGAAGTTAAGCTAAGCTAGCTATTGGGTGATCATCGACAGGAAGGGCGATGGGGTTAGCGCCGGCGTTGTGGGACGTGCTGGCGAAGGCGGCCAACTTGGCGCAGATGTCCGGCCTGCACGCCGTCATGCTGGTCGCCGTGGGCGCGAGCCTCCTGCGCATCCCGCACAGCAGGCGGGAGTGCGCCAAGCTCGAGCGGTGCAGCCGCAGGCTCCGCGCGATGCTGCAGTGGCCGACGGGCTGCGGGGCCGCGCTGCTGCGCTCGGAGATGGGAGACTCCGTCGTGAAGGCGCTCGTGGACGCTGCCGGCCTCGTCGAGTCCTACAAGAAGAGCACGCTCTGGCGCCGCGCCTGGAGGGGAAGGAGCATGGCGAACCAGCTTCGTGACGCGCGGGATGTCGTCGACTCCTACTGCGTGCTCCTGCTCTTCATCAACGCGCATTCGCTGTCACAACAGGTGACTCATCGTCCCCCGTTGACGTACGTGAGATGCAAATTAACAACTCATTATAAAGCAATAGATTTAGCCGTTGATTTCCATCCCTTGACGTACAGTCGGATGCAGTGGAGTACCATGTTTAATTTTTATTATTGCGAACGAAGGATTCACGAGGTGAATGATCCAATGCATAGTCAAAGCATACAATCAGTGAGCAATTGCCCCAGTGTTACAGCAGCTTGTGACGCTCAAAGGGACAACACCGATATTGACAAAGGAGGAGCCAACAATATATGCAGCCAAACAGACAACACCGACCTAGCTCCATGTGAGAGGAGCTTGCCTGCTATACTGATTTCCCATGCATAACTGTACAGGGAAGAGACTGGTCCCGATATATAGTTCCATCATTGGTACAGTACTAGATTTCTCAATGCGAATTCCAACCTTAAAACTAGTCTTCTCATTTGAGGCAAGCAAAAGTGAAGAATGCAACACAGATGTACACGTAAGCTTGGAAAGTTTATTCGACATATGATGAGAATTAGATCAACAAGGAAACCGACAACTCTCACAAACTGACACTTATTGGGAATCATGCAAAAAATAAATAAATCAAGAGTGACTTTTGCTAAGAACTTGCTGGATTTTAAAGTGAGGTGGACCCTAAAGCCACCGGTGCCATTGGGGAAGTAGAACTGTAGAAGGCATCAACGCACCAAAAGCTGATCTTTTGGGGACATTCCTGAATCGGTGCAATACAGTAGAGACATCGGCCATCCCCTAAAGGATCACTAGATGTACTATTGAAATAGGATACGGCAAACCAATGACTGGGAGTTAATTTTGGCAAGAATCACACACTAACCTAATACTAGACTCGCCAAAGAATGGGAGTTCGTTATGTCCTAGTGTGTTGCTTCTAAAGAATCAGAAGGCCACTAGAGATCGATTGAGATATTCTCAAATAATTGGTTAGAGCATCTACGGCTAGACTTTGTAAATCTGGCATCTCAAACGCCCGCGGACGCGACCGGCGCGTCCGCGGACCAATCAAGTCTCAAATTAGTCACTTTGCATCCGCCTCTCTCATATTTCATCCCCTAAATCCATACAAAGCATGCAAAAGAAATCCTACATACTACCCTAGCTACTCTTCGTCGTCAGAGATGTCCACGAGGACGGTGCCGGGCGCCGACTGGACGAGCGGGTAGGAGGGCTCCGGCTCATCGTCCTCCTACAACCTCATCCATGTAGGCGAGCATCTCCGCTTCCTCCGCGTCCTGCTGCGCCTCCATCTCCTACCGGTGACGGCGTGTAGCCTCCACAGCCGACTCTGACCGGAGGGAATCGAGGATGGCCTGCTGCTCCGCCTGCACATCCTCGTTGCCAGAGTCCCCCACATCCTCCTCCTCCTCATCCTCCTCAACCTCCTCTCCTCCTCCTCCTCCTCCTCCTCCTCCTGCTCCTCCTCCTCCTCCGGATCCACTGCATCCGGAGGTAGCCCCGCTGCAATTCGGGCTTCGCGCCTAACCCGGATCTACTGATCAAGGAGCTCAAGTCGGCGCTCCGGCGTCAGAACTGGCTCGCTCCGCACCCGGCGGCGTGGGGGCATGGCTACTAGGCGAACGGGTGGAGTGGAAAGTGGCGGCGGCGGGCAAGAGTAGGAGTGGATGGATGGTAGGGTTTCGGTGCCGCCGGTTGACTTAAATAGCCGACCTAGGCACTACGCAGCCCGCCGGAGCTGCGCCACACGGCACAACTGGTCCGATGGAGGAGACGAGCTTCGGACCGCCAGGTTTCAGGGCGTTTCCGACTAGGGCGCCTTCGTCAGTCCACCATGGTGGGTGCGCCCGGACGCTGCCATATCCGTCCCATATTTGGGCTGGATATGAGGGGTGCCGGTCAGCCCGGACGCTTGAGGCCCGTTTGAGGCGTCCGTCTGGGTCAATAAATCGTGACTGGTCAGTGATCGGGCGGCCCGCCCGAACATTTGAGGAGGGTTTGGGGCGCCCGGCTATAGATACTCTTAGCCCATGTATTTAGCCAGCGCCATGAGGCCTGATATTTCCTTGTAGTGAGAAAACTAAGAAGTTTTGTTTTCAATCCGGGAAATGGTAATAGGCATGTCGTTGAAGAGTGATGCGATGTCTAAAAGGTACTATCACGAGTTATGATATTCACTATACCAGGTATCCAAGAGTACTTGAGGGGTACAGTGACTCAAGTGTGATTTTTGACGTTGCTGAGATGAAGGCCATGAGTGGATATATATTCATTCTCGATGTGTTGTTTTATGAAAGTCTAGCAAACAGACCATCTTAAAAAGGTCAACAATGGAAGCAAAGCTCAGTTCATTGGACACAACTACCGCTGAAGCAGAATGGCTTTGTGAACCTGTAATGGACTCGTCGGTGATCGAAAAAACCATACCGGCTATCCTCATGAACTACGAGAACCAAATTGTAGTTGTGAAAGTGAACAGTTCAAAAGATAACACAGAGAGTTTAAGACATGTAAAGAGAAGATTAAAACATGTTATGAAGTTCAAAAACTCTGAAGTAAGAGCGTCGAATTATGTTCCAGCTATTAAAGATCTGGCAATCCTTTTTACAAAAAGTCTATCAAAGAATGTGATAGACAGTGCATCAAAAGAAGATGAGTTTGAATGTAGTGACGGTGAGTTTTGAGGAGAAATACCTGAGTTTGCCGGTTCCAGAAGGACGTATGGCAAAAGGGAAATTCAAGCACACAAAAGATAAAGCGAGGAAAAAAATGAATGATTGGACAGAAAAATATGCTTCCAGTGGAGCCAAGGAGACACTAGTTAAATCAATGGCCCAAGCGATTCCCACTTTTGCAATGAGTGTTTTCAAGTTCTCAGCAACCCTTTGTGAGGAACTCATGCACATGACCAGAGATTTTTGGTGGGGAGATGATAAAGATCGTCGACATATTCACTGGTCAAGTTGGGAGAAACTCACAAAACATAAAAGCCAAGGAGGTATGGGATTTAAAGACCTGAAAGTTTTTAACCAAACTCTCGTCGCTAGGCAAGCCTGGCGACTTATTGCACATCCGGACAGCTTGTGTGCGAGAGTACTTAAGGCAAAATACTACCATGAGGCTGATCTGCTAGACACAGTGTTTATTCAAAATGCATCGCCATGTTGGCAGGGCATCATGCATGGTTTAGAACTCCTGAAAAAGGATGTATTTGGTGCATTTGCAACGGAAATAGTGTCCGCATTTGGAGAGACAATTGGATCCCGAGAGGAAACATGAAAATAAACATAAATCCGACAAGCTCACGAACTCGGTGGGTAGCAGACCTCATCGACCAAGAGAATCACGCTTGGAAGGAAGATTATATCATGCGTATATTTACACGCGAATACGCAAATGATATTTTGAGCATCCGTCTACCAAATTATGATGAAGAGGATTATATTGCTTGGCAGGCCAAAAAAATCGGAATTTTCAGTGTTTGTAGCGCATACCGGTTAGCCATGGACGAAAAGGATCCTGTGGTGATTGGGTCCAGCCACAATACCCAAGGGGATTGCAGTATTTGGAATAATATCTGGAAGACAAATGTACCCCAAAAAGTTTGCATTTTCACATGGAGACAAGCAACTGAGTCACTGGAGGTTCAAACTTATAGATTTCGACGCATCCCAAGCCTCACCCCGACTTGTAATGTATTGGAGCCGATGATGAAATAGGCTTCCATATGGCACAATGATGCACACTTGCAAGGGCCCTGTGGCACAAACTAAAGGAGGTATGGAACCTGCCCCTGAGGATGAAATAGAATACACTGGAAGGGATTGGGTCCTAATCCTGCTAGATAAGGTGAGTGAAGTTATGAAAAAAACATTATGCTATTTTGGTGGCGTGTTTGGCACCATAGAAATGATGCGATCTTCGCAAAATGTAAAGCGAAAATTTCCCATTCTGCTCGTTTTCTGCAAAACTACCTTGTAAGCCTCCGCTTGATTGCGAACGGAACTTCTGAGATAGATCGAAAAGGGAGAAGTCCGATGGTTAAATTGCCATCTGTGCAACAACATGATAACACAAAGGAAAAAGGATGGAAGAAACCAGAGCTCGGATGGGCTAAGGTCAATGTTGATGGAAGTTTTTTGGAGGAAAGTAGGAGTGGAGCTTGAGGCGCTGTGATTCGAGACCATGATGGAAGAATTATTTTATCAGCTTGGGATTATATACCGCGGTGCAATGGAGCGGACTGCGCGGAAGCCATGGCTTGCCTAAAAGGACTATGAAAGGCAATGTTGGGGACGGATTTACCCTTAATCATCGAGACGGATCGCAGCTCGGTGACAAAGGCGCTCATCCTCTCATCTATTGATAGATTGGAGGTTGGAGCAATTGCAAAGGAGTTTCAAGCCATCAAAGGGAACAGAGAAGTTAGAGTTTGCAAAGTAGATACAAGGGACAATAGGTTAGCTCATAGTCTTGCCCAGTTGGGGCGTAGAGAGTTGCATGGAGGGGTTATGCAAGGCACAATGCCAACCTGCGTGTTGAGTGTGGCCTTGCACGATTGTACAAACTATGTTTTCTCTACTTAATTAATACAACTCTCTATTTCAAAAAAAGAAGAAGATGAGTTTGAGTTCCACAATAGTTGTCCAATGGGAAACCCAACCTATGTGTTCAGAGATTCCATGAAGAAGGACCTGGCTCAAATAAACCGTTGTAGTTGGAGAGATCACTTAATAAAGTCCCTCCACAGGAGATACAGTTGTCTCACTAATACTATAAGGCAGGATCGATGTTCTTAATGTTTGCTTGTGTAAGTGAAGACATCACCCTACAGGGAAGTCTTTAAAGAACACATGTATATGAGCTGCACTACTAATTACAGTATGTGAGATCAGATAATCTTCGGTAAATACATGAAAGCGAGGAGTAAGATCTGTAGGTTCCACTCGCAGGATATACTTACTGGTAATGACATTTAGTGAAACGTGTTCGTGCATAGTCCATTGTTTAGTTGCACATGAGTATAGCTACTTTATCTAGGTAGATGTTGAATCCTAATTGTTCTCTACTAAACTGTATAACAAAAAATACATTGGAACAAATGAATTCCAGTATGCCTATGAGGTCTGGGTTTTTATTTTTGAGTGGTATGAGATCTGGTGAGGGATTGTTAGATTTATGAGTCTCAACTCACTAAATCTTGTACCTTAACCAAATAAAAATTCGGCAATCTTAAAGGTCCATTTGACTTGCATGGCATGTGTGTAAACTTAGTCTCATACTGTTTGTTGAGGAGTAGAAAGGCCAACATAGAATGTGATTTGTTCTACTACTCCTTGTGGCATGAGAAAAGAGAACAACAATGCACTCACTCACTTCACAATTCACATCATCTCGGATTTCCAAACTTGTTCCTCAATTTGAAAAAGTTCTTAGATTACAAAAACTCTCATGAATTTGAAATAATGTTTGTGAATTCAAAAAAAAATCTTTCGTCAATTTAAAAATAAAAAATAAAAGAAAAAAGAAAAACAAAACATTTTGGGAAGGCCTGACATGGGCCAGCAAACATATGTGTTCGTAAGTCTCAAAGGGGTACATCCTTGGTCACAATCTAGCCACCAGAGTTATGTATCGTCTGGACTAATTTGTCGGAAACCCTATTTGCCACTCTCTGCGGCAAACAGTCGGGGTTACTCACAGGGCACAGGCTACCGATCGAGTGCTTTGGGGTTGGCAGGCCTGTTAAGCGTTTCAACCATACCGGTCTTGGGAACCTTCGATGATATTCCTAGCGGATTTTTTTTCGGTTTTGGGAACTATCTAGAAGGTTCCTGAACTGGTTCTTCCTTTTTATATTTCTTTTTTGTTTCATTTCTGCTTTTTCATTTTCCTCATTTCTTTTTTCTATTTTGTTCTTTTCTGTCTTTTTTTTCTTCTTGCTTTTTTCTTTGAATTTACTTCTTTTTTCAACAAATGTATCAGAAATTTTAAAAAAATGGAAATATTCACATTTTTTCAATTCTTCAGAAAATGTTCCTGTTTACAATATAAAAAATTATTCATTTATTTTTGAAAATGTTCCAAATTTCAGAAAGTGTTCTCCTTTTAAATTTTGTTCACAAACTAAAAAAATCCGTTTCAAAAGTATGTTACCGTTATCAAAATTTGTTTGAAATTTGAAAAAAATATTCACGTTCCAAATTTGTTAAAAAATTCAAGAAATGTTCGAGTTTTAATTTTTGTAGTAATTACAAATTACTCAGGAACTGAAAAAATGTTCCCATTTTCGAAAATTGTTCACATATTGCGATAAATGTTTCCGTTTTTATTTATTTTTTCAAAATTCAGAAAACATTCATATTTAAATATAGTTCATAAATTCAAACTTGTTTGGATATTTTTAAAAATATGCATGTTTTCCAAATTTGTTCACAAATTCAGAAAATGTTCATGATTCCAAATTTCTTCAAAAATTAAAATATGTTCGGGAATTTCAGAAAATATTCCTGTTTTCTAAATTTGTTCAGAAATTCAGAAAATGTTCTTGTTTTTGGAAATGTTTCAGTTTAAAAAAATAATTACAAAGTTGAAAATTGTTTGTATGTCATAAAACACTCTTGGTCTTTAAAAAATAAATTACGTTGTGGGATATGTGCTGGATGTTGGTTCTTAAAGATTTACGCTGCAATATACTACTCCCTCCGTTCCCAAATAATTGTCTTTCTAGCCATCTCAAATGGACTACAACATACGGATGTATGTAGACATGTTTTAGAGTGTAGATTCACTCATTTTGCTCCGTATGTAGTCACTTGTTGAAATATCTAAAAAGACAAGTATTTAGGAACAGAGGGAGTATTTAATAACCTTCAGTAGCTCACCCGGTAGTACAGTTTAGTCTCTTGTTGAGATCCTGTGTTCCACCATGTGCCAGTGCGGCTTTCATTTTTTTTAGCTAGTACAGTACGTGCTCGCTGCCTATTGTTTCCTTCATGGGCCAGCCCAGGCAGAGACACGCTTAAGCGAAACTGCGACTGTTTCCCGCAGAGAGCGGCATATAGGAGGTCCGTAATTTGTACTACGTCTCACCTCAAGGTCGTCTGCGTAGTTGTGTTTTCTGGGCTGGGCTGTTTTATTGTTGTTTTTTGTTGGTTGGCTCTCTCTCGTCGAAATCACTAAATGAAGAATTCTTGAATAAAGCTTGGCTTTTTCCCTCAAAAAAAAACTAAATGAAGAATTCTATGCAAGATTATTCTCATCTCCTCAGATTGTGACAAGTGGCACGCTGCATGTGCGTCACTTGACGCAACATAAGAGTTTTCTCTTTTTTCGTAGTTTTGTTTATTTAAAATGTTTTATCTCTTAAACTGTGCGTCCAAACCTTGAACCAGTTTCATCGTTGGATTCCTCGCGTCGAGATCTTCAAAACTAAATCCCATATTGATAGGTTTTGACGAAATTTTTTTCACTAAAAAAACCAATCAAAAAAACCGGACAAAAAAAATGAAATGGGAGCATGGTTTTTTCTCTTTTTGAAAGAAGCACACCCGTGACTCTCGCGGAAGCAAAAAATAATAATCAGAAAATACTTTTTTTTTGTTTTCGAGAGGCACGGCCGTGCCTCACGCGAAAGCACAACCATGCCTTTCGCGAAAGCAAAACCGTACCTCTCGCAAAAGAAAAAATAAACAGAAAACGTGTTTTTTTTCGTTTCCGAGCATGCCTCTCGCGGAAGGAAAAACAGAAGACGCGTTTTTTCCGTTTCTGAGAGGCACGGCCATGTCTCTCGCGAAAGCACAACCGTGCCTCTCATGGAAGCAAAACCCTGCCTCTCGCAGAAGGAAAAAAAACAGAAAGCACGTTTTTTTTACCGTTTCCGAGAGCCACGGCCGTTGAAAGATCGAGGATGTCGCCTACAGGGGGGGTGAATAGGCGCTTTAAAATAATTACGGTTGAGGCTTGAACAAATGCGGAATAAACCTAACGATTAATTTGTCAAGCACAAAACCTACAAGAACTAGGCTCACCTATGTGCACCAACAACTTATGCTAAGCAAGATAAATAACTATGTGATAGCAAGATATATGACAAAGAATAATATGGCTATCACCAAGTAAAGTGCATAAGTAAAGGGCTCAGGTAAGAGATAACCGAGGCACGCGGAGACGATGATGTATCCCGAAGTTCACACCCTTGCGGATGCTAATCTCTGTTTGGAGCGGTGTGGAGGCACAATGCTCCCCAAGAAGCCACTAGGGCCACCGTAATCTCCTCACGCCCTCGCACAATGCAAGATGCCGTGATTCCACTAAGAGACTCTTGAGGGCGGTCACCGAACCCGTACAAATGGCAACCCTTGGGGGCGGTCACCGAACCCGTACACTTTGGCAACCCTTGGGGGCGGTCACCAGAACCCATCAAATTGCTCGGGGCGATCTCCACAACCTAATTGGAGACCCAGACGCTTGCCCGGAGCTTTACACCACAATGATTGAGCTTCGAACACCACCAACCGTCTAGGGCGCCAAGGCACCCAAGAGGAACAAGCTCTAGGGTGCCCAAACGCCCAAGAGTAATAAGCTTCTCAAACTTCACTTCCACGTATCACCGTGGAGAACTCAAACCGATGCACCAAATGCAATGGCAAGGGCACGCGGAGTTCCCAAGTCCTTCTCTCCCAAATCCCACCAAAGCAACTAATGCTAGGGAGGAAAATGAGAGGAAGAACGAAAGAAGAACACGAAGAACTCCAAGATCTAGATCCAAGGGGTTCCCCTCACTTAGAGAAGAAAGTGATTGGTGGAAACGTGGATCTAGATCTCCTCTCTCTTTTCCCTCAAGAACTAGCAAGAATCATAGGAGGGATTGAGAGTTAGCAAGCTTGAAGAAGGTCAACAATGGGGGAAGAACACGAGCTAAAAGGATAAGGTTCAATGGGGAAGAAGACCCCCTTTTATAGGTGGGGAAAAATCCAACCGTTATGCTCATAGCCCGCACCGAGCGGTACTACCACTCCAAAAAGCGGTACTACTACTAGGGCGGCAGTAGCCCTTCGAAACACAACAGCGAGGAGGCAAAAAAGCCAAAAGAACCATCGGAGCGGTAGTACCGCTTGACCTCACGGTACTACCGCTAGGGGTAGCGATACTACTGCGAAGGGTAGCGGTACTACTGCTTGCGAGCGGTACTAAAAAAATACATCCGTGCCTACCACCGCTGGACTCGTGACGAGTTTTTGGTCCTGAGCGGAAGTAGCCACGGAAGTAGCCGCGGTAGTACTGCTCCAAGCGGTAGTACCGCTCCCAAGAGCGGTAGTAAAAAATTACTTCCCCTCCTACCTGCGGTAGTACCGCTGAGCCTTTTCAGAACACCAAATCTACCACAACTTCTGCAAATGGACTCCGAATTCGACGAAACCAAGTTTCTTGGAAAGCTAGAGACAAGGGCTAACACAATCTTGAGAGAAATACCAATAAAAAGAAAATGAGAAAAGGCCCAAAATAAAATGGTGAGAACCCTTCCTCGGACAAGACCCGTAAAACCTCCAACACCGAAAACATCATAGAAGACGCATGCAAACTCCGTTTTCGATGAACTCAAGCTTGTCATCAAGATGACCATAAGCTCTAAGACTCACAAAGAGAACCAAACAAGAACCAAGAAACACGATGCAAGGATGCAATGGTTTGAGCTCTCGACGAACGATACGATCAAGCTACTCACTTGAGAGCCCCCCTTGATAGTATGGCTATCGATCCTATAACCCGGTCTCCCAACTACCACCATGAGACCGGTAAAATAGAAAATCTATCAAGGGCAAACCTTTGCCTTGCACATGATCCACTTGATCTAGATGATGACGATCTTGTCCTCCTCAAGATGGACCACCTTTCTTGATTGCGTTGGGTTGATGGAGACTAGATGATTGCTCCACCATACTCCACTATGGGTGAGCCACTCTTCGACACATCTTCACAAGTCCATTGACACCACAATGGATGGCAAGCTTCAAGCACTTGATCTCTTCATGATGCTCCACTTGAACTTGCACACAGCAATCTTGATGACGATCACCACTTGATGTCATCCTTGCCATGGGTTGCATGATATCTTCCTCTTTACGCAAGCCCATGGACACGTACCTAACCACACATAGACTCTCACACAGACCATGGGTTAGTACACAAAGTGCAATGGACAATGCTTACCATACCATGGGATCACTTGATCCCTCTCGGTACATCTTCTACGCATTGTGAGTTGATCAACTTGATTCACTCTTGACGTAGTCTTGATCAACCTTGAACCTTTCCAACTCTCTTCGTTTGGATGATGTCTTGAAGGTAAACATGAATGATCACACAATCTTCTTCTTCAAGACATGCTTGCAATAAGCTCAACACTCACATGACCAATCTTTGGATAATTCCTTAATAGCACCTTGGTCAACCCATAAACTCCTTGAAACCAACAC
Organism: Triticum timopheevii; assembly: GCA_963921465.1. Lineage (NCBI taxonomy): Eukaryota > Viridiplantae > Streptophyta > Magnoliopsida > Poales > Poaceae > Triticum > Triticum timopheevii. The sequence goes on along the minus strand of OY997272.1, from coordinate 548,230,744 downwards.
ATGGACTTCAAGAAATGCCTATGGAAAAATCCTTCAAATATAACTCAATGCAACCATTAGTCAATAGAGAATGTCATCAATTACCAAAACCACACATGGGGGCACCACATGTCCTTTCAATCTCCCCCATTTTAGTAATTGATGACAATCACTTTCAAGAGAGTTTATATAAGGAATTATGCATCACCATGCAATGCAACAACCAATAATGCATGCGAAGTAGATGCGCATGCTTAGGAACAATACAAAGCCAGAAGAGACAACTCTCTAAACTTATTCACAAAACTCTCTGAAACTTCTCCCCCATTGGCATCGATTGCCAAAATGGGCTAAAAGCTTAGAATGCCAATATAAAATATGTTCCTCCATAAATTGTGTATTTCTCAACAAGAGAGTGGAATGCAATACACATATCCAACAGTAAATACTTGGAGGAAGACAAACTATATTGAGGCCCAAAGATTGCAAAAGGAAGATATGCCACAAAGACATAACAAAGAGAGAAACAAGCAATCAAACAATCAAAGATACCTATTGAAGCAAGCTATCAAAAGATACCAATTGAACCAACTAGGCCAATGATCCTACAAGCCACAAGAATAAAGATATTATGATAAGCGCAAAGGAGTGTTCTAAAGAAACTAGAGAAGCTCCCCATGATTTGTGCACACATAAGAATTTTTTTGTAGTTGAATACAAAGTGCACAAAATAGGATCATAGCTCCCCCAAAATCAATAGAAACTCACATCCAGTGCAATTGAGCATATAGGAAACAAAGCCTAGCGCTTGCAACAAGCACATGGTTGAGCGACATGTAAAAGAGACAACTTAAGAATAGGCTCAACCAAAATTATGTGTTTCAGTCATGGCGAAGCACTTGAGAAGACTAAAATTAGGATGAGCATTAAGCATCAACATAGTCTTGGAAGAATGAGGCACACGGTGCAAGGCCTATCATTCCCACACACAACTGGCAAATGGGTTCACAAGCTTACTAAAAAGCAAAAGAGAACATATGCTTGTGACAACCCGTGGTGAAGATAGACGAGGAGAGGCTCATCAAGACGAGGGATACCAATTAAGATGGCAAAAGCCTCGTAAAAATAAGCAAGAGGACAATAATCTTCACCACACAAGAGTGCAACAAGATGCAACGATAGAGGACACGCACTCAAGGCAAAAGCTTTCACGGAGCCACCAAAGAAATAACATAAGAAAGACAAGGTGGACGTGAAAGAAAGGATATCAAATAGAGATGTAATTTCTCTCAAGTGTATAAGGTTCTATGTAGACGAAATCATGATGATATATATATCTACAAAGAAGGATGTACACCCGAAATAGTTACAACACGGAGGAACAAGATATCCACAAAGAAGTCATAAATATACCAATAAGATATTTTCTTGAAAGCATAGCACTTGGCTAGATATGGTCTTATTGTATATAAATGAAGTCCAAGCACACATCCATCAAAGGCATCGCAACTAGCAACAAGAGATCATCGTTGGGATGCTTTGAGAAAGGAAACAAGTATCACAAGATATGAAATGAATATCATGCCAAGATACACCCTACACAAGGTTGAATGCAAGAGGGGAAAGCATGAATAGATACTTGTTACCGAGATATCATTGGAAGGATGTAGTAGATACCAATTGAAGGTAGATAGTAGTTCATTGATCATCCTAGCTTGACTCCAATATGCACATGGTGACAACACCTTCCTTGTGAGTGAGCCGAGCATCCAATGCATCTCCAAATGTTCCTAGAAGAACAACACAAACTAAACGGTACCCAAACTTATCGGGACCAAATAGTTAGAAACACCAATACATAGGACAAACTCCACATAAATATGTGCATATAGATATGAAAAAGAATTTCATGCACATCTCATCCAAATTGAGACTAGGTGGAGTTTCCCCTATATATTGAGTTAAAGAAAGAAAGCAAGCCAAATAAAATACATGAAGTAAACATGCATGCTCAAGACTTTCAAAACCCGAAACCAAAAGACAAAGAAATGCCAAGTGAAAAGGATACCAAATGGAGAAATCATCACTTGGAAGATATCATTAAAGATACATCAAGGAATGAGATGATACACACTAAATTAAAGATGTCAAACTCCCAAAGAGAGGATGGTTCCAAACAAACCAAGCTCTCAACAAAGTTTCATGATGGCACAAGGTACCAAAAGAAAATGGCTTGCCTTCCACAAACACACACTTGATAAGGATCACAAGAAGAGTGTTCCAAAGAAAATAGGATAGCTCCCCCACGAGTTGTGCACTATAGAGAATTTGCTTTTGAATACAAAATGCACAAGGTGGGATCACCACTTTCACTATATCTAGAAAACACTAGAGAAGAACAAGAAATTAACAAGATCCACAAGTGGTACGGAAGACAAAGGGAGTTGACACAAACCTTGGCAAGAGAAAAGGCAAATAAAAACAAAAGCCAATGTAAAGATGACCAATAAATTCTACCACACATAAGTGACTACCAATTGTCAAAAGACAAGAAGTATTTGGAAATAATTCCCGGTGGTAGATAACAAGGAAATCCAACATCATCTTCACAACAAACACAAGCAAATTGCCACTTGTAGAGCTAACATGTCACCTAGGAACAATATAATTTACAATATCAATTCTAGGAGAAAATATCTCAAATGTACACATTTTCTAGGCTTGTTATATGCTCATAGCATATTACTCCCCCATAATGTGATACCAATAAGAACTTAACAAGAGATAATAAGAGGATCCAACACGAGATAATCAATGGAATTTTTAGAATATGAATTTCTCATGAGAGATATACCACCTAGAGACTAGATAATCTTGTAATATCAATACTAGATGGTATTCCTCATGTACACACATTTATAGGATTGTGAGGTGCACAAATCACATCACTCCCCCAAAATGGGATGTTCCATTGATCTCTCACATGAGCCAACTAGGATACAAAAAAGAAGCAAAAGGCTCAACGCACGACGCACACGTACATGGTGTGCAAACCAACACACACATACTTGATTTCTCAAGATAAGCAAGTTGGAAGCGCAACATATACAAACACATGCAAGGAACAAAACCAAAACATGCAAGGGGGCAAGTAGCTTTCAAAGTAAACAATTTAAGTACAAGTTACTGCAAGGAGGCACATTGGATATAAGATAGAAACTTGATAATCCAATTGACTTGGCTTGAGACAAAAAGAATGATGAAGTCCCCTTAATTCTTCATAATGTAGCCAAGTCTCCAATGCCCTCCAACAACACCTATTGATCAAGTTTGAGCTTGTTGGTCCCCAACCAAGTTGGGTCCTAAGAGGTTAGTCACAATAGGCTTGGCAACCCAAATGGTTCTTTTCTTGACACCACTTTGAGTACCAACAAACTTGGCAAACACATTGCCGACCTTATCCTTCCCAAGAGAATAGATATCATCAATAGTAATTGGGTTGGATAACTTACCACTAGTGCATGAAGAAGCGACGTGGCCTTTCTCACGACATAAGTAGCAACGTCTACTCTTCAATTTCTTCTCACTTGATTTCTCAACAAGAGAAGCATTAACTTGAGTCTTCTTGGGAAGAGGCCTTTCTTCAACTTGAGGTTGAGCATGAGATTGAACTTGTGCCCTCTTCCCTTGTTGCTTGACACTAATGGCCTTCTTCTTCAATGGGCAAGATCTAACATGATGCCCTTCTACTTTGCACTTGAAGCAAACAATCTTGACCGAATTCTTGACTTGTTCTTGGACCTTCCTTTTGTTCATCTTGGACTTCTTCTTCTTATTGGAGTTGAATCCAAGTCCACCTTTGTCATTGGGGGATTTTTGCACACTCAAGATATTGTTGAGTGTGGATTTCCCATGATGACTCTTTTCCAAGTCTTTCTTCAAGAAGTGACTTGGGCCTTGAGCTCTTTGATTTCCTCTACATGGTTAGTCTCAACACAAGTACTAGAGGAAGTATAAGATTCATAGTTAGAGCAACAAGGCAAGGAAAGCAATTCATCACAAGATGTACCAACATTGTGAGTAGATGAATTACAAGGACTAGCACATGGCAATATACTATTTTGACTAGAAGTAGTGCTAGTATCCACATGAGGCTCACTAGATGTTACCTTAGCAATCATGGCCTCATGAGCTATCTTTAGCACACTATGGGATACTAGAAGATCATCATGAGAGCTTGAGAGCTTTTTATGACTTTCTTCCAATTTCCCATAATTGCTAGATAGCACCTCAAGTTGAGCCCATAGCTCAACATTCTCCTTCAAAATGGATGCTTCACAAGTAATAGAGTTAGTAGCACAAGCATCATCATTTACAACAATAGGAGAGGACAACTTGGCAAGGTCTTTTAAATAAGAAGCTTCAAGTTGGACATGAGACTCGGTGAGTTTGATGAGCTCACCCTTGATGACCCTTGAGCCATTTTCGAGGTGCTCAAAATCCTCAAGGAGTCTAGCATGAGAAACTTCAAGCTTAGCATTTTTAGTTTTGAAATCATTGGCCACCTCAAGAGCTCTATCATGAGATTCCCTCACTCTAGATAATTCTAGAGCAAAAGTCTCCTCAAGAGATTCAGAGGTGGTTTGTTCATGTTCAAGAGCTTGAGATAGCTCCGCGATCTCATTTGCGTAATCACGCCCATGAGCTTCCATTTTATCAATGGTGGCCTCATGCTCCTCTAGATGAGATTCCAACTCCTCAATGTATTTCTTGCCATCAATGACAATGGACATTATTTCCATGAAGTTGGAACGAGCAATTTTATTTTTATGAAGAGCTTTAAAAATCATTTCCCCCTTAGTTTTTAAGGAGGCAACATTATCATTCTCTTCATCATTATCCTCATCATCATTAGCATCAACATCATCATCAAGAGACATATTGGGGTACAAAGTAGGAGATACCTTTGACGCCTTAGCCATAAGGCAAAAAGCAATAGATGATGATGTAGGATCCCTTGAGGCACTATTAAACACCACATCTTGTTCCATGGAGTGTTCGGTTTCCTCTACATTGTTAGCACAACAATTCGAGGAAATAGATGCATTTTTATCATGGCAACAAGACATAGCAAGCATATCATCATGATATTTAGTCAAGCAATTTCTACATGATATGCAAGGACTATCAACACAAGCATGTGAAACATTTGGAGTGTTCGAAGTGTTAAAGCCCAAAGAAGGAGCATTGCAATAATATAGTGATGAAGGATCATCCACAATAAGCATACTATCATCATTGCAATGACCAACACTACTCACCATATCATTACCTTGTGGTAAACCACATGTAGGTGAAGTAGAAGAAGTTGAGAAGACTATACGACCGGAGGTGGAGGGAGAACAATCATCCCCACAAATCTTGGACACACCATATTTATCTTGAAGCTTCGTCCACAACTCATGAGCATCCCGGAACGACATGAGTTGAAATATAACTACATTGCTTAAAGCGTCGAAAAGCACATTAGAAGCTTGAGCATTGAGATAAGAGTTTTTCTCATCCTCTAAAGATAATCTTTGGGGATCCTTTGGAGGAGAAAAACCCATATCTACAATTCGCACTAAATTTGGGTCCATGACCCTAAAGAGATTAAGCATGCGAATTACCCAAACATCAAAATTTGTGCCATCAAAACTAAGAGTGTCAGAGAATCCTAATCCCCTAGTCGACATCTTTACTCTCTAGACGGTAAAGCCTAATAAAGAGAGACGAGGCTCTGATACCAATTGAAAGATCGAGGATGTCGCCTAGAGGGGAGGGGGGTGAATAGGCGCTTTAAAATAATTACGGTTGAGGCTTGAACAAATGCGGAATAAACCTAACGGTTAATTTGTCAAGCACAAAACCTACAACAACTAGGCTCACCTATGTGCACCAACAACTTATGCTAAGCAAGATAAGTAACTATGTGATAGCAATATATATGCCAAAGAACAATATGTCTATCACCAAGTAAAGTGCATAAGTAAAGGGCTCGGGTAAGAGATAACCGAGGCACGCGGAGACGACGATGTATCCCGAAGTTCACACCCTTGCGGATGCTAATCTCCGTTTGGAGCGGTGTGGAGGCACAATTCTCCCCAAGAAGCCACTAGGGCCACCGTAATCTCCTCACGCCCTCGCACAATGCAAGATGCCGTGATTCCACTAAGGGACCCTTGAGGGCGGTCACCGAACCCATACAAATGGCAACCCTTGGGGGCGGTCACCGAACCCGTACACTTTGGCAACCCTTGGGGGCGGTCACCGGAACCCGTCAAATTGCTCGGGGCGATCTCCACAACCTAATTGGAGACCCCGACGCTTGCCCAGAGCTTTACACCACAATGATTGAGCTCCAAACACCACCAACCGTCTAGGGTGCCCAAACACCCAAGAGTAATAAGCTTCTCAAACTTCACTTCCACGTATCACTGTGGAGAACTCAAACTGATGCAACAAATGCAATGGCAAGGGCACACGGAGTGCCCAAGTCCTTCTCTCCCAAATCCCACCGAAGCAACTAATGCTAGGGAGGAAATGAGAGGAAGAACGAAAGAAGAACACAAAGAACTCCAAGATCTAGATCCAAGGGGTTCTCCTCACTTAGAGGAGAAAGTGATTGGTGAAAACGTGGATCTAGATCTCCTCTCTCTTTTCCCTCAAGAACTAGCAAGAATCATAGGAGGGATTGAGAGTTAGCAAGCTCGAAGAAGGTCAACAATGGGGGAAGAACATGAGCTAAAAGGATAAGGTTCAATGGGGAAGAAGACCCCCTTTTATAGGTGGGGAAAAATCCAACCATTATGCTCACAGCCCGCACCGAGCGGTACTACCGCTCCAAGGAGCGGTACTACTGCTAGGGCGGTAGTAGCCCTTCGAAACACAACAACGAGGAGGCAAAAAACCCAAAAGAACTGTCGGAGCGGTAGTACCGCTTGACCTCACGGTACTACCGCTAGGAGTAGCGGTACTACTGTGAAGGGTAGCGGCACTACTGCTTGCGAGCGGTACTAAAAAAATACATCCATGCCTACCACCGCTGGACTTGTGACGAGTTTTTGGTCCCGAGCGGAAGTAGCCACGGAAGTAGCCGCGGTAGTACTGCTCCAACTGGTAGTACCGCTCCCAAGAGCGGTAGTAAAAAATTACTTCCGCTCCTACCCGCGGTAGTACCGCTGCAGCCTTTTCAGAACACCAAAACTACCACAACTTCTGCAAACGGACTCCGAATTCGACGAAACCAAGTTTGTTGGAAAGCTAGCGACAAGGGCTAACACAATCTTGAGAGAAATACCAATAAAAAGAAAATGAGAAAAGGCCCAAAATAAAATGGTGAGAACCCTTCCTCAGACAAGACCGGTAAAACCTCCAACACCGAAAACATCATAAAAGACACATGCAAAATCCGTTTTTGATGAACTCAAGCTTGTCATAAAGATGACCGTAAGATCTAAGACTCACAAAGAGAACCAAACAAGAACCAAGAAACATGATGCAAGTATGCAATGGTTTGAGCTCTCGACGAACGATACGATCAAACTACTCACTTGAGAGCCCCCCTTGATAGTACGGCTATCGATCCTATAACCCGGTCTCCCAACTACCACCATGAGACCGATAAAATAGAAAACCTATCAAGGGAAAACCTTTGCCTTGCACATGATCCACTTGAGCTAGATGATTACGATCTTGTCCTCCTCAAGATGGACCACCTTTCTTGATTGCATTGGGTCGATGGAGACTAGATGATTGCTCCCCCATACTCCACTATGGGTGAGCCACTCTTGACACATCTTCACAAGCCCATTGACACCACAATGGATAGCAAGCTTCAAGCACTTGATCTCTTCGTGATGCTCCACTTGAACTTGCACACGGCAATCTTGATGACGATCACCACTTGATGTCATACTTTCCATGGGTTGTATGATATGTTCCTCTTGACGCAAGCCCATGGACACGTACCTAACCCCACATAGACTCTCACACAGACCATGGGTTAGTACACAAAGTGCAATGGACAATGCTTACCATACCATGGGATCACTTGATCCCTCTCGGTACATCTTCTACGCATTGTGAGTTGATCAACTTGATTCACTCTTGACTTAGTCTTGATCAACCTTGAACCTTTCCAACTCTCTTCGTTTGGATGATGTCTTGAAGGTAAACATGAATGATCACACAATCTTCTTCTTCAAGACATGCTTGCAATAAACTCAACACTCACATGACCAATCTTTGGATAATTCCTTAATAGCACCTTGGTCAACCCATAAACTCCTTGAAACCAACACATGGACTTCAAGAAATGCCTATGGAAAAATCCTTCAAATATAACTCAATGCAACCATTAGTCCATAGAGAATGTCATCAATTACCAAAACCGCACATGGGGGCACCGCATGTCCTTTCAGCAGTGCCTCTCGCGAAACCGTAACCGTACCTCTCGTTGAAGTAAAATCGTTCCTCTGCGGAAGAAAAAATAAATAAAAAACACATTATTTTTCGTTTTCGAGAGGCACGGCTGTGCCTCTTGTGAAACCAAACGGTGCCTCTCACAGAAGTAAGGCCGTGCCTTTCACGAAAGAAAAAAAGGCGCATTTTTTCGCAGGAAAACTTTTTTTATTTTCTTTTGTCCAAAGCTAAGGAAGGCAGGTGAAAAACCAAAAAGTCGATAAAAACTAGAGAGAAAAACCGCTTAAAATGCCGAAAACGCGTGCGGATATATATGAAAAAATTCAGAGGAAGCGCCCAAAGCTCGAGACGTGGCGGCGGCTAGTGCGCTCTTAGCCCACTCGCAAATGATCGTTGCGAGGTTCCAAAGGAGCGCTCGTCCACTAGTTGCTCTCCTCTCTCGCTCTCTCTAGAGTTTCATTGGGTTTTCTTTCTTTTTGTCTATTATTAGTTGGACTGACGCAGTTTGCACCGGGCTTTTTCTTTATTAATTTTTACTGTTTTTTCTAGTTTTTCTGTTTTTTGTGTTTCTGTTTACAGTTTTCATCGGGTTTTCTTCTTTCTATTCTTTCCTTTTCTATTTCATTCTTTAATGTTTTCTTAATTTTTCTTTGGGGTTTTTCTTTCCTTCTTCTTATGTGTTTCCTTTACGGTTTTATTCACAATTCTTTTTCTTTTTTTCAACATATGTCTACTTTTTTCATTTTATGTTATACATATTTTTTATCCATTTGAAAGTTTTTTAAAGTTGAACAATTTTTAAATATATGGTTCATATTATTATTCAAATACTCCTCCGTCCCAAAATAAGTGTCTCTCTCTGTACTAATTTTAGTACAAAGTTGTACTAAGATTGAGACACTTATTTTGGGACGGAGGGAGTATATGTTTTGATGAACTTTTTGCATGTACATTGTGGATTTTTGTATACATATGAAAGATTATACACGTTGAACCTTTTTTTAAAATACATGATTTACATTTTTTGTCAAATATATGTTGGATGTATATTTTTTGTATAGATTGTTCATTTTTCATATAGATAATTAAGGAAAATTTCTATACAGATATTAACATTTTATAAATACATGGTTAACAATTTTTCAAATATATATATTTTTTGCCTATTTTCGTGTACATTGCAAATTGTTTGTACACACTTGAAACATTGATTTCCTACATGGTTAACATTTTTCAAATACGTGATTAAGATTTTTTTCAAAGATATGTTTTGTTCTCTACTTTTTTCATACACGTTATACTTTTTTATTATACATTAGAATCATACTTTTTAACACATGTTTAACATTTTTTAAATACATTTTGGCATTTTTTTCAAATAGTTTTTTATTATGTGCTGAACCTTTTTTTCAATGTGTGTTAAACATTTTTACTGTAGCTACCTTTGTTTTAATGCTATCAACAATTTTGCTACCAAATGTTTTACACTGTGTTAAAATTTCTTAAATTTACAATTTTAAAAAGTGAAGTGAATATTTATTTTTTTAAAGCGAACGGACTAGCGGAAAAACCGAAGCTCATCACTGGTGCGTTCCTCGTTCTACATTAAGTGAGACATAGCCGCGCCCTTATCTAAGACCCCCGCGGGATAGGGTCTGCAAAGCCGCGCCTCTAGTCGCCAAATCATTATTCTAGAAGATGAGCCTTTGGCGTGTTTAAAGCCATCCGCTATTCTCCATTGGCTAGGGCCGTATCCACCCGATTGATCTATTTCTCATCAGATGGCAAATCAACTACCAAGCTTGTGACCTTTTTTCTATTAGAAAAGAAAAAAGAAAGCTTAAGACCTTTACAAAAGGAAAACACTGCTAATGACATAGATGTTGCATTCTTAACTTTGCAGCAAATGAAAAGACTAGGCTTCTAATAAGGGTCGAATTCGCTTGAGAATCCACTACTAACCATCGATCCTATTGGGACCCATCTCCTCCCTAACCTCTGTACATTATGCATGAGAAATCATCACTAGAGCATGCACGCTTCTGTCTGACTGCACATTCCTCCATCGCCAGTACCGTTGGCCCTTTGAGTATCACGACTTGCTGCGACTTTGGGGCAATTGCTCACTGCTTGTGCACTTTGACCTTGTAATGGATCATTCACCTCATGAATCCTGCGTTGCCAATCAAATAAACATGATAGTATCAGAAAAGTAATTAGGAACATAACCTGCATCCCACGGAGTTGCATCGACGGATCAACAATTTGCACCTCACGTTCACGTACGTAGTAGTAGCATCTGGCGGCGGCTACTGATCCTGATTAGTCGCCTGTTGCAGCAGGAGATGCGCGTTGATGAAGAGCAGAAGCACGCAGTACGAGTCGACGACGTCCCGCATGTCGCGGAGCTGGATCGCCATGCTCCTGCCGCTCCGGACGCGGCGCCAGAGCGTGCTCCGGTGGTAGGAGTCGACGAGGCCGGCCGCGTCGACTAGCGCCTGCACCACGGGGCCTCCCAGCTCCGAGCAGAGCAGAGCGGCGCCGCAGCCCGTCGGCCACTTGAGCAGCGCGTGGAGCCTGCGGCAGCAGCGCTCGAGCTTGGCGCACTCCCGCCTGCTCTGCGGGATGCGCATGATGCTCGCGCCCGCGGCGACGAGCATCACGGCGTGCAGGCCGGACATCTGCGCCAGGTTGGCGGCCTTGGCCAGGACGTCCCACAGCGCCGCCACCATCCCCATCGTCTGCTTGCACTCGCACTCACACGGTCGTTTCGTATGTCGCGCGCGTCTGTCTAGCCGGTCCTGAGAGAGTGGCGCCAATTTATAGTACTCTTGTTGTATAGAGCCTGCGTCAATTAATACGATCCGCATCGCACAATGTAACACTGTTCCATCGAAACGGCGTCGTATGAAAAATCTTCAGACATGTAGCACTGCTCCATCGGTGGTTAACACGTGGGATGGAACAGTCGACAAACGCGGTTAGATTTCATCCAACGAAAACAAACGCGGTTAGAAGATTATCTTGATTAGGACATCACATCTTTAGAGATTAATTTGATTAAAGAAATATGCAAACTTTCTGTTAAAAAAGGTAATTGTGAGTGCGCTAGGGCCGAAGGCAACGAAAATAGTGTCCCTCCCAGAGTTCAGGGTGATGTTGGCTTCGTCTCGGATGGAAATCGTTTGCCCATTTTATGGTACAACAACAGGAGAAATGTCACTCACTCGAATCCATATTAATTGTCACTGGCGACAATTAATATAGATCAGAGAGAGTATATGATCTTCATTGTTGTCATGTGGTCTGTGTCGAAACTCTAAAATGACTTGTTCTTCGGTCGATGCACGTTAGGTTTTTTTGGCATCAACTGGAGAAGATAATGAAGAGATGGCGTCCACTCTGCCCAAACAGTAATCTGTGTCGGAGTAATGGGCCACGGGTAGGCTCACCGGAGTCCCAAGATTTACCAAGACTTTGGGCCAGCTCCGCCTAGCTGGGCCCCAAGCCGAAGCTCCGCCCTCTGGGGCCGGCTGGCTCAGTGGCCGGCTGCCAGAGGGCGGATGACCCCAGACTACGGCGTTCCGGGCGGCCGGTTCCTGGCAGCCGCCCTCCAGAGAGGGCGGCAACAGGCAGGCGGCCGTCCCACGACTGCAGCATGGCCGAGCCCCCCTTCGAGAGTACAAGATGGAGCATGGCCACAGTAAGGCGCATCACCTCCAATACTCAGGACAAGCATGGCTACAGTGCTCCGTACAGACGGAGATCTCCGCACGGCGGGGCACTGTGCCATGTCTCCTCTGACGTCGCTCCGGGCAGGCGGAGTCCTGTTCCCCACGACGGCCTGTCGGTACGGCTTGCCAGAGGCGGGCCCTACTGGGCAGTGACATCAAGGAAGGCGGTGGAAGCCGCGACCAAGCGGATTCAAGAGGAGCCGGCCTCCAGCAGGCGGCCTTCCCTTGCCCCGAGGCATGCACGCCATTAAGCTGATGAGACCAGGTGTGGCTACAGTAGCCGCCCGCCAGGCGGCGGGACTGTAGCCACGCAAAGATGACCGAACCCTCGTCACCAACGACATGGCAACAGTAAGCACCCACCAACCAGGCGGCGGGCCCCAGCGGTCGGCGGAGAAGCCGGAGCCGGAGACACTGACAGCCGGGCCCAGCATCCGGCTAGATTACCAATGTACCCCTGGGGGGTAGGCCTATATAAACCCCCTATGCCACCCATGCAAAATGTTCGACCCCATTAGCACTAGCCACCCCTTAGAGCAGGAAGAGAGCTGAGCCTTGCCTCCTCCTGCCTCTAACACACAGCTCGAGGAGCACCATTGTATCACTTGTGCCTTAGTGATCATGCGGAGACCCCGCAGAGCAGGACTAGGGGTGTTATCTCCTAGGAGAGCCCCGAACCTGGGTAAAGTACGCCGACGTTCGTGTCTACGCCTTATCCCACTTGCAGGCACCGGCGACGTTCTACTCGCTCCCACCATGATAAGCCATCCATTGGTATATGTCGCACCCAACCCCCGACAATCTGTCAGCACTGGATGGTGCTTACTAGACCTAGAGAGGAAAACAATGGCAGCCCCAATGCTGCCATATCGTCAATACTATCATGGTGAAGAACACTATAGCAGGCGTGAATCCGGAAGTTGCGCTCGAGATCCAATCATTCAGATGATTTCCAAGCCTGCGCAGTAACTCTTTCTTGCTCAGTTTTTTTTTTTGAAATGGATGCAAAAGATTTGCCTCATCGATTACTTAACAAAAGAGAACTTCCCAGTTAATTGACGAAAAGTCGGGCAAAAACCGATACAAACAAACCACATGCAGACTACTCACATATCATGCAACCCCAGAAGCACACGATCAGCCCTGCGACCATACCCAACACGCAATGACCATCAACCACCACACTACTACATCGCAAAGAAACCTCTAAGGAGAGCATCTCGACCGAAGACCACGAGCATTGCCAATTCCAAAGACCACCAAAGAGACTCATGACCATTCATCAAGAAGCATGTGGTTTCTTTGCGATGGACTGGGAGCAACTCCAGTGCCAAAGCATGATGTCCGTGACAATGCTGCGTGCCACAACGGCCCGGGGGCGTGTGTTGGTCACGAAACCCCTTGGCGTTCCTGCTCTTCCAAACGTTCTCAAAGAACGACCACGACGGCCGTCGTCCGCAGGCAGTATCTTGATCGCTGGTTTTTTAGTTAAAGGACTGGGATTGCTGATGCAATGGATCTTAATGCTTGTTGTCATCTTGGTCACATTTTTCAATGAAAAGTGGAACGGAGCCGGCCAGCCAGCCAGCCGAGGGGCCTTTTGATCCATACAATTATAGTAGTATTAGCGGAAGCGATTAGGCATTATTGAAGATAGTGCGGCCGGGCGGCCGGCCATCTCAAGGCGATCCAAGTCACGTGCTTGCTGGCTGGGGTTAGTGGAGTGGAGCGGAGTCGATGTTGACGAAGTAGGCTGGGCACCCGAGAAAAGATCGGCCAAGGGGGACTACTCCCTGTCAGCACATACTCTTTTTAAGGCCAAGGAGTACAAAGGGTGGAAAAGTGAATAGGTCGGTTCAGGTGTTTACCTCTTTTTGTGGCCCGTCAACCAGCTTTATTATTTATTATTCTATGGAAGCAATGGCCTGAGTGACAGTAATCTTGATCGTATCCTGAAATTTCAAAGATCCAATTTTCTGTACTGGCAATGCTCGGAGCGAGTGGAAAGGTGCATAGTGTCACCAGTTGTTTTGCTCAGAAATCGAACAAAGACCTGCCGGTGCTTTTTTTTAACATCAGTACAGACACAAGCGCTCATATACACACGCACACCCTACCCTATGAGCATCTCCGAAAGGTTGAGCCGGCATATCATCTTGAGATTTACGAAGTCACCGTAGGCGCCTCGTCGTCGACGGGAACATCTCCTCCCACTGAATGCGCATCGCCGGAAATCCTGAAATAAATCTAGGAATAAATGCAAGCACCATGATTTGAACTCTGGTGGGCTGGGATATCACAGTTCCTCTAACCATCCAACCACAGGTCGGTTCACCCGGTGCTTTTAACACCCCACGCCACACGCAGGGGTGCACAACGTCGTCCACCGTAGCCCGGCAAACTCAACAACCCGGGAGACCCGGTCCTGTGACTTTAGGGGCCCGGGGCAAAACTAGATCATGGGGCCCTAAAAAATTTAGATGCAAAGTCACTAGAGATAGAACTCAAAGATGGCGCCATTGTGAGTGGTCTCATATGAATGCCTCGGCCGTTTGGTGTTGCCGAAGAGGCCATGACACACAAGAAATCAAGAGTTGGTCAAAAACAGCCAAACATGGGTGGTCGCATAGGGGATGAAGGCAAATTGCAGTTGCAATCAAAAGCGCCCTTTATCAAAAACAATCAAGCGAGCCAAATTGCGCTCACACGCTCAAGGGCGGGATGGGCATAACTCAAACGGATAGCACGGAAAAAAAATCATAGTACACAAAATGTGTAATTAGCCAGGTGACAACTGTTCCCCTAAAAGATATATTAAGATTAATTTAAGATGTTGAAAACTATAAAACTAAATAATGGTTATGGATCAATTAGCTCTACTTTATGAAAATTAAATCGAGTGCCATGAAATAAAAAAATTCAAACTACGTGAATTAGTAATTAAGTACCCTATCCAAAGAACAAAAACAAGAGTGTGAACCCGTCCTGGTGCATCACCACGGTGCGCGCCGGCGCCGGAAGCCAGCCGTTGGCCGTGTGTGCCGCTCCTGTCTCGCTGACATCGCGGTGCTGCTAGGACTGAACTAGATGCGCCGCCGCTGCAAGCAACGAGCGAGGCATGAATCGATCGCTACCTACCAATTCCTCTTGGAAAAGTCGGTCCCGTAAGAATAGTCAGCCCCTAGCCCCTAGCCCCTAGCCTCCCACGCACCTAGCCCCCGTTGTCGGCTCGGCCTGCAGCGGCCACAAGCCGCCTGAGGTCTGCCACTCCGGCGATCTCAGCCACCTTCGTCCCGTCTCTCTCCACTCCGGAGGAAACAACTACATCACTTTACTCCAGGCGCCTGCAAATTCCTCTCAAATGGCGCAGTCCCGCCTTCCTCTGCTAGTCTATCACCGCCAACGCAGCCATCGTCGCCATTCCTGTCACAAGAAGAGATGGCGACCTTCCCTTTTGATCCGCAGCCATTCCTTCCCGCCAGGCATCAAGCTCTTCAGGTTGAGGGCCATCCAAAGCAGGTGCATGTCATCAGTAGTCACTTCCACAATGAGAATGAAAACTTAGGGATTGTGACTTTTGTGCTGATGCCGGAAGGGAAGTTCATTTCAACAATGTCAGGGAGATCTTGCAAGAGTTTCTTCAGTCCATGCGTATGGGGTTTTCAGAAATCTCTCGGTGCCAATTTGGTCAAGCTTTTGTGAAGTTGGAGTCGGTCTTGGACTTGGATACTCTGGTTAGGAGAGGGCCGCATAGATTTGATGATATTTCCATTATGTTTCAGCACCATGATGAGGGATTAAATTGGTGTTGTTTTCATCTTAACAGAAACGTCTGGCTTATGTTGGTTGGTTTTCACCAAGACTTGAGGAACTTACAGAGATAGCAAATGCAGTTAAGAGCTTTGGTAAGCTGATCACTTGGGATAAGTTGAAGAGCACTAGAGCTGCCATTGTTGTGAAAGTAAGGGTGGAAGAACTCGGGAATATACCTGATAATATTATTCAATCCAAAGCTGATGATTTCATGGGGGAGTCCTGGGGTGTGCCTATTGTTATTCTTCAAGAAGAGATTCTTGGGGGTGGCCCCCCCAGATGAAGTGCCATTGGCTCCTGAGGAAAGACCTCACCCTCTTCCAATGGAGGAGCACCACCACCCTAATCAAGATCTGATTGTGGGTCCTATTGCATGCACCTCCCTGCTAATAATAATATCATTCAAGAGATGCCTGAAGATGCAAAGGGTTTTGGGGATGGTCATTGGGATCTTCATGCTCCTGAGAATGATCTTACTGACATGGAAATCGAAGAGGGAGAGTGTTTGGAGTTACATGATCTCTTGGCGCCTTTGGAAGCTGATGTCCCCCCACAAAATGTGCCAGTTGCAGAGGAAGTGGCTGCGAACAGTGGAGTCGGTACCATTGGCTCTGTTGGTGGGCCTCACCTGGGGGCTGTTGGCCCATTAGATTTAAATATTCTTGCTGGGCCTATTGAGCCAGAGTTGCCTCCACTTGAATTGGGACTTGGGCTGCCAATGCTTCCTGATATTGAGCCCATGCTCATTCCTCAAGATGAGGCTCCTCGGATGAATAATGTTCAGATGCATGACATGGCTCTAGATCCAATGGGCTTTATGAGCAATTCTCCACTTATTGTGATTGAGAGAGAGGAATTTTTTCATCATCTAATGTCTGCTGAACTAAACTCTTATAACCAACCTTTAAATTTGAGTATCCCAGAGGTGGTCAGTTGTAAAGAAAATAAACAAATTGAGGACAATGAGATGTTACCTCAAGCTGCTGAAAACATTGTTGCTGCTGTTCATTCTGAGGATCAGGAGAATCTTGTTGCTAGTGGAAATGGGGAAATTAAAGATTTAACTGTGCAACAAAGTGAAAGTAGAGATAATTTGGTTGCAGTTGCAGAGGTGTTAGGGCAGAATTCTGAAAGAGCTTTAAATAAGCTTCCTATCTTTGCTATGGAAGAGGAGTTGATTAAATGTGCAGTTGATAATCTTCATACTAGGCTTGTAGAAGGTGCAATTTCCCCTTCTAACACAATTAACTCTTCCTCTGACAGTTTCTTTACACCTCCTGGCTTTGAGGAAAAAGGAAAATATCTTAATACTGAAGGATTTGGAGTGAATGATGTCTCTGAACCTGTGATGCAACTTATGGTTACATGAGATATTAATAAGCTTGATCCAGTGGACATGGAGGCACTTGGAGAAGAGGGGTTGGAGCTCTGAAAGAACAACTTTGCTCCAAAGGAGAGCACTGAGAAGGCAACCCAAGTTCCTATTGATTGGGTAAATTTTGCGATCATGGCTCTTTTAAATCCTGAGAAATCTGAGTGGGTCAAAGGTTTACTGAACTCTGAAATGTGGAAGATTATTGCTAATGGAAGCAAATTGCATCATATACCCTTTGTGATACCTGCAAAATGCATAGCAAGCTTAGTTCCTAAATGTCATTTTCTATCTGATTCTAAAGGAAGCTCTATTAATTTTGACAGTTTTGACACCCCCTCTAGTAAAACATCTATTATTGTGGAACAGGGGAAGGAATTGGAGGAGGGAAAGGAAGGAGTGCAAGCCTCTACCACTAGTGCCATGCATATTAAGAGGAAGAGGATGGAAAAAGGCACCTTTGGTGGTCACTAAGGTAAGAAGAAGCATGAGAATTCATGATTTACAAAAAGGATTTAAGAAGAAAGTCTGTTCCAACAAGAATTGTATGGTTTGCCATGTTGATCCTCCAGTTTTAGATGGCAAGATTATTAAAAACTTGAATACCTCTTTCTGTAAGGTACCTGAAAAGGACACCACTATGGACATCCTGAAGACAAAAAATAAGAAGAAGAGTAGTAAGGAAGCTTCAGGGGGACAGAAGAAAGGAGAGGAATGAAGATGCTGCAAAAGACCCACTTTAGAAGGTCACCAAGAAGAGCTGTAGCATCATTAAGATCTGTGACCACTTTTGTTTTTCAAGAAGGGAACTTAATGTATCTGAATTCTAAAGTTGATTGGCACTATTATGTTAAAGTGGAGTGGAAGTTCTATTATGTACTTATGTGCAAGTGGTTTTTGAATTTCATATGGAATGCACTATATGGGATGTTGGGGAAGCCTTTTATCATTTCCCTATGTGTTGTGCTTATTCACCTGGAAACAATTCTTCCTCACAAGTTGTTCTTACCAGGAAAATACTCTCATATGCAAAATAAATAAACAGTGGAATATATTAAATTAGAATATTAGGGGATTGGGCGAGAAAGCAAAATGGTTGTATTTACAGAATAAGATTGAAGAAATACAATGTGACATCGTGTGTTTACAAGAAACTAAGAAAGAGGATATTGACATAAGGTTTCTTAGAAAGTTCTGCCCAAAAAGAATCAATAAGTTTGTGCCATCAATTGGGGCCTCTGGTGGTATTCTTGTGGCTTGGAATGATAATCAATTAAAGGGGGGTGGTCTTCACAAGCTTTTTTGCTCTGTCATTGAAATTTTCGTCCTGTTAAAATAATAATTCCTAGTATTTAACAAATGTCTATGGACCATGTCAAGGAATGGAAAGAGAGAGTTTTGTGCATTGGCTTAAAAACATTCAAATGCCAGAGGATATAGATTGGATAATCATGGGTGACTTCAACTACATCAGATATCCTTCTAACAGAAATAAACTAGGGGGAAATTATCAGGACATGATAGATTTTAATGAAGCAATAAGTGTTTTCGAAATGGTGGAAATTCCACTTAAAGGGAGACAATTTATCTGGAGTAACATGCAAGAAGCCCTTCTTCTGGAAAAATTAGATTGGTGCTTTTCTTCTGAGGCCTGGACACTGAATTATCCCAACACTTTGGCTAGATGCCTGGCAAAGCCTATTTCTGATCACACACCTTGTCTTATTCAAATTGGTACTGGCATTCCCAAATCCAAAATCTTCAGGTTTGAAAATTATTGGATTAAGTTGGATGGACTCAAGGACATAGTAAAGAACTTATGGGAGCAATCAGTGACTGCTAAATACTCAGCCCATAGAATCACAACAAAGTTTAAAAGACTGAGAAAGGGATTAAAAATCTGGGCAAAAAACATTTCCAATCTGGCCAAGAATATCAGATTTGCAAATGAGCTAGTTTTGTTGTTTGACACTCTGGAAGATCATAGACCTCTTTCCTTTGTGGAATCCAATGGTAGATAAATCATCAAAAGGCACTTGGGGCAGTTACTGGAGTTTCAAAATACTTACTGGAGACAGAGGGCCACAATCAGATGGGTGAAATTTGGAGATGAGATCACTAAACTGTTCAAAGCTAAAGCTACAATCAAGTATAGAAACAATCACATTGCTGTTCTCAAAGATGAACACATGCAAGAGCACTTTCAACACCAGGAAAAGGCAGTTATACTTTGGAGGTCTTTTAAAGAGAGACTTGGAACTTCAAATGAGATTATGGATTTTTTTGACCTCCCCAGCATCCTATCTTCTAATTGTTGATATGGAAGTATAAGAGACTCCATTTACCAAGGAAGAAATTGATGCGGTCATAAAGGAAATGCCCACAGACAAAGCACCTGGTCCGGATGGTTTTAATGGCCAGTTCAGCAAATCTTGTTGGGATATCATAGCTGTGGATTTTTATGATCGTATTGAAGACTTCTATCATGGAAGGATCAGTTTGCATTCCATCAAAAGCTCCTTCATCACTCTCATTCCAAAAAAAGATAATCTTAAGTCTCCTACAGATTTTAGGCCTATTTCCCTGCCGAACTGCACTATAAAAATCATCACCAAGCTGCTAGCCAACAGACTTCAAAAAGTGATTCTCAAAATTGTTCATACAAATCAATATGGATTTCTCAAAGCTAGATCAATCCAAGATTGTCTTGCATGGGCTTTTGAATTCATCCATTAATGCACACAATCAAAGAAGGAGCTTATAGTCCTTAAACTGGATTTTGAGAAAGCATTTGATCTCATTGAGCACAAGGCAATTCTACAAATATTAAATGCCAGAGGATTTAGTAACAGATGGTTAATGTGGATTAAAATGTT
The DNA here is from genome assembly GCA_963921465.1 of Triticum timopheevii. Taxonomy (NCBI): domain Eukaryota; kingdom Viridiplantae; phylum Streptophyta; class Magnoliopsida; order Poales; family Poaceae; genus Triticum; species Triticum timopheevii. The sequence continues at coordinate 548,210,507 of OY997272.1, read as the reverse complement.
ATTGGATTCAGGAACTTCATCAGTTCTACTAAATGGTGTTCCTGGGAAGCAATTTATCTGCAAAAAGGGGGTTAGACAAGGGGATCCAGTCTCCCCCTTATTGTTTGTCTTAGCTACTAACCTCCTTCAAACTGTAATGAATAATGCCATGCATGCCAATATCATTCAACATCCCATGGCAAGTGCAGCAAACCCTGATTTCCCAGTTATTCAATATGTAGATGATACGGTGATGATTTTGCTTGCAGTGCCTAGCCAGATTGGGCAAGTAAACAATCTACTGAAACACTATGCTGCTCAAACGGTTGAAAATAAACTATGCAATGTATGTGCTCGTCCCACTCAATGTTAACCCTCAAACCCTGAAAAATATTCTTTCTAAATTGGGATGCAAGCAAGGAAGTTTCCCATTCACTTACTTAGGGCAACCTTTGAGTGATCACAAATTAAGAGTAGAAGATTTCAATCCCATATGTCAAAAGATTGAAAGAAGATTGAGTGGTTGCTCCAGCATGTTGTCATATGATGATAAATTACTGCTTGCCAGAGCAGTTTTCTCTACCCTACCCATCTTTTTCATGAGCACTCTGGCTCTCCCTGTCAGCACTATAGAACAAATAAACAAGTATCTAAGGCACTTTTTTGGAGGAAATTTGGGCAAGATCAACAAGGACCTGCTCTTATCTCCTGGAATAAGGTTTGTCAGCCAAAGGAGCAAGGAGGTTTAGGAATTCTGGATATTTCTTTACACGACAAAGCTCTCTTTTTGAAAAATCTCCACACGTTCTTTAATAAAAAGGATTTGCCATGGGTTAAGCTTATCTAGGACACTTATTACACCTCACAACTCCTAGGACAGAAAATGGAGGTATCCAGTTGGTGGAAAAATCACTTAAAGCTACTACCAGTGTTTAAAGAGAATTATCAATGCACTATGGGAAATGGGCAATCCCTCACTTTTTGGCATGACAAATGGCTGGATACACCTCTATCCAGAATTACATTCTTTTGTAAAGAAGGATTCCATATCTGCTGCAAACTGGGTTGCAAATTCAAACCCTCATGTGTTACTCCACAGGACACTTTCAGAGTTAGCCTATGCTCAACTGAATGAAATTCAGACCCTTGTGGCTGGGAACTAGAATGTGCAAAGAGATGACAAATGGAAAGGAACTGGGCAAGGTTCAAAATACTCTTCTATCAGAATGTACAACACCATTTGGCCAAAGACTGAAAAGAATATGTTGTTCAAATGTATCTGGAAGACTTCAAATAGATTGAGGCATAAAATTTTCTTCTGGATTCTTCTACATGATAGAATCAACATCAAAAATTTGTTGAAGAGGAAAAACATGCAATTGGATGATTATAATTGTATACAATGCAGAGACAACACTGAAGAAGTCGGTCCCTAACATAAAGTCGGCCCACCACGACTTAAGCATCACTTCGACGCTATAGACAGAAAGCCCCAAGGCCCAGCTGAAGCCTAAACGCACAAAACTGTCGTCTTTCTTCTTGGTTGAGATATAGTACAATACTTGACCTCTAATGGCGCTCCTACTGATTGCGATTTGAGGCAGAGGTGCTCGCATTGCATACCTGGGCAGGGGCCCCTTGGATTCGGGGGCCCGGGGCGGCCACCCCCCTGCTCCCCCTCAGGGCCGGCCCTTGGAAGAAAATAGAAGGCTTAACATGGATTGTTAGACTAGATATGGATAGCACAAATGCAAATTTCACAAATTGCACCGACAAGCTTTAAACTTAAATCAACAAGTTTAAACACTTGCACCGACAAGTTATAAAACTTGAAGACCAATTTGGGCCGTGTTTCTTCAATCTGACGGATCAACCTGGTTTTTTCTATTATTTCATCACAGGAGTTTATTCTGTTAGCCGCTCTCTTAACCATCTTCTCTCGTATCATTGGTCGCCAGCAATACTCTTGCCAGGAGCCGGCCGGCCATGCGATTTGATCGAACTCTTGGTTTCCAGAACCCGCTCAGAATTTCAAGGTCGTTCCTCCGACCAATACGCACACTAGGTCGTTGTCTCCACAAGCAGCTTCATATGCACATTTCCGGGTGCTAATATATCTCGCCCGCAAAGAATACCTCTCGCTTAGTACGAGTTGTAACGAATTATCGCCCACATAAGCCAAGCTCAAGTTCCCAAGTGAGTCGGTTTGTCTACGCAAAGGGAGTCTGTTTTATTGTATCACTTTGCCTTTTTTTTGTTAGTGCTAGCAGTTATAATTTTTTTGGTAGTGCTAGCCTGGTTGGATGTATATTTGCTTATATTAATTTTTTATTCACTTTTTTGTTGTTCCTTTCCCATTATTTTTCTTTCGTTATTTCTTCTTCCTTCGTTTTTCTATTAGCTCTTTTCACACTTTTCGACACACTAAATAAGTTTTAAATAAATTAATATTTTTCTATATTTGTGGACATATTTCGGTATCTGTGAACAGTTTTTTAACATACTTACATTTTCTACTAATGTGCGAACAATTCAAATGTACATGAAATTTATCTCATGAAAAAATTAAAATTACATGAACACCTTTTTAATTATATATAAATATACTTATGAATTATGTGGACACGTTTTTATTTAGAAGAACATTTTAGTATATATGCATGAACATCGTATTGAAACATGTGAAAAATTACACCTTTAAAACTTACACGGACATTTTTACATTAGATTGAACACTATATAAACCTACATGAGCAATTTTCCAAAAGGAGTAAACAATATTAATGGATACACATACGTGTTTTAAATAGGTTCAACACATTTTGCAATTACGAAATGATTTTAACAAATGCATGAATAATTTTTGGATTTCTTAAAACAAATAATAGTATTAAAGATTATTGAAACTACATGAATTGTTTTTTTAAATAGGTGAACACATTTTAGAAATACACATATATTTTTATAAAGGTTTATTTTATCAGTTTTGCCACTAGCCGTGTCACATGACTCAATTTTGCCACTAGAAGTTTCAATTACCTAAAAATGCCTTCTTTCATTAAGCTTGTGCTAAAAAATGCCACTCGACATCGTTACCATTTGGTCAAAGTTCATTGACTAAGGTGAAGTGACAAACATCCCATGGACCCAACTTGTCTCCCCTACAACAAGTGGGTGCTAGTTTCTAGTACACAGAATTAAATTAGAAGAAAAAATAATGACACACGAGGATTTGATCACCCACGCGTGAAGCTATTTTGCTTCTAATTTCATTTTCTTTGTACTGAAAAATTAGGACCCACATGTTACAGTGAGTTGTAGAGAAGACACTGAGAAGTGGGGTTCGGGTGTATTTTGGTCACTTCATCCCGGTCAATGGCCTTTGACTGGACGACAACGGTACGGAAGGATGACATTTTTTTGCGGAGGAAGGGGGGAGGGATGACATTTTTGACTAGTTGAAACTCCTAATAACAAAATCGAGTAGTGTGACACAACTAATGGAAAAACTAATAAAAACCCTTTTATAAAATATGTGAACGTTGAAACAAAAATGTTTGAACACCTTTTGTATGACATGAATATTTTTCAAATAGATGATTTATTTTAATACGCGACAATCATTTTTTACGTAGCGACCATTTTTGAAGTACAATATTAATATACTTAATGGGCGATAACATTTTTAGAAATACACGATGAACTTATTTTCATACAGAACGAATGTTTTGAAAATACAAGATGAATATTACTTTTAAATATACGATAAACATTTGTAGTACACAATGAGAATTTTTTTTATATGCATACACTATCCAAATACACATTTTGTACATTTTTAATGTAAGTGGATATTAAAAAACACACAAGTTTTACCCGAAAGAGTAGAGAAAACCTATTAAAAAATCCGGAAGAGAAAAGAAAATATAATAATTGAGACGTTTGGTTTGCTCATTCTTAGGGAAGTGCATGCCAAAAAAAATTCCTTTTAAGGAAGTGCGTTGCTAGTTTTTCTAAGGCAAACTTGGAAAGCATATTCAACAAGAAAAAAAGTTTATAGATAAAAAAGAATAGGACCATATGGCTGGCTAAAATCAGACATGCCGACCAATCCCTGGAACTAGGGCATGCTTTTGCAAGGTTGTGAGCTTCAAAACTGAAGTTTCTTTTTTTTTTGCGGGGTGAAGTTTCGAAGCTCATGGATGAAGCTACAGGAACAAAAAGACAGGGAATGTTCCTTGATTTCATTGCATCGTAGCTAGCTGCGATCCCTTCTCAATATCGTCCATCATTACCTTTTTTGCGGACAATAATGCAACGATCCACTAAGAGGAAGCACACGCTCTCTAGTGATGTTGATGGGCCTGGCGCGGTACTCACGTGTAATAGGCAAGCACTAGTAGAAAAGGGGGCATTTGTCCCATTTCGTAAGGGCCTTTCGTTACTAATACCTCCACCCTTTAGTTCCGGTTCAAACACGAACCGGGACAGATGGTCCTCCACGTTGCCGGTGCACCGAGCCCTGGCAGGGGGGCCTTTGGTCCCGGTTGGTGGCACCAACCGGGACCAAAAGGCATCCACGCGTCAGCATTCCAGTGGCTGGAGTTTTTGTTTTTTTTAAGGGGGAGGGGGGTTGGGGGGTTTTGGGGGTTAATTTAGGTGTTTCATATATTATGTTAGCTAGCTAATTAATAGAGAGAACTGTCCTCTCTTATGCCCGTGCTTGGTCGACGCTACGTACTATATACATATAGCCCTCGACACGCTAGCTAGTTAGAAAATGAAGGGAACCATTGAGTACAGAAGTTCGTCATGCATACCGAGAGAAATGATCGATCGACCTCTCTTTCTCCGAGAGATTGGTCGAACAACAAGTTTTTGTATCATGTACGTCCGACACTACTGGCTACATACATGTACAATATATAAGATCTCTCAATTACAGTCCCCTAGCATTTGAAATCAACTTCCACATGGTATTCTCCGGCTTTATTGATGACGTGGTCAAGAAAGAATCCCGCCAATTCCTCTTGAATTGCTTTCATGCGATCTGGTTTTAGGAGTTCATTCCGCATCTGCCACGTCTAATTTGAAGAAGGGGGTTAATTAATACATATATATGAATGAAACTCAACAGAAATGATGGTGTAATAAAATGAAATTGTGAATATTATTGCTTACGCACTTCATATTGTCTTTGAGAGTAGCCCCGCTTGTTTTTCAAAGTGGCGGTGTGGATGAACTCGCACACGTAGTATCCACAGAAATCATTCCCTTGTTCCTGCCACAAGCACTTTATGAGAAATAGAGGTCAATCAAACTGATAATGAAGCATTATAAATGGCATTGATGAAAGTATAGCTATAGAATCAACGGGAGATGCGCGCAACTAGCTAGCCAGTAGTACTTACTTTCGGGTATGTATATCGCAGCTCCTTCGGCAGTCCCGGAGCTTCTGCGGTGAACTGTTTCCAAACCCTGCAAGACAAAGAAAATAATTATTATTACTTGAGATATCAGGAAATGAACAAAAAGTTGCCGATATGGTGCGATAATGATCGATTGAACTTACTTGCTGAGCATTTCAGTCATGTCCGCATAGGTTTTGGGATCTTTCCGTCTCGAGTCTAAGACGGTTACTAGTCCATGCTCAAGCTTAATCTGCAGAAGAATATAGTGGTACCTGCGCACGCATGCATAACTCATCAATTACATTGCTATAACCTCGCTCAAGTAATAAGGAAAACCGAATATGCAAACGACAGTAACACTCACTTGCCGTTGTAAGGAAAGAGTATGGTATCTTTGTTTTGATTTTTGATCAACGATTGTAGCAAGTTGTCCTCGGCCTCTTTGACGTCCTTTTCAACCAGAAATTCATCTATGATATTTGTGTTAATGAACCCAATATCATAAATTTCTTGTTTTTTGCACTCGACGATCTTCAATCTGCATAATATATTGAGGATAATTAATTATAAATACATGCAATGAAAGAGCCGAGCTATATATAGAGACTTAATGACAGAAATAGTACTTACAGGCAGTAGCAAAAGACCGTTAATTTATCGAGGGCCTTTTGATTGAAGAACTCAAAGAACTCCTCAAATGGAACAGGCAATAGATCATTTCCAACGAGGTCGTGCTCCTCTTTAATTCTCAGATACAAAGTATTCCTCCCCCCAGACTCTCTGCAGGTTTTCATGTACCAAGTATGGAATCTTCGCATCATCGTTGTTAGAGATTTTTCATCTTTTACGAGAGGCTTCCCGTACTCGTATATGTGTTCTTCCACCTCCATGAAATCAGGAAGTGCATCGTCAGGCAGGTAATCTTGTAGATTGCCATAACCGGCCACCATCCCCGGAACATTAGCGACGATGTTGCTGCTAGACACATTGAGCGGGGGGCACAATTGGTTTTCTTGTTCGCCGAGCTGGTCAGTTTTTTCGCAGCTGCTCGTTCTCTTGCTCTTTGATGTCTGACAGTACTTCCCGGGGCGGCGGCGGGTCTCTTCCGCCCTTGCTGGCAAGGCGGAGAAGGAGGAGGCTGCTGGCTGCTCGGGAGCGCCGGCGCAGGCGGAGAAGGAGGCGGAGTGCTGCCACGCGCCGGAGAAGAAGGCGGAGTGCCGCCACGCGTGCCCTGATCGTCACTCGCCGGAGGAGGAGGCGGTGGAGGAGGCGGAGTGCCCTGACTCGCCGGAGGAGGAGGAGGAGGCGGAGGCGTCTAGTTCGGAAGGTTGATGAGCTCCTTCTGCCATAGGCATAGAGTCTTCAGAGCAGAACCCAGCCGAGTCTCCCCTTCACCGGTAGGGTGGTCAAGCAGGAGGTCCTCAAATCCCTCTGTTATTTCATCCACCATCACCTTAGCATATCCTTCTGGAATCGGCTGGCAGTGATAAGTTGTGCCAGGTCCACTAGGATAAACTTGGCCAACAGCCGCCTTGACCTTCAAATTCATCCATCGCGCCATAATGTGGCAATTTTGAGACTCCGTGATATCATCCATGGGATAGCTAGCAGGAGCCGTCAAGACATGCTCTGGCTGAAGCAGCTCGGTGGAAGCCACGCTGCTTCTCCGCTGAGATGGCGGGGTAGCTTCGAGGGAAGCTTCGGCAGGTCATTTGCTGCGATTTGCTGCTTCTCGTTCCTCTAGCCCCATTACCCTTTCGTGCAGCGCCTGCAGTTGGCCCTGCTCCAGTTTCTTCCTCCTCTCGTGGGTTTTGTAACCCCCTGCGTCCGAAAAACCAACCTTCCACGGAATGGAGCCTGGCGTGCCTTGTGTCCGTCCAGGGTGCTCAGGATTCCCAAGGGCCATTGTGAGCTCGTCCTTCTCCCTGTTTGGAATGAACGTCCCTTGTTGCGCTCCATCGATATAGTGTCGAAGGTTCTTGACTGGTATTTGCAGTTGCTCGTCCGTCCAATGGCACTTCCCTGTTATAGGGTCCAAGGTTCCGCCAGCCCCGAAGAACCAAGTCCGGCAACGGTCTGGCCAGTACATTGTCTCTGGTTCGATCCCTTTTTCAAGCAGATCATGCTCAGCCTTGGACCACTTAGGTCGGGCTTTGAGGTAGCCACCTGACCCCGTGCGATGGTGAAGCTTCTTCTTCGCAACATTTTGATTGTTTGTCGCCGACATCTTCTTACTCTTTTCCGATGTCTTGTGGGCCACAAATGCGGGCCAGTGATCTTTGATCTTCTCATATTTGCCGATGAATTCCGGTGTCTTTTTTTGTCGACAAACTGGTTCAGCTCTTTCCTCCACCTCCTCATTAGGGTTGCCATCTTCTTAAGAGCACAAGACTTGATTAATTGCTCTTTAACTGGCTTCTCCGGATCCTCCTCTGGCGGTAGGGTGAAATTTGCCTTCAGCTAAGTCCAAAGATCTTCTTTCTGCATATCATTGACATAAGACACCTCAGGGTCTTCCTCCTTAGGCTTATACCATTGATGGATGCTGATCGGGATCTTGTCCCTAAAAAGAACCCCGCACTGAGCAGAAAATGCCTTCCTTGTCCGGATGGGTTCAATCGGTTCGCCGTCGGGCGTGATTTCTATGATCTCAAACTTTTCATCCGAGCTCAACTTTTTCTTCGGGCCTTGTCTCCTTACCGAAGTTGTGCTCGATCCGGAGGGCTAGAAATTATAAGGAAGAAAGACGAGAGTAATTAATATGTGTACATATACCAAAACAATGGATGCATCAATTAACTAGTCAGCACGGGCTTAACTAATATATATATACCTGGCCGGACTCGGTTCGGTCACCGGAGCAGTCAGCACGGTCTCCTTCTTGTACCTCCATTGTGTCATCGGAGCCATCATAAACATAGTCCTCTTCTTGTACCGGCATTAATGGGCCGAAGCCATCATGAACATAGCCCTCTTCTTCACCCAGTCCTTCCTGACCATCAGTGTCTTTGAGAAATGACGCAACTTCATCACTTCCTTGTGCGATTATATCCCCCAACATCGCTTTTGTTTCTTCGTCTCGGGAGTGCTCCATAGTTTCTGCAAATATTTACAACATGTCAATTATTATTCAAACATGGTACAGATGGATATATATATTAGTGGCAAACGTAGAACTAGCTAGCTAATCACAATAAGGAATCATGTTAGTGGCCTTGACGCTGCTTCTATAGGGTTTGGGGTCGCCTCGACACAACGCTTCAAGGGTTTCGGGTGGCCTCGACGACAACGCTCTTTTAACTTGGTAAATTTGGGTGGCCTCGAGAGAGTTAATTTGTCGGGTAGGGGCACGGCGAGAGGGGGTAGGACACCAACATCATTTTCTCTCTAGGGTTTGGGTGTCCTCGAGAGTTTTGGTCAAGCGAGAGGGCCGAGGGGGGTGCTGCCGTTGTATAAGTTATCATGGTCGAGAGGGGGTATATATGTCGACCGCCCCTCATGTTGAAGTTATCTCGAGGGGGTTATATCGACAACGACACGACATACATATACATGTGAAAATAATGTTATCGGGGAGGGGGTATCGGTACCCCCCCTCGTGTTGAAGTTTCTTCTTTCTCCTCTATTCCTTTCTTCTTCTACTACTCTTCTTTTTCTTCTTCTCCCTCGAGAAAGGAAAATAAGGAAAAGGAAGAAAAGAGGAAGAAGGAAGAAGGAAGAAGAAGAAGAAGAAAAAAAGAGGAGAAGAAGAAAGGAATAGAGGAGAAGAAGAAAAATAGAAAATTTCTATTTTTTTCTTCTTCTCCTCTATTCCTTTCTTCTTCTCCTCTTCTTTTTCTTCTTTTTTCCTCTTCTTATTTATTTCTCCTCTTCTTCCTCTCCTCTTCTTCTCCTTTCTTCCTCTTCTTATTTTCCTTTTCCCTCTCATTCTTTTAGTATTGCTTGTTTTAAAAAAATGTTCAAATAGAAAATTTTGAAAAAAACAAAGGTTTTGCCTAATGCATTGTTCATATGAATATACAAACATTTGCATATTCTACAATAATTAATATCACCAAAAAAAGAGGAGAAGAAGAAAGGAATAGATCAGGAGAAGATCAAAGAAAAAAAAAGAAAAAAAAAGAGGAGAAGAAGAAAGGAATAAAGGAGAACAAGAAAAAATAGAAAATTTTCTATTTTTTCTTCTTCTCCTCTATTCCTTTCTTCTCCTCTTCATTTTCTTCTTTTTTCTTCTTCTTATTTATTTCTCCTCTTCTTCTCCTTTCTTCCTCTTCTTATTTTTCTTTTTCCTCTCATTCTTTTTCTTCTTCTTCCTTTCCTAGCTAGATATATAATTTTTTTCTAAAAATTAAACTAACCTAAAATGTACTAAATCAGAGAACATATATAGATAAAACTTTTCTAAAATTCTAACTTTTGCATATATGTATACTTTAAAACAACATTACAATTGAAAAAATACATACATACATCAAAAAAACATGTAAAAAATACATACATACATATATGAACAAACATAAAAAAATACATATTTCTAAAAAATACATACATACATATATGAATCTAAAAACATATAAAAAATAGCATGTATAACTAAAAAAATAGCACGGCGGCGGCGGGGCCACAGAGGCGCGGTGCTCACAGAGGGAGGAGCGCGCGGCGGGCAGCGTCGGGGCGAGCAGTGGCGCGGCGACAACGTCCGGGCAGGGGCGGCGCGCGTTGGGGCAGGGACGGCGCGTGGCGATAGCGACGGGCGAGGGCGCGGGCGACGGCGAGGGCGCGGGCGGCGACGACAACGGGCGCGGGCGATGGCGACGGCGACAGCGGGGGCGGCGGGCGGCGTCGGGGCAGCCTGGCGGCGACGATGTGCTCGGCGTCGTCGGGGGGCAACTGTGGTGATGAACTCTGCAAAATTGCGAAGTGCTACTTATATACCACGAGCATTGGTCCAGGTTGTTGCCACGAACCGGTTGGTGCCGCCAACAGGGACCAATGCCTCCCCCTTTAGTCCCGGTTGGTGCCGCCAACCGGGACCAAAGGCCCCTGTGCTGCCCGCGTCGGGGCCAAAGTTTAGTCCCACCTCGCTAGTTGAGAGGGGCGCGCAGTGGTTTATAAGCCCCACTGTCGCAGCCCTCTCGAGCTCCTCTCCACCGCAGGCTTTCGGGGCTACTTGCTATTGCTTTGCCTGATGGGCCTTCTGGGCCTACTGCGGGCCTGAATCCTGGCCCATACTAGGGTTTCATGTCGTATTCAGGCCGTGGGGGCCCAGTAGGAGGCATTTTTTTGTTTTTTTGTTTTCTTTACTTACTGTTGCTATTTTTATTTTTTTTTCAGTTTTTTGTTTTGTTTTCTGCATTATTTATTTTCTTTTGTTTTTGCTTTATTTTTTAATTCTTTTTGCTTTTAGTTTTAGGAAAATTATAAACTTTCTGTTAGTGCCATTAGTTTTCAAATTTGAAAACACTTTTTTTGTTTTTTTGTTTTCTTTCTTGTTTTATTTATTATATTTTGTTTCTACTTACAACAAAATACTTATTGTTGCTATTTTTAATTATTTTCCAGTTTTTTTGTTTTGTTTTCTGCATTATTTATTTTATTTTGTTTTTTGCTCTATTTTTTAATTCTTTTTGCTTTTAGTTTTAGAAAAATTATAAACTTTCTGTTAATGCCATTAGTTTTCAAATTTGAAAACACTTTTTTTGTTTTTTTCTTTCTTGCTTTATTTATTTTATTTTGTTTCTACTTACAACAAAATACTTATTGTTGCTATTTTTAATTTTTACGAGGGCCGAACCATAAGACATTAAAGCATTTCAAATGAACTCTGAAAAAGTTGAAAGTTGGCATGGTATCATAAATTCACCTACATAGCATGTGCTTGTACAAAACAGGTAATGGTATCATACTCATCTGTTACAAAGTTGGCATGGTATCATCATAATAGTTGCAGGAGAAACTCTTCAGTTTTTCTTCGCTTGTGTCATTTGCTTATTGCGCCATAACCATGGATAATCTTCATCGTTTATCAGGATGCTGGGGTCAGCCTTGACTTTGAAGGGAGGAATTTCATGAAACTTTTTATAATCTTCAGACATGTCTGTCTTGCCCTCCACACCCACGATGTCCTTTTTTCCTGAAAGAACTATGTGGCGCTTTGGCTCATCGTATGATGTATTCGCTTCCTTATCTTTTCTTTTTCTCGGTCTGGTAGACATTTCCTTCACATAGATAACCTGTGACACATCATTGGCTAGGACGAACGGTTCATCAGTGTACCCAAGATTTTTCAGATCCACTGTTGTCATTCCGTACTGTGGGTCTACCTATACCCCGCCTCCTAACAGATTGACCCATTTGCACTTAAACAAAGGGACCTTAAAATCATGTCCGTACTCAAGTTTCCATATGTCCACTATGTAACCATAATATGTGTCCTTTCCCCTCTCGGTTGTTGCATCAAAGCGGACACCGCTGTTTTGGTTGGTGCTCTTTTGATCTTGGTCAATCGTGTAAAATGTATTCCCATTTATCTCGTATCCTTTCCAAATCGTAACAGTCGAAGATGGTCCCCTGGACAACAAGTACAGCTCATCACAAACAGTGTTGACACCTCAGAGACGTGCTTCCAACCAACTACTAAAAGTCCTGATGTGTTCACATGTAATCCAGTCGTCGCACTGCTCCAGGTGTTTGGAGCGCAGACTGTTCTTATGTTCATCGACATACGGGGTCACCAAGGTAGAGTTCTGTAGAACTGTGTAGTGTGCTTGAGACCAAGGATATCCGTCCCTGCATATTATTGAGTCCCTTCCAAGCGTGCCTTTTCCAGTCAGTCTCCCCTCATACCGCGATTGAGGGAGACCTATCTTCTTAATGCCAGGAATGAAGTCAACACAAAACCCGATGACATCCTCTGTTTGATGGCCCATGGAGATGCTTCCTTCTGGCCTAGCGCGGTTACGGACATATTTCTTTAGGACTCCCATGAACCTCTCAAAGGGGTACATATTGTGTAGAAACACGGGGCCCAGAATGACAATCTCGTCAACTAGATGAACTAGGACGTGCGTCATGATATTGAAGAAGGATGGTGGGAACACCAGCTCGAAACTTACAAGACATTGCACCACATCACTCCTTACCCTTGGTATGATTTCTGGATCGATCACCTTTGGAGAGATTGCATTGAGGAATGCACATAGCTTCACAATGGCTAATCGGACGTTTTCCGGTAGAAGCCCCCTCAATGCAACCGGAAGCAGTTGCATCATAATCACGTGGCAGTCATGAGACTTTAGGTTCTAAAACTTTTTCTCTGACATATTTATTATTCCTTTTATATTCGACGAGAAGCCAGTCGGGACCTTCATACTAAGCAGGCATTCAAAGAAGGTTTCCTTCTCTTCTTTGGTAAGAGCATAGCTGGCAGGACCTTCATACTGCTTTGGAGGCATGCCGTCTTTTTCGTGCAAACGTTGCAGGTCCTCCCGTGCCTCAGCTATATCTTTTGTCTTCCCATACACGCCCAAGAAGCCTAGCAGGTTCATGCAAAGGTTCTTCGTCACGTGCATCACGTCGATCGAAGAGCGGACCTCTAGGTCTTTCCAGTAGGGTAGGTCCCAAAATATAGATTTCTTCTTCCACATGGGTGTGTGTCCCCCAGCGTCACTCGGAATAGCTAGTCCGTCGGGTCCCTTTCCAAAGATTACGTGTAAATCATTGACCATAGCAAGTACGTGATCACCGGTACGCATGGCGGGCTTCTTCCGGTGATCTGCCTCGCCTTTGAAATGCTTGCCTTTCTTTCGACATTGATGGTTGGTCGGAAGAAATCGACGATGGCCCAGGTACACATTCTTCCTGCAGCTTGCCAGGTATATACTATCGGTGTCAAGTAAACAGTGCGTGCATGCGTGGTATCCCTTGTTTGTTTGTCCTGAAAGGTTACTGAGAGCGGGCCAATCGTTGATGGTCATGCACAGCAACGCCTTTAGGTAAAATTCCTCCTGTTTGTGCTCATCCCACGTACGTACACCGTTTACATTCCACAGCTGTAAAAGTTCTTCAACGAATGGCCTTAGGTACACATCAATGTCGTTGCCGGGTTGCTTAGGGCCTTGGATGAGAACTGGCATCATAATGAACTTCCGCTTCATGCACATCGAAGGAGGAAGGTTATACATACATAGAGTCACGGGCCAGGTGTTGTGATTGCTGCTCTGCTCCCCAAAAGGATTAATGCCATCCGCGCTTAAAGCAAACCATACGTTCCTTGGCTCACTTGCAAACTCATCCCAGTAGTTTCTCTCGATTTTTCTCCACTGCGACCCGTCAGCGGGTGCTCTCAACTTCCCGTCTTTCTTACGGTCCTCACTGTGCCATCACATCAACTTGGCATGCTCTCTGTTTCTGAACAGACGTTTCAACTGTGGTATTATAGGAGCATACCACATCACCTTCGCAGGAACCCTCTTCCTGGGGGGCTCGCCGTCAACATCACCAGGGTCATCTCGTCTGATCTTATACCGTAATGCACCGCAGACCAGGCATGCGTTCAGATCCTTGTACGCATCGCGGTAAAGGATGCAGTCATTAGGGCATGCATGTATCTTCGGCACCTCCAATCCTAGAGGGCATACGACCTTCTTTGTTGCGTATGTACTGTCGGGCAATTCATTATCCTTTGAAAGCTTCTTCTTCAATATTTTCAGTAGCTTCTCAAATCCTTTGTCAGGCACAGCATTCTCTGCCTTCCACTGCAGCAATTCCAGTACGATACCGAGCTTTGTGTTGCCATCTTCGCAATTGGGGTACAACCCTTTTTTGTGGTCCTCTAACATGCGATCGAACTTCAGCTTCTCCTTTTGACTTTCGCATTGATTCCTTGCATCGACAATGACCCGGCGGAGATCATCATCATCGGGCACATCGTCTGGTTCCTCCTGATCTTCAGCAGCTTCGCCCGTTGCAGCATCATCGTGCACATCGTCTGGTTCCTCTTGATGTTCAGTAGCATCACCGTATTCAGGGGGCACATAGTTGTCATCGTACTCTTCTTTTTCGTCGTCTTCCATCATAACCCCTATTTCTCCGTGCCTCGTCCAAACATTATAGTGTGGCATGAAACCCTTGTAAAGCAAGTGGGTGTGGAGGATTTTTCGGTCAGAATAAGACTTCGTATTCCCACATATAGGGCATGGACAACACATAAAACCATTCTGCTTGTTTGCCTCAGCCACTTCGAGAAAATCATGCACGCCCTTAATGTACTCGGAGGTGTGTCTTGAACCGTACATCCATTGCCGGTTCATCCGCGTGCATTATATATAATTAAGTGTGTCAAAAATCATTGCAGAACATCATGAATAGATAATTAAGTGACCAAATTAATAGAAGTTCATCATCACATTAAAACCAAAGTACATACATAGTTCTCATCTAACAACATAAAGCTCTGCAGAGCATCTAAATTAATTAAACCATACACTGAAACTATGTAAAACATTTCAATGCGAAAACAAATGCGATCATAATCGCAACCAATGTAACAACTGATCCAACGGCATAATGATACCAAGCCTCGGTATGAATGCCATATTTTCTAATCTTTCTAATCTTCAAGCGCATTGCATCCATCTTGATCTTGTGATCATCGACGACATCCGCAACATGCAACTCCAATATCATCTTCTCCTCCTCAATTTTTCTAATTTTTTCCTTCAACAAATTGTTTTCTTCTTCAACTAAATTTAACCTCTCGACAATAGGGTCGGTTGGAATTTCCGGTTCAACAACCTCCTAGATAAATAAAATCTATGTCATGTTGGTCGGCATAATTGTCATAAACAATAAATGAACCAATAGTTATGAAAAGATAATATATACCACATCCGAATCATAGACAGGACGAGGGCCGACGGGGGCGGATACCAAAACCATCGCTCTATATAAGATGCAATAATAAAAGTAAGAAAATTATACAAGTATCTATATAAACATACAAGTAAGAATTTTTTTTCCTTTCAGAAAGAAGATAAGAACAAGAGGCTCACCACGGTGGTGCCGGCGACGAGATCGGCGCGGGCGATCGACGACGGTGAAGACGGGGACGGGACGTGACGGACCGCTAAACCTAGACAAATATTGAGGAAAATGGAGCTTGAAGGTCGAGCTTGGAGAGGAGAAAGCTTAAGTAGTGTGGCTCGGGCATTCCATCGAACACCTTGTGTGCATAGGAGGTGGGCTAGAGCACCACAAAGCTCTCCCCTCGCCGGCCACGAAAAACAGAGCAGTGGGAGTGCTCTGGCCACGAGCGAGGGGTGTATATAGGCAACTAATTTGTCCCGGTTCGTGGCACGAACCGGGACTAAAGGGCAGCCTTTGGTCCCGTTCAAGCCACCAACCGGGACCAATGGTGGTGGGCCAGGAGCGAGGCCCATTGGTCCCGGTTCCTCCCACCAACCGGGACCAATAGGTCCAGTCGAACCGGGACCAATGGCCCATGTGGCCCGGCCGGCCCCCGGGGCTCACGAACCGGGTCCAATGCCCCCATTGGTCCCGGTTCTGGATTGAACTGGGGCTAATGGGCTGACCTGGCCTGGACCATTGCCCCCTTTTCTACTAGTGAAGCTTTCCCCCCCTCTGGCCCATTTGTCGTAGTTGAGATTTTCCAAGGTTCAGAACCTAAATCCCCAAATCCGCATGTCACATTTCCACCATTCCACCCCAATGGAGCCGCCGGGAGACATCCAAGCCACGCCGCCGGAGCAGCCGGCTCTCCAGGACGAGCTCCTCGAGGAAATCCTCCTCCGGCTAACCGCGGTCGCCGACCTCGCCCCCGCCTTGACAGCTTGCCCCATCCTGCGCCGCGTCATCACCAACCACTCCTTCCTCCGCCGCTTCCGCGCCCTCCACCCGCCGCCTCTCCTGGGCATAATTTCTGCCATCTTTCGCCCGGATCAGCACCCCAATCATTCCGCCGCCGCCGCCAGCGCCTTCGCCGTCGCGGAGGTTGATTTATGGTGCTCCTTCCTCCTCCGTCGAGCGATGGCACAACCACGAGTTACGTGACGGACGCGCCCTCTTCTCTGCTGTCCCCGAGGGAAAAAGCTACGCTCCCGGGGATTACGATCCCCGCCACTTCGTCGGGGAGTCGGTTGTCTGCGACCCCCTGTACCATCTGTTGCCTGCCATTCCCGGCAAACTAGCCGTGCTAGTTCATTAGCCGGATATCCTGAACTTCGAGCCCTTCCTTGCTCCTCCCGGCGACGATGAGGACGCGACTCCTTTGATATCTCCTTACTACCCCCTCTAGTGGTTTTTGCACCAAATTTTAATACTTGTTTAAAATAATCATACCACATTACGATTTTAATTACTATAATTTTGTATTACTTAGCTATTATATCCATGCAACCATGCCACATCAACAAGTCATTCATGTTAGTCATAATTGCATTTTTTTTTGTTATCATGTACATTACATGCGTGTGCTGCAGAGAATATCTATGTACTCCCTCCGTCCCATAATATAAGAGCGTTTTGACACTAGTGTAGTATAAAAACGCTCTTGTATTATGGGGTGGAGGGAGTAGTTAATTCTTTATATTTCTCTTAGAAAACGGTATATCACTATAACTTCAGTTCAAAAGTTTTCTCTTTCTATACACCATTTTGTTACATACTTTCTCTGCTTTACAATTTTTATATATAAATCGAGAATACTCTTACATTTTCCTTTTTAGTAGTTTTA
Organism: Triticum timopheevii; assembly: GCA_963921465.1. Lineage (NCBI taxonomy): Eukaryota > Viridiplantae > Streptophyta > Magnoliopsida > Poales > Poaceae > Triticum > Triticum timopheevii. The sequence continues at coordinate 548,193,365 of OY997272.1, read as the reverse complement.
GTTATTTTTATAGCACTAGTTTATACATGACTTTTAATAAGTTTCCTACAACAACATGAGGGATATGATCTAGTGTATTATAGTGAGTTTGTATGTGCCATTAAATATCGAAAAATGTTGGTGGAGTGTTCTAAAGCACACCTATGAATAATTTGGTAAATGCTTCTAGAGGGCAAGGTTGTGTTTGGTTCATAGATTCATATTTCACAACTTGGCCACAATTGTTACAAATACATATGGTCATTTTTTGTTATCACTGCAACAACTATGAAAACGCCATAACTTCTTAGCAACAATTCCCTACTGTTATAGACTCATAATTTACTGCTTTTTAGGCGAATTTTTCTGCTAAATGTTGTAACATCTCCGATGACCAGTTTCATGGTTATTATTTTTTTGCTTACCACAATGATTATTGGATTTTCACTTAGTTTTAGCCATGTTTGAATTGGATATTCTCAGATATTTTTGAGATTGTCACTTCGATTTTTCCTACTAATGACTAACAAATGCAAATTATTACAAATCTTTTGTTTATTTTGCGCCTTGCAGAAATGGACGCTTTCAGGTGGAAAATCAAGCCATATATGGAATATACTATACACAAGATCAGTTCCATACAATTGGGCGCGCACATAAGGTCCAACAAAGAAGATGATGCATGGTACGACCAAAACTGGGCGCGCACAGAAGGTCCAACAGATCGTTTCCCGTTGTCATCACCATACCCATCTACACAGCCATTGTCATCAAAATCTCCATAACCATCTCGAACACCATAAGCTTCATCTCAATTAGTTTAATTATTTGTAACTAAGATTACATCGCTTTAAGCGGCATTGTAAAAGTGATCGCCGCCTTCGTGACATCATCCCATACATCTTCTATAAAGGGACTTGAGTCTAATTGGCACCAGAGGTGCCCTGAGACCTTATTCCGTCTGTGTGCATCATATGAAGGATAGGAAGACTCTACAACTTAAGAGCTAGCGATTTCACCCTTTCCAGTTGTCATCATCATTCCCATCTACATAGGCAACTTCATCAACATCTCCATAACCATCTCCAACACCATAAGCTTCATCTCAATTAGTTTAATTACTTGTAATTGAGATTACATTGTGATAATCGCCATTGTAAGACTCTCAATCATTCATCTTTACATAACTTTTTGTACAAATATCTATTGCTTGTGATTTGACCGTGATGTGCGTAGCCTCACATTCCTGTGTACGGGAAAATAGGGATTAAGGATTTATTTTGAGAGAACATTATTTCTATATTGTTGTGAAATTATCTTTGTCTCTTGTCTCTAACTGGATCCTATGGCTCGAAGATCAGAACAAGGAGAGAGAAAGTGCGGAGGTGAGAGGAAATCTATGCTGAAAGTCGATGACAGTAAGAATAGTACAATGGATGGAATAAAGTATTTGGAGTAATTATGGTGCAATTATTAAATGTCCAATGCATTGATCTATATATTCTTAATAACCATGGTAACCTTGAGAGTCCGATATGATAAAGGTTGGATGCTAGAACCTTAATGTGGCGGCAGTTAGTCATGGGGGTTATTATGACACATCTCCCACATAATATGTCCGTGAGCTATATGTAACAGCGTTTACCTGTGTCACATTGATTTATCTAATTTGTATCCCAAGCGTAAGTACACAGTAACAGGTGAAACCTTAACTCTAGTCTATTTCCTTATTATTGTTTTCGAACTGTGCGATAGTTGGTCCGGGAAACTGGAATGATTTGAGATAACAAGAACTTTCAGGTACTTCCTTGTTATGCTCAATTCACTTCCTAAATTCGATGAATGTTGGGGTCTCTAAGGAAGAAGGCTATAGCTACATCCCAAACCGGATCAAAGGTAACACACAACATACTAGGAAAGTGTGGCAAACATCTGCTAAGAACAAAACATGTCTTGAGATTACCAAGTTAACTTCAGTGCAACTAGATACATAACTTTAGAGAATACTAGGTACTACTAATATATACTCTAAACGCTGCCGTGCTCTCTCTCCTTGGTGGTGCACTTTCCTTGTTCAAGTTGTTGATATTGAAAATTTCCGATCGGGATGGGGTATGACAATGATTACACATTGTTATTTGTTAATCATTGTTGTTGACTCATCAATGTTGTTGATCTCAACTTGCTAGTTAGCCTCTATCTTTCTTTCTTTCATACTCCTCCTTCTCTCATTTAAGTGACTAGGCTGAGGAGAGGGATGATCTATTGTTTTTCCTTTCATTTTCTTTTTCTAGTTTGCCCTGCATGTAAGTGACAAAGCCCCTTTGCCAGCTACCAGGGCCAGATTGGCCCGTAATAATTGTCAAAGGGCTTTGATGAGATGGAAACGTGACAAAAGAGTATTCAAGTAACCTGTGAGACAAATTTAAAGGCAAAACTTAGCAGAGTAAAAACTAAGGGCAACCCACTTGGTAGGTTCCCCCTAAGGGAAAAAATGCAGTGGTTACTTCCAAAATAGTTCACAAAATTCTAAAAAAAATAAAATTTAAAAAGGTTCATGCATTTGTAAAAATCTTGAGTTTGGATCATGTCTAAATTAAAAAAAAATTAAAAAATTCAACATTATTCCCGAATTTATAATTTATTCTGATTTTTTAATGATTGATGAATTTAAAAAATGTTCCGATTTTTTTATCATGATTTAAATTTTATTCCCTTATTTCAAAGAATGTCCTAAGTTTAAAAAATGTTACAAATTGCAAAAAATCTTCATGAATTTCAAAAATACTGGACTTAAACTTTTTTATCAGTTCGTAAAATGTTCTAAATTTCACGAAATTATTCAATAATTTCAGGAAATTTTTATATTTCCCCATGAATTTGAAGAATGTTCTTGGATTCCAACAATGTTACTCAATTTGAAAAGTTTTTCCGATTTTAAAAATTCTTGTGAATTTAAAATAATGTTTGTGAATCCATAAAATCTTTCACAAATTTAAAAATAAAAGGAAAAAAGAAAAGAAAATAAGGGGAAAACCCAGGAAAACTAAAAAGGAAAAAACCTCGCTTTGAAAAGACTGACATAGGTCGGCAAACGAAGGTGTCCAAAACTCTTAGAGGGGCATACCCTTGGTCGCTATCTAGCCGCCCGAACTATGTCGCGCATACTGATTCATATTAAGTCTCGCGTCAATGTCTTCTGTGTACTTGTGTTTTCTGGGCCTACCTGTTTCATTGGGTTTTTCTTTCATCTGCTAGCTCATTCTCTCGCCCGTAGAAGAAGCTCACTCTCTACAGAGTTTCATTTTATTTATTTTATTTTTTATCTACTATTTGTACTAGTTTTCATTGGTTTTTTTCAGTTATATGATTAATATTTTTTATCAAATATAAGTTTGATGTCTAATAATTTCATATGTATTGTATATTTTAATATACATCTGAAATGTTTTTCATATATATTTTGAACCGTTTTTTAAATACATGATTATCATTGTTTCTCAAATATATGTTTGATGTCTACCTTTTCATATAGATTGTACATTTTTTTTGTATACACAGCGAATATTTCTTTACAGATGTTTGACATGATTTAGAAACATGATTAACAGTTTTTCAAATATATATTTTTGATGCCTACTTTTTGCACACATTGTGCATTTTCTGATACATCTGAAACATTATTTCTATACACGGCTACATTTTTTAAATATATGATTAAGAGTTTTATTTAAAATATATTCTTTGATGTCTACTTTTTTCATACAAGTTGTATATATTAGAATCCTTTATTTACACACGTTTTAACTCTTTTAAATAATTGACTGGCATTTTTCAGATAGATGCTTTTGATTTTTTTATCATGTTTTGAACATTTTTGTACAATTTACGTTAACATTTTTAAATGTAGCTAATTTTGTTTTAATACTGTCAGCAATTATGCAAACAATTTTTTACACTGTGTTAACATTTTTCAAATTTAAGATTTAAAAAATGAAGTGAATATAAGTTTGGAAATATATGTATTTAGACCATCTTAAAAAATATAAATTAAAAGAGAATAGATGAATGGAAAATCGAAGCCTACGCTCGGTCTCATGACTGGGCCTTCCGAGTTGTGTGTTCATCGACATGAGGCTGCACTAGGTCTCGCATTAAGCAAGATATAGAGCGTGTTTGGATCGTGTCCTAGTTAGAATATGTCTGGCCTGTAGGGTGCCTGGGATGTGCCTGGAGTTTGTTTGCTTGCTACCCTGGAGAAATGCATACGTGCTGGCCTGGTTCCTTGGAACTGTACTTAGCCTGGACTGCTTACCCAGGCATGTGGCTTAGCCTTGACCAGGAGTCTAGAACTGGTAGCAAATTAAAAAGGAAGCCTCTGGAACAATCTGGCGTGGCTGCTGCCGGCGTCGTTCATCCCCATGCTTCCGCTCAGTCCGACCACCAATCACCACCACGCTCTCCTCACCTTATCTCTCCTCTTTCTCAAGATATCATTAGTTTTTACACATGAGATTACTTGCGCATGGGTCAACCACAACAGGTGCTTTGTAAAAAAAAGCATCTTGATGTTCCGTGCAATGCACGGGCATCTTTTGCTAGTAGAATTAAATTACAACAGACCACTTGATTTGGTGGCGTGCAGTAATCTGCCACATGAAGTATCGTCCACATATAGTAATTTCGAAAGCTTAACACTGGGCCTTTGGTGCGTTTAAAGCATCCACCATTCTCCGTTGGCAAGGACTGTATCCATCTCTCTCTTTTTTGAGAAATATTTTTTTGTAAAAAAGATTATTTTTTTTTGCGAAACATAAAAAAAAGATCTGATTGATCTAATTCTCGTCAGATGGCGAATCAACTTCCAGGCTTAATGACTTATGTATGATAGAAAAAACTTTCAAGCTTATGACCTTTTTTCAGTAAAAAAGAAAAAGAGAGCATAAGAAATTTACAAAAAAAAAACACTTCTAAACTTATGTACACAGATGTTGCATTCTTCACGAACAAAAAAAAAAAGGTGTTGCATTCTTCACTCTGCAGCAAATGACAAGACTAGGATTCTAATCAATAAGGGCCGAATACGCCTGAGAATCCACTACCAACCATCGATCCTATTGGGCCCTGTATCGTCCCTAACCGCTATACATTATGCATGGGAAAATCATCACTAGACCATGCACTCTTCTGTCTGAGTCTGACTGCATATTCCTCCATTTCCAGTATCACGACTTGCGGCATTATTGGGGCAATTGCTCACTACTTGTACACTTTGACCAAGCGATGAATCATTGGCCTCTTGAATCCTGCGTTGCCAATCAAATAGCATCATGGATAGACTGATAATGTCAGAGACACAATTAGGCGTAAGTAGATACTGTACGTATTACGTAGTCCGCGTCCGATAGGGTTATATCGACGGATCAACATAATTCGCATCTCACATTCACGTACGTAGTGGTAGCATCTGGCGGCGGGGGCTGATCATGATTAGTCGCCTGTTGCAGCAGGAGATGCGCGTTGATGAAGAGCAGAAGCACGCAGTAAGAGTCGACGACGTCCTGCATGTCGCGTAGCCGGATTGCCATGCTCCTGCCGCTCCGGACGCGGCGCCAGAGCGTGCTCCGGTGGTAGGAGTCGACGAGGCCGGCCGCGTCGACTAGCGCCTGCACCACGGGGCCTCCCAGCTCCGAGCAGAGCAGCGCGGCCCCGCAGCTCGTCGGCCACTTGAGCAGCGCGTGGAGCCTGCGGCTGCATCGCTCCAGCTTGGCGCACTCCCGCCTGCTCTGCGGGATGCGCATGAGGCTCGCGCCCGCGGCGACGAGCATCACGGCGTGCAGGCCGGACATCTGCGCCAGGTTGGCGGCCTTCGCCAGGACGTCCCACAGCGCCGCCACCATCCCCATCCTCCTTCCTCTCCTTGTCGATCGATCACCCTGCTTGTACTCGCACGGTCCTATGTCGCAGGCGTCTGTCTGGCCGGTCCTGTGAAAGAGTGGTACCAATTTATACCATTCTATGTACGATCCGCATCCGACGGTATCGTACAGGTAACACCATCTGTGGTGGCCGCCCAGACGACCGGGTTAACACATGGGATGGGATGGGATGGGACATTCGACAAACGCGGTTAGAAGGTTATTGATTAGGACATCAACATCTCGAGACACTAATTTGGTTAAGGAAATATCCGAACCTTTCGTAGTACGAAAAGGGAATTGTGAGTGCGCCGGTGTCGAGGGCAAAGCAATGCTACTCTTACGTACAGATTCTACAAAAAGTTTAACGTGTTAGAGCATCTCCAACAGACGCCCCAAACGACACGCGCGCGGGGCAAACGCAACTTTTAGCGCGCGCGGGGCGGTTTGCCGCGCTCCAGCGGCCGCGGGAAACAAGCGCACGCGGGAACCGTTTGCGCGCGCGCGCGAAAAGGCGCCAGCTCGCGCGCAAGATTTGGCGCACCGCTTCGCGCGCGCCACGCGCCTTCTTCACACATATCTCTTCCCCTCTCCCTCTCCCTCTCTGCCACGCGCCGCTCCAGCGCCCCGCCACCGACGCGCCGCTCCAACGCCCCGCCACCGCTCCAGCGCCCCGCCACCGCCGCGCCGCCATGCCGCCGCGCCGCCGAGGGGCGTCCGGCTACAGCGGCGTCCGCCTGCGGCCCAACGGCAGCTACACCATGGAGATACGCTCCGGCGAACTTCGGCTCACCCTCGGCACGTACGGGACGGCGCGACAGGCCGCCCGCGCGTACGACGCGGCGGCGTGGCGCCTAGGCCGGCCGCACGGCCAGATGAACTTCCAAGATGTCTACACGCTCGAGCAAGCGCTCAACCTCGCCCCTCTGCCTCGTCTGAACACGGCGGAAGACGAGCGGGTCATGGCGGACTGGCGCCAGCGCCACCCGGAGGACGTCGCCTACGAGCAGGCCTACTGGGCAAGGCGCCGCGAGGAGGCCACGTGAAGGCGCCCCGCGACGCGGTTGGACAGGCGTCGGTGGAAGGCGTTGGCGAATGCGCAGTCCGACCTCGTTGCAGCAGGTGGGCGGTCGTTCTTCACGCCGAATGATGAGCGGTGGCTGGACAACTGGCTAACTACCTCGGACGACACCGCCGAGGATGATAGTGGTGATGATGATAACAACTTAGAGTAGTTTTTTTATTAATGCAATCTATATTTATTGTTTGTCGTTTTTATTTTATGCAATCTATGTTTCGGATGTAAAATACCTTTGTATCGTTTAATCTATGCAATCTATGTAGTTTTTTAATAAAATTTCTACTTTCAAAAATGCATACATTTCTAGTCGCGCGCGCTGCTGGAGCGGCGCGCGCGCGCTGCATTTTAGCGCTGCTGCTGGAGCGGGCGCAGCGCGCCGCGCCAAACCAGACGATGGGCGCGCGTTAAAGCTGTTTTTTGCGCGCGCCACGTTCGGCGTATGTTGGAGATGCTCTTAATTCATTTTGGGGTTTTGCTAGACCCACGTAAGATTACTTAAAACTTTTACGCAAAAGCAAACGTGGAGCGCTGGGGTTGGAGGACTTGGGGGAGGAAAGGGCCCACCTCGTGAAAATGGGTGGAGTTAAGAAGTTTACGTAAGTTTTCTTTACACTAGTAGAAAAACGCCCATTCGTGCCGGTTCGTAAGGGCCTTTAGTCCCGGTATTGAAATCGGACTAAAGGGTCGTCACTAAAGGGCCCCTCTAGTCCCGGTTCTTATACGAACCCGGACTAAAGGCCCTCCACATGGTCGCTGTCTGGAGCTCCACCTTTAGTCCCGGTTGGTAACATTTTTTATTTTTACGAATTTTTTTTACGATTTTTTTGAATTTTTATTTTATTTTCTTTTTGATTTTTAAATTTCTGAATTCTTTAACCTCTAACTCTAATCACCACTCATCACTACTTTCTTTAACCTCTAACCTCTAATCACCCCTCATCATTTCAAATCATCTAACTTTCCGGCCGGTCACACATCCTCTCACTACTCTAGCCTGAACACGCTTAACTTACGGATTCTATTCCCCCTCGTTTTCAAGTCTGCACTTGTTGTTTTTCTGACAATAGTAAGATGTTAATCCTATTAACCTTCAGGAGTTTAGCTTGAGCATGAAGTCACACGTTTCACTGTTTGAGTTTGAAAATATTATTCTAAAAAAACAATAATTATTTAGTAACACTAATATTTCTTCAATAATTAGTTTGACCATAGTTTGACCACAGTTTGACCAGATTTGACAAAAATTCAAAATACTGAAAATAATTATTTAGTAACACTATATTCTTGGATAATTATTTAGTACCACTAATACTTCTTGAATAAGTAGTTTGACCATAGTTTGACCAGATTTAACCAAAATTCAAAAAAAACTGAATTTTGAGCATAATTTTTTTCCTTTTAGAATTTGAGGATTCTAAAAAATTGCAAACAGGCCTACGGCCGTCAAAATCGGATGCGGATTTTTGTGCTGATTTTTTGATATATTATGCGTTTTTTTGACATCGTATGCAAAAGATATGCCTGTTTTACTTTTTCATAACACTTTTTTGCAAAACATCTCCAAAATTAAGTTTTTTAGTTTTCCTAACTAATAGATGCAGTGACATAACTACATCTCGAAGGATTTTAATTTTTGAAGTTTTTATCATTTTCTTTTGCTTTTTACAAAACTGCAAAAGGCGATGGGGGGGTAGAGTTTGAAAATGGGACATTTAGTCCCGGTTTGAGATACGAACCGGGGCTAAATGGCATTGCACCCTTTAGTCCCGGTTCATGTCTCAAACCGGGACTAAAGGGCTCATTTAAACCAGGACTAATGCCTTTAGCCGCACGAACCGGGACCAATGCTCACATTAGTCCCGGTTTGTGATTGAACCGGGACTAATGGGCTTATCTGGCCCGGACGTATGCCCTGTTTTCTACTAGTGTTAGGCTCTTCGTAGATGTAGTATTATTGTTAATTTTGTGGCAGTTAGCTAAAATCAGGGAAGCAGATAAATATCAGAATGCACTACGGAATGATTTTGAGAAAAAATTAACTAGGGAATGTTCCCTCTTAGGGAGGTTCCAAAGAACGCCCCCAAAGTCGTCTGATCATGATCGAATGAACATCAATCTTTTGTGAAACATGGCAATTTTTCTGATTTTCAAATGCGCTACATGATAGTTTTCGCCTCCGATCATGCCAATTCTTCTGATTTTTAAATGCGCTAACATGACATTTTTCGCCTCCGAACGTGCCAATTCTTCTGATTTTTAAATGCGCTACATGACGGTTTTCCCCTCCGAACATGGCAATTCTTATAAAAATTGCCATGACAACTTTAGTTTTTTTTTTAGAAAAGGAGGATGACCTCCGGCTTCTGCATCTGGGCGATGCATACGGCCTCTTTATTGATTATTCTCACAAGACCTTACAAAGTCATATAACAATAAAACCAGTGACGAATCTAGCAGGACATTGGAGGGTAGGCTTAAAACACAAATTTCCCAAGTCTAATTAGCAAATGCATTGCAGCTGTTGCATGTAAAGCACCAGAATATATTTGTAAGTGGTATGTTTAGATTAAATAGGATTTTGGAGGGTAGGCTTAAGCCTATTGAAGCCTCCCTGGTGGAATCGCCACTGAGTAAAACTAAAGCCGCCGTCTAAGCAACAAACTATCGCTACACCTATCCAGTTGATGAAGGGGTGCAGATAGCATGGGCCTAATACCAAACAGACATCGCAGCCAAGCCTAACATCTAAGACCTGAGACCCCAACCTAGCCACTTGCCTAGTCTGGGGCACACACTGGTCCGGCGTGCTCTCAGAGGTCGCCGCCGCCAACTGCCACCGCTCCATCTTCAGAACTGTACTGATGCATGAACCTTGCTCGGTCTAGCTATTGTCGACGCCACCACGGCGCCCAACGACACCTCCTCCTTGCGCGCAAATAGCTGAGCACATCGCGGTTGCCACTGATACACCTCAGCGCCATGCTGCCAAGTACCACCAGCCGACACAGCTTGAAGTCCTTGGAAGATCTGTCGTGCGTAGCACCTGCCGACCAGGCATGACAAAGCGTAGCACCTGTCGGTCAGGCATGACTTGACATCTCCACCGAAGCTCCGTGCAAAACGAAGCCGCTCCACCTCCTGCCTCTGACTTCCAGCGCTACTCCGCAAGCGATGCTCCCAAGAGAGAAACGACACCGCAGTGCCGCCATCGTCCGATCTGGAACATAGATCCTAGGGTTTCCCCCGGAGCAGCACGAGTGGGTCGACAGTAGTTACACGATGATGCCTCCATCAAGGTAACGGCGAGAACGCCGCCATCGCCTGCCGTCGGCTCGGTTTTCACCGGCAACCATGTCTCCCCTACTCGCAGCCAGGACAAGATGATGGATCTCGAGATCCGATCACCAAGCCTCTGGCCGGCCATCTCTGGAAGAAGATGACCACCACGTCCACCAGCGTCACCATGCCGGGCACGCATCGCCGCCGGCACCTCTATGGTGCCTAGAGGCCGACAAGCCCCCACGAACACCACCAGTTCCAGATCGGATCGGGGTCAAGGGCCCCAAGCCGCAGCTGCTGTGGAGGCAGCACCACTGGACGGTGCCCTGCCCTCCACCCCGTCGTAGGACCGAGTCATCGCCGGAGCTCCGCCGTGCCACGCCGCCAAGCCGCCGCCGGAAGAACTCGTGCCGCCGCCAAGGGAGAGAGAGACACGCCAGGGAGAGGCCCCGCCGCCGCCGGCACTGCCTGGGCTTTGCCCGGCTGTGTCCCTCGGCGGCGGCGAGGGAGGGAGGAAGGGTGTTTGAGGGCCGGCGGCGGAGGGAGCTAGAGTTGCCCCGAGTTGCCTCAGAGAGGGACGCAGGGGACGGGAGGGATCTTCTCTATGTCGGAAGTCTGGGTGTCATCATGACAACTTTAGTTGATTTCGCATGGCAAGTTTGATGTTCGACGAGGAAAACACTTCAAGAGAATATTCCCCGGATATTGTTCGTCGCAGTACAGGGCTCAGGGCCATGTCGGCTTCATCTCATATTTGAATATGTTGCTCTCTTATGGCTTCTGGTAGAGTAACATAATCTCTAATGTTGTCATGTGGTCTATGTGAAACTCAGAATGACTTGTGCTTCGGTAGATGCACGTTGTACTTTACATGTATATTGGTATCGACTGGCGAAGAGATAGCGATGGCGTTCACTATGGCCCAATGCATCCCTGTTTATAGTTATATTGGCGCCGGACCACCAGGATTCAAGTTTTAGACTTGACACTGACGCTCACTTTTTTCTGGATTTATTTCAGACATTAAATCGATGTTCGTTCAGTGAGAGAAGACGTTCTGGTCAAGTACAAAGCGCCTATGGTAAGTTGTCAATCTCAAGATGTCGTGTCGGCTCAGTATCTCAGAAGTGTTCGTCGGGTTATGGTATGTGTGTATGTGTTCATATATGTAAGTATATGTGTGCGTTTGTGAGCATCTTGATCAGTGCTTATTAACCCTTGGGGGGAAACCAGTCGCAGCCCCAATGTTTCGACGGTGAAGAAGACTAAAATGGCCGCGAACTCGAAGGCTGTGTCTAGATGCAGTCATGCAGATGGTTCCCATGCCGGACATCTTTGCTCGTTGCATTCCCACTCCTGCGTGTCAAGGAAGGTTTTTTTTTTGAAACGGAGGCAAAAGTTTTGCCTCGTCGATTAATTAAGAAGAAGATAATTGCCCAATTAATTATGGAAAACCGGGCAAAAACCAATACAAATACGTCACATGTGAACTACTCACAAAGTATGGAACACCACATCCGCACGATCGATCCAATAGACATAACCAACGCACAACAAACCCTCCCACTTTTAAAACACAATGGAACACCCAACATGAACACCTCGATTGAAGACAACGGACACCACCATGGGGACGGTCGAAGACATTTGAGATCATCCATTTAAGCAGCGGCGGACGCCTTTCCTACGGCGCCACACTTCTTGCCTATGCTCCTAAGAGCTTTTTCCACCTTCTTGATTTTGCCCGTTGTAGCCTTGTTCGTTAGGATGCAAGCAATCGCCTTGCCAGATCCTGGGCTAGCCACTTCCAAACTAGCAAGCAAGTCATAGATCTCTTTCGCAAACAGAGCCTCAGAATTAGTTGTCGACACACTTGCTCTATCAACCTCATCACCCACAGACACCACTTGCCCAATGTTCTTCTCAGGTTTCTCCTTCATCACGCCAGTAACAGTCTTGCTAGATATAGGGTGATCAGACGCCCATTTGTCAAAGAAATTGTAGAACTCATTGTAGTTTTTGGTGTAGTTCTCATCAACTAAGCAACTGCCACTAGCACGCATCAAGACAGCGGCCGCATCAACCTCCTTAACTTTAGGCATCACCGATCTGATGGGTCTAGTCATAGGCAAGGTGGAAAGATTCTCATCACAGCAACTCGCACGAGCGTCTGCAAGACCCAAGTCCAAGATGGGCACACCATCCAGCACCTCCGTTGGCACTTGGCTAAGCTCCAAGGTGGTTGGAGCAGGAGCTGTTGGGGAACGTAGTAATTTCAAAAAATTTCCTACGCACACGCAAGATCATGGTGATGGCATAGCAACGAGAGGGGAGAGTGTTCGTCCACGTACCCTCGTAGACCGTAAGCGGAAGCGTTAGCACAACGCAGTTGATGTAGTCGTACATCTTCACGATCCGACCGATCCAAGCACTGAACGTACGGAGCCTCCGAGTTCAGCACACGTTCAGCTCGATGACGATCTCCGGCCTCCGATCCAGCCGAACTCCGGAGATGAGTTCCGTCAGCACGACAGCGTGGTGACGATGATGATGTTCTACCGGCGCAGGGCTTCGCCTAACCTCCGCGACGATATGACCGAAGTGGAATATGGTGGAGGGGGGCACCGCACACGGCTAAGGAACGATCCGTAGATCAACTTGTGTGTCTATGGGGTGCCCCCCGCCCCCGTATATAAAGGAGCAAGGGGGGGAGGCCGGCCGGCCCCTTGGGCGCGCCAAGGGAGGAGGAATCCTCCTCCTAGTAGGAGTAGGACTCCTCCTTTCCTACTCCTACTAGGAGGGGGAAGGAAGGGGGAGAGGGGGGAAGGAAAGGGGGCGCCGCCCCCCCTCCTAGTACAATTCGGACCAGAGGGAGAGGGGGCGCGCGGCCCACCCTGGCCGCCCCTCTCTCTTCCCACCAAGGCCCATGTGGCCCATTAACTCTCCCGGGGGGTTCCGGTAAACCCCCCCGGCACTCCGGTTTTCTCCGAAATCACACGGAACACTTCCGGTGTCCGAATATAGTCGTCCAATATATCAATCTTTATGTCTCGACCATTTCGAGACTCCTCGTCATGTCCGTGATCACATCCGGGACTCCGAACAAACTTCGGTACATCAAAACTTATAAACTCATAATAAAACTGTCATCGTAACGTTAAGCGTGCGGACCCTACGGGTTCGAGAACTATGTAGACATGGCCTAGAACCATTCTCGGTCAATAACCAATAGCGGGACCTGGATGCCCATATTGGTTCCTACATATTCTACGAAGATCTTTATCGGTCAAACCGCATAACAACATACGTTGTTCCCTTTGTCATCGGTATGTTACTTGCCCGAGATTTGATCGTCGGTATCCAATACCTAGTTCAATCTCGTTACCGGCAAGTCTCTTTACTCGTTCCGTAATACATCATCTCATAACTAACTCATTAGTTACAATGCTTGCAAGGCTTAGATGATGAGTATTACCGAGAGGGCCCAGAGATACCTCTCCGACAATCGGAGTGACAAAACCTAATCTCGAATTATGCCAACCCAACATGTACCTCCGGAAACACCTGTAGAGCACCTTTATAATCACCCAGTTACGTTGTGACGTTTGGTAGCACACAAAGTGTTCTTTCGGTAAACGGGAGTTGCACAATCTCATAGTTGCAGGAACTTTGTATAAGTCATGAAGAAAGCAATAGCAGTATACTAAACGATCAAGTGCTAGGCTAACGGAATGGGTCATGTCAATCACATCATTCTCCTAATGATGTGATCCCACTAATCAAATGACAACACATGTCTATGGTTAGGAAACATAACCATCTTTGATTAATGAGCTAGTCAAGTAGAGGCATACTAGTGACTATAGTTTTTGTCTATGTATTCACACATGTATCATGTTTCCGGTTAATACAATTCTAGCATAAATAATAAACATTTATCATGATATGAGGAAATAAATAATAACTTTATTATTGCCTCTAGGGCATATTTCCTTCAGTCTCCCACTTGCACTAGAGTCAATAATCTAGATTACATAGTAATGATTCTAACACCCATGGAGTCTTGGTGCTGATCATGTTTTGCTCGTGAGAGAGGCTTAGTCAACGGGTCTGCAACATTCAGATCCATATGTATCTTGCAAATCTCTATGTCTCCCACTTGGACTTGGTCCCGAATGGAATTGAAGCGTCTCTTGATGTGCTTGGTCCTCTTGTGAAATCTGGATTCCTTTGCCAAGGCAATTGCACCAGTATTGTCACAGAAGATCTTCATTGGTCCCGATGCACTAGGTATGACACCTAGATCGGAAATGAACTCCTTCATCCAGACTCCTTCATTTGCTGCTTCAGAAGCAGCTATGTACTCCGCTTCACATGTAGATCCCGCTACGACGCTTTGTTTAGAACTGCACCAACTTACAACTCCACCGATTAATATAAACACGTATCCGGTTTGCGATTTAGAATCGTCCAGATCAGTGTTAAAGCTTGCATCGACGTAACCACTTACGACTAGCTCTTTGTCACCTCCATATACGAGAAACATATCCTTAGTCCTTTTCATGTATTTCAGGATGTTCTTGACCGCTGTCCAGTGATCCACTCCTGGATTACTTTGGTACCTTCCTGCCAAGCTTATTGCTAAGCATACGTCAGGTCTGGTACACAACATTGCATACATGATAGAGCCTATGGCTGAAGCATAGGGAACATTTTTCATTTTCTCTCTATCTTCTGCTGTGGTTGGGCATTGAGTTTGACTCAACTTCACACCTTGTAGCACAGGCAAGAATCCTTTCTTTGCCTGATCCATTTTGAACTTTTTCAAAATTTTGTCAAGGTATGTGCTTTGTGAAAGTCCTATTAAGTGTCTTGATCTATCTCTATAGATCTTGATGCCCAATATGTAAGCAGCTTCACCGAGGTATTTCATTGAAAAAATTTTATTCAAGTATCCTTTTATGCTATCCAGAAATTCTATATCATTTCCAATTAATAATATGTCATCTACATATAAAACTAGAAATGCTACAGAGCTCCCACTCACTTTCTTGTAAATACAGGCTTCTCCAAAAGTCTGTATAAAACCATATGCTTTGATCACACTATCAAAGCGTTTATTCCAACTCCGAGATGCTTGCACCAGTCCATAAATGGAACGCTGGAGCTTGCACACTTTGTCAGCACATTTTGGATCAACAAAACCTTCCGGCTGCATCATATACAACTCTTCTTCTAGAAATCCATTCAAGAATGCAGTCTTGACATCCATTTGCCAAATTTCATAATCATGAAATGCAGCAATAGCTAACATGATTCGGACAGACTTAAGCATCGCTACGGGTGAGAAAGTCTCATCGTAGTCAACCCCTTGAACTTGTCGAAAACCTTTTGCAACAAGTCGAGCTTTATAGACAGTTACATTACCATCAGCGTCAGTCTTCTTCTTAAAGATCCATTTATTCTCAATGGCTTGCCGATCATCGGGCAAGTCAACCAAAGTCCATACTTTGTTTTCATACATGGATCCCATCTCAGATTTCATGGCCTCTAGCCATTTTGCGGAATCTGGGCTCATCATCGCTTCCTCATAGTTCGTAGGTTCATCATGGTCAAGTAACATGACTTCTAGAATAAGATTACCGTACCACTCTGGTGCGGATCTTACTCTGGTAGACCTACGAGGTTCAGTAGAAACTTGATCTGAAGTTTCATGATCAATATCATTAGCTTCCTCACTAATTGGTGTAGTTGTCACAGGACCGGTTCTTGTGATGAACTACTTTCCAATAAGGGAGTAGATATAGTTATCTCATCAAGTTCTACTTTCCTCCCACTCACTTCTTTCGAGAGAAACTCCTTCTCTAGAAAGGATCCATTCTTAGCAACGAATGCCTTGCCTTCGGATCTGTGATAGAAGGTGTACCCAACAGTCTCTTTTGGGTATCCTATGAAGACACATTTCTCCGATTTGGGTTCGAGCTTATCTGGTTGATGTTTCTTCACATAAGCATCGCAGCCCCAAACTTTAAGAAACGACAACTTTGGTTTCTTGCCAAACCACAGTTCATAAGGCGCCGTCTCAACGGATTTTGATGGTGCCCTATTTAACGTGAATGCGGCCGTCTCTAAAGCATAACCCCAAAACGATAGCGGTAAATCGGTAAGAGACATCATAGTGAAGGAAATATGCCCTAGAGGCAATAATAAAGTTATTATTTATTTCCTCATATCATGATAAATGTTTATTATTCATGCTAGAATTGTATTAACCGGAAACATAATACATGTGTGAATACATAGACAAAACTATGGTCACTAGTATGCCTCTACTTGACTAGCTCATTAATCAAAGATGGTCATGTTTCCTGACCATAGACATGTGTTGTCATTTGATTAGTGGGATCACATCATTAGAAGAATGATGTGATTGACATGACCCATTCTGTTAGCCTAGCACTTGATCGTTTAGTATACTGCTATAGCTTTCTTCATGACTTATACAAAGTTCCTGCAACTATGAGATTGTGCAACTCCCGTGTACCGGAAGAACACTTTGTGTGCTACCAAACGTCACAACGTAACTGGGTGATTATAAAGGTGCTCTACAGGTGTTTCCGAAGGTTCATGTTGAGTTGGCATAATTCGAGATTAGGATTTGTCACTCTGATTGTCAGTGAGGCATCTCTGGGCCCTCTCGGTAATACTCATCACTTAAGCCTTGCAAGCATGTAACTAATGAGTTAGTTATGAGATGACGTATTACAGAACGAGTAAAGAGACTTGCCGGTAACGAGATTGAACTAGGTATTGGATACCGACGATCAAATCTCGGGCAAGTAACATACCGATGACAAAGGGAACAAAGTATGTTGTTATGCGGTTTGACCGATAAAGATCTTCGTAGAATATGTAGGAACCAATATGGACATCCAGGTCCCGCTATTGGTTATTGACTAGACACGTGTCTCGGTCATGTCTACATTGTTCTCGAACCGTAGGGTCCGCACGCTTAAGGTTTCGATGACAGTTATATTATGAGTTTATGTATTTTGATGTACCGAAGGTTGTTCGGAGTCCCGGATGTGATCACGGACATGACGAGGAGTCTCGAAATGGTCGAGACATAAAGATTGATATATTGGACGGATATATTTGGACACCGGAAAGGTTCCGGGAGAGTTTGGGAATATACCGGAGCTCCAGGAGGTTACCGGAACCCCCCGGTAAGTATATGGGCCTTATTGGGCCCAAGTGGGAGGAAAGGAGAAGGAGCAAAGGAGGGGGGCGCGCCCCCCCAAGCCCAATCCGAATTGGGGAGGGGGGCCGCCCCCCCCCCTTTCCTTTCTCCTTCCCCCTCTTCCTTCCTACTACTAGTACTCCTTCCTTCCCCCTCCAACATGTATTAGGAAAAAGAGGGGAAACCTACTTGGAGTAGGTTTCCTCCTCCCTATGGCGCGCCCCCCCTTGGGCCGGCCACCTCCTCCCTCCCTCCTTTATATACGGGGGTAGGGGGGCACCCTAGAACACACAAGTTGATCATTGATCGTTCCTTAGCCGTGTGCGGTGCCCCCCTCCACGATATTACACCTCGGTCATATTGTAGCGGTGCTTAGGCGAAGCCCTGCGACAGGAGAACATCAAGATCGTCACCACGCCGTCGTGCTGACGGAACTCCCCCTCGACGCCTCTACTGGATTGGAGAACGAGGGTGCGTCATCGAGCTGTACGTGTGTCAAGAACTCGGAGGTGCCGGAGTAACGGTGCTTGGATCGGTCGGACCGGGAGGACGTACGACTACTTCCTCTACGTTGCGTCAACGCTTCCGCTTCGGTCTACGAGGGTACGTAGACAACACTCTCCCCTCGTTGCTATATCATCACCATGATCTTGCGTGTGCGTAGGAAATTTTTTGAAATTACTACGTTCCCCAACAGTGGCATCCGAGCCTAGGTTTTATGCGTTGATGTTATATGCACGAGTAGAACACAAGTGAGTTGTGGATGATATAAGTCATACTGCCTACCAGCATGTCATACTTTGGTTCAACGGTATTGTTGGATGAAGCGGCCCGGACCGACATTACGCGTACGCTTACGCGAGAATGGTTTTACCGCCGTGCTTTGCACACAGGTGACTAGCGGGTGTCTGTTTCTCCAACTTTAGTTGAACCGAGTGTGGCTACGCCCGGTCCTTGTGAAGGTTAAAACGGAGTCTATTTGACAAACTATCGTTGTGGTTTTGATGCGTAGGTAAGAACGGTTCTTGCTAAGCCCGTAGCAGCCACGTAAAATTTGCAACAACAAAGTAGAGGACGTCTAACTTGTTTTTCAGGGCATGTTGTGATGTGATATGGCCAAGACCATGATGCTATATTTTATTGTATGAGATGATCATGTTTTGTAACCGAAGTTATCGGCAACTGGCAGGAGCCATATGGTTGTCGCTTTATTGTATGAAATGCAAACGCCCTGTAATTGCTTTACTTTATCACTAAGCGGTAGCGATAGTCGTAGAAGCAATAGATGGCGTAAACGACAACGATGCTACGATGGAGATCAAGGTGTCGCGCCGGTGACGATGGTGATCACGACGGTGCTTCGGAGATGGAGATCACAAGCACAAGATGATGATGGCCATATCATATCACTTATATTGATTGCATGTGATGTTTATCCTTTATGCATCTTATCTTGCTTTGATTGACGGTAGCATTTTAAGATGATCTCTCACTAAAATTATCAAGAAGTGTTCTCCCTGAGTATGCACCGTTGCCAAAGTTCGTCGTGCCGAGACACCACGTGATGATCGGGTGTGATAAGCTCTACGTCCATCTACAACGGGTGCAAGCCAGTTTTGCACACGTAGAATACTCAGGTTAAACTTGACGAGCCTACCATATGCAGATATGGCCTCGGAACACGGAGACCGAAAGGTCGAGCGTGAATCATATAGTAGATATGATCAACATAATGATGTTCACCATTGAAAACTACTCCATCTCACGTGATGATCGGTTATGGTTTAGTTGATTTGGATCACGTGATCACTTAGATGACTAGAGAGATGTCTGTCTAAGTGGGAGTTCTTAAGTAATATGATTAATTGAACTTAAATTTATCATGAACTTAGTACCTGATAGTATCATTGCTTGTCTATGTTTGTTTGTAGATAGATGGCTCGTGCTGTTGTTCCGTTGAATTTTAATGCGTTCCTTGAGAAAGCAAAGTTGAAAGATGATGGTAGCAATTACATGGACTGGGTCCGTAACCTGAGGATTATCCTCATTGCTGCACAGAAGAGTTACGTCCTGGAAGCACCGCTAGGTGCCAGGCCTGCTGCTGATGCAACTGACGACATTAAGAACGTCTGGCAGAGCAAAGCTGATGACTACTCTATAGTTCAGTGTGCCATGCTTTACGGCTTAGAACCGGGTCTTCAACGACGTTTTGAACGTCATGGAGCAAATGAGATGTTCCAGGAGTTGAAGTTAATATTTCAAGCAAATGCCCGGATTGAGAGATATGAAGTCTCCAATAAGTTCTACAGCTGCAAGATGGAGGAGAATAGTTCTGTCAGTGAACATATACTCAGAATGTCTGGGTATAACAATCACTTGATTCAACTGGGAGTTAATCTTCCTGATGATAGTGTCATTGACAGAATTCTTCAATCACTGCCACCAAGCTACAAGAGCTTTGTGATGAACTATAATATGCAAGGGATGAACAAGACTATTCCCGAGCTCTTCGCGATGCTGAAAGCCGCGGAGGTAGAAATCAAGAAGGAGCATCAAGTGTTGATGGTCAACAAGACCACTAGTTTTAAGAAGAAGGGCAAAGGGAAGAAGAAGGGGAACTTCAAAAAGAACAGCAAGCAAGTTGCTGCTCAAGAGAAGAAACCCAAGTCTGGACCTAAGCCTGAAACTGAGTGCTTCTACTGCAAGCAGACTGGTCACTGGAAGCGGAACTGCCCCAAGTATTTGGCGGATAAGAAGGATGGCAAAGTGAACAAAGGTATATGTGATATACATGTTATTGATGTGTACCTAACTAGAGCTCGTAGTAGCACCTAGGTATTTGATACTGGTTCTGTTGCTAATATTTGCAACTCGAAACAGGGACTACGGAATAAGCGAGCACTGGCCAAGGACGAGGTGACGATGCGCATGGGAAACGGTTCCAAAGTCGATGTGATCGCCGTCGGCACGCTACCTCTACATCTACCATCGGGATTAGTTTTAGACCTAAATAATTGTTATTTGGTGCCTGCGTTGAGCATGAACATTATATCTGGATCTTGTTTGATGCGAGACGGTTATTCATTTAAATCAGAGAATAATGGTTGTTCTATTTATATGAGTAATATCTTTTATGGTCATGCACCCTTGAAGAGTGGTCTATTTTTATTGAATCTCGATAGTAGTGATACACATATTCATAATGTTGAAGCCAAAAGATGCAGAGTTGATAATGATAGTGCAACTTATTTGTGGCACTGCCGTTTAGGTCATATCGGTGTAAAACGCATGAAGAAACTCCATACTGATTGACTTCTGAAATCACTTGATTATGAATCACTTGGTACTTGCGAACCGTGCCTCAAGGGCAAGATGACTAAAACACCGTTCTCCGGAACTATGGAGAGAGCAACAGATTTGTTGGAAATCATACATACAGATGTATGTGGCCCGATGAATGTTGAAGCTCGTGGCGGATATCGTTATTTTCTCACCTTCACAGATGATTTAAGCAGATATGGGTATATCTACTTAATGAAACACAAGTCTGAAACATTTGAAAAGTTCAAAGAATTTCAGAGTGAAGTGGAAAATCATCGTAACAAGAAAATAAAATTTCTACGATCTGATCGTGGAGGAGAATATTTGAGTTACGAGTTTGGTTTACATTTGAAACAATGTGGAATAGTTTCGCAACTCACGCCACCTGGAACACCACAAAGAAATGGTGTGTCCGAACGTCGTAATCGTACTTTACTTGATATGGTGCGATCTAGGATGTCTCTTACCGATTTACCGCTATCACTTTGGGGTTATGCTTTAGAGACGGCCGCATTCACGTTAAATAGGGCACCATCAAAATCCGTTGAGACGACGCCTTATGAACTGTGGTTTGGCAAGAAACCAAAGTTGTCGTTTCTTAAAGTTTGGGGCTGCGATGCTTATGTGAAGAAACTTCAACCAGATAAGCTCGAACCCAAATCGGAGAAATGTGTCTTCATAGGATACCCAAAGGAAACTGTTGGGTACACCTTCTATCACAGATCCGAAGGCAAAACATTCGTTGCTAAGAATGGATCCTTTCTAGAGAAGGAGTTTCTCTCAAAAGAAGTGAGTGGGAGGAAAATAGAACTTGATGAGATAACTGTATCTACTCCCTTATTGGAAGGTAGTTCATCACGAGAACCGGTTCCCGTGACAACCGCACCAATTAAGGAGGAAGCTAATGATATTGATCATGAAACTTCAAATCAAGTTTCTACTGAACCTCGTAGGTCTACTAGAGTAAGATCCGCACCAGAGTGGTACGGTAATCCTATTCTGGAAGTCATGTTACTTGACCATGATGAACCTACGAACTATGAGGAAGCGATGATGAGCCCAGATTCTGCAAAATGGCTGGAGGCCATGAAATCTGAGATAGGATCCATGTATGATAACAAACTATGGACTTTGTTTGACTTGCCCGATGATCGGCAAGCCATTGAGAATAAATGGATCTTTAAGAAGAAGACTGACGCTGATGGTAATATTACTATCTATAAAGCTCGACTTGTTGCGAAAGGTTTTCGACAAGTTCAAGGGGTTGACTACGATGAGACTTTCTCACCCGTAGCGATGCTTAAGTCTGTCCGAATCATGTTGGCTATTGCTGCATTTCATGATTATGAAATTTGGCAAATGGATGTCAAGACTGCATTCTTGAATGGATTTCTAGAAGAATAGTTGTATATGATGCAGCCGGAAGGTTTTGTTGATCCAAAAGGTGCTGACAAAGTGTGCAAGCTCCAACGTTCCATTTATGGACTGGTGCAACCATCTCGGAGTTGGAATAAACGTTTTGATAGTGTGATCAAAGCATATGGTTTTATACAGACTTTTGGAGAAGCCTGTATTTACAAGAAAGTGAGTGGGAGCTCTATAGCATTTCTAGTTTTATATGTTGATGACATATTATTAATTGGAAATGATATAGAATTTCTGGATAGCATAAAGGGATACTTGAATATAAGTTTTTCAATGAAAGACCTCGGTGAAGCTGCTTACATATTAGGCATCAAGATCTATAGAGATAGATCGAGACGCTTAATAGGACTTTCACAAAGCACATACCTTGACAAAATATTGAAAAAGTTCAATATGGATCAGGCAAAGAAAGGTTTCTTGCCTGTGCTACAAGGTGTGAAGTTGAGTCGAACTCAATGCCTGACCACAATAGAAGATAGAGAGAAAATGAAAAGTGTTCCCTATGCTTCAGCCATAGGCTCTATCATGTATGCAATGCTGTGTACCAGACCTGACGTATGCTTAGCAACAAGCTTAGCAGGGAGGTACCAAAGTAATCCAGGAGTGGATCACTGGACAGCGGTCAAGAACATCCTGAAATACCTGAAAAGGACTAAGGATATGTTTCTCATATATGGAGGTGACAAAGAGCTAGTCGTAAATGCTTACGTCGATGCAAGCTTTGACACTGATCCGGACGATTCAAAATCGCAAACCGGATACGTGTATTTATTAAACGGTGGAGCTGTAAGTTGGTGCAGTTCTAAACAAAGCGTTGTGGCGGGATCTACATGTGAAGCGGAGTACATAGCTGCTTCTGAAGCAGCAAATAAAGGAGTCTGGATGAAGGAGTTCATTTCCGATCTAGGTGTCATACCTAGTGCATCAGGACCAATGAAGATCTTCTGTGACAATACTGGTGCAATTGCCTTGGCAAAGGAATCCAGATTTCACAAGAGGACCAAGCACATCAAGAGACGCTTCAATTCCATTCGGGACCAAGTCCAAGTGGGAGACATAGAGATTTGCAAGATACATACGGATCTGAATGTTGCAGACCCGTTGACTAAGCCTCTCTCACGAGCAAAACATGATCAGCACCAAGACTCCATGGGTGTTAGAATCATTACTATGTAATCTAGATTATTGACTCTAGTGCAAGTGGGAGACTGAAGGAAATATGCCCTAGAGGCAATAATAAAGTTATTATTTATTTCCTCATATCATGATAAATGTTTATTATTCATGCTAGAATTGTATTAACCCGAAACATAATACATGTGTGAATACATAGACAAAACTATGGTCACTAGTATGCCTCTACTTGACTAGCTCATTAATCAAAGATGGTCATGTTTCCTGACCATAGACATGTGTTGTCATTTGATTAGTGGGATCACATCATTAGAAGAATGATGTGATTGACATGACCCATTCTGTTAGCCTAGCACTTGATCGTTTAGTATACTGCTATTGCTTTCTTCATGACTTATACAAAGTTCCTACAACTATGAGATTGTGCAACTCCCATGTACCGGAAGAACACTTTGTGTGCTACCAAACGTCACAACGTAACTGGGTGATTATAAAGGTGCTCTACAGGTGTTTCCGAAGGTTCATGTTGAGTTGGCATAATTCCAGATTAGGATTTGTCACTCTGATTGTCAGAGAGGTATCTCTGGGCCCTCTCGGTAATACTCATCACTTAAGCCTTGCAAGCATGTAACTAATGAGTTAGTTATGAGATGACGTATTACAGAACGAGTAAAGAGACTTGCCGGTAACGAGATTGAACTAGGTATTGGATACCGACGATCAAATCTCGGGCAAGTAACATACCGATGACAAAGGGAACAAAGTATGTTGTTATGCGGTTTGACCGATAAAGATCTTCGTAGAATATGTAGGAACCAATATGGACATCCAGGTCCCGCTATTGGTTATTGACTAGACACGTGTCTCGGTCATGTCTACATTGTTCTCGAACCGTAGGGTCCGCATGCTTAAGGTTTCGATGACAGTTATATTATGAGTTTATGTATTTTGATGTACTGAAGGTTGTTCGGAGTCCCGGATGTGATCACGGACATGACGAGGAGTCTCGAAATGGTCGATACATAAAGATTGATATATTGGACGGATATATTTGGACACCGGAAAGGTTCCGGGAGAGTTTGGGAATATACCGGAGCTCCGGGAGGTTACCGGAACCCCCCGGTAAGTATATGGGCCTTATTGGGCCCAAGTGGGAGGAAGGGAGAAGGAGCAAAGGAGGGGGGGGGGGCGCCCCCCAAGCCCAATCCGAATTGGGGAGGGGGGCCGGCCCCCCCTTTCCTTTCTCCTTCCCCCTCTTCCTTCCTACTACTAGTACTCCTTCCTTCCCCCTCCAACATGTATTAGGAAAAAGAGGGGAAACCTACTTGGAGTAGGTTTCCTCCTCCCTATGGTGCGCCCCCCCTTGGGCCGGCCACCTCCTCCCTCCCTCCTTTATATACGGGGGTAGGGGGGCACCCTAGAACACACAAGTTGATCATTGATCGTTCCTTAGCCGTGTGCGGTGCCCCCCTCCACGATATTACACCTCGGTCATATTGTAGCGGTGCTTAGGCGAAGCCCTGCGACAGGAGAACATCAAGATCGTCACCACGCCGTCGTGCTGACGGAACTCCCCCTCGGCGCCTCTACTGGATTGGAGAACGAGGGTGCGCATCGAGCTGTACGCGTGTCAAGAACTCGGAGGTGCCGGAGTAACGGTGCTTGGATCGGTCGGACCGGGAGGACGTACGACTACTTCCTCTACGTTGCGTCAACGCTTCCGCTTCGGTCTACGAGGGTACGTAGACAACACTCTCCCCTCGTTTCTATATCATCACCATGATCTTGCGTGTGCGTAGGAATTTTTTTGAAATTACTACGTTCCCCAACACATAGATCGCACCATATCAAGTAAAGTACGATTACGACGTTCGGACACACCATTTCTTTGTGGTGTTCCAAGTGGCGTGAGTTGCGAAACTATTCCGCATTGTTTCAAATGTAAACCAAACTCGTAACTCAAATATTCTCCTCCACGATCAGATCGTAGAAATTTTATTTTCTTGTTACGATGATTTTCCACTTCACTCTGAAATTCTTTGAACTTTTCAAATGTTTCAGACTTGTGCTTCATTAAGTAGATATACCCATATCTGCTCAAATCATCTGTGAAGGTGAGAAAATAACGATATCCGCCACGAGCCTCAACATTCATCGGACCACATACATCTGTATGTATGATTTCCAACAAATCTGTTGCTCTCTCCATAGTACCGGAGAACAATGTTTTAGTCATCTTGCCCATGAGGCACGGTTCGCAAGTACCAAGTGATTCATAATCAAGTGATTCCAGAAGTCCATCAGTATGGAGTTTCTTCATGCGCTTTACACCGATATGACCTAAACGGCAGTGCCACAAATAAGTTGCACTATCATTATCAACTCTGCATCTTTTGACTTCAACATTATGAATATGTGTATCACTACTATCGAGATTCAATAAAAATAGACCACTCTTCAAGGGTGCATGACCATAAAAGATATTACTCATATAAATAGAACAACCATTATTCTCTGATTTAAATGAATAACCGTCTCGCATTAAACAAGATCCAGATATAATGTTCATGCTCAACGCTGGCACCAAATAACAATTATTCAGGTCTAAAACTAATCCCGAAGGTAGATGTAGAGGTAGCGTGCTGACTACGATCACATCGACTTTGGAACCGTTTCCCACGCGCATCGTCACCTCATCCTTAGCCAGTGCTCGCTTATTCCGTAGTCCCTGTTTCGAGTTGCAAATATTAGCAACAGAACCAGTATCAAATACTCAGGTGCTACTACGAGCTCTAGTTAGGTACACATCAATAACATGTATATCACATATACCTTTGTTCACTTTGCCATCCTTCTTATCCGCCAAATACTTGGGGCAGTTCCGCTTCCAGTGACCAGTCTGCTTGCAGTAGAAGCACTCAGTTTCAGGCTTAGGTCCAGACTTGGGTTTCTTCTCTTGAGCAGCAACTTGCTTGCCGTTCTTTTTGAAGTTCCCCTTCTTCTTCCCTTTGCCCTTTTTCTTGAAACTAGTGGTCTTGTTGACCATCAACACTTGATGCTCCTTCTTGACTTCTACCTCCGTAGCTTTTAGCATTGCGAAGAGCTCGGGAATAGTCTTGTTCTTCCCTTGCATATTATAGTTCATCACAAAGCTCTTGTAGCTTGGTGGCAGTGATTGGAGAATTCTGTCAATGACACTATCATCCGGAAGAGTAACTCCCAGTTGAATCAAGTGATTATTATACCCAGACATTTTGAGTATATGTTCACTGACAGAACTATTCTCCTCCATCTTGCAGCTGTAGAACTTATTGGAGACTTCAAATCTCTCAATCCGGGCATTTTCTTGAAATATTAACTTCAACTCCTGCAACATCTCATATGCTCCATGACGTTCAAAACATCGTTGAAGGCCCGATTCTAAGCCGTAAAGCATGGCACACTAAACTATAGAGTAGTCATCAGCTTTGCTCTGCCAGACGTTCTTAACGTTGTCAGTTGCATCAGCAGCAGGCCTGGCACCCAGCGGTGCTTCCAGGACGTAACTTTTCTATGCAGCAATGAGGATAATCCTCAGGTTACGGACCCAGTCCGTGTAATTGCTACCATCATCTTTCAACTTTGCTTTCTCAAGGAACGCATTAAAATTCAACGGAACAACAGCACGAGCCATCTATCTACAAACAAACATAGACAAGCAAGATACTATCAGGTACTAAGTTCATGATAAATTTAAGTTTAATTAATCATATTACTTAAGAACTCCCACTTAGACAGACATCTCTCTAGTCATCTAAGTGATCACGTGATCCAAATCAACTAAACCATAACCGATCATCACGTGAGATGGAGTAGTTTTCAATGGTGAACATCACTATGTTGATCATATCTACTATATGATTCACGCTCGACCTTTCGGTCTCCGTGTTCCGAGGCCATATCTGCATATGCTAGGCTCGTCAAGTTTAACCTGAGTATTCCGCGTGTGCAAAACTGGCTTGCACCCATTGTAGATGGACGTAGAGCTTATCACACCCGATCATCACGTGGTATCTGGGCACGACGAACTTTGGCAACGGTGCATACTCAGGGAGAACACTTCTTGATAATTTTAGAGACAGGTCATCTTAAAATGCTACCGTCAATCAAAGCAAGATAAGATGCATAAAGGATAAACATCACATGCAATCAATATAAGTGATATGATATGGCCATCATCATCTTGTGCTTGTGGTCTCCATCTCCGAAGCACCGTCGTGATCACCATCGTCACCGGCGCGACACTTTGATCTCCATCGTAGCATCGTTGTCGTTTACGCCATCTATTGCTTCTAGGACTATCGCTACCGCTTAGTGATAAAGTAAAGCAATTACAGGGCGTTTGCATTTCATACAATAAAGCGACAACCATATGGCTCCTGCCAGTTGCCGATAACTTCGGTTACAAAAACATGATCATCTCATACAATAAAATATAGCATCACGTCTTGGCCATATCACATCACAACATGTCTTGCAAAAATAAGTTAGACGTCCTCTACTTTGTTGTTGCAAATTTTACGTGGCTGCTACGGGCTTAGCAAGAACCGTTCTTACCTACGCATCAAAAACCACAATGATAGTTCGTCAAGTTGGTGCTGTTTTAACCTTCGCAAGGACCGGGCGTAGCGACACTCGATTCAGCTAAAGTGAGAGAGACAGACACCCGCCAGCCACCTTTAAGCACGAGTGCTCGTAACGGTGAAACCAGTCTCGCGTAAGCGTACGCATAATGTCGGTCCGGGCCGCTTCATCTCACAATACCGCCGAACCAAAGTATGACATGCTGGTAAGCAGTATGACTTGTATCGCCCACAACTCACTTGTGTTCTACTCGTGCATATAACATCAACGCATAAAACCTAGGCTCGGATGCCACTGTTGGGGAACGTAGTAATTTCAAAAAAATTCCTACGCACACGCAAGATCATGGTGATGGCATAGCAACGAGAGGGGAGAGTGTTCGTCCATGTACCGTCGTAGACCGTAAGCGGAAGCGTTAGCACAACGTGGTTGATGTAGTCGTACGACTTCACGATCCGACCGATCCAAGCACCGAACGTACGGAGCCTCCGAGTTCAGCACACGTTCAGCTCGATGACGATCTCCGGCCTCCGATCCAGCCGAGCTCCGGAGATGAGTTCCGTCAGCACGACGG
The DNA here is from genome assembly GCA_963921465.1 of Triticum timopheevii. Classification (NCBI taxonomy): domain Eukaryota; kingdom Viridiplantae; phylum Streptophyta; class Magnoliopsida; order Poales; family Poaceae; genus Triticum; species Triticum timopheevii. The sequence continues at coordinate 548,164,791 of OY997272.1, read as the reverse complement.
CGTGGTGACGATGATGATGTTCTACCGGCGCAGGGCTTCGCCTAAACTCCGCGACGATATGACCGAGGTGGAATATGGTGGAGGGGGCACCGCACACGGCTAAGGAACGATCCGTAGATCAACTTGTGTGTCTATGGGGTGCCCCCCCGCCCCCGTATATAAAGGAGCAAGGGGGGAGGCCGGCCGGCCCCTTGGGCGCGCCAAGGGAGGAGGAATCCTCCTCCTAGTATGAGTAGGACTCCTCCTTTCCTACTCCTACTAGGAGGGGGAAGGAAGGGGGAGAGGGGGGAAGGAAAGGGGGGCGCCGCCCCCCTCCTAGTCCAATTCGGACCAGAGGGAGAGGGGGCGCGCGGCCCACCCTGGCCGCCCCTCTCTCTTCCCACCAAGGCCCATGTGGCCCATTAACTCTCCCGGGGGGTTCCGGTAAACCCCCCGGCACTCCGGTTTTCTCCGAAATCACCCGGAACACTTCCGGTGTCCGAATATAGCCGTCCAATATATCAATCTTTATGTCTCGACCATTTCGAGACTCCTCGTCATGTCCGTGATCACATCCGGGACTCCGAACAAACTTCGGTACATCAAAACTTATAAACTCATAATAAAACTGTCATCGTAACGTTAAGCGTGCGGACCCTACGGGTTCGAGAACTATGTAGACATGACCTAGAACCATTCTCGGTCAATAACCAATAGCGGGACCTGGATGCCCATATTGGTTCCTACATATTCTACGAAGATCTTTATCGGTCAAACCGCATAACAACATACGTTGTTCCCTTTGTCATCGGTATGTTACTTGCCCGAGATTTGATCGTCGGTATCCAATACCTAGTTCAATCTCGTTACCGGCAAGTCTCTTTACTCGTTCCGTAATACATCATCTCATAACTAACTCATTAGTTACAATGCTTGCAAGGCTTAGGTGATGAGTATTACCGAGAGGGCCCAGAGATACCTCTCCGACAATCGGAGTGACAAAACCTAATCTCGAATTATGCCAACCCAACATGTACCTTCGGAAACACCTGTAGAGCACCTTTATAATCACCCAGTTACGTTGTGACGTTTGGTAGCATACAAAGTGTTCTTCCGGTAAACGGGAGTTGCACAATCTCATAGTTGCAGGAACTTTGTATAAGTCATGAAGAAAGCAATAGCAGTATACTAAACGATCAAGTGCTAGGCTAACGGAATGGGTCATGTCAATCACATCATTCTCCTAATGATGTGATCCCACTAATCAAATGACAACACATGTCTATGGTTAGGAAACATAACCATCTTTGATTAATGAGCTAGTCAAGTAGAGTCATACTAGTGACTATAGTTTTTGTCTATGTATTCACACATGTATCATGTTTCCGGTTAATACAATTCTAGCATGAATAATAAACATTTATCATGATATGAGGAAATAAATAATAACTTTATTATTGCCTCTAGGGCATATTTCCTTCAGGAGCCACAGGCACCAACAATTCCCCAAGTAGCGGGGAAATTGGTTCCTCACACATCCCCTGAAGCTCGGGCATGGTCTGCATCACCGGGGCCAAGACCACGGAAGTGGCCTCTGCCACGGAGTCAACATGAGCAGCGGGTAGAGCATGAAGTGACGGCGAACTGGCTTTGGAACGAGGCGAAAAGCAACCATAGAGCTCCACATCACTTCCATCAAGAACTCCAACATCAAGATCAACCATAGGAGATGATGCATTGGCGGTTTGCTTCGCAGTCAAAGCAATAGAGAGCCTGTCTAGAACAACTTCCGCACACTCCATAAAGCTCCCAAACCGAAGCAGCCAACCTTGCATTGATTCGGCGACATCACGTAGGGGTTGCACCGCCTCCTTCAGCTGAAGCGACGCCAAGCCTTGTAGATCAGAGTGCAATAACTCGGCTTGCGCTGCAAAACTAGGCTGATGGGTTGCAAAACTCGAGGACGCCGAGACAGTGGGGGCAGAAGCAACAACCGCTGCCCAGGAATGATGCTGAATTCCTTTGGAATGGGCATGTTGTGGAGCAGGAGCTTGGGCTTGACAATGTTGAGTGACGAGGCGGTGTGGTGACGATATGGCAGAGGTTGCCAACAGGCTGAGTGGGCGCCAAGCATTGCGACATCCACGCGCACGATGACCATTCCCAAGGCAATGGGAGCACCTAAACAGATCTCTGCAATCCATGGCTCGGTGCCCAGGAGCGAGGCAACGACAACATCTACCGTGGAGCCTAGCGGGGATTGGACGGTGAGCAGATGTTGGGGATAGCGACGACGGACGACGTGATCCATGCCGCGGTAGAACCTCCTGCCAACCCCCTTCTGTGTCTGGCACGTGCCCCACACGCACCTCGGTGGAGTCGATGACCTTGGCGGCAGCCGGCGGCGACTGGGGGGTCACCTCCTCGTCGTCATCCTCGTCTGAATCGGGGCCAACGGAGAGAGCTCCATGAAGACCATCGTCTCCAGCAGCATTGACGGGCGGCGTGGTAGGCGTCGGAGTCGCCAGGCCCAGATTGGAACTGGCCGACGTCTCGATTGTGGAGGGCCGCAGTGGTTGTTGCAGGCGTCCCCGCACGGTTGGGTCGGCCTTGCGGGAGGCAAGAAAGGCCGCAACGGCGCCGTCCACAGAGGGCAGCGGCAGACGGGCTGAGGCGGCCTCCGTCATTGTAGCGGTGGTGGCGCCGGCAGAAGGAGCCAGAGAGACCGAGGAGGCCACCGTCGTTGTAGCGGTGGTGGCCCCGGCAGGAGGCGCCAGAGATGCCAGAGCGGCCGCCATCGACGAAGCGAGGAGGCCATCGACAGGAGGTGCCAGAGAGGCCGCGGCGGCCGCCGACACCGGAGCGTGGGGAGCCATGGCGGGCGAACGAACGAAGAGGGAGACCGGTGGAGAGGAGAGAGCGCGTCACGGGGGTGCCGGATCTGGGCTCGCCGGACGCGGAGCAGGCCACGGCGAGGAGATCAAGCCGGCGGCGGCCGCACGGCTACGCGCGCGAGGGCCGTCGCCATTTCCGTCGCGGCTCTACCCAGTACAAAAAGTGTTTGCTCGTGTCAAGGAAGGTGGTGGTGGTGTTTTTCGCCTGTGGAAGGAAGGTGGTGGTGGTGTTCGAGGATGCTTTTGCGGTTGGATCAGGAGCACCTCCCGCGCCAAAAGCATGATGTCTATGGCGATGTTGCATGCCACAATGGCAGTGAGCGTGTGTTGGTCACGAAACGCCTTCATGTTCCTGCTCTTCCAGACGTTCTCAAAGAACAGCCAGATTGTCGTCCGCAGGCAGTGTCGTTTTTTTCGAGAATACGCCAAAGGCGTACCATAGCTTTATAGAAGGCAGAAAGATATGTACAAATGATTACATGTTAGTTGCGGCCCGCATCTTGACCCGCAACACCACCTCCACTCCTACTCACACACACGACTACTCACTAAAGTTTGGCACTCCTGTTGCTCCCGCCTTCTTCCAAAGGCTTAGTTCTTGAAAGATCCAGTCGACCGTTTCCCACTCATTGCGGATGATACCACTCACGAAGACTCTGGCATTGCGTTGCTTCCAAAGACACCAGCATATGAGCATGGTTACAGTATTGAACCCCTTGCGATACACCTTTGGGACTTGCTTCCAAGTAGTGCACCACCAATCCTCCACTGAGACCTCATGTGACGGCATCAGCGATTGGTCAATCCTCAACCTTGCGGTCTCGAACCCCTTGCGATACAAGCAGTGTCTTGTTGCTGATTTTTTAGATAAAGGCCTGGATTGCTGATGTGATGGATCTAAAATTATAGGCATTATTGAAGATAGTACGGCTCACGCGATGCCGGGGTTGCTGGCTGGGGTTAGTGGAGCGGAGTCGATGTTAAAGAAGTAGGCTGGACAGTTGAGAAAAGATCGGCCAAGGGGGACTACTTGTCGATCAGCACATACAAGGGTGGTGTGTCATCCCCGCCAAAATGGGTGGTTCCTGAATAGGTTGGCTCAGGTGTTTACCTCTTTTTGAGGCTCGTCAACCAGCTTTATATTTTGTTATTCTATAGAAGCCACGGCCTGGGTGACCGTAATCTTGATCGTATCCTCAAGTTTCAAAGATCCAATTTTCTATACTGGCATGGTCGGAGCGAGTGGAAAAGTGCATTAGTGTCACCGGTTGTTTTGCTCAGAAATCACATAAGACCTGCCGGTGCTTTTAACACTCCACCCCACACGCAGGGGTGCACAGACGGCCCGGGCATGCTGAACAACCCGGGAACCGCCGTAACCATCTGAGAACGACTACGATAGAAGAACCTTTACGGTGGAAGAACATAACTTTTTTAATATGGGTTGTTAGATTATTAGATATGGATAGAACAAATGCAAATTTCAAAAATTGCACCTACAAGCTTTAAAACTTAAATCAACAAGTTTAAACACTTGCACCGACAAGTTATAAAACTTGAAGACCATTTTGGCCCATCCGCCCATGTATCTTCAATCTGATGGACCAAACTGTTTTTTTTCTACTCCCTCCGTCCGGAAATACTTGTCGAAGGAATGGATGTATCTAGACGTATTTTAGTTCAAGATACATCCATTTTTATCCATTTTTCTGACAAGTATTTTCGGACGGAGGGAGTATTATTTAACCGCAAAAGTTGATTCTATTAGCCGTCCTCTAGCCATCTTCTCTCACATCGGCAGACATACTCTTGCCAGGGGCCGGCTGGCCATGCGGTTTGATGGAACTCTTGGTTTCCAGAGCCTGCTCGGAATTTCAACGTCGTTTCTCCGACCAATCCGTACACTGGGTCGTTGTCTCCACAAGGAGCCCCGTATGCATATTTTTGGGTGCTAATATAGCTCACCTGCAAAGATTATCTCTCGCTTAATACGAGTTGTAACGAACTATCGCCCACATAACTCAAGCTCCTGCTCCCAAGTGAGCCGGTTTGTCTTTTTTTTTTTTTTTGAAAAAAGTGAGCCGGTTTGTCTACACAAGGGGAGTTTGTTCTATTGCATTTTTGCCTATTTTTTTGTTAGTTCTAGCAGTTCTATTTTTTTTGGTAGTGCTAGCCTGCTAGGATGTATTTGCTTACATTAAGTCACATACTTGATTTTCTTCACATCTATTATATTTTTCATTCACCTTTTGTTCTTCCTTTCTTTTTTTTTCTCTTATTATTTCTTCTTCCTTCGTTTTTATGTTTGCCCCTTTCACACTTTTTTGACACACTAAACATTTTTATAAATAAATTAATATTTTTTCATATTCGTGAACATATTTTGGTATACATGAACAATTATTATTAAGATACTGAACTTTTCTACTAATGTGTGAACACTTCAAATGTACATGAAATTTATTTAACTCGTGAACAATTTTAAAATTACATGAACACCTTTTTAATTGTATATAAATATAATTATAAATTATTCGGACAAATTTTTATTTACAAGAACATTTTAGATTGAACACTTTAAAAACCTACATGAACAATTTCCCAAAAGGAGCAATTTTAATGAATACACAGATGTTTTCAAAATAGGTTGAATACCATTGCAATTACGGAACGATTTTTTAAATGCATGAATAAATTTTAAAAACAAATAAAAAATTTAATAGCATTAAAACTTCATGAACTGTTTTCTAATAGGGGAACACCTTTTAGAAACACACATATATTTCTATTAAGGAGTTTTATCAATTTTGCCACTAGTTGTGTCACATGACTCAGTTTTGCCACTAGAAGGTTGAACTACTTAAACATGTCATCATTCATTAAGTTTGTGTTAAAAAATGCCACTTGACACCGTTACCATTTGGTCAAAGGCCATTGACTAATGTGAACTAACAAAAAAACCTTGGAACCAACTTGCCAGCGCTCCCTTATAACCCGTGGGTGTTAGTTGCCGTTACACAAAGAATTAAAATAGAAGAAAGAATAAAGACAGGCGAGCATTTGATCGCCCATGTGTGTATCTATTTTGATTCTAATTTCATCATTGTACTGAAAACTAGGATCCACATGTTACAGTGAGTTGTAGAGGGGACACTGACAAGGGGAGTCCAGGGGTATTTTGGCCACTTCACCCGGGTCAATGGCCTTTGACTAGACGACAACGGTGCCAAGTGCCATTTTGAGCATACGTTTAATGAAAGAATGACATTTTTTTAGTTGTTCAAGTGACAAATTTGAGTAGTGTGACACAAATAATGGCAAATCAGATAAAAACATTTTTGTAAAATATGTGAACATTTTAAAAAATGCGTGAACACTTTTTATATGATATGAATATTTTCAAATACATGAAATAATTTTTAAATACACGATAAATTTTTTTTCATTACGTGGCAATTTTTTTATGTGGCGACAAATTTTTAGGTGTACAATATTAATATATTTTAATACCGTGTACAATATTAATATATTTTTAATGCATGATAGACATTTTTTGAAATACACGATGACCACATTTTAATATAAAACGAATGTTTTGAAAATACAAGATGAATATTACTTTTAAATATATTATGAACATCTCTAATACACGATGTGCAATTTTTTATGCATACACAAGCATTTATGCATATACATATTTTATACTATGTATTTTTTTATGTAAGTGAACATTTTTTTTAGAAAAGCACACAACTTCTACCCGAAAGAGTAGATAAAACCGAAGGTATTTTTAGAAAAAGCTGGAAAAGAAAAAAAAGATAATGAGCTGTTTCCTTCGCTCTTTCGTAGTGCAGTGTGTTGCTAGTTTTTCTTTTTCTTTTTAAGGAAGTGTGTTGCTAGTTTTTTTTAAGGAAAACTCGCAAAGCTTTCAACTAGAAAATAATGTTTACAGGAACAAAAATAGAATCGTATGGCTGGCTAAACCAGACATAGCGGAGAAGCCCTAGAACTAGGGCATGTTTTGTAAGGTTGTGAGCTTGAAAATTAAAGTTTCGAAGCTCATGAATGAAAAAGGCAGGGATTGTTCCTTGATTTCTTGTATCCGCTGACAGCAGGCGCTCTCTCTCTACTGATGTTGCTGGGCCTGGCCCATTATTCGGAGCCCTGAGATTTTTGGAAGGTCGAGAACCCTAAATCCCCAAATCCGCTTGCTGCATTTCCACAGTTCCACTCCAATGGCGCCGCCGGGCTGCATCCCAGCCACCCTGCCGGAGCAGCCGGCCCTCCAGGACGAGCTCCTGGAGGAAATCTTTCTCCGGCTAACAGCGGCTGCCGACCTGGCCCACGCCTTGACGGCCTGCCCTACCCTGCGCCGCGTCATCACCGACCACTGCTTCCTCCTCCGCTTCCGCGCCCTCCGCCCGCCGGCTCTGCTGGGCATAATTTCCGCCACCTTCCGCCCGGCCCAGCACCCCCACCCCTTCGCTGCCGCCGCCCGCGCCTTCGCCGACGCGGAGGTCGATTTCTGGTGCTCCTTCCTCCCCTTAGTTGAGCGCTGGCGCCACCGCGACTTCGGTGACGGACGTGCCCTCTTCTCCGGCGTCCCCGAGGGAAGCAGCTACGCTCCCGACGATTACAAGCGCTGGGACTTCGCCAGGGACTTCACTATTTGCCACCCCCTGTACCGGTGCTACCGTCTACTACCTGCCATTCCGGACGAACTAGCCGTGTTAGTTCATCAGCCAGATATCCTGAACTTCGAGCCCTTCCTTGCTCCTCCTGCCGATGATGAAGACACCACTTCATTCAGGGTAATGTGCCTAGCGCAGTGCAGAACCAAGCTGGTCCTCTTCGTCTTCTCGTCGGGTGCCGGCGAATGGCGTGCTGTTACCTTTGAGGGCTGGATCGCTTTGGTGACAAGTCCTGGCAACCCGGATCCAGACTCTTACTTGACATGGGCCTCAGGGCGCTACTACATGCACAAATGCTTCTGTTGGCCTGTTTATCGGTCCAACAGGCTGCTCATGCTCGACACGCGCACCATGGAGTTCTCTGCTGTCAACCTCCCACCTCAACATGTCCCTGGCCAAATGAACCCAATGGTGACCTTTGTAGAGGCAGGGGAAGGAAGGCTTGGGATGTTTGCTCTCGTGAGTCGAATTCATAATCACATGTATTTCCTTCGCTATACCAAGTTGTAAAAAGATGGAGATGGTGCAAACAAGTGGAATTCCGTGGCGGTAATCATCTTGCCCTCGGGTTACCGATATACCATCATGGGTGTAGCTGGGGGATACTTGCTCCTGCAAGGGATTCCAGAAAACCTGCATTCGGCCCCTTTGCCGGAAAGGCCAGATTTGGACTGTTTTTCACTCAATCTCCAGACATTGCAGCTTGAGTGGTTCTGTGCAAACAAGTACATGATTTGGGGGTGCTCCTCTGTATGCTGGTTTCCGGCCATTTTTGACGCCACCAACTGTTTGAAGTGGTAAGCTGGTTCCCAGTCTTTGCATATGCCACATGGTAGGACATTGTGATATGATGCAGGTATTAGTTTGATGGTAGCATCCCTTGTCATGCTACTTATTTTAACAAATGATCATCAGTGCGGATGCAGCCAAGTTATGCTCTGTCCATTATAATCCTCGCAGCACATGTTGGTGTTTAGGTTATCTTCTGATGGTCATATTATCTGTACAATTAGATAGCTGTAAAACTCATGAAAGCAAGAGCCATTTGTTTCTCATGTGTGAACATGCATGCATTCCATCATTTTGAGTTGGGAAAGTCACCAAGTTATGGGCCTTGTGGCAGGAGAAATAATTATTATCTTTGCAGAAAATTGATCATAGGACTATGTTTAAATATATGTGTGAGCTTTTGTCGCACGAGCCATTTGTAGTTAGATAAAAAAAATAAGACTAACCAGGACTAGCCCTCGGTGGCATTATTTTATATAGAAGAAACAACATGAGCACCAGGGGTTGAGCCGAGACTCGAACCCTGGCAGGCTAGCAGCGCACTCGCAGCCGTAGCCAACGGAACGACGCCCCGTTCTCATTTGTAGTTAGATTTCCTGATCATATGAGTGTTGCGGCTTGTTGTACAGTTAGGGACCAAAATTACTTATTTCTATAAGTATATTCATAGTAATCTCATCCTCTGTTCTGTTACAAATGGCAACTGAATATCATGATTGACCCCTCTTTCAGCGTCGCAAATGCCGTAGCGGCGTAGCCCAATCCACCTCTTAGCATTGACTTAAACATGAACTCCCCTGCCACTACCGTCAAGTCTAAGGGGGAAGCATCAATTTGGTGTGGCCTCCCAAGTTATGCCTAAATAGATGGTGCGAAGTGCCAGTTTTGCTAAAAGGTGTTGCTAGCATGACATGGTAGACAACCCTATCGGGTATTTTTTTGTCATGATTGTAACGTAGATGCAACGATAATATAAGATTCGAGCTTATTTAAGGATATCATATAATTACGTTGACTAGAAACTAAACATATTGCTGCTGTGGGAAGTTGATCTTTTCCATAATTACCTGATCTATGAGACTGAGAAAAAGACATGACTTAAACCAGTTGGATTATGACGTCTTAGTTGTATTACTAATAAATCAAAACTCACTGAAGCTACATTATTTTTCTGCTCAATACTTGTGACTTAACATTTGTACGTCCATATGCCACGTCAACGCTTGCGCCCAGTAAAATGTATGTTCTGGAACTACATTCCTTGGTTGGAGAACTTCAGCTTATGTTAGTGTTGTTTCGCTCATTTTTGGACCGACATTTGGACCAAACTGCACGATCGCCTTTTCAGCATAGTTACCTTTTGTCTTGTAGGTCTCAGAGGTAGATGTTTCAATTATGTCTAACAGAAGTGGCTTCTCGTTGGATTGAATTGCAGGGCCTAATCTGCATACAGGGGCTTATTTTGTAATGCATGGATGGCTGTTGCACTGCACCTATATGGCTATATTTGGCTAGTTCACTTGACTGGCTGTTCTTCTGTTCTTTTGATGGCATATGTGCAAACCGTGCAGTATATAAGCCTGCATGTGCGAATGTGTATGCAAACACCTTCTGTTAGATATACTCCTTTTCTTCTGAGAATCATGAGCCAAGCTTCTTCCGACATCGGACGCAAAAGTGGTGATGTTTTAGCCCTCAGTGTAGCTACAGTATTACTACCTCTGTACCAATAATACAAAACGTTTTTGCAGTTCAAGCTTCATTTGCTTGTCCTAGCTCCTTTTAGTTCTGCTACTGTTGCTTATGACTGGTTTTGAGGAGCAGTTCTGCATCATTTTCCAGCTGATATAATTCGCTTACATGTTATATATTTAACCTTGTTGGTAGTACAGAAACCACAGCTTCTTTCCATATTAATTGTACGTGTAACGTATCCCTCCAAAAAAATGTACGTGTAACATCGTTTTAAGTAACTAGCACTCTAGCAGGAAAGGTAAGGAACGACCAAGGAAGTACCGGAAAACAATTCAGAAGTTGGGCTACGGTTTTCAACTTTCATTTGACCTAATAACAGTGAAAAGATATATCGTACTTATATCTGTGCATATATATCCCCTAAAAACAGTTCGCATGAAGCAAATGACCAAGCGTCGACCGCATTTTAGTTAGCATGGTCAATACTGCTGCTGCTTCGAATGGGAAATAAGTCGGGCACGGGAACGACATTCAAGGCAAATGCAAGAAGGCGAGTGATTGCCCTCGGACTGGTATAGTGAAGAAGTGATGCGGAGCATCCTTCGGTCGTCCCCATGTACACTATGACTACTCCTCAAGTCCCAAGAAGACATACGATGAGACCTCAAACATACGCCACTGAACACAAGGTTAACTCGCTCCTCTCCAAACCGTCAGTTTTCATATATGAGACATGGCTACTACCTCAAACATATGTACTATCCGTGATCAGGAAGCAAGAGGAACAACTAGGAGCTTTGGAGACAGCGAGGAACAAAAGGAAGAGCTGCCAGGAAGCTTCAGCCACTGGACAACCGAACAGCGCTAGACATCCGACGCCTAGATACTCAACCACCCAGAAGGGCTAGCCAACGGAAGCTACAGCGTCCGGACGACTGACAAGTACCGGGCGTCCAACACACTCCAGCGAGCGGACGCCCGACCATCTCCGGAAATCCGGTACCACCAGTCTAGAACGGAAACGACAGAAGTCCGAGCCCTTCCAGACGACCGACGCACCGGACGTCTGACACCGTCTGGAAAATCGACGATGACTCATCAGAGCCAAAATGTCGGGCGTCTGAACCTTACCGGACGACCGATCCCTCACGAGACACCGAACGACCGGTAACGTTCAGACGACCGACGCCTATCTGTGCATAGTGTGTTGGGTCGAGGCCCATGCACCCATTCGCCCCCCAGACTATAGGCCTGTTCGACATCCCTCCGACTCCACGCTCTCGTTCTCGGAGCTGGCGGAGCTGAAGGTAAAAAGTACGGAGCGGGGGGACAGGTGCTCTGCAGATCCTTGAATTTCGGGGAACAGTGGATTGCCGAACAGCCCCTATATATACTCCTCCTCCTCCCTCTTTCTAGGGTTAGAAAATATGACAACTCATTTGTATGTGAGGTATGTATGTTCCTACCTCCTCCTCTTTTGAGAGAGAGAGAGAGAGAGAGACCACTCCATTGGAGTTCAACACCTCCTTTGGAGAAGAAACCATAGGGGAATCAAGGCCCCTTCATGGGAAGATCCTTCTAGGATTCAAGACCTCAACTCCTCCCAGGATTGGGATGAACTAGTTACCTCTTGTATCTTCTTGTGTTGGATTTGGACATTTGTATCTCTCTTTGTGTGTTTGCATCTAGCACATGTGTGATTGGATTAAGTCAATTTTAGTGTTTTTCTCTTGTGTGTTCTTCGTGTTCTTCGGGAATCCTCCTCCAAATCGTGAAAGATCAGCCCCTAGTGTTCCACCCTACATCAAGAAGTCACTAAGGTGCAAAGGCAAGAAGAGTGGCGTCATAGGTAAGGTGCCCACAACTGCTTAATGGATGATTCTGAAGGAAATATGCCCTAGAGGCAATAATAAAGATTATTATTTATTTCCTCATATCATGATAAATGTTTATTATTAATGCTAGAATTGTATTAACCGGAAACATGATACATGTGTGAATACATAGACAAACATATAGTCACTAGTATGCCTCTACTTGACTAGCTCATTAATCAAAGATGGTTATGTTTCCTAACCATAGACATGTGTTGTCATTTGATTAATGGGATCACATCATTAGGAGAATGATGTGATTGACATGACCCATTCCGTTAGCCTAGCACTTGATCGTTTAGTATATTGCTATTGCTTTCTTCATGACTTATACATGTTCCTGTAACTATGAGAATTATGCAACTCCCGTTTACCGGAGGAACACTTTGGGTACTACCAAACGTCACAACGTAACTGGGTGATTATAAAGGAGTACTACAGGTGTCTCCGAAGGTACATGTTGAGTTGGCGTTTTTCGAGATTAGGTTTTGTCACTCCAATTGTCGGAGAGGTATCTCTGGGCCCTCTCGGTAATGCACATCACTATAAGCCTTGCAAGCAATGTAGCTAATGAGTTAGTTACGGAATGATGCATTATATAACGAGTAAAGAGACTTGCCGGTACCGAGATTGAACTAGGTATTGGATACCGACGATCAAATCTCGGGTAAGTAACATACCGATGACAAAGGGAACAACGTATGTTGTTATGCGGTTTGACCGATAAAGATCTTCGTAGAATATGTGGGAGCCAATATGGGCATCCAGGTCCCGCTATTGGTTATTGACCGGAAACGTGTCTCGGTCATGTCTACATAGTTCTCGAACCCGTAGGGTCCGCACGCTTAACGTTTCGTTGACGATATAGTATTATATGAGTTATGCATGTTGGTAACCGAATGTTGTTCGGAGTCCCGGATGAGAGCATGGACATGACGAGGAACTCCGGAATGGTCCGGAGATAAAGTTTGATATATGGGATAATAGTGTTTGATCTCCGGAAGGGTTCCAGAATTCACCGGAAGGGGTTCCGGATGTTTCCCGAAATGTTTGGGTAGGAGAACACGTTATTTGGGCCAAAGGGGAAAGCCCACAAGGTTTTTGGAAAGCGCAAAAGGAAGTTTTGCGGAGTCCATGGGCCAGACGCCAGGGTCCCTGGCGTCTGGGTCCAGACGCCGGGAACCCTGGCGTCTGGCCCTGGAGTCCGAGAAGGACTCTTGCCTTTCAGGTGAATCCGACTTTGTGGAGGCTTTTACTCCAAGTTTCGACCCCAAGGCTCAACATATAAATAGAGGGGCAGGGCTAGCACAAAAGACACATCAAGAAATACCAAGCCGTGTGCCGGCAACCCCGTCCCCTCTAGTTTATCCTTCGTCATAGTTTCCGTAGTGCTTAGGCGAAGCCCTGCGGAGATTGTTCTTCACCAACATCGTCACCACGCCGTCGTGCTGCCGGAACTCATCTACTACTTTGCCCGTCTTGCTGGATCGAGAAGGCGAGGACGTTATCGAGCTGAACGTGTGCAGAACTCGGAGGTGCCGTGCGTTCGGTACTTGGATCGGTCGGATCGTGAAGACGTACGACTACATCAACCGTGTTGATAAACGCTTCCGCTTAGCGATCTTCAAGGGTATGAAGATACACTCCCCTTCTCGTTGCTATACATCACCATGATCTTGCGTGTGCGTAGGAATTTTTTTGAAATTACTACGTTCCCCAACAGATTCTCGGTCCTTCGGCTCATCCTCACGGTCGGCTCGTCCTCACGGTTTGGGTTGTTATTGTGATTTTGATGTGGTCCACTATCTTTTGTTGGGATGTTCTTGTCGGGATCAATTGTGGTGTACAAGCGTCAGGAGTTATTGTGTGTTGGAAGGGTTTTGTGGGTTGCACGTTTGCTCGTGGGGTCTCATGATTGGTTAGTACTCCAATTAATTATGGTCTGATTGTATCGGTTTTTGCCCGGTTTTCCGTAAATTAACAGAGCAATTCTCCTCTTCTTAATTAATTGATGAGGCAATTCTTTTGCCTCCGTTTTGAAAAAATAATGCCGTATCAAACAAAACAAGGAGTGATGGGCCTGACCATGATTTGACCCATTTGCGAAGTGGTTTAAACGTCATCCACTGTGAAGTGAAGTACTCCATCCATCGCATGATATACTAGCAGAATGCCCGTGCATTGCTGCGGGCTATTCGCCATGTTATTTTCAACACCCGAGCTCGACACGAAACCCCATCCGACGATCACCATTTCCTTTTTCTGTCGGACCCTCCCGTTCCCTCCCATTTTCCTACCATAGTGGGACATTTAGCGCTGGAGCCACCTCTTTTAAAACCGGATAACGCCCACTGCATCATCGCCACGCATTGCAATAGGGGTGAATCTTTCATATTTACAATATAATATAGTGGGTTAAACTAACATATACTATCGACACAAAACAACAAATAACTATACAAATCATTCTTAAAGGTCCATTCAACTTTGCAAATGCACAATGAAACTGGAGCGAGTGGCAACCTGAACGTATTCCTAGTTACCAATAAGCTCCACCTCCAGCCCACATACCATTCGTTGGTATAAGGGATAATTGTTGTTCTTCTCTTCCTCGTCCTTCCCCACATCTTCTACTCCTAGACTCCTCGCCAACATGTTTCGTTGGTGCCAACCAGCACCACGTCAACATTAGTGTGTTCGTCAGCGTCGCCTCATCTTCTTCCTCCTCCTTCCTCGTCAGTTTTAGTTCTCGTTCCTACTTATTTTCTAGAATAATCCTTTTTTTAACACTCTTTCCTTCTCCAACACCATGGGCCACTTGGTGGCTTTACTTCTTTTTTTAACTTCTTATTCATGGAACACTCTTTCTTTCTACTAAAGCATGAACCACCTGACCAATGTTACGTCGTGTTGTCCTCCTCCGCGAACATTTCGGCAACCATCAGTGTGTGGACATCTTTAGAGCAATATGGTCGTCATCCATCTTGGTGAACGTTAGGTCGCCCATGTCGCGACCGCATGGTGGCTGTTGTCCATGTTGGCAAGCGGTGTTCGGCCATGTCGCTGAGAGCCTGTTGGCCAAATTGTTGCCCACGGACATTTCCAAAATGATTCAGTGCGATTAACTACTTGCATGATTAATTAGGTATAGAAATAATTTACGGCCTACCTAATTCTCTGCATGCCTAATTAATTACCAACCAAATCAGTTAATTATCTGCCTATTGGAGAAAAAATCCTTACATCCAAATATCTGTAGGCATAATTAACTATCTACCTAATTAATTAATTGCATTAATGACTTGATTTTTAAATTGATTCAATGTGAAAAAATCCTATTTAAATATACTTAATTAATTGCATACTAAATTGATTCAATGCGAGTTAATTAATTTTCTGAATGGTCTGATTTCCAAATTGATTCAGTGCAAGCATGAAATAAGATCTCCCCTTTAATAGAAGAAATAAAAAAACAGTGATACGGGGGTGGTGGGAGGTGGGGCGAAATAAAACCAGCCGAAAATAAACCCGCGGACCAGGCTACCAACCGAGACATTAGAAGTAGGCATAATTAACTGCCTACCTAATTAATTAATTGCATTAATGACTTGATTTTTGAATTGATTCAATGCAAAAAGAAATCCTATTTAAATGTACTTAATTAAATGCATACTAAATTGATTTTCAAATTGATTCAGTGCGAGTTAATTAATTTTTTGAACGGTCCGATTTCCAAATTGATTCAGTGCAAGCATGAAATAAGATCTCCCTTTTCATGTGGCGAAATAAAATCAGACTAAAATAAACCCGCGTACCAGGTTACCAACTGACACATTAGGAATAGAAAAGAGTGTTTTTTTTTTGGCGGGCGAGAAGAGCGTTTTTAACACTATTGTGGTACTCCCTCTGTAAACTAATATAAGAGCGTTTAGATCACTACTAAGAGCGTTTAGATCACTACTTAGTTACCTAAACGCTCTTATATTAGTTTACAGAGGAGTAGTATATAAACGGGAAAAAACACTTTCTACCTATAGTCTGATAGAAGTCCACCCTCAGACTAGTCCAGAGCCGTGGATTCGACTGAAATCCAACGCCTCACAAATTGTGCTTTTTTATTAGAAAAACGGAGGACGCTAATCACCCGCGATCCCCGCCCGAAATCCTCTCCCTGACCCCCTTCGTTTCCAATCGAGAGACGCATCGTTCTGGGCTCTTCCTTCGCCTCGCACACAGCGCCCTCCCCCTGCTCGCATCGTCGTCGAGCAGCAGGAATCGGCTTCCTTTACCGATGCCCCCCTCAGGCGATATCGCAGATGCGTCTAAGATGCGCGATGCTGGCACCAGGATCGAGCCCACCCTTCCTCGTCCGCGGTTCGTGCTTCAGCAGGTGAAATCACGTGCACCATCGGTCGCTAGCACCATCACCAATCTGACCTAGGTATCTTCTCCGAAAAATCTTGATATACCACCATATGATTTCTAACATATCCGTATGTTCTGAGTCGTGTTTTGTACTAGTGTTGGTATATTTACTTCTGCTGCGTCCAAATTTGTCCACTATATTTAGCACTGAATGAATGAATCAGAGACTACTATCTCTGAATTTGGTATGAAGCACGTGCGCTTCGCAATTTTGCCGGCAATATCATTAAAGATTCTTTTGAAATATCCATGCTTCCAATTATTAGTGTTTATGTTGCCACAACATGCTGTTCATGCTTCCTAAGACTTTGTTGTTCTTCTCCGTAATTCATATGCTTCTTTCAGAAAAAGAGGTTGCTTCAATATATCTGAGTGAGCTCACATATGCTTCATTTTTTGATTTGGAGAGAACCATAGATTGCTTAATTTTTGCAGCATCAACCGGTTTAAATTCCCATCTATATGGTACAAGAACACGAGGCTTCCAAACCATCTTTCAGGTGCATCTTGCACCAACCAAATTGCTTCCAGAATGGTTGCTTACCTTTTTCCCTAGCTTTTCTTATTGTCATTGCTATCCCCATTGAAATAGATAATGCTTCCACATTGCACGCAATATGTTTCTGCCTTCTAATTTCTTGCTTCAATTTTTTCGTTATATGCTCTGCTTTTTCCATTATCCAATTTTAGTAGATCAGTCCTTGAATCTTATTCTTTGCTAACAATGCCCTGCTTCAATAATGCATTTTTGCTGGTAATTTACATGTCCTATTTCATTACCTCGTTTGAAAAAAAAAATCCATTCCTAAGATACTACATTTCTTATGTACTCAGTGCACTCGCGACAATGAAGCAAGCCAAAACGGAGTGACTCAAGAGTCGATATGCCGCAACTAGGTTGCACGATGCTGCCTTAGGTATGGACGAGAAGTGGAAACTAGTTGTCTGCACTAGACGGTCTGATTGAATAGATAATAGATAGGATTGATCCGATGTTTTGTGAATTTAGAAACCCTTGCAACAATACCAGCATTCTTTTCACTAAAGAATTTGTTGAGAAAGCTCTCGGTCTTCCTCGTGGGACTAGGCCTGTTGTGATCACAAGTAATGCTGAGATAGCAAAGCTTCTTACTTACAGAGCTTCCAATGTATATTACATATGCTTCTACTGTTTATATAGTTTGCTTATGTAAATCATCCCCCGATTTTTCTAGTGATTTTGGAGAGTAGCTGGCAGAAACATGCATGTACATGATTCCACATATCTGCTTCATAGATATCATATATGTGCTTCTTCAGTCCAGACATTATTTTTGCGGCAACATCACCATGCTTCAAAATATACGTCTTATACATATGTGCTTATTATGTACAGACGGGTTGCACACTATGGTCATGCTTCTTGATTTAGTATATTTATTTATGTCTAGTGTGTAGGGATGTTGTTATTCAAACAAGCATGTTTCCTGTATTTCTTGTTTATGTTACAAAAGATCAATGTCATATATGCTTCCATGCCTCCTAACGTAATGGCTAGCCAAGCCATTGGCTACTGTATATGATTTGTATGTTTAAGTCCGGAAGCTTAAATCAAATGGTCTCTTATTTTCTCATGGGTGCTTCTTGTGAAAATTGTATGATGGATGAATATTGTGGTGTTGTATGTTGTATTGATCTGACCCTCATATGGGGTATATATAGAATACACGAGGAGGTAGAGGCTTGGAGTACAAGATAAGTAATACATGGTTTAAACCTATTCGATCTACTCCTTATCTCTATCTTTAAACCCAAACTATATTCTAACATCCCCCCTCAGTCGTAGCGGGAGTGAAACGGACGTTTGCGACTGGATTTGAAGTATCGTGCTCGCGTCGTCTTCTCCGCTTCACCATCATCTCTGATGGGTCGACACCTAGGGCGGTGACTGCGTCCCCTTCAAGTGCCTTCCTTGTCTCTTCTCTATTCCCTCCCGCAGTCACAGCGGGAGAGGCGTGGACGCTAGTGACGACTCGGACGCTGTTGACTGGAGTTGTTGCCTATGAGTTGTTGTAGTCGTAGCCTTGTATGTCGATGTCGAGGTAGCCGATCATGATGTAGCCGTGGTCGTGGTCGATGGTGTGGTCGTCGTGGATGATGAAGCCACACAAAGCCGGAGGCGCAAAAAAAATGCGCTATGACGGAGCTGCAGACGTGAACGATACACCTTGTGGATGTCAGAGGGTGCCGTCGGTGATGAGTCCACCGGTTTTGCCAAGACCGGAGAAAGCCCATCGAGCACACATCGGTTTTGCCAGAACCGTGTGGCCGAGTGTAGGGTCTTCACTTTAGTGAAGCCGTGTCGATGCAGTCGTGCCGTCGTGGATGACGTGGTCGATGCCGTCATCGTGACGCGGCCATTGCCGTCGTCGAGATCGCATCTTGCAGAAAAGTCTGTCAGAGGATGCTAGGTGTCCATCTTGTGGACGAGGCAGCGGCGGTGTGTTGACAAAGATGTTGATGAAGACCTTGGCGATGATTCGGCGATGGCGTCGCAACGGTGTGTCGATGATAATGTGTCGCTTGAAGGCGTCCCTTGCGGCGACAAAGTGTCGATGCCGTGCCGTGCCGGAGAAGTCGATGAAGATTGCATCACGTTCCACACCGGCCTGGCGTGTGGACAGTGCATGTTGAGGTCGCTTCTCGTAGGTGTGCTCGATGAAGTATGTTGGCTGGTAGCCAGGCTAGTCGTACAGGTCGATGAAGTGACTTAGGGTCGATGCAGAGGTGTAGATCGATGGTGCAGATGTCGTACAGGTTGACGTAGATGGCAGTTGGCGATGGAGGCCCATCTGACCGTGGGTACCGCTCTTGTGTCGCCCGTCGATGCACGGAGTCCATGTCTGCATGTATCTCCTCGTAGGAGATTGTCGTGTGGCCATGTGCATGATTCCTGGATGGAAACGTTAGCATGCATGGACATACCTACGCATGGCTGGATGGAGACTCTGTTGGCTGCATAGGGACGCTTGGTGGAGCTTGATGTCGAGGGGCCGGCAGATGTTGTGGCGTTGATGTAGATCCGATCGCATCCCTGTTGGAGAAGCTGCCGGTTGCTCTTCTGGAACGCGCTCGTGCGCTGCCTACTGGTGCGCGACGTACGCGGACAGCTGGTTGGCGCTGCAGTATGGAATCCCCTGACGAGGCTGCGGCTCCGACGATGAACGTCGTGTGCACCGGCTGGAAATCGATCTGTACGTGCATGCAATCTGGTTGCAGGGGGCTAGCCGCGTACTGGCCATGGAGTTCCCTCCCGTGATCCAGTCTTGGTGTGCGGCGGTGCAGGAGCCCGTGCACCATCGCTTGTTCGAGCGAGGGATCCAGGAAGCACGCCGGGTGGCGTGATTTGGCCGCCGTCTGGGACAAAGATTTCTGCACCGATCTGCTAGAATTTTTCTCACCGGAATTTGGGCCTTCAGAGATTTATTTGGTGGCTAAAGAAAACCTAATCTAACAGAATTTCAAAAATTGAATTGACCTAATCTATGAAACTGATCTAATCTATGAACCGATCTAATCTCTGATTGATCGGGTGCCGCGCCCCCGGGGAGAGGAGATTAATCTCCCCGGGGGCGGCACGCTGCGGAAGTGGTAGAAGGTCCTAGGATCGGCGTCGTGAGACTAACCGCTCTAATACCATGTGAAAATTGTATGATGGATGAATATTGTGGTGTTGTTGTTGTATTGATCTGACCCTCATATGGGGTATATATAGAATACACGAGGAGGTAGAGGCTTGGAGTACAAGATAAGTAATACATGGTTTAAACCTATTCGATCTACTCCTTATCTCTATCTTTAAACCCAAACTATATTCTAACACTTCTATGTACAGATGTTTTTGCGCGACACAATGCCAACCATGCATCAGTGGTTTCTCAAACGCCTCGCATGTGCCCCCTCCCCACAATGTCGGCGGTGTCAATCTTAAGGCGACGAAGCTGGTGGTGGAGACATGGGCGGAGACAACGACTGAAGTCCCATATATGCTTTCCTTTGTCACCAACTTGGCGATGCATTGCTAACCTTGATGTGTGTTGTGACCATAAATCCTGGCAAGTGCACTGGCGGCGGCTGTGCTCCTTGCTTCCAACCCACTCAAACATCTCTCATTCACAAGTTCCCTATTGGGCTACGACAATACCCAAGGTTCCCAGCCACGCCTTACACGTGGATCTTGTATCAATTTTTTGTTTTAATAATTTTGCATCATTGTAAACATATGTAGCTTTACATTCGATGCAATATTTTGTTAACACATATCTCAATCTCTGTGGAAGCAAATTTTTATTTCAACAGAAGCACAACTATAATACTTGGAAGCAAAAACAAATTCTGCAGAAAGACAATTCTAATGCTTGGAAGCAAAAACAAAATTCGGCAGAAGCACAATTTGTAGTACATTGGAAGCAAGAAAAAAATACAAAAACTAGATGAATATTATGAAATATCTCAGGAGTTCAGACGGAGGTGAAAAAAACACGTGAAGATAGATAAGTAAGCCCCTGGCGTGGCGTGATATGTGGGAGCAGTTACAACAAAGCAGCCACGGCAATTAAGGAAGCAAAACCATTAAATCTCACGCTGCCCTGGCTAGTAAATCGGAACGACTCCTTGTCCCTGATCGGACGGCCTAGGACTAGTCTGATAGAAGCAATCTACCTATAGTCTGATGCCTAGTGATGCCCTATATAAACAGATACTATTAAGTTGCCAGCCTGAACCCAATTATGTCTATCCAAATATAGCACGCAAACGTTACGAGACAGGTCAGCAGGCCGGGCGCGCATTTACTGACTACTAAAAATAAATCATCTGGTATGAATATATATACGAACCGTGGTTCCAGTATATGTTTGCTAGACACACACAAACGATTTGAATCGGGAAGAGATCTACTTGTAAGATAGTGGGCAACGCACACACATATTCTTGAACCGGAGCAAGGCAAAAGCTTACGATGAAGGGAAACTGGGCTGTGATGCTTATGATGACTATCCTCGCATGCACCACAATACTTTCACAGTGTAAGCAGTACCTACTTGGGAAGTAATCGTTTGAATTCTTGTAAAAGTTTAGTTGTTTCCAAAAATCATTCGATCACCGCCGCCTAGTTTTGACGAATTGCATACAAAGTGAATCCAAGAAGATTCCCGGAAACATTTTGGAAATTATTTGATCACATGCTGATAGCCTGGTCTAATCGACCTTTCTTTGCTTTGGTACAGGTCGAACAAGCGGTCAGATGGATGGCAGCAAGCTCCAAATGTGCATATGCCCGCAGATCCCTTCGCCCAGATGCCCGAATAATCTGTGTTACTGTTGTTCGCATGTAGCGGGAGAGCCTTGCTTTCCGACGAGACCGCAGTGCGTGGTCGGCTGTGGCTGCCAGCCCCCTGCCTCCGCGCTCCCCTGACGCCTTGGCCATGGGCAATGTGTTTGGATTACTGTGAGGAATGATGTATGTGATGACAATCCTGATTTGAAATAAAACTGATGAGATGTAATCATCTTACACAACTGTTCGAAGTGTTCATTTCACTAATGTTTGTTTCCCTGCGTATCTTTTTCGGTTGCCGGTGCCAATTAGGGTCGGATGTTTTGCTTTTTTTTAGTTGAACATCACGCTTTATTTCAAACAATAATGTTTAAAGGGATACAAAGGTGATCCGGGGATCGTTGAGCCACACATGGCGACCAGTAGTAGCCGATCTAGCTAGTCTGCGTGCCTCACCATTACTTGCGCGATGCTCATGAATAAACTCGCAGCTATGAAGCTTCATCTTTCTCTCGTTGATATCCTGTAGGATCATGCAATATTCACCAAGGTGTATAGTGCTCTTGAGATCATTAATAACTCTTAGACAGTCATATGCTATACGGGCTTTTGTGATGGTCAAATCCTCCGGTAGAGCGAGTGCTTCCCTGCAAGCACATGCCTCTAGTGTAGCCGGTTCTGTTACACCCTGAAATACCACAACAGATGCGCGACACTATGCTATGTGAGAGGTAGACTTAGAAGATACCATGCGCGACACTATGCTATGTGAGCTTGTCGCATCGGTACGTAAGAACAAGTCTAGTTCAGGGAAAAAGAAGGGACGCTCAAATAAAAAAGCAAAAGTCTCCAATTGCAAAAAAGGTTCATCATGAAAGGGATGTTTTGGAATAGCAGAGGTCTTGGCGACTTGGCTAAACATAGACATATTTCTGATTGTGTCAGGGATTATGCTCTTGACTTTGTGGCAATCTCTGAGTGTGGTAGGCGTGACTTTCCTACACGTGATCTAGACCATTTTTCATGTGGCAAAGATTATGAATGGCACATTTTACCGCCTTCAGGGAGGTCCGGGGGTATCCTGTTAGGTATACACTCCACCTACTTGGAACTTCTTTCATCGTCGAAGGGGGAGTATCACATTAAATTCAACCTTCGAAACAAAGCCGATAACTTCATCTGGAGTTTGGTAGCCGTTTATGGTGCCGCTCAAGAGGAGTTCAAATCGGCTTTTCTCAAAGAAATTGTCAACACCTGTCGAGAAAATCCACACCCAATGCTACTTGGGGGGGATTTCAATATTCTTCGATATCACCAGGAGAAAAACAATGACAGATTTGACACTAGATGGCCATTTCTTTTCAACGCTGTTATTGATAGCCTCGACTTGCGGGAACTTTCTATGTCGGGGCGCCAATACACTTGGGCTAATAACAGAACTATACCAACTTTTGAAAAACTAGACCGGGTGCTAGTTACCACGGATTGGGAATTTAAATACCCCCTAGCCTCGGTACGAGCACTGGAGAGAATTGAGGCCTTATCGGATCATGCCCCATTGCTTACTGATTTTGGTCAAGCAGCTGCTAGTACGAATCGCCAACAGTTCAAATTTGAGCTGGGATGGCTTAGTAGAGAGGGTTTTCATGAGTTGGTTAAAAAGGTGTGGCAGCGTCCACCTCGTGGCGACACACCAATTCAACGTTGGAACTATCGCATTCGTGCGTTGCGCCAATTCCTTCGTGGTTGGGCCAAACACACCGCAGGGATTTATAAGCAAGAAAAGTTGCGACTCTCTACCTTAATTGACTCCTTAGATAAAATCGCGGAGGTGCGGCTGCTTTCAGCTATGGAGATTGAGCATAAGAGTCAGCTCAATGAGCAGCTAGCTCGTCTGTTACGCGAGGAGGAAATTAAATGGTACCAAAGGTGTAAGACTGATTCGCTGGTACTTGGAGACGACAATACAAAATAC
This sequence comes from Triticum timopheevii, assembly GCA_963921465.1. Taxonomy (NCBI): domain Eukaryota; kingdom Viridiplantae; phylum Streptophyta; class Magnoliopsida; order Poales; family Poaceae; genus Triticum; species Triticum timopheevii. The sequence goes on along the minus strand of OY997272.1, from coordinate 548,141,152 downwards.
TTTCAAATGTTAGCCAATGGCAGACATAGAAAGAAACGTATCTTCGCTCTAGATCAGGAGGAGGGTCGAATTGAGGGGGATGCTCAGCTAAAGAAATTCATTACTAAGTATTATAAAGATTTGTTTGGTCCATCTATGAACACGACAATGGAGATGGATGAGTCTATTTGTCATGATATTCAGCAAGTTTCCAATGCGGAAAACGAATTCCTAACCTCTCCATTCTCTGAGGAGGAAATTCGGACTGCAGTCTTTCAGATGGAACATAATAAGTCTCCGGGTCCGGATGGCTTTCCGGCGGAGTTCTTTCAAAATTTCTGGGATATGTTAAAATCTGACTTGGTTCAGTTGTTTAACGAACTGCATGCTCACAGACTTGACATTTCCCGTCTAAATTTTGGGGAAATAATTCTTCTACCTAAGTCGAAAGATGCGAGTCGGATTCAACAATATAGACCGATTTGCTTACTAAATGTAAGTTTTAAAATCTTCACCAAGGTCGCCACTAACCGTCTGAACGGGGTGGCAGACCACGTAGTCAAACCATCCCAAACAGCTTTCATGCAAGGACGAAACATTTTGGATGGAGTTGCTGTCCTTCATGAAACGGTTCATGAGCTGCATCACAAAAAGTTGAACGGAGTCATTTTTAAAATAGACTTCGAGAAAGCTTACGATAAAGTAAAGTGGCCCTTTCTGCTTCAAACATTACGAATGAAAGGGTTTTCCGATACTTGGTGTCGATGGGTTGAGAGCTTTGTGTCCGGAGGTAGTGTTGCCATTAAGGTAAATGATGACGTAGGCAACTATTTTCAGACAAAGAAGGGGCTCCGTCAGGGAGATCCTGCATCACCCATCTTGTTCAATATTATGGCCGATATGCTAGCCACTCTCATTGAGAGAGCCAAGTCAGCAGGTCAAGTCACTGGGGTCATCCCTCATTTAGTACAAGGAGGCCTATCAATATTGCAGTATGCGGATGACACTATTCTGTTTTTGGATCATGACTTAGAAAAGGCCAGAAACCTCAAACTGCTTTTATGTGCTTTCGAGGATTTATCTAGCCTAAAGATTAATTTTCATAAGAGTGAACTGTTCTGCTTCGGCGAGGCCGCAGAAGCATCACAAGATTATGCTGAAATCTTTGGTTGTCAACTCGGACAATTTCCGATTCGATATCTGGGTATCCCTATCCATTATCGGCGATTGACTATAGCTGAATGGAAACATGTTGAAGAGAGATTGGAGAAACGTCTGGCTAGTTGGAAGGCCAAACTTCTGTCCTATGGGGGGCGACTAATCTTGATTAATTCCGTCCTTACCAATATGGTTCTCTACATGTTATCATTTTTTCATCTCCCAAAAGGTGTGCTACAGCGTCTTGATTACTTTAGATCAAGATTTTTTTGGCAAAGTGATAGTGAAACCAAGAAATACCGTTTGGCTAGGTGGAATGTCTTATGTCGACCAAAAAGCCAAGGGGGACTTGGTATCCAGGATCTAGAGATCAAAAATATTGCATTACTCAGCAAATGGGTTTTTAAACTACTCACTGAGGATGGTGTTTGGCAGGAAATCATTCGTAATAAATACGTGGGTTCCAAAGCAATCTCCCAAGTTTACTGGAAACCGGGTGACTCACACTTTTGGAGCGGGGTGATGAAAGCTAAAGATTTCTTTTTCCAATTTGGAACGTTCTCGGTCAGGGACGGCTCCCAAATTCGATTCTGGGAAGACACATGGTTGGGGAACAATCCTTTAAACGTGCAATACCCAAGCTTATATCGGATAGTTAGACACAAGTTTGTCACGATTAAGCAAGTGTTGGGTCAAGAAAACCCAGATATTTCTTTTCGTAGAACGCCCATTGGACCTCGTTTGGCAGCATGGCAGGATTTGCTAACCCGTTTGGGAGCAATTCAGCTGTCTGAGGAACCAGACATCTTTCGTTGGAAATTGCATCAAAGTGGAAAGTTTTCGGTAAAATCCATGTATGATGCATTGGTACATAACGAGGTTCCAATTGATAATCGAAAACTGTGGAAGCTTAAGATTCCTCTGAGAGTGAAAATTTTCCTATGGTTCCTTAATAAGGGGGTTATCTTAACTAAGGACAATTTGGCACGACGAAATTGGCAAGGTTGCAAAAAATGTGTTTTCTGTCACCATGATGAGTCGATTAAACACTTATTTTTTGAATGCAAGTTCGCACGATCTGTTTGGGCCATTGTACAAATAGCTTCCAATTTATATCCCCCACGTAGTGCACGGAATATATTCGGCAATTGGTTGAGGGGTATAGATAAACAGTTTTCTGCTCACATTCTTGTGGGGGCGGCTGCCTTATGTTGGGCATTCTGGCTCACCAGGAATGATATTGTTTTTAACCATGCATCTGTTCCTTCTCCTTTGCAGGTTATCCATATATGCTCGCGATGGCTCCGTACATGGTCTATCCTGCAGAAGCCGGAGGACAGAGACCTTTTTTTGATGGCGTCTACCAGGCTGGAGCATTCTGCCCGGGAAATTTTCTACCCCCATGGATGGCGGTGTGATCTTCGGATTGATTCAGTACCTTTATAGGCTGGACTTTTTTATTTTTATCTTTTATTATGGTTCTTCGCCAGATTATCTAGACATTTACTTCTGCGAACTTTGGCTGTGTGCATCTAGTTATGCAGAGGCCGGGTGATTTTTTGATGCGATTGTATCAACTCGATATTTCAATTCAATGAAAAGCCCTTTATCGAAAAAGATGCACCAAGAAAACTTCCTCCAGCAGTATCGCAGACGACACCCACAGCACTGGTGTTTGTGGATTTAGCAACCGATGCATCCAGCCATCCACGTTCAGTTTTGCCTCCTCCCACAGCCGGTGGAATCCATGCTGCTGCACGGCTTGGAGATGTCATGCTAGCCGGCCTCCCCTCATTCCGTTGGGGTAACTCCTGCTGCTCCTGCATCTGCATGTACCGCTCCATAAAGAAGTGTGTCATTAGAGGACTCTGGCATTCATGCTCGTGAAAAGGCTCTCCTCCGTGCCCACCAGATCGCCCACAACATTGTTAGCACTGGAAAAAATTTGTCCGTGCTCAAAATGTTGTATTAAAGCAGAAATAACTTAGGTTGGGCATTGAAATTAGGGAAAAATAATAATGCGAGGCTAGGCCACCATCAAGTGGATGTATAGTCCGATGTGATGTTTCGCGTGTTGCTGGGGAGATTCAATTTCTAAATATTAAAAATAACTAGCTAATTATCTATGCGTTGGAACAAGAGTAGCAAGTTAGCCATAATAATGTGATTGTGTAAAAGAATAATTTTATTTGGTGAGCCTTTTTTTTTTGCAAACATGTATTCTCTTAAAAAATAAGAAATTATCTGGTAAGTCAATAAGAGGTGGGGCAGCTGAGGCGGTTTCAGAGAAAACCGGTGAAAAAAAAAACAAAGATAGGAGAAAAAGGATCAAAACGGAAAGACAGAGGAAAGACAAAACATAAATTTTGACCAAAAAAGAGCGGACGACAGAACCTTACGTCTTTAAATATACATGATATAAATTCGTCTCCGGGGGTGTAAACTATGTGAGAAATTTCTAATACAAAAACAATTCATGTAAAAAGTAAAACATGTAATGATTAACCAGTGGGAAAATCCACTTAGAATGCACTAAAGCATGTTACACAGGAGTAATATGGAGACTCTCATGTCTAGCAAATCTAACATCTATGACAATTTTGATGGTATTGACACACACATTTCGACATTCCCAACAAGTTTTGGTGAGAACTACCTTGACATGATCGAAATCACTAGGTTTTAGGTTTTTTTTTAGCGTTAGATCACTAGTTAAGGCAATACTGTGGGCCGAGAAATTTGAGAAGTACCAAGATGGGCCACGCCAGGGTCGTAGCCCAAGTTGCTCCCCGTGTCCACTATAGCCCAAGTGCGAATGCTAAGAGCAACTAGTTAACCAGCGCTCCTTCGGGAGCCTCGCAACGATCAGCGCCACTTGACGCGCTCTCAGCCGTCCGCCACGTATCGCGCTCTGGCCGCTCCATTCGAATTTTGTTTTTTATTTTTCCGCACACGTTTTCGGCTTCTTAAACGGTTTTTTTCGGGGTTTTTTGACGTTTCAATTTTTCACCGGTCTTCCTTAGCTTTTGGGTAAAAAAAATACGCGAAAAAAATGTGTTTTCTTTTTTTTTTCTTTCACGAGAGTCGCGGTTTTGCTTCCGCCAAAAGCACGGTTCTACTTTCGTGAGAGTCACGGCCGTGCCTTTCAGAAACGGAAAAAACCACGTTTTCTGTTTTTTTCTTCCGCGAAAGTCACGGCCGTGCCTTTCGAAAATGAAAAAAAAAACACGTTTTTTGTTTTTTTTCTTCCGCGAGTGGCACGGTTGTGCTTTCGCAAGAGTCATGGTCGTGCCTCTTGGAAACGAAAAAAAACGCGTTTTTCTGATTTTTTTTTCTTCCGCGAGAGGCACGGGCGTGCCTCTTTCGGAAAGGGAAAAACCCGTGCTCCCCGTTCGGTTTTTCCGTTAGTTTTTTGTTGAAAAAAAGTTCGTCAAAACCTATCAACATGGGATCTAGTTTTGAAGATCTCGACGCAAGGAATCCAACGGTGAAAACGGTTTGAGATTTGGACGGACGGTTTAAGAGATAAAACGTTTTGAATAATCGGATCTACGAGAAAAGAGAAAACTTGGTTGCGACAAGTGGCACACAGCGCGCCACTTGTCGCAACCTAGGAAGGTGTGAGTGATCTTTGTAACGAGTACTCCTCAACTAGTGATTTCGGTGAATGCTTCTCTAACGAACATCCGAACGAAGTGGCAAGTGGTCCCGGCGCCGCCGCGACCCCACGTCGGGAAAACAATGAGGGCCAGCCCTGCGCCGGCGTTGATGTCGCCGTCGTCACCCTCACAGCGGCTGTCGGCCCTCTCTCTCCTGCTGCTCCTCCTCCTCATCCTCACCTCTGCGTCATCTGCGGCGGAGGAGGAGGAGGAATTCATGGAGGAGCTGCTAAAAAAAATTAGAAATGGCTTTAATCTTTGCTAAAAAAAATGGTTTTGCTCTATCTCTCTCTCTCTCTCTCACACACACACACACACGTACGCATGCAATCCAGCAATAAAAAATAATGTGAATTTCTACGTGAGTTACAAGTTTTGCATTTCGCTTCTTCCTAGCTGGTTTTTCTTTTCTTTCATAAAAAGAAGTGCAAGGCTACTCATGCATCTCTCCATATTCGGCTTGGTCGTTGGGACTGCCAACATCTTCATCATCTATACCAAAAGCCTATTAGTTAGGCATCAATCCATCAAAACAATAGCATAACAGGGCAACAAATTTAACAAGTGAGCACCATTAATACATCGAGGTTGCTGAATTAGTCAAGAGCTCAACCCCAAAGTTATCAACTCGAGCAAACACCTTCAGGAAGGGAAGAACGCAAGTGCATTAGTCGACGTCGCCTGAGCTGCACAAAGGATTTCCAACCCCAAGAACATAAATTAGTCATCGCAAATCTCGCAGTGAGTAGTATCATGCTCCCTTCGTTCCAAAATAATTACAGTTCTAGGTTTGTCCAAAATCAACTTGCTTAATTTTGACCAACTCTAGGAGTGCCCTAAGTTCTGGGCAGCTCTGCTTGGCCATCGAGGCGCCACAGAAGTAAGGCTGGTTGTAATGGGGAATATCATATACTAGTATCATGCATATGATACTAGTGTATGATACTATCTCCCTAATGCATAGTATCATATATTAGTATCATGTTGTACTCTATTTATTGCCATGCATGACACAAAGTAGCATAGCATTTAATATGATACGGTATCATGATATGATACTATACCCTCTCTTTCTTCATTTAATGCTATGCTACCTCATCAAAATTGCCTAGTTGGCATGCATGATACTAGCTATGATACTACCATTACGACCAGCCTAAACCAATCAGGTGGGATATCCTGATTCTGCGCTGGACGTTGCCGCAAGTTAACTCCAAACTGCATGGAAATTTCCTTCAAAGTCCACTCTCCATATGCTCTCAGTGGATTCCATATATGTATTGACCAATTAGCAACGCAAGTTGCACCATGGGACAACTCAAGGTACTATTCAAATAAAAAGAGTGAAATGCATACATAGAGTTAGTTGCATGTTAGCACATGAATCAGTTGGTGTTCTAGTGGTTGGCAAGCTGATTGCTAACTCCAAAGTTTGTGGGTTTGACCATTTGAGTCCCATGCAATAGGTGTTTTTTTTCCTTTTTATCTTAATATGCCATATTAGCTAGGCTGCGAGGAAAACCTGGTCAGTTTGCAAACAAATCCATGGAAAAAATAGTTAGTTCGCTCATTGTGTGATTCGCCAAAAAAAAAAACTCGCTCATGGTGTAAGGAACGCCGACATGGCAGCCACGGAGCCGATCCCCCCGCCCCCGCGAATCGATTTTAGCATTATTTGATCAAATTAGCGAGCTTATGATCTAAATCGACCAATTCATGAATTATTCGCCTAAACCATGTAGTAATCAATTTGAGTTAATGGACTAATAACGCATTTCACTCGTTAATTCCCCCAAAATCCAGCTGTTTCCAAGGGTCTGAATCTTTGGCGAATCCTAACCCCAGGCCGTGCGTACGTACATACAGAGCTAAGCTTTGCGAGCACCATGTGGCCTTGCAGTGAGAGCCGATTACTGTACTCGCAAGTTGCCCGGCCTCAACGGCTTCGGCCAGACGAAGACAGCACGGCGCACCAGCAAAAGCCATGGGCGCGGATCCGATCCCGATCGAGAGCATCCAATCATGTGGCAATCAGCATAAACAATCAACCGGCCATGCGCTTCGTGCCCCAAAGATCAGGAAGCCCATGACCCAATCAAGATTTTGTTTTCTCAAGAAACAAGCTGCGTCAACTTTGCCTGCCGCCCTGCCTCTCATGGCGACGCACATGGAGGCCCCGCATCACAAGCGATACAACAACTTGTATAACTTGTTAAGTATTAGTATTAGTATATCCAACATCTAGTAGGAGTATAAACTATCCAACGGTTGAGCTTAGCCGCCCGTATAAGTATGAGTTCAACTCTGCAGTTTACATCACTGCTGCCACGGATCAGCGGGCTGTTGGTCAGTGCTACAAATCACAGTAGTTAGCAGCAAGTCGATTAGCTGGTGTGATCTGTTTGAGCGACTGATCGAGTCGAGTGATCATGGCCATGGCGTCGACCGATCCGGCGCAGAAGCCGCACGCGGTGTGCGTCCCGTACCCGGCGCAGGGCCACATCACGCCCATGCTCAAGGTGGCCAAGCTGCTGCACGCCCGGGGCTTCCACGTCACCTTCGTCCTCACCGAGTTCAACTACGCGCGCCTCCTCCGGTCGCGCGGCACGGCCGCGTTCACCGCCTGCCCGGGCTTCGACTTCGCCGCCATCCCGGACGGCCTGCCGCCGTCCGACCCCGACGCCACCCAGGACATCCCCGCGCTCTGCCGCTCCACCATGACCACCTGCCTCCCCCACCTCAGCGCCATCCTCGCCCGCCTCAACGGCCCCGCCTCCGGCTTGCCGCCGGTGACATGCGTACTCTGCGACGGCGTCATGTCGTGGGCCTACGAGGCCGCCAAGGAGATCGGCGTGCCGTGCGCCGCACTGTGGACGGCCAGCGCATGCGGGTTCATGGCGTACAACCACTACAAGCAGCTCGTCGAGGACGGGCTCGTGCCGCTCAAGGACGAGGCGCAGCTCACGGATGGGTACCTGGACACGGTCGTCGACGGCGTCCCAGGCATCTGCGACGGCTTCCAGCTGCGCGACTTCCCGAGCTTCATCCGCACGACGGACCGCGACGACATCATGCTCAACTTCCTCATCCGCGAGTCCGCGCGTCTGACGCTGCCCGACGCCGTCATCATCAACACCTTCGACGACCTCGAGAAGCCGGCGCTCGACGCCATGCGGGCCATCCTCCCGCCCGTCTACACCCTCGGCCCGCTCCTCCTCCACGTCCGCCGGCTCGTCCCCGCGGGGTCCCCTCTCGACGTCGGCGTCGGGTCCAACCTGTGGAAGGAGCAGGACGGCCTGATCGAGTGGCTCGACGGCCGGCCGCCGCGCTCCGTCGTGTACGTCAACTACGGCAGCATCACCGTGATGACAAACGAACAGATGCTGGAGTTCGCGTGGGGGCTGGCCAACAGCGGCTACCCCTTCCTGTGGAATGTCCGGCCCGACCTCGTCAAGGGTGACGCGGCGGTGCTGCCGCCGGAGTTCCAGGCCGCCATCGAGGGCCGCGGCCTTCTCACGACGTGGTGCCCGCAGGAGATCGTGATCGAGCACGAGGCCGTGGGCGTCTTCCTGACGCACTCCGGGTGGAACTCGACGCTGGAGAGCCTCTGCGCCGGCGTGCCGATGCTGAGCTGGCCCTTCTTCGCGGAGCAGCAGACCAACTGCCGGTACAAGCGCACGGAGTGGGGCGTGGGGATGGAGATCGGCGGCGAGGTGCGGCGGGCGGAGGTGGCGGCGATGATACGGGAGGCCATGGAGGGCGAGAAGGGGGAGGAGATGCGCCACCGCGCCGCCGAGTGGAAGCACAAGGCCGCGCAGGCGACGCTGCCGGGTGGCCCCTCCGAGACCAATCTGGACGGATTAATTGATGTGCTGCAAGGCAAGACGGGTCAAGCCGGAAAGTAAGAAGAGAATTGGGTGCAGAAATCACACACGCCCGGATTTTCATTATTCTGTCCATGGGGATTTTCGGCGGTTCTGAATTTGCCTAGTATTGTATTTGATGATGTGGAGAGCTGCTCTTAGCTTGTAGAGTGCGCGTATTGTTCTGTTCTGTTTGTTACGTAAACATAAAATCATTCCATTTGTCAGAATATTTGCCCAGTGGTCAGAGAGCAGTGTTGCCTCCTAGCCGGCGCCGGTTAAAACCTCGGTTCAAACCACTGAAAAAAATAGCGCGCTATAACGCCGCTAATAGCACGCTATAGCATATAGAGAATTGTCTCGCTAAATAAATCAATGTACAATGCCTCGCTAATAGCACGCTATAGCGCGCTATAGCACGCTAATAGCATATTTTCAGGGGCCACGTTATTTTCTGTAGCGCGCTATTTTTTTCATTGGTTTCAAACTCAGGTCTCACACCTTCTTAATTACTAGTAGTAAATGTGTAATCTACAGCTAAACAACGAACCGAAACAAGGTTCTTTTTGGCATTAGGAACACATGAAGGAGATATTCAGCCTGACCTAACATCTACCAGACGCATGATCCTTTACCAATTAGGAAAAGAGATGAAATTGCAGAGAAAGCTTTGCTATCTACAGATAAACGACGAACGGAAACAAGGTTCTTTTTGGCCTTACGAACATGAAGGGGGGCATTTTCAATTGGAGATGTGTGACAGGGGTAGGAATAGTAGAATGCCCAACGTAAACAATTCTCATACCTGCTGGCATTGTGGAATTGGTCATTGCCACTGTACCTATCCCGTACCGTCAACTTTTGATCTCCCGGGTAATATGGTCAGTAGCACCAGTATCAGCAGACCAATTGGTGTTGCATCTACTTTGCTCACGTGATATGAAGGCCCCCTATGAATGACGAAATCAGGTTACAGGAGATGTCAGCAACCGCAGCTTGGTACATTTGGTGAGAAAGGTGCCAAAACATTCATGGCAATGTGTCATGTGTGGGGTAGCAACTAATGCAACATGAACAATGAAGAAGCAGATCCAAATTGAAAAGAAGGGGATTGTTCTTGTCCTCTGCAAACTTATCTGAAACTCAACATGAATGCTGCTTTTGACATTGACAGTCTAGAAGGAGCAGTGGGAGCAATCTTGCAAGATGAGAAAGGGCGATTCATACCTGCTGTGAATGGTCAGTTGGTCCAGGTTTCTGGATGCCCAGATGGCTAAGGCGACTGCGTTGAGACAAGGCGTTCAGCTGGCCTTGTCGATCAGGTGGCTGGTGGTTCAGTCAGATTGCTTGGATGTGATCGCCACCATGCATGACGGTGGACAATCATGACTCATGAGGCCCAGCGGCAGCAATATATGAGAGTAGTTATCATGTGTCAATGGATTTTGTCAAAATGATCTTTGAGCACTGGCCAAGAGACAAGAATCTGCTTAGCTCCAGCTTGATCATCCTCCTAGTTTTGCGTCTCCAATTTTCGTGAATGCCGTAAGCATGTTTGCTAGCTAATATTTGTACGTGTTATTGTAAAAAAAATGATGTACAAGCTGCAGTGAGAGGACAGTTGATCATCTATAATGAAATAAAAAAGATGACATAGACGCAAGCACCTCTAAGCTACAGAAGATCAACAAAAATATATCACCATGCTCTATAACTAGCTCAAAAGTGTTCTCAACTGTTTGACAGATAGTGAAACACAACAGCTACTGCCGCAACAAGTGCAACCTTGACTAGTAGCTTCAACCATACTGGAGATGCAGGAGAGGATTCTGACTCTGATGGGTCGACCTTGTGACCCCTTAGCCTAGCTAGCAACAGAGGAATGAGTGCAGGCTTCACGGCTGTCATAGAATTGAGATTAGTTAGAACATTGTTCAAATTTGAGAAGTCAACACTAATTTGTAATGGCGAAATAACAACTTAGATGCAAGTATACAAGAATAAAGATCAAAGTGAAGTTGCTCGCGCATACAGAAATGTGCAAGGTCGGTACAATAAGTTTCAGTGGCATTGCTGTATCAGCAAAAATCACCTTTAGTGTAGCCACCCCTATGACCATCACTCCGGTCTTAGAAGGAACTGGGTGGATTGATCAATCCCACGACATAACTATATAAACATTGTAATAACTATTGGCCAGATATACTACTGTAACTCTAGTTTGTTCATGTCCGGTGTAATCAGCGGAAATAGGAACAGCTGAGACCAGCAAATACAACTGCGATTAAATGGAAGAGAATAACATGCAAACTGAACTATTTCCGCTAAATCTAACCAGCCTTAGAAGAACACCTTGTTTCCGATACATGTTGACAAGGAAAAACTAGCTAGCATGCATGTAAGGGCATCTCCAGCCGTTCGGCCCCCCAGGGCGCCTAAATAGAGCGGCCTGGGGGCGTGCCGGCGCTAGTTCGGCCTCTGGGGGCGACCTAGCTCCCAGTCACGCCCCCACGCGCCGGCCCCAGGATGCGGGAAATTCAAACTTGGTCGTTCCCGCTCTCAAAAGACGCCGCAAATCCGGCGATCGGACGTAGTCTGGCGTTACAAAAAACAGAGCGCCGCCGCCGCAAGTTCGCGTGCGCAACGATTCACTCGGCGGGGTCGGCTCCAGGCGTTGGCGGAGTCGGCGTGCGCGAGCTCGGCGGTGTCGGAGCTGCTTCGGTGCTGGGCTGCGTCGGCGCGGCTTCGGCACTGCTGGGCGGCACTGCTGGGCGGCGATGTAGAGGCGTCGTTCGGGCTTGGCGTCCGTGTGGTCGTGGGCGTCGTCGGCGTCGTCGGCGTTGCCGTCGGCAGCTCGTTCAGGATGAGGCCGTGCTGCACCAGGTACCACGCCATGAGCTTCTCGTCGTTGCTCTAGAGCATGTTCGCCCCGCCCATCAGAAAAGCCATGTCGGTGTTCCTCTTCTTCGCGGCGACGTTCGTCCGGAGCAGGTCGAGCTTGATGGTGTTGTTCTTCATTAGCGACGCCCACCACGCCTCGGTCTTCTCTTCGCGTAGGACGGCCCGGGCCTGGGCGTCGGCGAGGCAATGCTCGATGGACTCCTGCACTCACGCGGTTGACGCGTCGGTGTTTTTCCCCTTCTTTGCCAATTTGTGGCCGTCCGGCCGCCCCTCTGACGCGCCCGGAGTCGTCGCGTCCGGCTTGTATGTCTCCTTGGCCTTGTCGAGGGCACGTCGGACTTCCGCCCACTTCTTGCACTTGTCAATGCGCTTGTAGACGTGGAGGTGCTTGAAGTCGTCGTCTTGGTTGTCGCCCCGATACATGGCGAACATACGCAGCGGCTGCACGGAGGGACGAACAGTTGGCAGGCGGCGGGCGTAGGGGACGAAGATATGCGGGCGAACGGCGTGCGTACCTGATCCTCAATGCTGGCGCCGCTCTCCGGACGAGCCGCGACCTCCTCGACGATTCCATGCCATTTGTTGCACGCCAACTGGACACGCCCCCAATGGTTCGCCATCGCCTTGGAGCCACGCTACATGTAGACGCCTTTGAAGTAGGGGTCGACGAGCTTCCGCTCGTCGAACTCGGCCTTGATGCGGTCCCAGTACGTCTCGAAGCTCTGGTTCACGCCGGTGGTCGGGTCGAGGCAGACGACTTTCCATGCTTCGGCGAGGCATTCCTCCTCCTTGGACGTCCATTTGATGCGCGGTTCGCCTGACCTAGCCGCCCGCTTCTTCTTCTTCTGGTGCCCCTTCTTCGTCAGAACAGGAGCCGGCTCCTCCTCCTCGTCCTCCTCCTCCTCCTCGGGTTCCTGCGCGTCGTCGCCGTAGACGTAGCCGAGCTCGGCCTCCATGTCGCCGCTGAGGACCACTACCTCGTCCTGGGTGGCGAACCCGGGAGACGAGGCGGCCGCGGTCGATCCTGTCGCGATGATGTCGTCCATGTCGGCTCCCGTGTCGTCGGCGTCGCCGAGGTGCGAGAAGGGTAGCGGTCCACGGTAGAGATGGGGCGTCGGTGTGGACGCGTAGGCGGCGGGCGGCAAGTAGTTGTATGGAGGGTACTGCACGCCGACGAAGGCGGGCGAGGGTGTGCGCGTAGCGGGGTGACCATGAGGGAAGGTCACGTTTGGGTTGAACCCACCGTGCGCGTCGTCGTTGGCGTAGCCGGGCGACGATGAGCCCCATGGAGATCCGGCGCCTTGCTGTCCCCAGGGCGCGTACTGGGCGTGGCTGACGACGGGTGGATTCATCCCCGCCTGGTCGACCGACGAGGAAGACACCGCCGCGCGCGCCGCATTGTCGCGGGCCTTCTTGGCTATGACCCTGTTCCACCTGTCGGCGATGACTGCTTCGCGCCGCTGAACTTCCACCCTCTACTCGGCGTTCGACAAGCCCGGTGGCTTCGATGACGGCGCCCTCGGCTTCCTCTGCTTCGGCTGGGTCACGACGCCAGTCGCGGTTGCCGCCGCGCGCGGCTTGGCGGCGACTGGAAGGTGAGCGGGAGGGGGTTTGGTGGGAGAAAGGGACAGAATGGCGGGAGGAAGGCGAGCGAGCGGGAGAGATGCGAGGGAAAAGCGTCAAGAAACGGCGGGAAAAGGCCCTCAGGTCGCCTCCAGGGCGGGCCCACGCGCCTTTTTCGCTTGTGCCGGCTCCCCAGGCGCCCCCCAGGGCGCCGGGTTCGGCCTGGGTCCGCCGGCACCAGTTTTGGCCCGAGCCGGCGAAAAACGGGCTTCTGGGGGCGCGACTGGGGCCTTTTTTTGGCGACGGCGCGGCAAAATCGCCTGGGGAGGGCCTGTTGGGGGCGCGGCTGAAGATGCCCTAAGAAAAGAAAAGAATGGTTTCTCTCTGACTCTCCGCATTGCTGGGAAGGAATTTGATTGCCATAAGCATATAAATTATTATTTTTGGTATTTAATAGCATTAGCAATCGTAATACGCAGAATATCTCATATCTATTTTCATATTTAAACTATAATAGTAATTTACCAATATCAGGTTTCAGTTTTGAAGGAAGATAACTCTCCATGTGCCAGAACCATGACTCCGTTTCGATATCTTATGAGTTTCAACTCTAGCCTATCCCAACTTGTTTGGGATTGAAAGGCTTTGTTGTTGTTGCTGCTGCTGTTGTTTGTAGGTTTCAGTTTTGAAGGAAAAATACATGTCATTATGCCATAATGTCTACTGTCTAAATGGAGCAACTAACTTCAACGTTTCAAACCCAAATGAAGGGGTCATACACTACCTCATCATGCAAAGACCCAAATGAAGTAGTGCTTGGTAATGCAAGAGCTCAAGGCATCGGAAAAGAAAAAACATGAACCAAGTACATAATTACCTGTTTTTCTCAAGCTGCAGAAGATGTGCGGCTCCTTGGCGACAGCTGCGACGACGTTGACCGGACCTACAACACGGCGGTGCTACATAACATGCTCCCGACGGCACTGACGGTGGCTGCTTGGTGAGGCGTTTTAGAGGATAGGAGGGCCACCGGTGCTAGAACTAGGTAGGGTGGACTGGCGGATGGCGGGAGAGTGGCCGATGGAGCAATTTGCTAGCCCTAGAAAAAGGTTGCTTGTGACCCCCCTCCCCTTCCTCCCACGACGCACGTCATAGGAGAAACCCTAGCGTCGCTGCCGGGACCCCCTCCTCCTCCCCTCCCCCACTGCCGCCTGCGAGCTCGGCCAGGCAAAGCCCGGTCGGCTCCAGCGGTATTGGGGGGAGGCGTCTTCCCCTCTCCATGGGTCGCATGTGGCGCGGGATGGCGTAACCGGCGGAGGCGCGGCACAAGCAGGGGACGCGGCGGTGTGGCATCCGAGCGCAGGGCGGCGACGACCTGGTCAGGTGCTTGCGCGGGCAGCTTTGCGACGGCGGAGGTGGCTGCGGTGTTGCTGGCGGTTGCGTCTGGGCGCGCCCAGATCTGGCGGCGGCTGCGCCGCGGGTGCATCTGGGCGTGCCCAGATCTGGCGGCGGCCTAGGTGGCTCGACGCGTGGGGGAGCTCGGCGGGCGGTGGATCGGGCCGCCGTTGCACCTTGCCGTCCGGCTGTGTGGATGCTGGTACTGGATGGCGGCCGCTAGTGAGGTCTTGTCCAGCCACGGCGCCGGTCCGAGTGAGGCCCCAATCCAGCCCCTGCCGAGCTTGCACATGTCGTGGCATAGGGTTGGACCTTTCCCAGCAATGGCCACCGTTGAGGGATGGATCCGAGGCCGGGAGGGCCATGGAACCATCCTTGCCTCCCGTCAGGTGGCACATCGGGGAGCTCGTCCTTGCACGGCCTGGCAGGACGGGGCGGTGGTGGCCGAGTGTGGCCGGCCCAGAGGTGGGCCTCGGACCTGGGGGCCGTCTAGGGGCAGGGAAGGAGGTGCCTTCCCGCCCATCTCTTTGTCGGTCATGGCGGCAAGCCTCGGTTGGGGGTGGTGTCAGGGCCATGGATGTCGGGGCAGCGGCCCTGGAGGTGGGAGGCGTGGGCTCATGGGCAGAGTTCACGGCTCGGGTGTGAGCTGGCTGCCATGACCGTGCGGGCGGTGTGGTGGTCAGGATGCGACAAGCGGAGGGGTGGGTGCGGTGTGCCTGGCTTGCTGTGCCTCACCTCGGTGGCTTTGAGGACTTGCCGGGGGTGAAAACCTGCTTTGGCTCTGCAAAGCCGATGGCGACGTCGCCTTTGGGTGTCGCCTCCTTCTTGAAGGCTTCGTCGCGGCTCCTCTACATGCTCCGATTGCTCCGAGGGAAACCTTGATTGTGGGATCAGGCGGTGGCGATGCTCCTGTGTCGTGCCCTTCTTGAAGGCACCGCCTTGGAGTGTTCGGTTTGTCGTGCACAGCTTTCTCTCTTCACGATGACTCGCTCACGGTTGAGGTCTCCGGAGACTCCAAGTGGTGCTCTCTCTGCCTGCATGTAGTTGCTTGGAGTGAATGGGGTGATCTAGCTGTTCTTATACACCCTTGTATCTTTGCTTTGAGTGTGTGTGTGTTGTGGGGGTGAGTTGTATGTGTCGGTTTGTATGGTGATCATTGATTTATATATAAAGCGGGGGGCGAGCTTTTTTCGGCTAGCAATTAAGGGAACAGAGCAGCGGAATGAGACACTGAGATTTTTGAGGGACTCCTTGCGTAGTTAAATGGTTTTACAAGGTCCCTTATGTAAAGTGTACCAACGGCCACCCAGTGATAACATGATAACATCACGTCCATCAGTTTTCCATCCAGTGGCGTAGAATCCACCGGAGCAGCCGTTGCACGAGTTGAGCCGTAGCACAGGATACGTACGTTCTCCGTCTCCCACTCGTCTCGTCTTGCTCCCACAGCGTGTTTGGTTGGGGGTAATTAGAGTTAGGGAATGGGAATTGAAGGGGTACGAGACTTCAAATCTGTTGTTTGGTAGGAGGTATTGGGAATTCACAAGGGAATAGGCATGGGACTTGAGACTCCAACTCCCACCGTTTTATTAACAGGGGAGGGGTTGGGAGTTGGATGGGAATTGTTTTAATGAGTTAATCATAACCCTTCTAACTTCCCTTGTCTAGTCCCATGTCAATTCCCACGAACCAAACAAGGGAGTACAATTTCTCCTCATATTCTCACACATAATTTTTATCACGCACCAAACAGAGGATTGGGAATAAAACGACTCATCCCATGTCTAATCTCAACACAACTCCCTCCACTAAACTCCCATTCCCCTTCCCAATATTGCCAAACACGCTGCCAGTTCAGTAGCGAAGGCCATGCCTCGCTTCTCCTCCACCACGCCAATGTCGCCACCCCGCCTCCGCCTCCAGACTCCAAGCCCTCCACTCCTCCACCTCTCATCCCTCACGCACCTGGGATCGCCACGCCGCCTTCTCCGCCGCCACGGAACGTGCGCGCTCTGGCAACCTCACCCCGGAGGACGCACACCACCTGTTCGACGAATTGCTGCGGCAGGCCAATCCTGTCCAGGAGCGCCCCCTCAACAACCTTCTTGCCGCCCTCGCCCGCGCTCCGGTGTCCGCGGCGTGCAGCGATGGCCCTGCACTTGCGGTCAACCTCTTCAGCCGCATATCCCAAGGCGCCCGCCGACGTGTGGCGCACCCAACGGCCTGCACCTACGGCATCCTCATGGACTGCTGCTGCCGCGCACACCGCGTGGATCTGACGCTGGCCTTCTTCGGCGGTCTCCTTAGGACGGGCTTGGAGGCAGACCAAGTCATCTTCAGCACCCTCCTCAAGGGACTCTGCCACGCAAAGCGCACAGATGAGGCTCTCAACGTCCTGCTTCACAGGATGACTGAGTTGGGCTGCACCCCTAACGTGGTGGCGTATAGCACGGTCATCCATGGCTTCTTCAAGGAAGGCCAAGTAGGCAAGGCGTGCAGCCTGTTCCATGAAATGGCGCAGCAGGGCGTTGCGCCTAATTTGGTGACATATACCTCGGTTATTGATGCGCTGTGCAAGGCCAAAGCAATGGACAAGGCAGAGTATTTCCTTCGTCAGATGGTTGATAATGGTGTCGTACCTAATAATGTCACATATAATAGCCTCATCCATGGATATTCCTCTTCAAGCCATTGGAAGGAGGCGGTTAGGGTATTCAAAGAGATGACAAGTCGGAGGGTTACAGCAGATGTGCATACTTATAACATGTTTATGACCTTTCTTTGCAAACATGGAAGAAGCAAAGAAGCTGCAGGATTTTTTGATTCCATGGCTATGAAGGGCCTGAAACCTGACAACGTTTCATATGCTATTCTCCTTCATGGGTATGCCACCGAAGGATGCTTAGTTGATATGATTAATCTCTTCAACTCAATGGAAAAAGACTCTATTCTACCTAACTGTCATATCTTCAGCATACTGATTAATGC
Source organism: Triticum timopheevii (assembly GCA_963921465.1). NCBI lineage: Eukaryota > Viridiplantae > Streptophyta > Magnoliopsida > Poales > Poaceae > Triticum > Triticum timopheevii. Next base: position 548,123,646 of record OY997272.1, on the reverse strand, counting down.
ATATGCTAAATCTGGGAAGCTTGATAAGGCCATGCTTATCTTCAGTGAAATGCAGAAACAAGGAGTGAGTCCAGATGCAGTCACATATTTACCCGTAATAGATGCATTTTGCAAAAAGGGTAGGTTGGACGATGCTGTGATTAAGTTTAATCAGATGATTGATATGGGAGTACGACCAGACACAGCTGTTTATACTTCCCTAATCCAAGTTTTTTGTACACACGGCGATTTGCTGAAAGCAAAAGAATTGGTTACTGAAATGATGAACAAAGGTATACCTCCTCCTGATATTAAGTTCTTCCATTCAATCATGCAGAACCTATGCACAGAAGGAAGGGTAATAGAAGCACGTGATATCCTTGGCTTGATAGCACACATAGGTATGAGGCCTAATGTTTGCACATTTAATATACTGATTGGTGGATACTGTCTAGTCCGCAAGATGGAGGATGCCTCAAAAATATTTGATGATATGATGTCATATGGTTTAGAACCTTCTAATATTACGTATGGTATACTTATTAATGGCTATTGCAAAAACTTAAGGATTGACGATGGGCTGATTCTGTTCAAAGAAATGTTACGGAAGGGAGTTAAACCTACAACTTTTAATTATAACGTCATACTGGATGGGTTATTTCTGGCTGGACGAACTGTTGTTGCAAAGGAAAAGTTTCATGAGATGGTTGAATCTGGAGTAAGTGTGTGCATCGGTACTTACTCTATAGTTCTTGGTGGACTTTGTAGAAATAGTTGCAGTAGCGAAGCAGTCACACTATTCCAGAAACGAAAAGGTGCGATAGCACCCGGGAGTCTAGACTCCCTTTTATCTGGTCCGTACAGCCTTGTAAAGATTCGTGCCAGGCTCTGTATAGCAGCAGCTCATTTGCAGCGTCAGGATTTGACCGCGACAAACAATAGTGCTCGTAGGCTGTAGCAGGCAGCCAGTCCTAGGCTGTAGTAGTCGTTGTGGGATGTGTGAATCTTTATTCTTATATGTATCGAAAGGGGGAGAAAGTAAAAGAAAGAGAGAGACCACCCATTTTTCTTCTCCCGAAATTTTTGTCTCTTTCACGTGTGGAGACTGGAGAGAGACTGAGAGAGAGGAGGAGAGGACGTTTTTGTGAGAGGTGCTATGAGAAAGAGAGAGACGGACAGAGGTGCTATGCGACAGAAGGAGCAGATAGAGGTGCTGCGTGAGTGAGAAGAGAAAAAAGTATTGTCACTGTGCATCGAAAGTGACAGGGCGGTGGAATCTTGCTGCAATGTACAGTACCCTTGTTACTGTTCATGTAGGCCTGCAAAACCAAAGAACGCTGCGGTGTGTGGCACAAATCCCAAGGTCTCCTGTTATGCATAAACGGTGGTGATAAGCGGGAGTCTAGACACCCGGGTCCTGAAAGGCCGGTCTCATCCAGAAATTAAGCACAATGAATGTGAAATTTGATATTACAGTTGTCAATATCATTATTGGTGCACTCTACAGGGTCCAGAGAAACCAAGATGCTAAGGATTTGTTTGTTGCTATACCAGCCAATGGCTTGGTTCCTAGTTCTGTTACCTACACCATAATGATGACAAATCTTATAAAAGAAGGTTCAGTGGAAGAAGCTGACAATCTTTTTTTATCGATGGAGAATAGCGGCTGTACTGCCAACTCTTATATGTTAAATCATATCATCAGAAGGTTACTGCAAGAAGGAGAGATAGTCAAGGCTGGCAATTATATGTCTAAAGTTGATGCAAAGAGCTACTCACTTGAAGCTAAAACTGTTTCACTGCTGATCTCTCTCTTTTCAGGGAAAGGGAAATATAGAGAACACATAGGATTGCTCCCTACAAAGTATCAGTTTCTTGAAGAAGCAGCCACAGTTGTGTAGTTTGATACATGGTAAACTTTAGTTCTCCTAGACCTACCAAAGTATCCTTCTGCTTGTACAACAAATGCATTTCCTATATGTAAGAAGAAATCCAGTATAGAAGAAGCTATCAGGATGACGCAAGGAGTACAAATCAAACGTGCCCAGACAGACCTAGGCCTGCCAAAACAAAGCTGAATCCAAATTTTAACAGAAGAAGCAGCAACTAACTGAAGATGTGCAGTATGTTAGCCAAACACCTATGGGAGAGTGACAGGTGGTCGAACCGTTTACTCCTGCCAGTATCCATGGCTCGGCCTCACATGGAATCGAGTCAACCAGTACCTGGCGGTTTCAGGTGGCTCCACTGAAGATGCATTCATTTCTCAGCCGGTGCGCTCCTTGTCAGCGCATGTGTGCCCTTGTGTCGGTTTCAAGAAGGTACTCCCTCCGTTTCTTTTTACTCCGCATATAAGGCCCTCTTTGATTCGCAGGATTTTCAAATCGTAGGAATAGGAAAAGTATAGGGTTGGAGTGGCATGCACACATGAAGCCTACAGGATTAGCATGGAGTGTTTGATGGCACAGGAAAAGCAAAGGAATTGTAAAAAGAGGTTGAAGTGGATGTTAGATTTCCTATGAAATGTAGTACAAAAGATTCCATAGGAAAAATTCCTATGGGATCCAATCCTATGAATCAAAGGACCAACATAGGAAATTTTTTTAAGGATTTCAATCCTCCAGAAATCCTATAAAATTCCTTTGAATCAAAGGAGCCCTAAGATTTGATCAAAGTCAAACTACACAAAGTTTGATCAAATTTATATAAAAAAATGTGAACATCTACAATACTAAAACTATATAGTATAAAAATACATTTCATGGTGCATCTGATAATATTAATTTCATATTGTGAATGTTTATATTTTTTAATATAAAGTTAGTCAAACTCTACAAAGCTTGACTTTGACCAAACCTTATATGCGGACTAAAAAGAAACGGAGGGAGTATTTGAAGAAGCTGAGCAGGAACTCGAGTTTGACCGGCTTGAGATCTACGCTGCCGAAGCCAGATTGAGGTTAGTTAATCATAACATGGTACTAGAGGGATGTTTTGTGGTGGCTTTGATGATTTACTTAGGATGATGTGTGAAGAGGCAGCATGCAAAAGTCTGAATCATATACGTACGCTTGTGTTGTTATTTTTGCAGATCGTAGTCTTCTTTCCATGTACAAGTTGTATGGGTCCAGTTGTAGCAGTCTGTACGTTAGCCTTTTGTATGTATATGCTTGCATGGATTATGAGGTTTACAGACTTGGTTTAAGGTCTGACTCCAATTTTTTATTTTTATTTTTGATCGATGCAGCACCATGTTGAGTTTAACCTCGTAACTTGGCTTAATTAGATCGTGCTGGTGATATCGCTGAGAATCGAAATATTGATGGCTTCAGAGTTTTTTTTAAAAGCATACTATGTGTCGTTGCCCAAACTGGCGCAGACCAATGTTCAGAGTTAATATGGTTCTGCCGGTAATTCTCATTGACTGTCAGCCTGTTATTTTTGGTTCCATACTCTCTATATCACAACGGCACGACTACAATAAGGATATATGGCTGATGTATTTGGAACATCTTTGCCATGGGACAGAGCTGATAAAGTCAGTTGTACATGCACTTTGTGTGCAATCTGGGTTATGCTTTAATTTTCTATTCATTTCCTTTTGGCTCTTGCAGTACGTACTGCATCTGTATCAAAGTATAAGATGTTTTGTAGGCTAAACTAGCCTAAAAAAAGCCTTATATTTTGGTACGAACAAGTACTATTTTGCTAATGTAATCTGGGTCATTATCGTTATCCCCTTAATCCAACAAAAGTGTGCCCTAACGTTGTTGATCGGTTAATTCAACTCATCTCATTTTTTTTTGTGACAGCCTGATGGATTTTGGTGAGCTCACCATGGTTCTTTCCTCTGTTCCTTTTGAAGAGCCGATGGTGTAACATTTTGGTACTACAGAACAGTGTTTTGCTTCTTCCCGTAGAACCGCCGGATCCGATTATCTTTTTATAGTCATTGTCTAGTTTATTTTCTGTTACGTGAGCTCAAGTTCAGCATGTTCTTTCATCTTCTTCCTCGTAATTTTTCATAGCTCACTGTGCAGTGAAGGTCTTGTACTAATTTCTGAAGCAGAACCGTTCTACAACAAAAGATTAATGTTAGTTGAGTCCTTTCAAATTTCGACCTTCACTTTTTTGTGAGAACTACCTTGACATGATCGATCACTAGTTTTGTTTTTACATATAAGATTGAAATCCCTAGGTTATCTACCCGCAAAAAAAAAAAAGAAATCCTCATGATAGCGTGTTGCAAAGTACAATGACCGAAAGGATATCAAGATGGACCTAGCAGGGGTGAATAGGTCTATACAAATGTTAGCTCGTTTTATTTACAAGATTAGGTTTTTCGGAATATAAAGTGTTCCTCATGTGGCTATGATGAGTAGCTGCATATATGTTGCTCGCAAGGTCAATGGACCAAGGTAAAACACAAAGTGTACGAGTTTGGATAAGAGATAACTGAAGACACATGTAGGCGAAGATGTATCAAGATGTTTAGTTCCTTGGAGGGAAACTAGTCAATGTTGAGAGGTGGAAACCCGCAAAGGCTTCCTACGCCACAAATGCTCACATTGTTCTCTTTGAGCTATCACACAAAGGCGATGCTCAACCACTCATGGTAGGCCTTGAGGCGACCTCCAAAACCTTTACAAACCACGGGGTAACTCATAACTTGATTCCTCATTGGTGACTCCTATCACCTAAGAGTCTTCAACCTTCAAGAGTAACGAGAACAAAGGGGAAAAGATCAGAACTTGTTAAAATTAAGGAAGTGGTTGGTCAAGAGAGAGAGGAGGAACAAATAGATGCTTGGGCTTGCTCCTCCCACAAATCTCTATAGGAATCGAAGATTTATGATTAGGAGAGATTGGGAGGTGTTCTTCTCAGATCTAGAATATCCCGAGTGAAGTGGTCAACCCTTTACCAAAAAGGCATATAGTGTTCAAGGGAAACTAGTCATTTTGTGCTAAAATGCAACTCGAAGGCTCAATCCCAATTGGCCTGGAGGCTCTTGGTTAGCTCCAATAGCTGAGATAAAGCAATCCAAGTGAGGTGCCTACCATCCTTGGTGCTAGACTCAGAGGCTCCGGGCACATCGTAAGGCTGGTCATAGTGGGAGTAACATAGGTAGTAACATAGATGCCACATAAGCAAAAATGGTGATGTGGCAAGTAGTTAATGAGGAGAAAGGCAAATAAAATAACATAATATGTTACCATCACATAGCGGTTTCCAATGCATAATGAGTCTACAAAGTAATAAATGAAGGCAACTATGTTACCACACCTATGACACTACCCACTATGAAGGTAGTAACATAGACTAGTAACATATGTATGTTACTAGTCTAAGTTACTCTCCACTATGACTAGCCTAAGGAACATCAGCATGTCCGACCGAGAAATCACCACACAACCTAGGTACCAGCCCAGAACAGGAGACCCCGGAGTCCTCCGGGGTACATCCTGGACACACAGGGTGGGAGTGCCCAAAGAAAGTCAGAGACTCCAACTCTAGCCCGATAGGGCAAGAGTATGCTCCTGTGGAAACGAACGTTCCTCAACAGCCACATGTGCTTGCCTAGAGGCTCTGACCAACGCTGCAGTTGCACATCGGTGATTTTGGCTTGGGATTTATTTGGGCCACTTGCATTATACTTTGGGTGGATGAAAAAGGTGCCTTAAAGATTGGCTTGAGCGTGTCCTTTGCCTCCCAACTGTCCCTATTAATAGTGTGGGGTTCCTAATACTAAAGAACAAAAAGAAAGACTATAAAAGCTAGCCCTCATGAAGTCCTTCTTGATCACTTTAATTTTTTATGGTCATCGATCCTTGACATTCTTCGCCCGTGGGACTTAAATCTGCTCATACATCTTGCTGCCTCATTACTCCCTTTGTCATCCTAAATACCAAACAATACTTAGGGGTATGGTTGTACTTTCAATGACAAGCTACGTGTTGAACTTGATTTTGTGTGATTGTAATAAACACCTTATTCCCTAATTGATATACACCATTAAAAAATGGCTTTCATATTTTTGCAAAGTATGCATACGCTATGTGCAAATAGCATTGCACGTAAGAGAAGGCATTGAGCATTCATTCAACATTGGGACCAACGAGAAAAGGACAAGTAGATTCCAAGGATCTAACGACTGCAACACACATAAATGCTCGAAGCAGGGGCAGTGGCTAGCTAAAGAATGGAAGAGACTCGTCCCCGTGAACTATGCTAGGCTATGTTTTCATTTATTTATGGGTCTAATTAATTTGCGGAAAAATGTGAAAGGCATTGTGAATTACTACTTTCAAACACCGAACTTGATGCGGGAGAGAAATTTGTTTATATTATTTTCTTGATGTTTGCTGGAATGCAAGAGTAAGTGAGCGAACATGTATAAGAATCGTGCGGGAGGGGGGGGGGGGGGTTGCACTAAAAGTTACAAAAAATCAATAACCCAAATGGTGTTATGAACGTACCACTTCCACCCTTTATTTCATTCAATACACTTATTTATTCACAACAAATTCAATCTACATATAATGGTAATAATACATTTTTCTATTACACTTAGCAAAATTTATCGCATTTTTTATTTCATTATAACTTATTCTATCAATATAATCCGTCCATTACACTTAGCAAAATTAATTACATTTTATATTTATTTATAACTCATTCTGTGTATATGGAGTTTCAACTATCTTACATTATTTTTACACATAGCAAAGTTAACCACATTTGTTATCTTTTATATCTCAATTTATCAAGGTACGATTCTAAGTCACATATGATTTTATTACAAAACAAAAGCAACAACATACTCCCTCCGTTCCACAATACTTGTCGTGGTTTTAATTCAAATTTGAACTAAAACCATGACAGGTATTGTGGAACGGAGGGAGTAACATTATCGCTGCATATTAAGGTGAGACGATCTTCGTTACACAAGTACCCGCCTATCACTATAAATATGCTTGCACACAGTATGAAGTTTTCCAGGGATATTCACATTAGTTACTATATTTTATGACATTGCCGTTTAACCATACATGTTAAGATCTTCCTAGTTCTAAGCATATGTCTCCATGGATTAATTAATACCACTTAGATGAATGATAGTTTATATATTGGTATGGTTAGCGTTCACTTTAGTGTTCTTAAATATCTTGACAGAGAGTTCTAGGGTGTATAATCTAACAAATATCTTGATGGTGGGTTCTAAAGTATATGATTTTCTATGGTATGTGTAAGTACGTAACCAATTCTAGATATACCTACAATAATTTGTTCTCAAATAATTGAAGTTGCTTTGTTTACTGGTTTTATTGTGGTCAAAGAATTGTCCTTTTTTATTTTCCATGCAAACAAGTGTGATTTACTGCCAAACCTGCCATGATTGAGTGTAATTGCGTTGAGGTGATTGCAAAAGTTTAAATTTTGAATGTGAGATGGTCAGTGTTTACTATGGTGTACGAAAGACACACGAAACACCTTAGAGTAGTTGCATGACATTAAGTCCATCTACTGCCGGACTTGGCAAATCCGGCCCCTCAAACGCCCGCGGGCGCATTCGGACGGACCCTTATATTTTCTTCCGTGCATCCACATATCTCAAATCCGGACTCTCAAATCCATGCAAATACATGCACGTCAATCATGCAACACAGTGTCGCACGTAAATAACAATTGTTGGTATCAAGCATACATAGGCGTTTACATAAAATTTATTTGAAGTGCCAAACTCAAGCATTGCCTCCTTGATTGCCATCGTGGATCCACATGTGCTCCATAAGATCATTGAGTAGCTGCATGTGGACCTGCTGATCTCGAAGAATCTGATGCATCTGCAGAAAGTTCATAAGCTGAGCCGCATCTTGATCTTCCGGGATTTCAACTTGTTCTCCGAGTGCTTCAAAATCATGGGTTTGGGCTACACCATCACCCTCATCCTTGACAATCATATTCTGCAGAATAACACAACATGTCATCAACTGCCATAAAGTTTCTAATTCCCACATCATTGCAACACTCCGCACAATTCCCCAACGAGCTTGAAGCACATCAAATGCCCTCTCCACCTCCTTCCTAGCCGCTTCCTGCATTGTTGCAAAGTGGCTCTGCTTATTGCCACGCGGCTCAGATATGGTCTTCACAAATGCCGCCCACCGAGGATAGATACCATCGGCAAGATAGTACCCCATGGTGTAGTCCGGCCGTTGACGGTGTAGTTGCACTGCGGTGATTCCACATTGCAAAGCCTCCTGAACACCGGAGATCGTTGAAGCACGTTGATGTTGTTGTGACAACTGGGCATTCCAAAGAAAGCATACCAAATCCATGTGATGCCACCGCTTCTAGTATGATGGTGGCATCTCTGGTGTGACCTTGATACATTTCCCGCAGACCTTGGGGGCAGTTTTTCCATTGCCAATGCATGCAATCAATTGATCTGCAATCCTGAAAACCCCCTTGCCTATCCAATAGCCAACAACTTCTCTATGTCATGCGCATTTGGTTCTCTGAGATACTCCGGTCCAAACACCTCAACCACAGCGCGAGCAAATTTGACAGTAGTCTTCAGGCACGTGCTCTCCCCCATCCTGACCATCTCACTAATGGCGTCTACAGCAGTACCAAGTGCAAGCATCCTAAGAGCAGCCGTGCACTTCTGCTTGGACGAAAGAGAGTTGGCCGCAGCAATCCCTTCTCAGCTTGAATTAGTCGTTGTGTGCCTCCACTCCCTCCATAATGCGCAACAAAATGGTTTCCTCATGTGAAAACGGCAAGGAAACCATGGATCATCGTCCGGGAAAGCAGGTGTGGGAGCAAAGTAGTCATTGTGCAGTAGATTTGCTCCGGACACCATGTCTCGGTTGATCACTCTTCTCCCTTTGATTGAGCCATTGAAGTTGAGAATATGCTCCACTTGCCGGTCCATTTCCTCTTGCATACTCATGAGCATGATCATGTCCACTTCTTCATCTGAATCCGACGAATCGAAGAACTCGTCTTGAATCATTTGGTCAAGCTCCGCCGGTCCATACTCCTCATTCGACGAAGCATCAAAATCCATCATTTACCTAACAAAATCGCAATAATTCCAGTCGGTCAATGTGTCGAACATATCAAATGCAAGGCGGAGCCGGAGAGTTGTTGGGCGTACCACGGTGGCATTCGGGCCGACGACAACGTCCCCCGCGGTGAAAACGGGAGCGCTCTTCCAAAGCTAGTGGCAGAGAGCCTGGGAACGGCTGCGGAGCTGCGAGCCGAACAACGCGAAGGAGGAAGAAGAGAGGAAAGAGAAAATGGATCCGGTAGCTCGGGGGAGGAGGTGGATTTGGTGCAATTTGGGATGGGGTCGGATTGTCGGGTCCGACGTGACAGGCGTGCCCGGGCACCCCCATATCCGCCCCATATTTGGGCTGGATATGGGGGTGCCCAGGGCCGGTCCTGGAATTTTGGGGGAGTTTAGCTAAACCATGAGCGACTTCATTTGCCTTCCGGTAGACCCAGTGGCGGAGGTACAGGGTGGACAGGGTGGGCCACGGCCCACCCTGGGATTTTTGACTGGGTTATATACCTATGCATATTTAGATGGGCCAGGGGAAAAAAGAAGCCCAACTTCATATTTGACCCAGTGCACACGGCACGCACAGAGACACATCGATCCAACCTGCTCTTCCCATCCCCGCTGCCTCGCCGTTCCTCGCTGGCTCGCCGCCTTCGTCGGTCGCCGGCCGGATCCCAGCCGCGCAGGAGGCCCCTTCTTGTCCTTCTGGCCTCAGGCAGCAAGTGGACACGGGCTGCCCGCGGTGCCCACTTAAAAGCCCACATAATCTACATTCGCGGATGCCCACGGATAGTGCGACTTGATATGTGGGATATGTGGGTTTGTCCCGCGGTGCCCGCATCCAGCCCACGTCCATCTCACTTCCTTGAATCGGGGTACGCCGCCATGAAGCATTTTGAATTAGAACATGCCGCCGTGCAGCTTCGCCATGGCCGCAGCGCCGCCGTCCACCTCGGCTACGGCAGCCTTAGCGCCGCCATGGACGTCGTCGCCGTCTCCGTCATGGTCGCAGCTGTCCACCTCGGCCACGGCAGCCTTAGCGCCGCCATCGTCGTCGTCCAGCTCCGTCATGCTCGTAGCGCCGCCGTCCACCTCGTCCACGGCCGCCTTAGCGCGGCCATGGACGCGGCCATAACGTTGTTGTCGTTCAGCTCTGTCATGGTCGCCACGCACAGCCATCTCTCATCGATCGATCAACAATCATTCACTCATTCTCTGTTTCTTTTACTTTTGACAGTGCACGATGTCCAGCTTCAGGTCCCTTTCCGATGCATGTCAGCACAAGAAGTTCTGGTGTTCCACGAACACTAGTTAGAATGCATGAACATTTGAGCTTTTGTTGCATCCTGCCGTGCTTGTACGCGCTTGGATTCAGCTGCTCATTTGAGTGTATGAACTTTCAGACATGTTTAGTGGGATGTGGGTTGCCCACTAAACCCGCTTATCCCGCGTAAAAATATGCGGGCATATGCGGGCCTCCCGCTTATACTATGCGACTGATGTGGGGCGGACGCGGGCCTCCCGCGGAGAGTCCCACTTGCAGCCTGTCTGGCCTGTCTGGCCCTCGGCGGCAGCAGCACCCCCGCGAGCTGCGACCCAGCCCTTTCCACGGCCGTCTGGCGCCCTTGCAAAGTCGGCGGCAGCAGCCCGGTCAATAGTCCGGCACTCGGCCGGCAGCAAGTCAACAAACCTGCCCCAATTAGCCTAATTTAAGGTACTCCAATTTATCCACCCCCCAATTTCTTATTTAATCATTTAGGGTTTGCTTTTTTGAAGTTCCATGACATGAACCGAACACACACATAAATTTGGCGTCATTTCTGCCTCAATTAGCATTATTCATGTACAGTAAATTTTGTTGAAGAATGAAGTGGACCGGAGACATTTTCTCTCTTTTTCATAGGCATGCTTTGAAGATGGGGAAAAGAAAGGGGCCATGGCGCATGTTGCCGAAGAGCAAACAAGAGATATAATTGATACTTTCATGACCATGCAAAAGCTTAGGCCAGAAACATAATCTTTTTTAACTTCTCAAGGTATGTACTATGGAAAACTGGGAATTTTAGTAAGACTGTAAGACCATAGTAATCTATTTCTATGTCATGTGCTATGCCAGAAACACAGTCTTCTTTAACTCCGAATGTTCACATAATCACATGTCACGTTTGTTGTTAAAAAAAATTAGGACCATCCTGGTATCAAATCCTAGATCCGCCACTGGGTAGACCCTCTTAGCTTTAAAACAGGTAACAACTCTAAGACAAGTCATGTATCTCTGCACACCCTAGTAAGCACTGACGTCGAGCAAGCCATGGCCTGAAAAATACGCACACAAATGGCAAGTAAGCACAATTTTCTCCCACAATAAATTGATAGTAAGCACAATAGTGAGAGGCTGGAGCCTGGTTGTCAGGACTTGTCACCAAAGCGATCCAATTGTCAAAGGTAACAGCACGCCATTCGCCGGCACCCGACGAGAAGACGAAGAGGACAAGCTTGGTTCTGCACTGCACCAGGCATATTACCCTGAATGAAGTGGTGTCTTCATCATCGGCAGGAGGAGCAAGGAAGGGCTCGAAGTTCAGGATATCCGGCTGATGAACTAGCACGGCTAGTTCGTCCGGAATGGCAGGTAGCAGACGGTAGCGCCGGTACAGGGGGTCGCAAACAGCGAAGACCCAGCGCTTGTAATCGCCGGGAGCATAGCTGCTTCCCTCGGGGACGCTAGAGAAGAGGGCGCGTCCGTCACAGAAGTCACGGTGGCACCAACGCTCGATGGAGGGGAGAAAGGAGCACCAGAAATTGACCTCCGCGGCGGCGAAGGCGCGGGCGGTGGCGGCGGAGGGATGGGGGTGCTGGGCCGGGCGAAAGGTGACGGAAACTATGCCGAGGATAGTCGGCGGGTGGAGGGCACGGAAGCGGCGGAGGAAGGAGTGGTCGATGATGGCGCGGCGCAGGGTAGAGCATGTCGTCGAGGCGCGGGCGAGGTCCGCGGCCGCGGTCAGGTGGAGGAGGATGTCCTCGAGGAGCTCGTCCTGGAGAGCCGTCTGCTCCGGCGGTGTGGCTTGGATGCAGCCCGGCGGCACCATTGGGGTGGAATGGTTGAAGTGAAGCAAGCGGATTTGGGGATTTTGGGTTCTCGACCTTCCAAAAATCTCAGGGCTCCGACAAATGGGCCAGAGAAGGAAAGCCCTTAACTGGATTTGGGCTCTTCATTGCCAGGCCCACCAACATCACTAGAGAGCGGATACACATTGCATTGCTCTGCAGAAAGTGGTGATGATCGACGATATTGAGAAGGGATCGGCAGCTAGCTATGATGCAACCATATATGAAATCAAGGAACATCCCTGACTTTTTTTTATTTCTGTAGCTTCGTCCATGAGCTCCAAAACTTCAATTTTAAAGCTCAGAACCTCGCAAAACATGCTCTAGTTCTAGGGCTTGGCCAGGTTTAGCCAGCCATATGATCCTATTCTTCTTCCTGTAAACATATTTTCTGGCAGAATAAAGTTTTGCAAGTTTGCCTTTTAAAAAACTAGCAATGCACTTCCTTGAAAATAAGAAAAGTAGCAACGCATTTCACTAAAAAAGAGCGAAGTAAACAGATCAATTATTATATTTTATAATTTTCTCTTCTGGATTTTTTAAAATACCTTTTGTTTTCTCTACTCTTTCGGGTAAAACTTGCGTGTTTAAAAAAATCTTCACTTACATAAAAAATGTTCGCAGATACAAATGTGTATTTTGATATATGTTTGTGTATGCATATTAAAAAAATTGCTCATCATACATTAGAAATGTTCATCTTGTATTACCAAAAAAATCATTGCGTATTAAAATGTGTTCAACGTGTATTTCAGAAAATAGGTGTCGTGCATTAAAGAAAGTATTAATACGGTATCAAAAATATTCATCACGTATGAAATGTAAACCGTGTAATAATTCTGTGTATTTGAAAATATTCATGTACTATGAAAAGTGTTCACACATTTTTCAAAATGATCACATAATTTATACAAATTCCCATGTGTTTCCAAAAATTGTTCCCATATTTAAAAAAAATCATTTAGTTTTAATGCTATTAGAAACATTTATTTATTTCGAAAAAAATGTTCATGTAATAAAAAAAAGTCATTCATTACGAAAGATATTGAATGTATTTTGAGTTTGTGTATTCATTAAAATTATTCACACCTTTTAAAAATTGTTCATATAGGGCGCGTTTGGTTGAAATCTTTGAAAGTGCATGCGTTGCATACTTGTCCCAGTTGGGCCTGGTTGGGCAAATGCAGACTAAAAACCAACATCTGTATGTAGTTTGATTGCCTGCATTAGGCTTCCTGCATGAAGGAATCAACTAGTCAGCAATGCTGATTGGTTGCCTGCGTTGTTGTTGTTAAACAAACAACACGTTGTTTGGTTGCAAACGGCTAAAGATGTGATCACCACTTCTCGCTAGTGGTGATCTTACCACACACACTAAACATTGTTTTGTCCTAGCTAGGAAACAAATGGCAGTTTATCCTAGCTACTAGCAAATGACAGTACAAGTTATTAAGAGCCAACACGGCTGAATAAGGATAGTTCAATGATACTAACTAGGTGCTTCCTCTTCCTCGCTTCTGTTGCTCCCTCTTTCTTCTTCTTCTTGTTGTTCTTCTGCTTCAGATCTTTGTCTGACATATGTTATCCCACATTGCTTGAGTCCACTCCAACCTTTTGCTCTTCCACGATTACAATATGTTGTTAGTCTACTACAGAACAACAACAGCATATCAAGGCATGAAATACAACAACATATCAAGTGCTCATGTTGAAGTATGGATACCATCTTGTGCTCGTGCGAATCTTGGCAGGAGTCTGGCCAGTTGGTGACCTGATCATATCTCCTCTGAGCTCCATCTTCTTATGTTGCATGTAACTTGTCGCAACCTGTGAGTTTTTTTTAGATTTGTTTATTCATTATCTATTTAACTTTGTGTCTAAATTTTGAACCATTTTCGTCGTTGGATTTCTCGTGTCGACGACTTTGAAACTATATCCCATTTTGATAGGTTTCGACAAACTTTTTTTACAAAAAACCAGACAAAAAACCGAAACCAAAAGCACGGTTTCTTTTTCACTCTTTTCCCTTTTTCAAAGAGGCACAACTTTGTCTCTCGCGAAAGCAACTGTGCCTCATGGGTGTAAATATGTGCCTCTCGCAAAAAAACTCATTCTGGCTCTCGTGGAAGCAAATCTGTGCCTCCACGAGAAGTAAATATGTGTCTCTCGTGGAAGAAAAAAAGAGAGAAAACAAGTTTTTTTTTCCTTTCCTGAAAGGCACAGTTTGCGCAAGCAAATCCGTGCCCCCACGTGAAGTCAAACTATGCCTCTCACGAAAGAAAAAAATTATGTTTTTTATTTTCTAAGAGGCACATCTGTGCCTCTCGTGGAAGCAAATCTGTGCCTCCACGAGAAGTAAATTTGTTTCTCTCGCGGAAGCAAATCCATACCTCCAGGACAAGTAAATATGTGTATCTCGTGGAAGACAAAAAAGAGAGAGAAAACATGTTTTTTCCTTTTCCCAAAGGCACGGTTCGCTCAAGAAAATTCATGCCCCCACGTAAAGTCAAACTATGCCTCTCACGGAAGAAGAATTTTTTTTCCCTGAGAGGCACGTCTGTGCCTCTCGCGGAAGCAAATTTGTGCCTTCACGAGAAGTAAATTTTTTCCTCTCGCGGAAGCAAATCTGTACCTCCAAGACAAGTAAATATGTGCCTCTCGTGGAAGAAAAAAAACAGAAAATACATTTTTTCCCCTTTTCCGAGAGGCACAATTTGCGGAAGCAAATCCGTGCCTCCACGTGAAGTAAAACTACGCTTCTCGTGGAAGCAAAAAAAATACGTTTTTTCTTTTCTTTCTTTTTTCAGAGGCACATCTCGTCAAGTGGCCGCGCGCTCTCAGCCCATCAAAAGTGACACTTACGGGAGCCCTGCAAGGAGTACTCCTCAGTTAGTTCCTCCCGCGGTGGATGGCTCTAACCGTACTAAAGGGCACCTACTCTTTTATTTGGGTGTCACCAAGCTTTATTACTCAAAATCCGCATGGGGTGGGATAGAAATAGGATCAGGGGGATGGAGCAAACAAACGTGTCATCCCTGGTCGAGAGAATACGAAAACTTAGCTAACCTATCTGCATCAAAGTCTACAGCTCTACTTTCATAGGTGAAACTACAATTAAACATTAAAGCTCTACTTTTAATCTCACTAATAATGTTACCATAAGATGCATTGCTTCCCTTTTGAATATCTTTGACGATAACCTTTGAATCAGAGGTGGCAATGAAGCTATGTACCATCAGATCCTCTCCAAGAAATAGTGCCTCACGGCATGCTATGGCTTCCAACGTCGCAATGTTAATGATTCCGTGAATCACCAATGACGAGCTGCCCAGATAACTCCCCTCTGCATGGCGGTAAACAGCTGATGCGGCTCCACCTATGTGACTCTTCGTCGTGCTGGCGTCCACATGAATTTAGTGTATCCCTGCAGCGGTGCTTTGGGGCGAATCAGATTTCTTTTGATGGACACATGAACTTTCTTCATCTTCCCCGCTGTCGGTGTCAAAACCGGCGGATCTCGGGTAGGGGGTCCCGAACTGTGCGTCTAGGCGGATGGTAACAGGAGACAAGGGACACGATATTTTTACCCAGGTTCGGGCCCTCTCGATGGAGGTAAAACCCTACTCCTACTTGATTGATATTGATTATATGGGTAGTACAGGAGTGGATCTACCAAGAGATCAAGGAGGCTAAACCCTAGAAGCTAGCCTATGGTATGATTGCTGTAATGGTTATCCATCCTACGGACTAAAACCCTCCGGTTTATATAGACACCGGAGAGGGCTAGGGTTACACAGAGTCGGTTACAATGGTAGGAGATCTACATATCCGTATTGCCAAGCTTGCCTTCCACGCCAAGTAAAGTCCCATCCGGACACGGGACGAAGTCTTCAATCTTGTATCTTCATAGTCTTGGAGTCCGGCCGATGATGATAGTCCGGCTATCCGGACACCCCCTAGTCCAGGACTCCCTCAGTAGCCCCTGAACCAGGCTTCAATGACGATGAGTCCGGCGCGCATATTGTTCGGCATTGCAAGGCGGGTTCCTCCCCCGAATTAATTCATAGAAGATAGTGAACACCAGGATAGTGTCCGGCTCTGTAAAATAAATTCCACATACCACCGTAGAGAGAATAATATGTACACAAGTTCAATCTGCTGACGTATTTTGGGGCGTGATGTCACACCACCACCAAGCCTTTACTTGAATCGTTTTTACTATACCACCTCAGCACGTTTAGCGAAGCGGTTTCCTTGGCACGTCTTGTCGAAGCAGAGATCGTGTTCCCCTTATTCCGGGATTCCCATCAATACGGACGTGGGTAATCCAACCGCGCCATTGATTGTGGCGCTTGGGAGATAGGCGAGTTTTATCAGGCCGGTGGGGACGCATAGTCTTCGTCCGCCCATATATAAGGGGATAAGGATCCACCTTTTTTACCTACGCCTTCTTCCTCCTTTGCCTATCCATCTCCGCGCACTCGAGCTCCAGCGCCCAAGTTCGCACATCTCGCCTCAACCTTCTCCAGCCATGTCTGGAGCGGGAGGCAAGTGGATGGCCTCCTCCGTTACGGAGGGGCACATCGAGAAACTGCGCGGCGCCGGATATCTGTCCAGCGACATCGCGCACTGGCTGCCCGACGAGGGGCAGCTCATCCCCACCCCCAGGCCCCATGAGAGGGTCGTATTTCTTCCCCACTTCCTCCGCGGACTAGGCTTCCCACTCCATCCCTTCGTCCGGGGGCTCATGTACTACTACGGCCTGGACTTCCATGATCTGGCGCCAAACTTCATCCTCAACATCTCGGCATTTATCATCGTGTGCGAGGCCTTCCTCTGCATCCAGCCCCATTTCGGTTTGTGGCTAAAGACCTTCAATGTCAAGCCGAAGGTGGTGAAGGGCGTTCAAGCGGAGTGTGGAGGCGCCATGGTGGGCAAAATGCCCAACGTCACTTGGCTTGAGGGCGCCTTTGTGGAATCCGTCAAGGGGTGGCAATCGGGATGGTTCTATATCACCGAGCCGCGTGACCCTAAATGGGCAGCGACCCCCGGGTTCAGATCTGGTACCCCCATGCAGCTCACCTCCTGGAAAGAGAAGGGCTTGCTATGGGGCAGTTCGGAGGAGCTGACCGAACTCCAGTCCTGTCTCCAGACCCTGGTGAACAAGAAACTTAAGCTTGTCAACATGATCCAGGTCATGCTCGTCTGCCGGATTCTCCCCTGCCAACAACGGGCCTTCAATCTGTGGGAGTTTGATCCGGCACAGCACGGGATCCTTAGCGGGCTCTTCGACACAACGTACGAAGCTGCCTGGAGGGTGCTGTTCAAGGGCGGAGAAGCCCCCGCATCCGCAACTGAAGATCGCGGATTCAACACGCAGCGCCCGGCCGGTGCGGTAAGCTATGTTATCCTTTATGGGACATTCATTTCTTTCATAGTTTGACTCTATGTGGGACCTAAAATCCCCATGCCTTTAACAGGACTGGCAGAGGACGTCCGGACAGGTTAACTGTCTGGCTCCCCTCCGCGAAGACCCAGCGGATACCCGCTTGACGGGGCTAATAATCCTGGCACTTTATGTGGTGCCATAGAAGAAGGCCAAGAAGAAGGCCACGGGAACCCGAAGAAGTTCCCGGCGCCAGGTGGTATCGGACTCGTCGTCCGATGGCTCCGAGGCGGACTCCTCCCTCGAAGACGAGGAGGAGAAAGAGGACTCTCCCCAAGAGGGGGGAGAGAAGAAAAGGAAGGCTTCCCCAACGGGGGGGGGGGGCGAAGGGTCCAAGAAGGGAAGGACCCTTCCTCCGGACTGCTCCGCCAACGCCGGCGACGGCGACGGGGAGTGGCCCTCAAGGGCCAAGCCCCCGGCAAGATCGTAAGTATCCGGACTCCTGAATGATTATAATTTTTCTTTGTGCCACGTAGTGTCCTTCTAATGCCGCATACTACCTGTAGTCCGGCCGAGGATGATCTTCCCGCTTCATCGAGCGGGTCCTTGGCTCCGTCGGATGTGTATTCCCTTCCGACCGCCTCAACTCCCCGTGACGCTAACGATGCCGAGGTGGGATCCCAGGAGGGGACCCATTAGGAGGAGGCTCCGGAGGCGCCGCAAGGCAGCCTCCCGGACTTTGCGCCGAACTCCGCACCGGAACCTGTAGTGGTTCCGGAGTCCGGCAGGCGGCCCCTTCGTAAGAAGGGCAAGACCGTGACACTGGCGTCCTCCGTCCAACCGGATGCGCCGGACAACTTGTTGGAGGCGCTCAACGGCGCTTCCATCGAGGAAGAACACTGCACTATCATGAGTGCGGTGATTCAGAAGGTTCAGCTTGCCAAGAGCGGGCTGACCGAAGCCTGCAGCAGCCTTCTAACGGGCTTTGAGGTAAGAAATTTAAAATATGTAATGTAATACCGCATAGACAGTAGCCCCTGATGCTCGGTTCAGTGTTCGGAAAGAAAAGCCGGACTGAGGATCTAAAAAGATATACGCAGGAGGTCTAAAAATTATGTCAATATGGGATTGCAGGCTGCGCTGCTGACCTCCGCCGCACTGACTTCGGAGGTCGATGCTTTGAAGCAGAACCTTGAGCGGTCCGAGAGTGAGCTCGGCCATGCCAAGAAGCAGCTCGAGGACAGGGAAGGTGAGTAACACCATATTGAATTTGTACCTTATAGAAAAGGATTTTGGTTGCAAGAAGAATAACAAGGATAACCTGGGTGCTCTAGGGGCCACGAACGAGGTGGCGACCCTGAAGGAGGCGGTGTCTGCGGCCGAACACAAGGCGGCCACGGAGCGAGCCGAGCGGGAGAAGCAGGAGGCGAGGGTGGCGGAGGTGCAGCAAGAGCTCCAGGCTCTCTTGAGAAAACATGAGGGTTTGGAGCGTGACTCGAGGACTCGAGAGTTCGAGCTTGCATCGGCTCTTGAGGGGGAAAAGCCGCTAAGGCCGAAGCCCACAAGGCCCTCCAGGAGGTCGAGGATTTGAAGAAAATAGCAGCGGGTAAGGCTTTTTTCATGCAAAGCAAGCATGTGAAAGTGAATTACCTGTTACTTACCCGAATTCGAAGCTCTCCAGGAGCGTTTGTAGATCTGCCTCGCAGCGTGTCCGATGCCGCCGCGTTCTACCGGGCCGAGGAGGGGAGCTCGACGGAGAAGGTATTCTGGTCTCAGTATGCTGAGGCCGGACATCCGGTGCCCCTTAGCGACCAGCTGAAGCAGCTGGTCGAGCTCCACAAGGTAGCCGAACAGGCCATGAAGGGCCTCATAGTTCGGCTGTGGCCCGAGGAGGCCATTCCTGGGAGCTACTTCGGCTTAGTGCGGCGGCTGGTGGATGCGTGTCCCTGGGTGGAAGTCATCAAGCGCTCCGCCTGCATTGAAGGTGCCCGTCGGGCCCTTGCCGTGCAAAAGTGCACTGGGGCAGGCTGAATGCTGAGAAGCTTCTGACGGACGCGCCGCCGGCGGGCAAGGAGTATCGCACGCCCGAAATGTACTATAAGAGTGTCCTGAAGGGTGCCCGCAAGATTGCGGATGAGTGCTCCAAAGATGTAATATTTGAGTAGACTCGCAATGTGTTATCCTGTGCGCTGAAAACTTTGTTCACATGCGCTAAGCAACGCTTATTAATTTAAAATATTACCTTCTGTGCAGCCGTTTATAAAATCTGAGAGATGGCAAGTCGTCGGCTTCAGTCCCCATGCCACGAGTGCTGCGGTGTTCGGTATAAACTTGAGCGCTCTTGTTCCCATTTTTGGGTCCATCTAGGGAGGCGCTCAACACGACGAACAAGGCAACCGGACTTATAATGCTTGAACACTCTCACTTAGCCATAGAATTCTATAATTTTAAATTTCGATGAAGCCCCTAGTATTCGGAAGACCGAGTTCGGGGCGCTATCCACGCCTGGGCCGGACAAAGCCGGTTCCTCGCTCTAAGCGGCATACGTCTTTAGGGACTCGAAAAGACCTCTCGAACAGCGACCAGCTCTCGCCTTATCATGACGGTCAGTTTTAGCTTTCTCCACTGAGGTGCTCGCCCAGCTCAACCGGGGCGCAATCGCAGTGGTTCTCCCAGTGCTACCTTAGCCGATAAAACGAAACGTAAGGTACCAAAACATGGGAGCCAGGCAAACCCAACTATGGACCCAAGACATGATTCGGAGCCGATGCATATAGTGCTATAAGTTCGGGGTGCCGTCCTTGTGAAAGTGTGCGGACTTATCACACCATAATGCAGGGAACATAAGCCCCTGGTGTATTCGGCCGTACCAAAGTGTACGGATGCAAAATGTCATAAGCGAACATATATAAAAAAGAGATGCAATTATAAGCAAAAAGCGATGCATTGTTTATTCAGAAATACTGCTATGAATGCGGAGCGATACAAGTAGTGCGGTAAGCAGGGGGTTGGACTATTAAACATGTCCCCCTCCAGGGGTAGGCTGCGGAATGGTGTATGAAACAGATTTAATGCTCGTAATGGAGACCACATGAGTGTTCATCGTAGCCTTTCTCCTTCCCTGGCTGTTGCATCGTTAGTTCGGCAGGTCTGCTGCCGGACAGGGCCTCTGGTGAACGGAGTCCTGTGGGTAAGAAAAAGAAAAAAAGAAAAAGAGCGACACACTTGGGAGCCCCTGGTGTGGTTGAGCCGCACTCTGGGCCTGTCGTGGTCGTGCCCCTCCCCCTATGCCCATGGTATCTCCAGACCGTAATAATGTACGCGAAGGATTAGTCTTGCAATCATGCAAGGGCTGGGGTTGGGGCCGCATTGCTACACATGCTCGGAACGTGCCAGGTGGTCTTGATGTATGTTACTCCGGGCGCGCTTGGCTATGTCCGGTCGCTTAACGGCCGGTCTTGAGAATTGCCTTAAGAGGCTACTTTGTACTTCTGCCGCGAGAGCCGCTGTATGTTCCTCCGTTCGGAGGGAGCGTTCCGTGTTTCCGTTGACCGTGATGACTCCTTGAGGGCCTGGCATCTTGAGCTTGAGGTATGCATAATGCGGCACCGCGTTGAACTTTGCAAACGCGGTCCGTCCGAGCAGAGCATGATAGCCGTTGTGGAACGGGACTATATCGAAGATTAACTCCTCGCTTCGGAAGTTATCCGGGGATCCGAAGACCACTTCCAGTGTAACCGAGCCTGTACAATTGGCCTCTACACCTAGTATGACGCCTTTGAAGGTCGTCTTTGTAGGTTTAATCCTTGAGGGGTCTATGCCCATCTTGCGCACTGTGTCCTGATAAAGCAGGTTCAGGCTGCTGCCGCCGTCCATCAGGACTCTGGTGAGGTAAAATCCATCGACGATTGGGTCTAAAACCAATGCGGCAAATCCGCCATGGCGGATACTGGTGGGGTGGTCCCTTCGATCAAAAGTGATCGGGCAAGAGGACCATGGATTGAACTTCGGGGCAACTGGCTCCATCGCATATACATCCCTAAGTGCACGCTTCCACTCCCTCTTGGGTATATGGGTTGCGTATATCATGTTTACCGTCCGCACTTGTGGGGGGAAACCCTTCTGTCCTCTACTGTTTGGAGGACGGGTCTCTTCCTCGTCATCGCTATGAAGCCCCTTGTCGTTGCTTTCGGCAATTAACTTGCCTGCCTTCTTAAATACCCAACAATCCCTGTTAGTGTGATTAGCTGGCTTTTCAGGGGTGCCATGTATCTGGCAAGAGCGGTCGAGTATTCGGTCCAAATTGGACGGACCCAGAGTGATTCTTTTGAATGGCTTCTTCCGCTGACCGGGTTTAGAGCCTCTGAATCCGGCGTTGACTCCCGTGTCCTCAGTGTTATCGCCGTTAACGCGGCGTTTGTTTTTGTTTCGACGCGACCTGCCATTGCGGTCCTTAGTATCCGGACTGCCAGCATTTTTGCTGAGGTTATTACTGCGGGCTAGCCAGCTGTCCTCCCCCGCACAGAAGCGGGTCATGAGTGATGTGAGGGCTGCCATGGATTTCGGCTTTTCCTGTCCTAGGTGTCGGGCCAGCCACTCATCGCGGATGTTGTGTTTGAAGGCTGCGAGGGCCTCTGCATCCGGACAGTCGACGATTTGATTTTTCTTTGTTAGGAACCGTGTCCAGAATTGTCTGGCCGATTCGTCTGGCTGCTGAATTATGTTGCTTAGGTCATCGGCGTCTGGTGGTCGCACATATGTGCCCTGGAAGTTGTCGAGGAATGCGGCTTCCAGGTCCTCCCAACACCCAATTGACTCTGCTGGCAAGCTGTTAAGCCAATGCCGAGATGGTCCTTTAAGCTTGAGTGGGAGATATTTGATGGCGTGGAGATCGTCACCGCGGGCCATATGGATATGAAGGAGATAGTCTTCAATCCAAACCGCGGGGTCTGTCGTGCCATCATAGGATTCAATGTTTACGGGTTTAAACCCTTCAGGGATTTGATGATCCATTACTTCATCTGTGAAGCATAGTGGGTGTGTGGCGCCTCTATACTGGGCAATATCATGACGTAGCTCGAGAGAACTTTGTCTACTGTGTTCGGCCCGACCGGAGTTGCTGTATCCGGCACGACGGTAGTCGTCGCGCATCATGGGGCGCCCACGTGATCCGTAGATCGATCTTGATTGTCTTGCCTTGTCCTCCAATATGTCTCGCAAGTCCGGCGCATTCCCCCGTGGCTTTGCACTTTTCGAGCGGTGCCGGGGTACGGTTCTGGTGGAGGGCCTAGATGCCTCTCTGTCGCGGCCACGAGGTGGTCAGTCTGCCGTATTGTGCGCTAGTGATGAGGGTTTATACTCCTCCTTCTATAATTGAGGGAGCAACTTGCGTTTTGGGTAGCTTTTGGAGGGGCGTTCGAGTTCATGCTCTTCGGCCGCAAGGACTTCGGTCCATCTGTCGGCCAGCAGGTCTTGATCAGCTCTGAGCTGTTGCTGCTTTTTCTTTTGGCTGTTTGCCGCGGCCATAAGCCTGCGTTTAAAACGCTCTTGTTCTATGGGATCCTCGGGCACGACAAATTCGTCGTCGTTGAGGCTTGCCTCGTCTTCGGAGGGGGGCATGTAATTATCATCCTCGACCTCTTCGTCTGCCACTCTCTCGTGAGGGCTGTCTTCTCCGTCCTCCTGCGCTGAATCTTGCTGGAGGGGGTTGTCTTCGGCACTCTCTGGGGTGTTATTATCTCCGGTGCCGGAATCTTCATTCTTGTTGTGGCGGGATTTAGAGCGGCGCCGCTGACGTCGGCGTTTGGGCTGTTTCTTAGGGGAATCTGCCGCCGCTGCTTCTTCGTCGTTCCCATCCTTTGGGATATCCACCATGTATATGTCGTATGATGAGGTGGTCTTCCAGTGCCCCGTAGGCGCTGGTTCTTGGTCGTCTCCGGCATCGTCGTCCATACCGTCGATGTCTTCGGAGTCGTAGTCTAGCATGTCGGTTAGATCATCGACAGTGGCTACAAAGTGGGTGGTGGGTGGGTTTTGAATTTCTTCGTCATCCGCATCCCAACCGTCCTGACCGCAATCCGGCCAGGGCTCTCCTGATAACGAGAGACGCTTTAGCGAATTCAGGATGTCGCCAAAGGGTGAGTGCTGAAAGATGTCCACGGCGATGAACTCCATGATCGGCGCCCAATCGGATTCGATTGGTAGGGGCGCAGGAGGTTTGGAGTCCGGCGAGGAGTCTGGCACCTCAGAGTCACGAGCTTTACGAGGGACAAGGTCAGTATTTGGCTCCATCGCCGTAGAAATTGCAGCTCCCGAGGCGGTGTCCAGCCACCTGTCCTCGATCTGCGTGGTCGGCTCCGAACTAAAGGTCGGAGCGGACTCATGTGCGGCCTCCAAGGCACTGTCCGGCGGCTGAGCTAAATCATGCCCATCGTGATAGTGCGGCATGCTCGGCTGTGGCTCGAATCCATCGAAGATCAAGTCTCCGCGGATGTCAGCCGTGAAGTTTAGGCTTCCAAATCTGACCTGATGGCCAGGGGCGTAACTTTCGATCTGCTCCAGATGGCCAAGCGAATTGGCCCGCAGGGCAAAGCCGCCGAACACAAAGATCTGTCCGGGGAGAAAAGTCTCATCCTGGACTGCGTGGTTGTTGATGATTGAAGGAGCCATCAAGCCTATCGGTGACGACACAGAGGAACTCTCAATGAAAGCACCAATGTCGGTGTCAAAACCGGCGGATCTTGGGTAGGGGGTCCCGAACTGTGCGTCTAGGCGGATGGTAACAAGAGACAAGGGACACGATGTTTTTACCCAGGTTCGGGCCCTCTCGATGGAGGTAAAACCCTACTCCTGCTTGATTGATATTGATGATATGGGTAGTACAAGAGTGGATCTACCACGAGATCAAGGAGGCTAAACCCTAGAAGCTAGCCTATGGTATGACTATTGTAATGGTTGTCCGTCCTACGGACTAAAACCCTCCGGTTTATATAGACACCGGAGAGGGCTAGGGTTACACAGAGTCGGTTACAATGGTAGGAGATCTACATATCCGTATTGCCAAGCTTGCCTTCCACGCTAAGGAAAGTCCCATCCGAAAACGGGACGAAGTCTTCAATCTTGTATCTTCATAGTCTTGGAGTTCGGCCGATGATGATAGTCCAGCTATCCGGACACCCCCTAGTCCACGACTCCCTCACCCGCAGTGATGTCGAGTTCCACAATGAACCTACAGATGAAAAGATGGGTGGCTGAAGGACTCTGAAAGATTTCATCATGTATAACTTTCCTTCTAAACCACCAGATTGCCCATGACGTCACAGACAACCTTATGAAGGCTTCATGTGATAAAGTTTCTATAACGAAAAAGATCCACTGTTTACCGCTAGGTTTAGTTGTTGCACACAAGTGTTCAGCTAGCTCCCCGCCAACAAGTGCCCAAATAATGATTTGCGACAAGAGGCTGTGGGAGCAATATCTCGCTTAGGGGGAGTGCTCCTTCTGTCTCGCCTAAAGCTTTGTCCCCATGTTGTAGCTACCGGCCCGGGCATTTTACGTCCTTTATTTTGTTGGTTGCGTTTCCTTCGAGTTCACATAGTTTCTCTTTCATTGGTTTCACTCATGTTTTATTTTCTTGGTTTAGGTATCTTCTCCAGTTTTCGTCATTTTTCTGTTAGGTTTTGTAATTTCTTCGGATTTTTTCTGTTTTCTTGTTCTATTTTTCTTATTGTTTCCTTTTTCGTTTCCTTTGTTTCTTCCTTAGTTTTTCGCTTTTGCACAGTTTTTCTTTGGTTTTCTTGTTTCCTTTTTCTCTTTGGTTTTCTTTTGTTTCTTCTCTATTGTTTTTCCTTTATTTTTTCATCTTTTTAGTTTCTTTCTTATATTTCATCAGTTTTCTTTGTTTGTCTTCGGTCTTATTTTATTTTTCTTTATTTTTCTTGGTTTCTTTTTGTTTTCTCATGGATTTTACGGTTTTCTTTGGGTTTTCTGTTTTCTTTGTTTCAGAGTTGTTTCTTTTGCTACATTCATCTGTTCCTTCGATTTTCCTTAATTATTTTTATTTTTTCTTAACACATGTCTACATTTTTCATACACGTTTACATTTTACGTATATAGAAGGAACATTTTTACACTTGTTTAATGTTCTACAAACACATGATTACCATTTTAAAAAACAATTGATAAATTTTTTTTCATACACATTGTACATTTTTAGTATATATCAGGAACATTTTTCAATACATGTTATATATTTTTAAAATAAATGATAACATTGTTTTAAATGTTCGCCTTTTTTATTTTTATTTTATTATATTTTTAAATACATGTTCTACATTTTCTTATACATCATGAAGGTTTTTTTACGCTATTAATATTTTATAAAAAGTTGACTAACATTTTATCAAGTATTTATGTTTGATGAGTACTTTACTCATACACATAATACTTGTTTGGTATATATTAAAAATATTTTTTATACACGTTTAATTTTTTTGAAATATATGATTAACATTTTTTTGATGCACGATAAACATTTTTCAAAACTTGTGTTTTTACGTCTAATTTTTTCATACATGTTCTGCCATTTTTGTATACACCAGAAACATTTTTTATAGACATTTAGATTTTTAAATAGACGATTAACACTTGTAAGTGCTTAATTAACATTTTTTAAATACATGATAAACTTTTCATACACATTGTATTTTCTGTATAGAATTTTCATATACATGTGAAATATTTTTTGCTATACTTATTTAACTATTAGAAATGCTATATTAATATTATTAAAATATTTTATGAAGAGTTTTTTTGTAATAGATATGTTTAGAATATTTAGAACAATAAACAAATGTAAAGTAGAAAACAAAAAAATAAAACACAAGAAAAAATGAGGTTGTGGCGTCCCGGGAGCTGGGCCAGCCCAAGGCCAGGCTGCCCTACTCTCACGCCAAGCGAGACATAGGTGCACGCACAACAGGTGCGGCCATGCAGATCCGGCTATGTCTCGCTTTAGCGGAACGTAGTGCAGCCTCACGTCGAGGAACTAACTACTCGAAAGGCCCAGTAATGAGACCGAGCGTAGGCTCTGATTTTCTGTGTGCCTTTTTTCATTTATATATTTTATTAAATATTCTGTAAACATATCAAAACTTATATTTACGTCATTCTTCATCAATTGTGAATATGAAAATGTTGAAAAATTGTAATAAAAAAGTTAGCATAATTGTTAATAGCATTAAAACAAAGTTAGCTACTAGTGAAAAAACTTAACACACATTGAAATGCAAATTCAGCACACAAAATATTAATCCAATACAGCTATTTTAAAATGTCAATCATATAGTTAAAAAATGTTAAACGTGTTTAAAACATGATTATAATGTGCAGATAAATATAAACCATGTAAAATATACATAAACACATATATTTGAAATAATCTCAATCATGTATTTGAAAACTGTAAACCCTGTATTAATAGAGACCTCCGTCCTTGACATGATACTGCCCCGGATAAGTCTTACTCTGCATCTGTACTTATTTCCCACCCCTAAAAAAAATATTCGTACTTATTTCCCTTTAGTAGTGAGCACTGGCGGCAGCAGCAGCAGCTGTTATAAAAGAAAAAAAAAAGAGCAGAGCACTACATCTGTATTTCACAAGAAAACATCATTACCAGTAACTTAATTTTGTTCGTAGGTCAGATATGTAGAGCCAAGAAACACCACCGGAGTCAGATCAACGAACACAAGCGCGACCCATTTTACTCTCACATTTCAGAGTATCTTGTACCACCAACCCCACCAAAGAAGCACCGATTCCAGAGCAGAACCAAATTTTTCTTTCTATCCATCCACCAATCCATCCACACAGAACAAAACACTTAAAAAATAAAGTCAGTCAAAGAGCACAAATCCCTTTCCACGGAAAAGACCAGCAAAGGCGTCAAAGCAGTAGAATAGCATTACCCTGGCCTCTCGCTCAATCATCATCGCCACGATCTCATTCACTGTTACCCGAGTGAGCGGTGAATCAGAATCCACGACGCAACATTATTCTTCTGGATGAAGCTCAACTACAGCTAGGATCGACGAAAATTACAGTATATGTTCCAACGAGCTGATATTTCCTCTGAACAAACAAACGATCTCTGTCCTATCTCCGACGATATATCTTTCTGGCTGGCGTTGATCGACTTCACGCCGTCCCCCGTCCCATCCAACCCGTCGCCGTCGCCAACTTTTCGCGCGGCAGGAGAAGGAAGGCGACCCCGTCCCATGCGGTGCCGTCGCCGGGGCCCGCACGGCACCCCCACCGGAAATGCCCGCCGGCGGCTGCGTAGGCGCTACGTAGTGCGGGCGGATCCCGCGGCCACCGCATATACCCTGCGTCGCGTCGCGTGACAACCCGTCCCGCACAAAATATCAGCCCGATTTTTCCCAATCGTTCCAGCCATGAAACGGGCCGAGAAAGGGTGCAAAGATGGCTGTGATTTCTGTGGTGATCGTGGGTGCAAGGTGAGGCGTGAAGTGTGAATCGGTGCTAGGCTGGGAATCTGCCGCTGATAGGCTACGGATTATAAAACCCAGACGTACGTGCGGCTGCAACTTTGAAGTTTCTTTTCCTTCCGAGTTGGATGGTGGCCTTCCTTTTTGCCCGGGTAAGTCTCCCCCGTGAAAGTGATCAGTGTGATGTGACGCGGACCGACCAACGGTTCTACTCTTGACAGTGGTTATTATACAGCTGATGATATGGTATGATTCTGAGCTGGTCTCCGGAACGTCCTTGCGAACTCGAGAAATTGTGCACGCGGGGGGTGGATGCTTTGGCTGCAAGGAATGGCCAGGTGATGGGCGCATAAAAAATGTTTGGACTGGAGATAGATATGGATTGGATGGAGACGACCTAATGTACAGTGTGGGTGTAGTGGAACGCCCATGACCGAAAGGGCGCCAAAAGGCTCATTGACTTGAAAAGGTCTTGCGCTCATCTTTAGGAGTGTCCATCCCGCAGGTATGTGCAATGTATGTATGTTCCTTCGGCCGCAAGGTTGCGTGTGCGCCTCGATGCTGGAAGAGTTCACTGGTACAGTATCTCACAAGAAGGTGCAAATGAGACTTCGTCCACGGGAGTACTCGGATCACACGCAATCAATAAGAAAACTGCGTTGGTATTCAATCAAGATATAAGCCCGCATTTTTTTAACGAGGTGGCCGCTTACCTACACGCTTCAAAATTGAGGGAAAATACAACCATCAATTTTGACTATCTCAGAAGTTCATTCGTCAACCGTGGACTCTATAATTGTTTCGGTTTGTTTCAAACAAACAAAAATGTTTCAGTTTTAAAATAAACATTTTTCACATTATCCTTTGATCGTATTTTAGATGGTTTGAAACCAATGGCGAATCCAGGAAGAAAATGAAGGGTGAGCTCAAAGTTAACAGCGAGAAAACTAATGTCATTCTGAAGAGAAAAAGGCATTTCAGTCAAAAAAGAAAAGAAAAAGGCATTAGCTCCTAATCCTATTGTCCAAATAAGCTAATATTTTGCCAGAGTACTGCTAAAACATATGTATTAGTATTGTCATTCTCTGGTTATTTTTAATGAAATTTTTTGGACGGAAGTTCAAATCTATCTACCTAAATAGTCGTTATCTCCTAGTCCTTTTGCTCCAAACCAGGTAAAACTTTCCTAGATTACTACTGGAAACATGAAGTATTTGCTAGATTTTTCAACAGAAGTATATCAAAAAATTTAACCAAAATTTGAATTTACTTAGCAAAATATAGTCAATATCTCTTAATCATTTTTCTTCAAATAAGCTCTAAATTTGCCACATTGCTACTATATGTTTGGTGTTGTGTTGTCGGCTACTTACCTGTGGGCTGTTGGTATTGTATGGTTGAGAATGAGAGATTGGGTTGCTGGGCTAGGAGCCTAGGACATGTAGTAGTAAAAAAATGTATATTTGGAGGGTAGGCTAGAGCCTGTTGAAGCCCCCCTACTGGACTCACCAATGTTTGAAACTATCTTGGACGATGGTGGTTGAGGACTGTTATCACTTATACACGTCTCTTCTTGCTAGAACCAAGTACTAGGAGATTTGGTGTCAAGTGCTTCAGATCTATACAAAGATTCAATGGCGATAACTATGCCTTCGGGGTGCTGGTCCTTAGGGGCATGTGCACAAGGACTTCCCAACTATCATCGACAAGGTCAAGTCGGCTCTGGTAAGTGAGTAGCGACAACGAAACCTCGGCGGCTTGTTCGGGCGACAGTAGTGGTCGTTCACTGGTCTTGGAATCTCGATGTATTTTTTATTATGTGTGAGATGTTTTATACTTCCAGTGAACATTTATAATAGATCTGATCATTTTCACAAAGAAAAAATATGAGGATTTTAGTAAAGAAAATAAAAACACGGAAAAAAATATAGAGCAACTGAACAAAATGAATTACCAAAAATAAACTAACACAAAACTGCAGCTATAATATGCGAATAAAATAGGCGCAAATGAAAATAAGGGGTGAACACAACATCTCACAACTCCAGCAGATATGGTAGCTAGAAGTTGCTCAATATTTGAGGATATTTTGAGACGGGACTTGATAGAATTATTATCGAGTCTAATTGCCTTGAGGCCATTGAGATTATGAATGAAGGAGGTTTCTCACCAACAATAGCTGCTCCATGTTTTGAGGATGCTTGTATTTAGATTACTACTTATAGTAAAGTTGAATTCTCGATTTGTAATAGGGATGCCAATTCTATTGCTGATGGCTTAGCTAGGGACGCCGATCACAGTCACAATCCTTGGGTTGATGAACCTCCTAGTTTTATTCTTTTCGTGCTTATGGATGATGTAACAACAATTGATAGTAATAAAGTGAACCATGATGGTGTTCTCTAAAAAAAAGACGGGGCTAGAAGCCACCTCACATCTTACTGCTTGAATTACATGAGGGCCCAGTAAATAAGTAAAATAATAAGAAGGTTTGTAAATGAGACATGTGCAATAAAATTAACATGCATCACAAAGAACAACTCGAGTTGCCACAATA
Source organism: Triticum timopheevii (assembly GCA_963921465.1). Lineage (NCBI taxonomy): Eukaryota > Viridiplantae > Streptophyta > Magnoliopsida > Poales > Poaceae > Triticum > Triticum timopheevii. The sequence continues at coordinate 548,093,039 of OY997272.1, read as the reverse complement.
GTGTCAACAGAACACGAGTTCACCATGGCATCTCGTCGCCGACTAAAATGAAACTAGCCATTGTTATCACAGAAAGGAGAGGCTGGAGCATACAAACTATTTCTAGAAATGGAGGGAGCGCTGGTCTCTGGAGCCAAAGGTAAAGCAGATCACCATGCTCAAGACGTCACGAAGCGCCAAACCATGCCTCCGAAACCAAGGATGAAGAAGGAGCACGTGCACTGATGAGCCAAATCAACTGCCTCGGATAGGGCACCCCTATAGAGACCCGCACACATATGCAATGTAAAATTAAGATATAAAAATGTATGTCTACTTTTAGTTACTACTAAAGTTCACTTAACAATTTTATACTTCAAAATGGTTGTCTTTGAAATGGAACTGTATTTTTCTTCTTCTGAAACACAATTGAACTATCAAATATGCTTATATTAGCACCTAGACCCTATTTTGAGGTGGTTTTAAGCTAACTTGTCAGCAATGCCGAACCGCTTATTTGTCTATAGACATAACACCTTTGCTCGTACTACATGTAAGCCACAGCCATGAGGAATACAATAACAAATTGAAAACGAAAATCAAACACTCAAAAAGCCAAAAAAAATTACCAACTAAACCCATGGTACGATATGCACAATTTGTGTGTTCGACTATTAAAATACATTTGTATCCATATCACTATAAATAATTCACAAATAAACGATGCTATTTTATTATTGTAGATTGTTATGACCACGTGACATGTGTGGTATGCAACTAAAACTGTTCAAGAAAAAAATTGTTATGAGGCATGGTAATGAAGGAAATATGCCCTAAAGGCAATAATAAAGTTATTATTTATTTCCTCATATCATGATAAATGTTTATTATTCATGCTAGAATTGTATTCACAAATATTATTCATGCGAAACGGTTATTCATTTAAATCAGAGAATAATGGTTGTTCTATTTATATGAGTAATATCTTTTATGGTCATGCACCCTTGAAGAGTGGTCTATTTTTATTGAATCTCGATAGTAGTGATACACATATTCATAATGTTGAAGCCAAAAGATGCAGAGTTGATAATGATAGTGCAACATATTTGTGGCACTGCCGTTTAGGTCATATCGGTGTAAAACGCATGAAGAAACTCCATACTGATGGACTTCTGGAATCACTTGATTACACTTGGTACTTGCGAACCGTGCCTCATGGGCAAGATGACCAAAACACCGTTCTCCGGATCTATGGAGAGAGCAACAGATTTGTTGGAAATCATACATACAGATGTATGTGGCCCGATGAATGTTGAGGCTCGTGGCGGATATCGTTATTTTCTCACCTTACAGATGATTTGAGCAGATTTGGGTATATCTACTTGATGAAGCACAAGTCTGAAACATTTGAAAAGTTCAAGGAATTTCAGAGTGAAGTAGAAAATCATCGTAACAAGAAAATAAAGTTTCTATGATCTGATCGTGGAGGAGAATATTTGAGTTACGAGTTTGGTTTACATTTGAAACAATGTGGAATAGTTTCGCAACTCACGCCACCCGGAACACCACAACGAAATGGTGTGTCCGAACGTCGTAATCGTACTTTACTTGATATGGTGCGATCTATGATGTCTCTTACCGATTTACCGCTATCGTTTTGGGGTTATGCTTTAGAGACGGCCGCATTCACGTTAAATAGGGCACCATCAAAATCCGTTGAGACGACGCCTTATGAACTGTGGTTTGGCAAGAAACCAAAGTTGTCGTTTCTCAAAGTTTGGGGCTGCGATGCTTATGTGAAGAAACTTCAACCAGATAAGCTCGAACCCAAATCGGAGAAATGTGTCTTCATAGGATACCCAAAGGAGACTATTGGGTACACCTTCTATCATAGATCTGAGGGCAAGATTTTCGTTGCTAAATTCGGATCCTTTCTAGAGAAGGAGTTTCTCTCGAAAGAAGTGAGTGGGAGGAAAGTAGAACTTGATGAGATAACTGTATCTACTCCCTTATTGGAAAGTAGTTCATCACAAGAACCGGTTCCTGTGACGACTACACCAATTAGTGAGGAAGCTAATGATATTGATCATGAAACTTCAGATCAAGTTTCTACTAAACCTGGTAGGTCTACCAGAGTAAGATCCGCACCAGAGTGGTACGGAAATCCTATTCTGGAAGTCATGTTACTTGACCATGATGAACCTACGAACTATGAGGAAGCGATGATGAGCCCAGATTCCGCAAAATGGCTAGAGGCCATGAAATCTGAGATAGGATCCATGTATGAAAACAAAGTATGGACTTTGGTTTACTTGCCCGATGATCGGCAAGCCATTGAGAATAAATGGATCTTTAAGAAGAAGACTGACGTTGATGGTAATGTTACTGTCTACAAAGCTCGACTTGTTGCAAAAGGTTTTCGACAAGTTCAAGGGGTTGACTACGATGAGACTTTCTCACCCGTAGTGATGCTTAAGTCTGTCTGAATCATGTTGGCTATTGCTGCATTTCATGATTATGAAATTTGGCAAATGGATGTCAAGACTGCATTCTTGAATGGATTTCTAGAAGAAGAGTTGTATATGATGCAGCCTGAAGGTTTTGTTGATCCAAAAAGTGCTGACAAAGTGTGCAAGCTCCAGCGTTCCATTTATGGACTGGTGCAAGCATCTCGGAGTTGGAATAAACGCTTTGACAGTGTGATCAAAGCATATGGTTTTATACAGACTTTTGGAGAAGCCTGTATTTACAAGAAAGTGAGTGGGAGCTCTGTAGCATTTCTAATTTTATATGTTGATGACATATTATTAATTGGAAATGATATAGAATTTCTGGATAGCATAAAGGGATACTTGAATAAAAGTTTTTCAATGAAAGACCTCGGTGAAGCTGCTTACATATTGGGCATCAAGATCTATAGAGATAGATCAAGACGCTTAATAGGACTTTCACAAAGCACATACCTTGACAAAATTTTGAAAAAGTTCAAAATGGATCAGGCAAAGAAAGGATTCTTGCCTGTGCTACAAGGTGTGAAGTTGAGTCAAACTCAATGCCCGACCACAGCAGAAGATAGAGAGAAAATGAAAAGTGTTCCTATGCTTCAGCCATAGGCTCTATCATGTATGCAATGCTGTGTACAAGACCTGACGTATGCTTAGCAATAAGCTTGGCAGGTAGGTACCAAAGTAATCCAGGAGTGGATCACTGGACAGCGGTCAAGAACATCCTGAAATACCTGAAAAGGACTAAGGATATGTTTCTCATATATGGAGGTACAAAGAGCTAGTCGTAAATGGTTACGTCGATGCAAGTTTTGACACTGATCCGGACGATTCTAAATCGCAGACCGGATACGTGTTTATATTAAACGGTGGAGCTGTAAGTTGGTGCAGTTCAAAACAAAGCGTCGTAGCGGGATCTACATGTGAAGCGGAGTACATAGCTGCTTCTGAAGCGGCGAATGAAGGAGTCTGGATGAAGGAGTTCATTTCCGATCTAGGTGTCATACCTAGTGCATCGGGACCAATGAAGATCTTCTGTGACAATACTGGTGCAATTGCCTTGGCAAAGGAATGCAGATTTCACAAGAGGACCAAGCACATCAAGAGACGCTTCAATTCCATTCGGGACCAAGTCCAAGTGGGAGACATAGAGATTTGCAAGATACATACGGATCTGAATGTTGCAGACCCGTTGACTAAGCCTCTCTCACGAGCAAAACATGATCAGCACCAAGACTCCATGGGTGTTAGAATCATTACTGTGTAATCTAGATTATTGACTCTAGTGCAAGTGGGAGACTGAAGGAAATATGCCCTAGAGACAATAATAAAGTTATTATTTATTTCCTCATATCATGATAAATGTTTATTATTCATGCTAGAATTGTATTAACCGGAAACATGATACATGTGTGAATACATAGACAAACATATAGTCACTAGTATGCCTCTACTTGACTAGCTCATTAGTCAAAGATGGTTATGTTTTCTAACCATAGACATGTGTTGTCATTTGATTAATGGGATCACATCATTAGGAGAATGATGTGATTGACATGACCCATCCCGTTAGCTTAGCACTTGATCGTTTAGTATTCTGCTATTGCTTCCTTCATGACTTATACATGTTCCTGTAACTATGAGAATTGTGTAAGTCCCGTTTACCGGAGGAACACTTTGGGTACTACCAAACGTCACAACGTAACTGGGTGATTATAAAGGAGTACTACAGGTGTCTCCGAAGGTACATGTTGAGTTAGCATAATTCAAGATTAGGTTTTGTCACTCCGATTGTCGGAGAGGTATCTCTGGGCCCTCTCGGTAATGCTCATCACATAAGCCTTGCAAGCATATAACTAATGAGTTAGTTATGAGATGAAGTATTACAGAACGAGTAAAGAGACTTGTCGGTAACGAGATTGAACTAGGTATCGGATACCGACGATCAAATCTCGGACAAGTAACATACCGATGACAAAGGGAACAACGTATGCTGTTATGCGGTTTGACCGATAAAGATCTTCGTAGAATATGTAGGAACCAATATGGGCATCCAGGTCCCGCTATTGGTTATTGACCAGAGACATGTCTCGATCATGTCTACATTGTTCTCGAACCGTAGGGTCCGCACGCTTAAGGTTTCGATGACAGTTATATTATGAGTTTATGTATTTTGATGTACCGAAGTTTGTTCGGAGTCCCGGATGTGATCACGGACATGACGAGGAGTCTCGAAATGGTCGAGACATAAAGATTGATATATTGGACGGATATATTTGGACACCGGAAAGATTCCGGAAGAGTTTGGAGCTCCGGGAGGTTACCGGAACCCCCCGGGAGGTATATGGGCCTTATTGGGCCCATGTAGGAGGAAGGGAGAAGGAGCAAGGGAGGGGGGCGCGCCCCCCCAAGCCCAATCCGAATTGGGGAGGGGGGCCGGCCCCCCCTTTCCTTTCTCCTTCCCCCTCTTCCTTTCCTACTACTAGTACTCCTTCCTACTACTAGTACTCCTTCCTTCCCCCTCCAAATAAGATAAGGAAAAAGAGGGGAAACCTACTTGGAGTAGGTTTCCTCCTCCCATGGCGCGCCCCCTCCTTGGGCCGGCCACCTCCTCCCTCCCTCCTTTATATACGGGGGTAGGGGGGCACCCTAGGACACACAAGTTGACCATTGATCGTTCCTTAGCCGTGTGCGGTGCCCCCCTCCACGATATTACACCTCGGTCATATTGTAGTGGTGCTTAGGCGAAGCCCTGCGACAGGAGAACATCAAGATAGTCACCACGCCGTCGTGCTGACGGAACTCCCCCTCGGAGCCTCTACTGGATTGGAGATCGAGGGTGCGTCATCGAGCTGTACGTGTGTCAAGAACTCGGAGGTGCCGGAGTAACGGTGCTTGGATCGGTCGGACCGGGAGGACGTACAACTACTTCCTCTACGCTGCGTCAACGCTTCCGCTTCGGTCTACGAGGGTACGTAGACAACACTCTCCCCTCGTTGCTATGTCATCACCATGATCTTGCGTGTGCGTAGGAAATTTTTTAAAATTACTACGTTCCCCAACAGGTAAATTGAATTTATCCTCTCCTTGCATTTTTTAAAGTAGTGATCTAAAACATGGGAAATGCCCTTTGGTTTCTGGGTGTATGTACACCCGATATGGGCAAAATAATAATTAAAATAGAAGTAAAAAATTAGAAGTTTTTATGAAATATATTTTGCTTTCTTTTGCACTAATATATACATTTTCACGAATGAAAAACCTCTATTTACTTTGAGGCGATTTTTTTATTGCTATATAGAAGATACTATTCATACTATTCTGACATTTTTTTTCCTGAAGTCAACGGGGTTTTTTTCTTTTTCGAGAGTTTTTTTACAAGCACAATGGAAGATCAAGTTTATTTTAAAAATATTTTCATAATTTTTTGAATTTTTATTTGGTTACTATTTTTTCCAAGTTGTATACACACCCAGGAACCAAAGTTTCATATCCTCTAAAAAGTCTTATATTTATTTACAGAGTGCGTATTACTCAATTTAATCCCTAAAGTCCATCGGTTATTTGAATTTCTTTAGAAGATTTGCTCTTTTTGATTCCTTTTTCTGAATGCCTGTCAAGATATAAGTTTATCGGAATCGTAAAGTCCTTCTTTTTTTCATCCAGGGTTTCTCAAAATGTCTATGTTTCCATCCATTTGCTCGTGCTAATTGCATGACAAAGTGCTGTGAACCAACCAGGGACGGAGCCAGGATTTCGACATAGGGGGGCGAGGTTTCACACCAAGTCTCATACGCAACGGCTATGTTGTAAAAAAAATTAGGGTCTGGTCTAATGGAGATGCCATGGTGTCAACATACGCTTTTTGTGTCTGTTCATTGCATTCACATGATCAAACTTGATAGAAAATTGACTAATGAAAAAAAAAATCACAACACTAGAAACACCGGATAAACTTATCAAAGAATAATTTGTAGTAATGCAATGTGGGTAAATAATATTTTACCTAATCTTATTATTTATTGGAATTGGCAAGATGGACTTCACTGACTGAACCCAATCCCAAAACCTGAATCAAAAATTTATGAATCGATCCTGCTCTCTTATTCTTCTTCATGTTTACACAAGCACAAGTAGGAATGTTATAACTGATTCTAAATCTGTTTGATTATACTTGTATAATTTTTAAAGCAAAGAATCAATCTGAAGCGAGAAACAATTACCTTTTGCCCTTTTGTGGTTGCTGTTCATCCATGCGTCCTCTCTGCTGGGAACCGGCAACATGTGGTGGATCGACACCCGCGTATCCTGGCGATCCCTTCCCTTCTCCGCTTCTCTCCATGGCGACCCGAAGAAGAGATCTGATCGCAGCAGCCATATCAGGCGTCAGTTTCGATAGCAGCGGCGGCTTGAAGAGATTAGTGATAGGGGAGTGCGTAATCAGGTCGTGGCCTATTTTCCTTCCATGATGGCCTGTTAGGCAATTTTCTTTTGTGCTGATTTTTTTTATTTAACCACGTAATGGGCTGTACATGTGCTGAAGCTTACACGTTAATGAGAATGGGAGTGGGGAAGCCTGCGCTGGACACGGGGGCAAGCCAAAAAATTAGCGATTAACTAATCGATATCGAGGGACGAGACGATCGTTGGGGGGGGGGGGGGGTCTCGCCCCCCCTCGTCCCCCTTTAGATCCGTCCCTGGAACCAACCTATGATTGGATGGTTAAAGGGACAGTACTATCCCCAGCCCACCAGGGTTCAAGTCCTGGTGCTTGCATTATACCTGGATTGATTTCAGGATTTTCGAAGATGCGCTTTCTGCGGAAGGGGACGTTCCCGTCGATTGTGAGGCGTCTATGGTGACTTCTTAAAATCTCAAGATGTTATGCTGGTTCAGTCTCTCGAAGGTGCTCATAAAGGTAGGGTGTGCGTGTGCGCATTCATATGGAAGAGTGTATGCGCGTGTGTATGAGCGCTTGCGTTTGTACCGTGTTAAAAGTTTTGCACGACAAAGTGCTTACAATATACCTGTACCGCCACATGTCTTGGGACTGAGCTTATTAAGATCTGCTCGGGATAAGATCAATCATCACAACGGTAAAGTAAAGTGACTTGGCAAATGACAACACACTGCTAAAACAACAGGCCTGGTACATACCAGAACCGTGGCGAGCTGTCGTGCACTTCCCGCGCAGCTGCACTGGACTGAACTGGACGTCAGGAGTGGGCAGGAAGCAAACGTGTCGCCGCCAAAACGAATTACTACTACAAGCAGGCAGCTAAACACAAGCAAACGTGTCACGGCGACAAGCGGATCGATCGCAAGCAGCTTTAATAGACAAGCAAACGTGTCGAGCCGAGCCGGGAGTAAAAAACACGCGGACCGACTCCGCCCGGGACGTGTCGCTCCGCCTCTGCTCGTCTCCTTGGCTCGCACGCGCGCGTGTCCGCCCCCCGCGCGTCACCCCGCGATACGCGCTGCGTCCGCCGGACGATGCCCGGACGGGGACAGCCGAATCCGCTCCGCTCGGCGCCGTCAGCCTTGACCGGAATAGTCAATTGCCAGTGCTATTTTTAGTAATCGCGGCTGCCTTTGCGTACGTGCGCGCGCCGCTCCCGCTGACGCCGATGCTGACGAGCTATATGCTTTCCTTCTTTGTGTTCATCTTCGTTTGGGACTTTGGGTTGAGCAGGTCCGGTGGTGGTGGGGTGGGGTGGAGTGGCGCACCGCCTTTCCTTTTCTTCCCATCAACCAGCGGTGGTTGCGTTCATCGCCTCAAATCCGATCCAATCCTTTTTCCCTCGTGCTCTTCTTCTTCCGTCCGTCCGTCCGTCAATGATGGATGACGCGACTCGCCGAGCTATATGGTTGACCCAGCCTGGCTGGCTCGGTGGATGCCTTAATTGGCAATCAAGCCTGGAAGTCGACCCTAGCTAGCTACTAGCTCGGTCGGTTGACTCTTTCCTTGTACTGGTCGCACCGCTCCGGACACCGATCGATCGGTGGATGGTATGAGAAGATGGAATGGCCTCCTCGTTTCATTCCCACATTCCTATTCCTTCGCGGCAATGCTTGAGTAACTTTCCATTCCTACGCACACAATGACACAAGTAAAAAGAACAAATGACACAAATGAAAACCGAAAATCCTACATCTACGAAGAGCTTTTTACATATTCATCCACCTGGTCCATTACATTAATCGCGTAGAACTTTTTACATAGCTATAGCATTGCTCAATGAAAACCCTCACATTTACTTCCAAAAGCAAATATCGCAATTGTCACAAAACTTTCTTTTTCCGTTCTGATAGACCGTCTACCGCCATCTTCTTCCCTTTGCCACCATTTCCAGCGTCGACCCACCTATAGGCACCGGCCAAAGCGTCATTCCGTCACCAATGGCTATGGGTAACGTTGTCATGCAGCCGTCACCTCGAACGTTGCTTCGCCCCCCCCCCCCCCCCCCCCCTTCTCCTCCTCCTTCTCTAGCGTTGTTGGCTCCTCTTGCTCTCGCATCCACGTCGCCAGTCTTCAGACTCACACCCGCATCGTAATCCTCGGGCTCGGAGCTCAGCACGTGCATGGAATCAACAGGCCCTAAAGAATAACAAACATAATCTTATAAAATGGTCTACTCTTGCAAGCCAACTTAAAGTATATTGGACAGTTGCATAACCAGAATCTGATTTTTCTTCTTATCAATTTGCATTGCTTATTAATGTTTTTTAGTATTTTCGTGTCACGTTTCATATTAAGAGACAGTGGCTAACCGAGAGAATGCATGCATGACCATTTACGACCAACAGATCTTTAATGCTATAAGTTAGTCCTAAACAATCCATAGTGACTATCCTCTCTTTAGCATGCATACTTTTCAATATGCATAGTGAAACGAATTAAATGGAGTGAAATTTTGTACTAAAGACCAGAATATATGCACACAACCATCAAACTCATAACAACAAAGAGACGTCATAAGAACCAGCCGCTGCCACACATCAAGTTGGAGCCCATAATAACGGCCCTACGGGGTTGGTGCACCTCTCACATCCTAGCGGCACTTGCAGAAGGATTTCACTGCACACTTTCACCAGGAGATTTTTTTTATTTGCAAGGCACATTAATTTGGGATATGAAAGCATTGAAAAGGCATTGTCTACAACATTATGCCCTCCCCCCCTAAAGCCCATGTCCTTAGTCGAATGCTCAGGGTTGTTGAGTAGCTACTTTTAGTCCCACGTACGTTCGGCCGTAGAGTTTGTAAGTGGATGGCTTACATACCATTTTTTCACTCTGATACATGATACATATGCTTACATATTTTATAGTATACTTTCTTCTACAACAATCTAGAGATAGTTCTCACATCCTGGATGGCACTCGTGAAAGGATTACGACTCCACACTTATCCTCATCCATTCAGGGATTTTCTTTCTTTGCAAGGAACGTTATTTGGGAGATTTGGAAGCATCAAAATGACACCGTCTGGAAACACATCTCCCACTGAAGTTCGTAGCCTAGTGCTCGAGGAGGGCAATGCTCGGTGCACGGTAGGGCACGGTAGGTATGCGGTGATCTGTAGGACTTCTTTTGGGGCGTTGTTTATGTAGAGGATTGTGAATGGCAGCTTTTAGTCCCATGGACGCTTGTTGGCAGCGTTTTGTAATGCAATTTTGTAGTGTGGACAGCTTACATACCATTTTTTTCACTCTGATGCATGATACACATGCTTACACATTTAGAAGTATACTTTCTTCTATAAGAATCGAGAGATAGTTCTTACATCTTGGATGGAACTCGTTAAAGGATTACGACTCCACGCTCATCCTCATCCATTTAGGGATTTTTGTTCCTTTGCAAGGAACGTCATTCGGGAGATTTGGAAGCACCAAAGCGACACCGTCTGCAACAACGCATCTGCCCTTGAAGCCCACGTCCCGAGTCGAGTGCTAAGGAAGGCAATGCCCCATGCACGGCGGGCATGTTATGCGGTGATCTACGAGGCTACTTTAGAACGTTGTTTCTGTGGAGGGTTTGTCGAGTAGCTACTTTTAGTCATGTGGACGCTTGGTGGTAACATTTTGTAATGCTATGTTGTAGTGTGGACGGCTTACATACCAATTTTTTCCACTCTGATACATGATAGACATGCTTACACATATTTTAGAAGTATACTTTCTTCTACAAGAACCTAGAGATAGTTCTCACATTCTGGACGACACCCATGAAAGGATTACGACTCCATGCTCATCCTCATCCATTCGCGGATTTTTGTTTCTTCACACCGAACATTATTAGGGAGATTTGGAAGCATCGAAACGACACCATCTGCCACAACACATCTCCTGCTGAAGCTGGTGTCCCTAGCCGAGTGCTCGAGGAGGGCAATGTTAGGCGCACGGTGGGCATGTTACATACACGCTGATCTGCAAGGCTTCTTTTGAGGAGTTATTTGTTTGGAGGGTTGTCGAGTAGCTGCTTTTAATCCCGTGGACGGTTGGTGGCAGCATTTTTGTAAAGCCATGTTGTTGTGTGGACGGCTTACATACCATTCTTTCGCTTCGATACACGATACACATGCTTATACATATTTAAGAAGTATAATTTTCTTCTACAAGAACCTACTGATAGTTCTCACATCCTGGACGGCACCCACGAAAGGATTACGACTCCACGCTCATCCTCATCCATTCAGGGATTTTTGTTTTTCTGCAAGGAACGTTGTTTGAGAGATTTGGAAGCATCGAAATGACACCCTCTGCAACAATGCTTCTCCCCTTGAAGGCCACGTCCCCAATCGAGTGCTGAGAAAGGCAATGCCTCGTGGACGGCACGCATGTTTGTGCGGTGATCTGCGGGGCTTCTTTAGAACGTTGTTTGTGTGGTGGGTTTGTCGAGTAGCTACTTTTAGTCCGATGGACGCTTGGTGGTAGCGTTTTGTGATGTGACGCAGTAGTGTGAACGGCTTACATACCATTGTTTCGCTTTGATACACGATACACATGCCTGTACATATTTTAGAAGTATATACTTTCTTCTACAAGAACCTAGAGATAGTTCACACATCCTGGACGGCACCCACGAAAGGATCACGACTCCACGTTCATCCTCATCCATTCAGGGATTTTTGTTTCTTCACACCGAACGTTATTCGGGAGATTTGGAAGCATTGAAACGACACCGTCTGCCACAACATCTCCAACTGAAGCTTGTGCCCCTAGCCAAGTGCTCGAGGAGGGCAATGCTTGGCGCACAGCTGTCATGTTACGTGCACGTTGATCTGCGGGGCTTCTTTTGAGGAGTTGTTTGTTCGGAGGGTTGTCGAGTAGCTGCTTTTAGTCCCGTGGACGGTTAGTGGCAGCGTTTGCTAATGCGATGTTGTTGTGTGAACGGCTTACATACCATTCTTTCGCTTTGATACACGATGCACATGCTTATACATACTTTAGAACTATACTTTCTTCTACAAGAAATCTAGAGATAGCTCTCACACCCTGGACGGCACTCGCAAAAGGATTACGACTCCACCACGTTCATCCTCATCCATTCAGGGATTTTTGTTTCTTCGCACCAAACGTTAGTTGAGACATTTGGAAGCATCGAAACGACACCATCTGCAACAATGCATCTCCTCTCGAAGCCCACGTTCCCAATTGAGTGCTGAGGAAGACAATGCCTCGTGCACGGCGGGCATGTTATGCGGTGATCCGCGGGGGCTACTTGAGAACGTTGTTTCCATCGAGGGTTTGTCGAGTAGCTACTTTTAGTCCGGTGGACGCTTGGCGGTAGCGTTTGTAATGCGACGATGCAGCGTGGGCGACTTTTATACTCTTTTCTTCTTTAACATACTTGTAGAGTATTATGTATGACACGCATACGTAAATACACTCATCTAGGTGAGAATTAATCAAGTTTAATCTAACTCCTAAACCCATTTCACTTCAAAAAAAAACCATGGATAGTTCTACGCACCAAAACCATACGCTCTAGCTAATCATCTCGAGATTCTCAAAAAAAAAAACTAACAACGGGCACGGTAAACATGTTTCCTTCTTCTTTTGGACAGCTTGAGCGTGCCAAACATTTTTCTCCTCCGAGTGAAAGCGAGCTCCACGGGGTAATATAATAGATAGTCAAAAATAAACAAAACAAGATGCCAAAGAAAGAAAGAAAGAAAAAGAAAAACAATTGGGCCACCCGGGGGCTCAAACCAGCACGTGTTCCCCCCGGCCTCTCGCCCCTCGACTCGGATAAATACCTCCTCTCCCCTCTCTCCCCCCGTCTCCGTAAACAGAGAGAAATAAATCCCACATCCGCCTCCGCCTTGCCTTCCTTTTCCTACCCCCGATCGAAACAGAGAGCTAGCTAGATATTCCCGCGAATCTTCTGCTCCGATTCCAAGCCCGTCCCGGTATCGGCCCCGTCCCGCTCCCCCTCCCTCCGCCCTCAATCCTTCTTCCCCGGAACCCGCAGCGGCAGTTCGAGCCCAATCGCTCCATCTTCGTCGTCGTCAGGCAGAGACAGAGCGCGGAGAGAGGTCAAGAAGAAGAACTCGTCGGCGGCGAACCGGACATGTGCGTGGAGGGATTCGAGGACGCGCAGATCGAGAGGCCGGCGGATTTCGCGGTGGGCAAACCCCCTCCCCCTCCCCTCCCCTCCCCTGTTCTACGCCCATTCGATTTGACTCTGTTTTTCTTTCGATGTTTGTTCGTGTGTGGATTCCGCTCGCTGAACCTGAAATCAGTGCTTTTCCTGTCCGCCGCGAGAACATGAGGTCAAAATAGATGTCTTTCTTTCTCCTTTCGCCTTTGATTCGTGCGTGTTAGTTGCTGCTTCGGTCTGGACGGTCGATTAGTGGAGGAGAAGAAGAAGAAAAAACACCAGTGGGTTGGTTGCTTCGTGCACACACTTTGCGTGATGCTTGAATGCTTCCGTTTCTCCCCTTCCTTTCCCTGAAACCCAGAGCCAAGTAGTAGTTGCACAGATTATTTAGCACTAGTTTACTTATTGCAGCTGGAATTAATGAACCACTCCCATTATCTTATCTTTTATTAGCAAGAATTATGTAGTAGTATTATCCTACTATTATTATTATTATTAGCAAGAATATATTACTGTATTATTATTATTATATCTGCCCTTGTGTGGAAGGTGTGAACAGAGGGATATGCCTTGAATTGTTCGGCGGCCGAGAAGTTTCTACTAGCTGGGATTATGCCAGCCGGGGCGGCGTGCCGCAAAAGCGAAATCTTTTTTGTTGTCCTCGCTCGGCCGATGTCATGCCTCATGTCTGCTTCCGCATGTGCATTGTTGTTCTCATGCGGTGCTTCTGATCCTGTGATGAAAATCGTCATGTCGGATTTCCAGTTGACGTGGTTGCTCGATATCCTCTCGTCTTCTGCCACAGAGATATCTCCATCTCATCTCCTGTGACAAGGAAAGATATTTGCGTCTGAAAGTTAGGACAAACTCAACTGTTCATAAAAATCAACGTCTGCAAAGTTCACAGTTAGTAGTAGTGCTTGGTTCCTTTCTTTGCTTCACTAATTGAGGTTAAATTCTACTAACACCGAAGAGGGTGTCCTTTATATGTTTTTAACAAGTGTTGGGAAAGATTTATGGTTTAACAAATGGCAGTCATCCATCATCAGCCGTGCTGTTTACATGTAGAACAATCAGCGCCGGTAAAGCTCAGATAGTGCTGTACCCCTTTCTGCATTGAGGCCAAGGAAAAGCTGGCCTTTTCCGTGCTGTGAAGCCTCCTGGGACGACACGTCCCTTGGCAATTTCCTAGTGATGTGCGTGCCTTTCTAGGTCTGAATTACATAATCATGGGGTAGCTTTTGTCCCTTTAGCTTGCAATTATGGGTTGCAATGCAGGCAGGTAGTGGGCTGCGGAGTGGTGCTCAAGAATGTACACCTGGAAGCTTGACTTTCCTCGGCTAGTCAGTAGCACCTTCTAGGGCTTGCGGCTTGTGGTTTTGTCAATTCGTTCCTGTGCACTTTGGGGGGGTTTTGTTTATGAGCGCCCACACTCGAAATGGCTACTCGTGGCATTCTTCGTCGAATAAGGGATTGCCGTCTGTCGCCGACTTGACCGAGTTGGGGTTCTGTTTGTACGTCCCTTTCAGCTAGGTGGATTAGTGTTCCTGGAAGCCTGCAAGTCATCCACTCTCTATGTGATGGATGGTGGCGACGTTATTTAAGCTATTGCGGAGTCGTTGACAGGGTTGAAAATTTGGGAAGATAGATTCATTTAACCTGAGCTATCGTGTTAGTAAAATGCTGAGTTCATCCTTTGTATCATTGTTCTAAATGTAGCCTGCTAGCCCTTACTGCTATCTTTTTTCCAAAGCTGATGCCTGATGCAGTATCTTGTTTCTTCATCAGAAGACTGCCGTGATCTAATCTTCTGTTAATTTGGTAATGTGCAGATGGAAAGGGTTTGTGAGAACACAGTGTCCATTGATTTCAAGCAAGCCAAGATGGTGACTGCGATGGGAGAAAGTTGGCACAATTTTGTTCCAGCTATCCGCTCAGGGGATTGGTCTGACATTGGTGGCCGTGATTACATGGAAGATGCGCATGTGTGCATCCCCAACCTAGCCAAGAACTTTGGGTATAACACAGTGGATGATGAAGCTATTTCCTTCTATGGGGTACTTGCCTATTCACTCCTTGAATCTGGTTCTTCAGTTTCATAGTAAATGTTCCTTTTTCTGACATCATCATGTCCTTACGATTCTCAGGTGTTTGATGGGCATGGTGGAAAAGATGCCGCACAGTATGTTCGCGACAACTTGCCGCGGGTCATCGTGGAAGATGCTGCCTTTCCTCTTGAGCTTGAGAAGGCGGTCAGGAGATCGTTTATGCAAACTGACAGTCAGTTTGCAGAGAAGTGCTCTCTCCAGGATGGTCTTTCTTCTGGAACAACTGCACTTACAGCAATGATTTTTGGAAGGTATTGTTCCTGTGACCTGCGATCCCGGCTCTTACTTTGGTATTTCCATTTCATTGATGACCAGAAATCGTAATGCACTAGGACCTCTTGTGATACTGCTACCATGCCATTGTGTTACATGCCAATGCCAGTATGGCTTTTCAGAGTTGGCATCAGTACTCCCTAGCTGCAGGTTGCTCTGTTATTGACTGACCAGCAATGCTAATTGTTTACATGTCTTGTGCAGGTCTCTTCTGGTCGCAAATGCTGGTGATTGTCGAGCTGTCCTTTCCCGGCGCGGCGCCGCAATCGAAATGTCCAAGGACCACAGGACCTGCTGCCTGAATGAAAGAAAGCGGGTCGAATCCCTAGGCGGCTACGTCGACGACGGCTATCTGAATGGCCAGCTAGCGGTCACCAGAGCGCTCGGTGACTGGCACCTCGATGGCCTCAAGGAGATGGGCGAGCCGGGAGGCCCGCTGAGTGCCGAGCCGGAGCTCAAGATGATCACGCTGACCAAGGACGACGAGTTCCTCATCATCGGCAGCGACGGCATCTGGGACTACTTCTCCAACCAGAACTCGGTGGACTTTGCGCGGCGGAGGCTCCAGGAGCACAACGACCTCCGGCGGTGCTGCAAGGAGATCGTGGAGGAGGCGATACGGCGGGGCGCCACCGACAACCTGACGGCGGTGATGGTCTCGTTCCACCAGGAGGCCCCTCCCCAGATCAGGGTGAACAGGGCGGGCAGGGTCGAGCGGAGCATCTCGGCTGAGGGGCTCCATAGCCTTAGGGTGCTCCTGGAAGGCCAGTGATCTCGGCGGCGCGCCATTGTCGCCGCCTTCTTCTTCTGCATTGTTGAGTGTCAACTGTAAGTAGCGATCCGCCGTCGTCGTCGACATGCCAGTTGTGGCTCCATTGTTACCTTGGAGGAATAAAACCAACGAACCTGAAGATCTCACCCGCCATTGTGAATTGTGAGGCACCTGTAAATATAAGTTGGGAGCTTAATTAGGGTGGTAAGGGAGTCAGTAGTGTGCATCCAGGGGGCTTTGAGGCTCATTATGAGATGATGAGATGTGTTGTCCCCCCTGTTTAAGTTTTTTCTGTAAAAGAAACCATTCTCTGGTTATTGTTGTTCTATCAGTGTAACTTGAGTTGTCTCATGTGATGAACCACCACCTCGTTGATCACTGATAAGATGAGATGTCTTCTTCCCCCCTGTTTAAGTCTTGTTATATTTGATCATTTGTTTAATTGCTATGTTTAAGTCTTGTTGTCTATCATCCTCTACTTGGAATACAACAATAAATTACTCCCTCTGCCTCAAAAATAAGTGTTGTGGTTTTAGTATAATAATACTGTATCAAACAAAAAACAACCAAGTAAAATTAACGGATACTATAATGCAGTATCAAACAAAAAACAAGCAAGTAAAATTAACAGAAACTATAATGCAGTATCAAACAACACAAGCAAGTAAACTGAACAAAGATCTGAGTGATGGACGTGGCCATGATTTGACATGAGTGCTAAACAAATTTGTTCAATCACAAACATTGCACATTTGACAACAGTTTTCCTGCGTAGTTTCCAAAACTAGCCTGGACAAAAAAGTTGAAACTAGCCCGGACAAAAATGACGGCTATTCCACCTCCGAAGGAAAAGAAGCTTGGAGATAACTTTAAGATGCATCCATTAGGTTGACGTCGAAAATAACGGCACAGGGAAGAAGACGGCGGTACGTGGTCGACTGGACATGAAAAAAAGATAGTATGGTGACAATTATGAGATTTGCTTTTCGAAGGAATGTAAGGCCAACTCCACCGCGCGACCCTATCTTGTCCGGCCCCGTTCGTTTGGGGCAAAACGGACAAACCAGGCGGCCCAGCGCGCGACGGCCCAGACCCATCTGGTCCGTTTTGTGTCCGGGCCGACCCATTTCGAACGCAAACTTGCGTCGGGTTTGGGTCGCGGCGGACAGTGAACGGACGCTTCACACGTCCGCGTCGGGGCCGCGTGGCAGGCGGCTACCTACCTCCCACCCGCCAACATAAATGTGCACGGACGGGAGGCTCCACCTGTCATCCGCACAGCGAAGGGTCGTCGTCCTTCTTAAATGGGAAGCCGTGGACCGGTCGTCGTCCACACTTCCCACTCCGGCCCCTCTCTGCCCCCTCGAAACCCGACACCCTCGAAACCCTAGCCACTCCCCGTCGTCAACCTCGTCGGCCGGCCGTAGCCATGGGCCTTTGGAACTATGGCCGCAAGGGGAAGCACGACCGCGAGGCCGGCTCCTCCTCGGGCCGCCGCCACGGATCCGCGAAGAAGGAGGAGCCCGCGTCATCGCCGCGCTCCTCCCGTCGAGCCCCCGCGTCACCGCCGCGCTCCTCCCGTCAAGCCCCCGCGTCACCGCCGTGCTCCTCCCATCGAGCCCCCGCGCCGGCCCCCTTCACCATTGCCCCTAGGCCCGGCGGCGAGTGCGACCGGTAGTACATCTGCGCGGACGTGTGCCGGAGGTACTGGGAGACGAGGACGCCGGTCCCGTGGAGCGACGCCCACCTCCCCAACGGATGGCACCTCTCCGTGGACCGGGTCCCCATCCCGCCGGTGCCGGCGACCGGCCGTGCCCACCGCGATGAGATCGCGCGCCGCCGCCGCCTCCACCCCGACGACCTGTACTACGACCACAGGTATGCCCCCGACTCCCCGTTGTGGGACACGTGGCTCCAGGACGAGCACGATACGCGCCGCGCGTCGTACTTCACCGGCACGGTGTCGGGGCCGCGGAGGCCACGTGCAGAGGCGCGCGGGCGTACGCGGGTGCGCGACCTGACGCCCACGCCGCCGCCTTCCCCGTCTCCGTCGCCACCTCCACCTCCTCGCATGACAGCGGAGGAGGAGGCCCGTCTCCTGCAGCGTGTCATGGACGACTCCATGAACACGCACGACGAGCGGAATGGGACGGCCTGGAGGAGGCCATGGCCCTCTCTGCCACCGGGACGTTGCCTTCCCGGAGCTGCAGATGGCGGCCGTCACGGAGGAGGCGATGGAGGAGGACCCGCCGGCCGCGTTCCAGTAGCTGCTGGGCCAGTGGTGGGGCTGGTCCTGCACTGCTCCGGAGATGGCCGCCGGCGTGGGCGTGAACTGGTGCGCCACTCCGCCGCGGTCACCGGAGCGGGAGGCATCACCACGGGAGGAGGTGGTGCATGCACCTCCCGCCGTCCAGCCCGCCCCCGTCTACCACGCACCGCCGGCCCACCTGTGGATGCCGCCGGCCTACGTCGACCTTGTCAGCGACGACGACGACACCAGCGGCCAGTGAAGACGGCGACGGCCACGGCACCGACGGGCGCGGCAGGAGCACGCGGGAGGCGTTTTTTTATTTTGTTTTTTATGTTGATTATGAAACTAGGCCTTTTAAGTGGCCGTGGAAACTGGGCCGTTTTGTGGCCGACCCCTATATATGTTTTATGTTTTTTTAAATGTGTTTATTTACTTTTTTAGTTATTTGATTCTAGTTTTTATAGTTTTTTTATTCACGTCCACCCCGGACAAGATTTGGGGTGCGGCCGCGCGGTGGACGCAAGCACGACCCAGTTGACAAAGCCGGACACGGGCGAATCTATCGGCGCCCCAAAGGGACAAAATCCGGCTAATCCGGACGTCCGTTTGGGGTCGTGCCGTAAAGTTGGCCTATGGGTTTTATTTGGGGCGCGCATGCGTAGCGAACTTTCCGCGGAGTAGCATGGCAAGCGCCCGGGGTGGACGTGTCAGCTTTTACTGCGTTTAGGGGAGGGGACGGAGCAGGCGTGGCAGTTTTTATAAACTGTCATGATGGTTTCTTTCTTTCTAGGTATTTTTTGGTTTTGTGTGCAAAAACTACCATCCAACGGATGAAGTTTCATCCGATTCAGATGTGGTTCGTTGGAATTTGATCCTCAGAGAAATGTTCCTCAGGTAGACATACACAAAGGAATCGAAAGTTACTCAGGCCTCCTTTGATTTGAAGGATTTTCATAGGAAAAACATAGGACCAAGGAGTCTAAGAAAAATTTCCTATAGATGCATCAGGTTTATAAAAAGGACGTACAAGAATATCGTAGCAATACCACTCATTTTATGTGTTTTTTTTTTGAGAAAACTAGACATCTACTCAGAACTCATTTTACGCGTAGGAGCGAGGCAAGTCAATTTCTCTTGCCATCCTATCAAATTCCGATTAAGGCAGGCAGCTATAGCCAGCCTGGGTCAACCATGCCATATAGTTTGGCGACTGGCGTCATCATTGACGGGTGGACGGACGGGAGAAGATCTTAGGGCTGTTTGGATTACTGCCCTGAGACGCCCTGTCAAAATTTTGGCCGTTGACCCGGCTTGGGCGCTCATTTGGATGGAGGCCAAAAAATTGGTGAGCCTGCGCCCTCACAACAGCCCTAGTTCAATTGGTAGCCAATTTTTTGGCAAGGCGTGGGCGCCTAAATCCTACGCCAATTATTTGGCAAGCCCGTGATTGGCAAGGCAGGCGTGGGCGCAAACCAAACAGCATAGAGCACGAGGGAAAAGGATCGGATCGGATGTGCGCGACGCAACCACCGAGACCGAACCACCGCCGGTCGATGGGAAGAAAAGGAAAGGAAAGGCGGTGCGCCACTCCACCTCACCACCACCGGACCTGCTCAACCCCGACGCCAACGCCAACGCGCGAGAGGCATATCACGCTCACTCGTCAGCATCGGCGTCAGCTGGAGCGGCGCGCACACGTAGGCAAAGGCAGCCGCGATTAACAATAGCACTGGCATTTGACTATTCCGGCCAAGGTTGACGGCGGCGAGCGGAGCGGATTGGGCTGTCCCCGTCGTCCAGGCATCGTCGTCTGGCGGACGCAGCGCGTGTCGCGGGTGACGCGCGGGAGGCGGACACGCGCGCGTGCGAGCCAAGGAGGAGCGCGCGGGTCGGGCAGAGAGGGAGGGACACGTCGCCGGCGGAGTCGCTCCGCGTGGTTTTTACTCGTGGCTCGGCTCGACACGACACCGGCGAAGCGAGCGGGATTATGCGACACGTTTGCTTGTGTTATTAAGCTGCCAGTAATCCTCTTGGCGTCGTCTTGGCGACGACACGCTTGCTTGTTTTAGCTGCCTGTAATTCGTTCTGGCGGCGACACGTTTGCTTCTCGCCCACTCCTGACTCCCAGTCCAGTGCGTCTGTGCGGAAGTGCACGACAGCTCCATCGCCAGCCCTTTGTCCATCGCGCTCGAGAGGACGCGCGCGGCTTCTCGATGCGCCACACACATGCTCCGCTGCTCCACGCACTTGCTTACCATTCTACTCCCTCCGTTCCTAAATACTTCCTCCGTCCGAAAATACTTGTCGAAGGAATGGATATATCTAGACATATTTTAGTTTTAGATACATCCATTTTTATGCATTTCTCCGACAAGTATTTCCGGACGGAGGAAGTATGTTTTTCTAGAGATTTCAACAAGTGACTACATATGAAGCAAAATGAGTGAATCTACACTCTAAAATATGTTCATGTGCATCCATTTGTGATAGTCCATTTGAAATCTAAAAAAACAAATATTTAGGAACGGATGGAGTACCATGTACCATACTACCTTTTTTGTATTTCCGCACAACTTCACCTTGTCATGCAAATGGCACAAAGCAAATGAATAGAAACATAGACATTTTGTCACTTTGAGAAACCCCCGAGATAACAGAAGGACATTATGCTTCCGAAGAACTTGAATCTTGTTAGGGCATTCAGAAAAAGAAATCCAAAAAAGCAATTCTTCTAAAGATATCCAAAAAAAAAACAATGGAATGTCGGGATTAAATTGAGTAAAACATGCTAAAGTGTGCAAGTAGAGAATAGATTCAACCATAGTTTAAAAAATCGGACCGGGCGGGCCGATTTTTGTGAAAACCAACAAACCGAGCGGTTTACACGAAACCGTGTGGTTCGATGTTGATGTCCGAAAAGCCCCTAGATCAACTTTTTTTTTTTGTGCACAGATGATGTGGGTGGAATGGAAAACGAGAAAAAAGCCCCCTTTTGCTAGGATTTCAACTGAATTGGGAGGGCTTCCGTTGATTTTGTGCAAAAGCAAACCAGCCGCGCCACCTCTCTGGCTCTGGCCTGGCACCGCCCCCCTGTCCCACCCTTGCCTGGTGCAGTGGCACACCGAAGCCGCCTCTCCCTCTTGGCCCTCCTCGTCGCGGCAGCACCAGCCACCAGGGCGCGCCGCCACTCCCACCTCCGTTCTGCTGCTTGTTGATGGCCAAGGAGAGGGAAGGGTATGTCGTCGTCTGGTCTCCCGTAATCCACTCCCTTCGGGTGCCTCCCTTCACGGGCGCACCTCCAGACCCCCCCCCCTCCGGTCAGGCCTCTGCTCGAGCTCACCAGGACGCCCTGACAGTCAACTTTGGTATGAACAATCCCTATTCTCTTCTCTGTTCCCAATCTCCATCATTCCATTCTTCATTTCTAGGATCCTAGCTAGCATGAGATTGCATATTGGTTTGCAATTTGTTTGTTGTCATGCTATGGGCATGATACAGTGAGATTGTACATTTGTTTACTGAATGAGAATTGTATTGTATATTGTTTGCTGTCGTGATATTGTTTATTGTCAATTGTCATGATATTTGATTGCTGTCATGATAGATGATACAGTGGCATTGTATATGGGTTTGCTGATGAGAATTGTGCATTGCAGGCTTCCAAAATATAAATGGCCTCAAGGCAATCAGACTCGATAATCTATCAAAGCCCATCTTAAAATATCCTCAAAATATGGAGCGGCTTCTAGCCCTGTATGGTAATACAAGGCGGGGCTTTTTTTCAAGAATGGTGTGCGTTATCTTTTCTTATGGATGCTCTCGCTACCATATCTGCTGGAGTTGTGAGATGTTAACTGTTGTTTTCACCCCTTATTTTCATTTTTGCCCATTTTATCTGCATTTTATAGCTAATGTTTTGTGTTAGTTTATTATTGGTAATTCATATTTTAGTTGCTCTATACTTTCTTGGGTTTTTATTTTTTAAACGACCTTTTCTTACTAAAATCCACATTCATGTTTTGTGTGGGAAAAAAAACCCTGATCTATTATAAGAATTCATCGAAAGTGCAAAGCATCTCAAACATAATAAAAATTACATCTTGATTCTAAGGCCAACGAATGGCTACTGTTGTTGTTAGAACGAGCCGTCGATGCACCGCTATGCCACTCTCCTATCGAAGCCGGTTTGACTTTGTCGATGACAGCCAGGAAAGCCCTCGTGCACATGCCCCTAAGTACGAGCACCATGAAGCCGTAGTTGTCATCATTAAACCCTTGAATAGATTTGAAGCACCTGACACCAAATCTCCGCATAACTGGTTCTAACAAGAAGTTGACGTGTGTAAGTGATAACACTTCTCAACCACCTTCGTCTAAGATAGTTTAAAACTGCCTAAAATTGGATCAAAGGATAATGTAAACCAATTTAAATATGAAACAATTTTGGAGTCCACGGTTGACGAATGAACTTCTGCGGCAGCCAAAATTGATGGGTGTATTTTCCCCTCATTTTTGAAGCGTGTAGGTAAAAAAAATACGCCCAATTGGGCTTATATCTTGATTGAACACCAACGCAGTTTTCTTATTGGTTGCGTGTGGTCCGATTAGCATGCTCCTGTGGACGAAGTTTCATTTGCATCTTCTTGTGAGATACCAGTGAACTCTTGAGGCACATAGGCGCATACGCAACCTTGCGGCCGAAGGAACATACATGCATAGTACATTGCACATACCTGCGGGATGGACGCCCCTAAAGATGAGCGCAAGACCTTTTCAAGTCAATGAGCCTTTTGGCGCCCTTTCGGTCATGGGCGTTCCACTACACCCACACTGTACATTAGGTCGTCCAATCCATATCTATCTCCAGTCTAAACATTTTTTATTCTCCCATCACCTGGCCATTCCTTGCAGCAAAAGCATTCATCCCCCGCGTGCGTGCTTATTAGTACACAATTTCTCGAGTTTGCAAGGACGTTCTGGAGATCAGTTCAGAATCATACCATTCATCGGCTGTATAATAACCACTCAAGAGTAGAACCGTTGGTCGGTCCGCGTCATATCACACGAATCGCGATCAGGGAGGGAGATAATGGCTTCTGAGACTAGCCCGGAGGACAAAAATGGACGGCTACCATCCAACTCCGAAGGAAAAGGGACGGGTTGTCACGCGACGCGACGCAGGGTATATGCGGTGGGCGCGGGATCCGCCCGCACTACGTAGCGCCTAAGCAGCCGCCGACGGGGATTTTCCGGTGGAGGTGCCGACGTGCCGTGCGGGCCCCGGCGACGGGGCCGCCTTCCTTCTCCAGCCGCGAGAAAAGTTGGCGACGGCGACGGGCAGGATGGGACGGGGGGACGGCGTGAAGTCGATCGGCGCCGGCCAGAAAGATGTATCATCGGAGATACTGTACTAGTTAGAGATCGTTTATTCAGAGGAAAATATCAGCTCGTTGGAACATATACTGTAATTTTCGTCGATCCTAGCTGTAGTTGAGTTTCATCCAGAATAATGTTGCGTCGTGGATTCTGATTCACCGTCCACCAGGTAACATTGAGAGCGGGGCGATGATTGAGGCTAGGGTAATTCTATTCTACTGCTTTGACGCCTTTGCTGGTCTTTTCTGTGGAAAGGGATTTGTGCTCTTGGACTGTCTTTGTTTTGTTCTGTGTGGATGGATGTATAGAAAGAAAACTTGGTTCTGCTCTGGAATCGATGCTTCTCTAGTGGGGTTGGTGGTAGAAGATACTCTGAAAGTTGATGGTGAAGATACTCTGAAAGTTGATGGTAAAATGGATCACGCTTGTGTTCGTTGATCTGACCCTGGTAGTATTTCTTGGCTCTGCATGTCTGACCGATGAACAAATTAAGCTACCGGTCAATGATGTTTCCTTGTGAAGTACAGATGTCGACTTTTTGTAGCTCAAATCGTCGCTCCGATTAAAAAACTGTTTTCACATAAAAGATTCGTCACGACGAGACCTTCGAAACTAGATCCCATGTTGATATGTTTCAATGACTTTTTTTTCGGGTCAAAAGTTAACAAACACGCACTAAGTAAGTTATCACATATATGATACATAACTTACCATCTTATTTATATAGAAATTAACGGGGCATAAAAAGTGGTCCTCCAATTCTCCCTGTGCAAATGATTTAGAAGACCGAAAAGTTGATGTCATCCTTGATTCCCCCTTATTTTCAAACTTCAAAATGTTTTGTAGCTCAAATCTTCGGTCCGATCAAAAAATGGTTTTCATAAAAAAAACCACCGCGAAGAAGGCATCGGAACTAGATCCTATGTTGATATGTTCCGACGACTTTTATTTCGGATCAAAAGTTACCAGTTCTGGGCTAAGTAATTTATCACACATGTGCTACATATATTACCACGTTGTTTACACAGATATTACCGGGGCATAAACGTTCTAACCTTCTTATCAGCTTGGGTTAAAGTTACTGTGGTGATTGTGCATGTGTTATCACGTATATAATGTGTATAGTACCAAAAAATTACACGAAAGCTGTCGGGGTATGTTATTAAACAACTCCCTTGCCAATGTTATCAGGACCGAGGCACATAAGTTATCAGGTCTGAGATGTGTGAGTTACCATGCTATTCACACAAAAGTTACTGAGGAGATATTTCATCAACCCCTTCCCCCATGCCAAAGTTATCAGGACTCATGTACACAAGTTAGCAGGTCTGTGATATGTGAGTAACCATGCTATTCACATAAAAGTTACCAGGGGGTATTTCATCACCCCCCCCCCCCCCACCCACACGCACACCCCATGCCAAAGTTATCAGGACCGGGATACATAAATTATCAGGTGTGCGACGTGTGAGTTATCATGCTATTCACATAAAAGTTAACGGTGGTATATTTCATCAACCACCCCAGCCCCCCCTCCCCCCCCCCCCCCCCCCCGGCCCCCACCGGCGGAAAAGTTACCAGGACCGGTGTACATAAGTTATCGGGTTTGCGATGAGTGAGTTACCGTGCTATTAACATTAAAGTTGCCGTGGGTACATTTTATCACCCTCTCGCCAAAGTTATCAACACCGAGGCACATAAGTTATCGCCGCACTTTGCCTTGGAAGGTGCCGCCCCCACTTGGTGTGGGGTGAAATGCCGGGACGGACTTCTCACCAGCTGGAGCAACACCTTTGGGTTTAATGGCTCTGTCCGGACGCGTACGTCGGTCCGGTCTCCATTCTAGTGACCCAAACATACAAAACGCGAACAAAAAGGACAAGATTTCTGTTTCCTGGTTGGAGTTGCCATGTACAAAAAACTATGACTAGTACTTTATTCATCCCAATTTATTGGTTTCAAAGACCAAAACACGTAGTAATTAGCCTTATTAAATGGCCCTGGTTATCCATCTGCGTATAGAGAAAGATGACTTACCTGTGCATGGGCTCATGGAGCCGCATACGACATCGACATGCATGCATGTCCACATAAAAAAGGCCAGCTCATGCAGCACCATGCAAACATGCATGTATGGTGTATTCCTGAAAAAGGTCATGTCATCTCATCCATCTCTCACATCTCCCTCTCTCTCTCACTCTACAACTAGGCATTCTGTCACACGGGGAGAGAGACAACACTTGCATTCACATGGGGAGGGGGTGGGGGGACCAATGGCCAACATGCAGGAGGTAGAAAGGTCACATAGTTAATTTTCATTTACAGGACATCAAATGAGGTTTGGTGAGTTGGTTGTTTGCTTCAAACAAATACATGTTTTATAATTTTTACATGGTTTATATTTTTTCTATTCATTATCATCATGTTTTAAACACGTTTAACATTTTATAACTATATGATTGACATTTTTAAAATAGCCGTGTTGGATTTTTTTTATGTGCTGAATTTGTATTTCAGTGTGTGTTAATTTTTTCCAAATGTATCTAACTTTGTTTTAATGCTATCAACAATTATGATAACATTTTTTTACAATTTGTTACCATTTTTCATATTTGACATTGATGAAAGGTGAAGTAAATATAAGTTTTGAAATATATATTTGTAGAATATTTTAATAAATTTATAGAGGAAAAAGGCGCACGGAAAATCAAAGCCTACGCTCGGTCTCATTACTGGGCCTTTCGAGTAGTTATTAGTTCCTCGACGTGAGGCTGCACCACGTGGGAGATCCTATATGCCGCTTACTGCGGCAGACAGTTGAGCAAACGCAAAGGCGGCCACGACTGGGCCAGCGCACTAGCGAATGAGCGAAGCGAACGGATGTGCCCGCGATCAACCACTGTAGCAACTATATACATTCGCAAAAAAAGGAGCATTATCGAGGATCAAACACGAGACCTTCATCAAACCAGATTTTCGCGCTAGCCACTGTACATAATGAGAACTAGTGATTACTTGCCAGCGCACGCATGTAAGAACAATACAGACGTAGATCCAGAAATTCCTTTTTTAATTTTCTTTGTTCAAAATTCCAAAAAAAATGTTCTCGAACCTGAAATTTGTTCAAAAATTCAGAAAAATGGTCTAAAATTTTCAAAAGCACGTATATTTTTTGAATTTCTCAACATTTTCATAGACAAGAAGTTTTTTTTTGCATATGCGAACAAAAAATTGGAAGTGCATAAATTGTTTTTGAAAAATGTGAAACATTTTTTGAATTTGTGAACAAATTATGAATTCAGAACAAATTTTTAACCACAAACATTTTCGAGTTTTTGAGCAAAATTAGAAAATGGAACATTTCATGAAATTCCGAACAAGAATTGAAACCGTGAACATTTTTTTAAATTTGAGAACAATTGTTTTAAAATGTAATTCGTGAAATATCTAACAAAAATTTGAAACAATGAACAAAAATTTGAAAGCACGAACATTTAATGATACTCGAATTTGTTTGAATTTCAAGCCAATATCTGCAACCTCGAACATTTTTTGAAACTCTGGATGTTTTTTTGAAAATATGAACGTTTTCTAAATTTGTGAACAAATTTTGAAATACATGAATATTATTTGAAATTCCTATGAATTTTTTGGAATACAAAACATTTTTTGAATTTATGAACATATTTTACAGAATGGAACTTTTTTTAAATCTGAACAAAATTTCACATTTTTCAAAAAAGGAAATGTCGACTTGAAAAAGGAACAAAATTAGAAAATAAAAGAAAGAAACGAAAAAGAAAAAGAAAAAGGCAAAAGTTAAATAGGGGGAAAAAGAGAGAGAGAGAAAATGAAAAGCCGTAGAGAAACAGAAAAAACCGGCTCAGAGAACCTTGAAGGTTCTCAAAGCCAGAAAACCTGGCTGAGAAACTTTAGAAGGTTCCCAAAACCGGATATGCTGCAACAGGTTAAATGAGCCGGCCCAAGCCATCGCCAATCGATCGGCAGGGTTTGTCCAAAAGGTCGACAATTTGACACCAGGTGCCTCAAATAGGATATTCCGCACCACATCTCTGCTCGTCTATCTAGTGACCAGTGCATGTTAGGATCTGCAAGGCCGCGTCTCATGTGTGTGCGCCTATGTCTCGCTCGGCCTCAGATAGCGCGAGACTGGGTTGGCCCAGCTTCCGGGATGCCACAACCTCCTTTTATTTTTCTGTTTTTCTTCTGTTTTTTGTTTTTGTTTTTTATTTTACTTTTATTTATATTTTTAAATATTCTAAATATAAATATACAAAAAAAAACTCTGAATAAAATATTTAAAAATGTTAATGTAAAATTTTTAATAGTTAATTTGTGTATAAAAATATACTTCACAAGTACATGAATATTTTATATAGAAAATACAATATGTATGAAAAGTTTAGCATGCATGTAAAAAAATATTAATTAATCATTTGAAAATTTTTATCGTCAATTCAAAAATCAAAATGTCTATAAAATATATTTCTGGTGTATACAAAAATGGCAGAACGTGTATGAAAATAATTAGACAAAAAACATAAATTTTTAAAAATGTTGATCGTGTATCAGAAAAATGTTAATCATATATTTCAGGAACAATTAAACATGTATAAAGATATTTCTGATATATTCCCTCCGTTCTAGAATATAAGGTGTATTGGTTTCCGTGGAAGTCAACCATTTGAACATTTCACCAATCTTATAGAATAAAATAACAACATCTTCAATACCTAGTAGATAAAATATGAAACTACTTTTCATGATTGATCAAATGATATACACTTCGTATTGTGAATGTTGAGATATTTTTCTAAAAACTCGGTCAAACTTGTACTTGTTTGACTTTTTGAAAAACAAATACACCTTACATAAAGGAACGAAGGGAGTATACCAAAAAAGCATCATGTGTATGAACAAAATAGTCATCAAACACAAATATTTGATAAAATGTTAGTCATCTATTAAAAAAATGTTAATAGTGTAAAAAAGTCTTCATGATGTATAAGAAAAATGTCGAACATGTATTGAAAATTGAATATAAAAACATAAGGTTTAAAAAGTGGTGACTGTGTAAAAAAATGTTAATCATATATTTAAAAAAGTTAAACTTATATTGAAAACGGTTCCCGAAATATACCGAAAATGTACAATGTGTATGGAAAAAATTGTGATCAACTTTTTTAAATGTAATCATTTGTTTGTAGAACATTAAACATGTATAAAAATGTTCCTGCTGTATATAGAAAATATACAAACGTGTATAAAAAATGTAGACATGTGTTAAAAAAATAAAAATAAAGGAACATGAAGAAACGGATGAAAGAAGCAAAAGAAACACCTCTGAAACAAAGAAAACAGAAAACTCAAAGTCCACGGGGAAACAAAAAGTGACCAAGAAAAAGAAAGAAAATTAAAACAAAGCCGAAGACAAATGAAGAAAACTGATGAAATCTAAGAAAGAAACAGAAAAGATGAAAAATAAAGAAAATAAAAAAAGGAAAAAACAGAGAGAAACCAAAGAGAAAAAAGGAAAACAAGAAGACCAAAGAAAAACAGTGCAAAAAATAAAAACTAAGGAAAAAGCAAAATAAACCGAAAAGGAAATTAGAAGAAAAATAAAACAAGAAAACCAATTAAGAAAAAATCTGAAGAAATTACAAAACAAACAGAAAAACAACGAAAACCAGACAAGATACCCACACACGGAAAAGAAAACACGAGCAAAACCAGCGAACGAAAACTTAGTGAACTCGAAGGAAACTTAGCCAACAAAAAAAAGGACTTTAAATGGCCGGGCCAGTATCTACAACGCGGGGACAAAGCTTTAGGCGAGACGGAAGGAGCACTCGCCCTGAGCGAGATATAGTTCCCGTGACCTCTTGTCGCAAATCATTATTTGGGAACTTGTTGACGGGGAGCTAGCTGAACAGTTGTGTGCAACAACGAAACCTAGCGCTAAACAGTGGATCTTGTCCATGATAGAAACTTTATCACATGAGGCCTTCATAAGGTTGTCCTATGGGCGATGTGGTGGTCTAGAAGGAAAGCTATAGTCCTTCAGCCATCCATCTTTTCATCTCTAGGTCCATCAACAGAAACCTGGTTCGTCCCAAAGCACCGCTGCAGGGATACGCTAAAATTCATGTGCACGCCAGCACGACGAGGAGTCACATAGGTGGAGCCGCATCTACCGTTTGCCGCGATGCATAGGGGAATTATCTGGGCAGCTCGTCCTTGGTGATTCACGGGATCAATGACGTTGCGACATTGGAAGCCATGGCATGCCGTGAGGCGCTATTTCTTGTAGAGGGTCTGATGGTGATCGTCAAAGATATTCAAAATGGAAGCAATGCATCTTATGGCTTATTAGTGAGATTAAAAGTAGATCTTGAATGTTTAATTATACTTTCACCCATGAAGGTAGAGCTACAAACTTTGATGCAGATAGGTTAGCCAAGTTTTCATAGTCTCTCTATCAGGGACGACGCGTTTGGTTGGTCCATCCCCATGATCCTATTTATATCCCACCCCATGTGGATTTCGAGTAATAAAACTTCGTGACACCCCTAAAAAAAGAGAAGATGGCCCACCGCGGGAGGAACTAATTGAGGAGTATTCTTGCGGGGTTCCTTAAGGGTCACTTTTTGGTGGGCTGACAGCTCGCCGCACGCTCTCAGCCACCACCACGTGTTGCATGTTGGGGGTTCTCTCGGGACTGTTTTTCTATATGTGCTTTCTGGTTTGGGATGATTTTTTTTGGCCTTTCAATTTTTGTTACATTTTTGGCCAAATTTTGATATTTTTTGCACGGAAAAAACTCTTTTTTTCCATTTCACGAGAGGTCCAGATTTACTTTTTGTGGAGGCACGGATTTGCTCCCATGAGAGGCACATCTATGCAATTCGAAAAAAACGTGTTTCCTTTTCTTTTTTGCTTCGGCAAGAGGCATAAATATACTTCTCATGCAGGCCCAGATTTGCTTTCCCGAGAGGAGAGACACAGATTTGCTTTCGCGAGAGGTTGTGTCTCTCAGAAAAGAAAAGAAAAAAGTGTTCTTTTGCTTCCGCGAGAGGCATAGTTTTACTTCACGTGGAGGCACGAATTTGCTTCCGCGAACCGTGCCTCTCGGAAAAGGGGAAAACTGTGTTTTCTTTGTTTTCTTTCATGAGAGGCGCATATTTACTTGTTGTGGAGGCACAGATTTGCTTCGGCAAGAGGAACAAATTTACTTCCCGTGGAGGCACAGATTTGCTTCTGCGAGAGGCATAGATGTGCCTGTCAGAAAAATATGCAATTTTTTGCTTCCATGAGAGGCATAGTTTGACTTCACAGAGATGTACGGACTTGCTTCAGCGAACTGTGCCTCTTCGAAAAGAAAAAAACTGCGTTACATTTTTTTCTTTCATGAGAGGCACATATTTACTTCTCGTGGAGGCACATATTTGCTTCCGCGAGAGGTAAAACGAGTGTTTTTCACGAGAGTCACATATTTGCTACACGTGGAGGCACAGTTGCTTTCGCGAGAGACAAAATTGTGCCTCTTTGGAAAAGGAAATAAAAGTGAAAAAGAAACTATGCATCTGGTTCGGGTTTTTTTCCTCCGTATTTTTTTTGTGAAAAAAGTTCGTCAAAACCCATTAAAATGGGATATAGCTTCGAAGTTCTTGACGCGACTAATCCAATGACAAAAACGGTTCAAAATTTAGACACATGGTTAAATAGATAATGAATATACAAATTTACGAAAAAAGAGAAAACTACAGGTTGCGACGAGTGACGCACAACCTTTGCGAAGAGTATTTCTTAATTAGTGATTTCGACTACTCTCCGTTGGCTAAAGCCGTATCCACCTGATTGATCTAATTCTCATCAGATGGCGAATCAACTTTCAGGCTTATGTATGCTATAAAAAAAACTTCCAAGCTTATGACCTTTTTTAATAAAAAAGAAAAAGAGAGCATAAGAAATTTACAAAAAAAAAAACACTTCTAAACTTATGTACACAGATGTTGCATTCTTCACTCTGCAGCAAATGACAAGACTAAGGATCCTAATTAATAAAGGTCGAATCCGCTTGAGGCTGGTCACAATGGGAAGGAACTTAGGAGTAACGTCACACAGTCCAATACAACTTTGCTTATGTGGCACATATTTAATGAAGAGAGAGGTGCTTGTGGTGGTAACTAGCTAAGTTACCGGAACATCACATACTCCAAGAAACAATGAGTCTATAACCTAATAAATACATCATTGCATGACACTACATAGATGTTCCTACCCACTATGGAGGTAGTAACATAGTCTAAGGAAGTGTGTAAGTTACTAGCTTATGTTCTTGCCCATTATGACCAGCCTGAGAATCCACTACCAACCATCGATTCTATTGGATGCACGGGAAATCATGACTAGAGCATCCACGCTTCTGCCTGACTGCATATTCCTCCATCGCCAGTATCACGACTTGCTGCGACATTGGGGCAATTGCTCGCTCCTTCTACACTTTGACCTTGCAATGAATCATTCGCCTCATGAATCCTGCGTTGCCAATCAAATGAACATGATAGCATCAGAGACGTAAGTAGGTACGTAGCCGGCCTGCAACCCTGCATCCGACAGAGTTACATCGACGGATCAACAAAATTCGCATCTCACATTCACGTACGTGGTAGTAGCATCTGGCTGCGGGGGCTGATCATGATTGGTTGCCTGCCGTAGCAGGACATGCGCGTTGATGAAGAGCAGAAGCACGCAGTACGAGTCGACCACGTCCTGCATGTCCCGGAGCCGGTTCGCCATGCTCCTGCCGCTCCGGGCACGGCGCCAGAGCGTGCTCCGGTTGTAGGAGTCGACGAGGCCGGCCGCGTCGACCAGCGCATTCACGACGGGGCCTCCCAGCTCCGAGCAGAGCAGCGCGGCGCCGCAGCCCGTAGGCCACTTGAGCAGCGCGTGGAGCCTGCGGCAGCAGCGCTCGAGCTTGGCGCACTCCCGCCTGCTCTGCGGGATGCGCATGAGGCTCGCGCCCGCGGCGACGAGCATCACGGCGTGCAGGCCGGACATCTGCGCCAGGTTGGCGGCCTTGGCCAGGACGTCCCACAGCGCCGCCACCACCCCCATCCTCCTTCCTCTCCTTGTCGATCGATCACCCTGCTTGCACTCGCACGGTCCTATGTCGCGGGCGTCTGTCTGGCCGGTCCCGTGAAGGAGTGGTACCAATTTATACCATTCTATGTACGATTCGCATCCGACGGTATCGTACATGTAACACTACTCGCTCCATCGGTGGTGGCCTCCCAGACGACTGGTTGACACATGGGATGGGACATTCGACAAACGCGGTTAGAAGGTTATTGATTAGGACATCAACATCTCTAGACACTAATTTAGTTAAGGATTAAGGAAATATCCGAACCTTTCGTAGTACGAAAAGGGGATTGTGAGTGCGGGGGTCGAGGGCAAAGCAATGCTATTCTTAAGTACAGATTCTATAAAAGGTTTAACGTGCTAATTCTTTTTTTACGTGATAATATGTGTCTCATTCATATCATAAGAATTAAAGTACAAATCACATAAAGACCAACATAACAAAATTAAAAAGACAACATAACGTCTCTGAGCTTGACACTAACGCCTGTCACCTGCCTCCGGCACCACCACATCAGCCACCGAAAGAAAAAAAATGACGGATCACCATCTTACCCGAGCTCGACGCGGCTCCATTGCTGATATGCTGCTTTGCGGACCTTCAAGGTGGCTCACCAAAGGCGAAACCACTATCGTTGAACGAATCAGACCGGGGCATCACCTCAGACACATCATCGAACTCTAGATCTGACACCCCCACATGACTAAGGCGTCGGAGGAGGAAACCATACCTGCCATCCACGAACCACGAGCCCATCACACGTTTCGTCTTACAGATGTCGTCGATGCAGATCACAATCTGCATCCGCCCCCCGACTACCTCCCAAGCTCCGCACCGACGTTGGAGCAGACGCCGACGCAACGGCGAAGCCCGAAGACACATGCCCACCACAAAGATGCCACCGGCGCCACAACATTCTCTCTTGACTGGTTCCCAGATCCTTCACTGACTATAGGGACGACCGCCTCGCCGGAGAAGAATCCGAAGCTTCTTTATTCAGAATCCACACGTCGAACGTCCCAAAACCCTAAGCTTCTTGGGCCCTCAAACCTAAAACTAAAACGATCCACACGTGTGGGATCCGGCGACCCCCCCCCCCCCCTCCCTCCCCCAAAACAATCACCGACGACCAAAAGGTCGACGGCGAAGGAGAGCCGCCGGAAGACGGCGCGGGAAGGAGTGGCTCTCCTGGTGGCGGCGGCTAGGTTTCGCTACAAGGAAAACAATCTAGATCCAAAAGTTCTAATTCATTTTGTGGCAGTTAGCTAAAATCAGGGAAGCAGATACATATCAGAATGCACTACGTAAATATTTTGAGAACAAATAAGCAGGGAACGTTCCCTCTTAGGGAGGTTCCAAAGAACGCCACAAAGTCGTCTGATCATGATCGAACGAACAACAATTTTCTATGAAACATGGCAATTTTTCTTATTTTTAAATGAGCTACATGACAGTTTTCGCCTCCGAACATGGCAATTCTTATAAGACTAAAGTGGCCGCGAACTCTGAAGGCTGTGTCTAGATGCAGTCATGCAGATGGTTCCCATCCTGGACGTCTTTGCTCGCTGCATTCCCACCACTGCGTGCCAAGCTTTTTCTTGCCCCGTTATGCGATTTTGCACTGCTTTTCAATTTCTTTTGAAAGGTCACGGGGGGCGAAAAGGGCACCTAAACATTTTCATTAGCCGATAAACGACAAGTTATCCATACACGAGGTTTTGACGTGTGCCAAGGAAGGTGGTGGTGGTGCTCAAGGATCGTTCTGCAGTCGGATCAGGAGCACCTCCAGCGCCAAAAGCATGGCGTCCATGGCGATGTTGCGTGCCACAGCAGCGGGGAGCGCGTTTTGGTCACGAAACAGGCATTAGCGGGAGCGATTAGGCATTATTGGAGATAGTGCGGCTCACGTGGTTACTGGCTGGGGTTAGTGGAGTGGACGTAGCGATGTTGACGAAGTAGGCTAGAAACTTGAGAAAAGATCGGCCATGGGGGACTACTCCCTCTCAGCACAGAAAAAGGGTGGTGTGTCATCACCGCCAAAAAGGGTGGCTCCTGGGTCGGCTCAGGTGCTTACCTGTTTTTGAGGCCCGTCAACCAGCTTTACTCCCTCAGTCTAGGAGGGTGTTTGGATCACTAGAGACTAGAGACTAGAGACTAGTAGTAGTCACCTTTAGTAAGTAAACCTCCAAACACCCCTGACTAGTGGGTGACTAAAACTAGTTTAGTCCCTAGTCACCCCACCCCCAACTTTTACTGACTAGAGACTAGTAGTAGTCACCTTTAGTCAGTAAACCTCCAAACACCCCTGACTTTTACTGACTAAAGTCCCCCTCTCTCTCCTCTAATTGGTGTTGCACAAGGGACATTTAGTACTGAGACATTTAATGCTGACTAATAGTAGTCACCTTTCAAACAGGGCCTGACTAAAAACTTCTAGTCTGACTACTACTAGTCACATGACTAGAGAGTATCCAAACACCCTCTAGGTGAGTAAGTCATCTTAGGTTGTGCACCATGACCAAGGAGGAGGGGAAAACGAGAGACATTAATGTTTATTTGCTAATTAATAGCATTGCATGAAATGAACTAACCACTGTATGTCGTGTTTGTAGTCTCAAGTCATTAAAAAGATGCACACCCCTTATCTCTTATTGGTTGATATATCAAGAAACAAGAAACGAGGTAGAAGTTAATGCACAGCGCCTAAGTGTTTTGGGATTATTTGGTTTTCGTAAGATGACTTACACACCTAGACGGAGGGAGTATTATTTATGTTTCTATGAAAGCCACAGCCTGGGTGACAGTAATCAGATCCAGGGGCGGACCCATGTTGGCCCAGCGGGGGTCACAGGACACCGGGTAAGTTTTGATCTTACCTTGTATACTAGATGCATGGAAAGTGCGGCTTGCCGCACCCCGCACCCCTGCCGGATGCGGTCATATCCAACCCGGCGACCATCCAACACAGTAGTCCACGCTTCAAATCTGATAGATTGACATCATACCAAAAGCAATGAAGAATTGCAGCACATAATAACTAATTTACAATGCAGTGACATTGTATCCAACTTGGTAGAACGCGATTCATATTCGATTCAGGCTGTTACATGAATAGCAAAGCACGATGGCAGCGCCCACCCAGTCCACTACTGGGTACACAATATATATTCCACAGATTGAAGGAAATATAGTCCATTGATTCCATCATTAGAATTTCTCAAAGATATAGGAGGAACTAAGCACTAATAACAGTAATGGTTTGGTTAATTACATCACTTTGAGCATGTCCACATGAACATACACACACACATAGATGGAATAGCAGAAGAACAACCCAAAAACCTGAAGGACTGTGACATGTTATGTATGCAATGATCACCTAGGCGGCTAAGTTTACATTAATCATTAAGAAGAAATAAAAGTTTGAACTGGTATTCTACTTGTCCACCTTTACTGTGATTCCATGAAGTAAATTGCAAAATTATGAAGGAAAAGCTGACCTTCTGATTCAACGGAGAATTTGTGGAAGAGGCCAAAGCTTGAAATTGGATCCTTGGCGTTCTCAAAAGCTTGGGCCCATTATCTCTCATCACTCTCCAAGATTCGGTGAAGATTTGTCCTGCATATAGACAATGGGGCAGCATAACAGGTGATCAGGTAACTGACAATAATCTCATGTGGCAAGTGATACAAGTTCACTTACTAAGCTCAAATGTCGTACTAACTTTTTCTAAGCTGATTATGTGCCAATCAAGAAAGTGAGTTAACAACACAAATGTATGTAAAACAGAGGAAAAATCATCAAGATAAGCATCAAAGAGTGTTGACGTACAAAGATTCTAGTATCGCATTTCAGGAACATTCATAACTTGGTCCATTCCAATGACCGTGTACA
Source organism: Triticum timopheevii (assembly GCA_963921465.1). Taxonomy (NCBI): domain Eukaryota; kingdom Viridiplantae; phylum Streptophyta; class Magnoliopsida; order Poales; family Poaceae; genus Triticum; species Triticum timopheevii. The sequence goes on along the minus strand of OY997272.1, from coordinate 548,056,112 downwards.
TTTGATAAAAAAACTCCCATCATGATTGCTGAGAACGGCTATCCTTCTTAACAAAGATCTGTTCCAAAAAAAACGTAGAAGACACTAACCTTCACAACAGATGCGAAGTCATCATCTAAGATTATAATGTCGGAGCTTTCTTTAGCAACTTCTGTCCCCGACATGGACATTGCAAATCCTATATCAGCCTATACAATAGATCAAGCATTAGATATAAGAATAAAACACAAGCTTCTGCAATATCAAGATAAACATATTAGATAGGTAGTAGACAAGGCATAATCTGATCTTCTCTGAAACTCGGTTATATTATTGATACAATGGAGTACTGCTACGTCTTGAGCTCACGTTGGTTTTCCTTGAAGAGGAAAGGGTGATGCAGCAATAATAGCGTAAGTATTTCCCTCAGTTTTTGAGAACCAAGGTATCAATCCAGTAGGAGGCTCCTCAAAAGTCCCACACACCTACACAAACAAACAAGAACCTCGCAACCAACGCAATAAAGGGGTTGTCAATCCCTTCACGGCCACTTGCGAAAGTGAGATCTGATAGAGGTAATATGATAAGATAAATATATTTTTGGTATTTTATGATATAGATAGGAAAAGTAAAAGATGCAAATAAAAGTAGATTGAAAGCTTATATGATAAGAGATAGACCCCGGGGCCATAGGTTTCACTAGTGGCTTCTCTCAAGATAGCATAAGTATTACAGTGGGTGAACAAATTACTGTCGAGCAATTGATAGAAAAGCGAATAATTATGAGATTATCTAGGCATGATCATGTATATAGGCATCACGTCCATGACAAGTAGACTGACTCCTGCCTGCATCTACTACTATTACTCCACACATCGACCGCTATCCATCATGCATCTAGAGTATTAAGTTCATAAAGAACAGAGTAACATATTAAGAAAGATGACATGATGTAGAGGGATAAATTCATGCAATATGATATAAACCCCATCTTTTTATCCTCGATGGCAACAATACAATACGTGCCTTGCTGCCCCTGCTGTCACTGGGAAAGGACACCGCAAGATTGAACCCAAAGCCAAGCACTTCTCCCATTGCAAGAAAGATCAATCTAGTAGGCCAAACCAAACTGATAATTCAAGGAGACTTGTAAAGATAACTTAATCACACATAAAAGAATTCAGAGGAGATTCAAATATTTCTCATATATAAACTTGATTATAAACCCACAATTCATCGGATCTCGACAAACACACCGCAAAAAGAGTTACATCGAATAGATCTCTAAGAAGATGGAGGAGAACATGGTATTGAGATTCAAAGAAAGAAAAGAAGCCATCTATCTAATAACTATGGACCCGAAGGTCTGTGGTAAACTACTCACAACTCATCGGAGAGGCCCTGGAGATGATGTAGAGGCCCTCCATGATCGATTCCCCCTCCGGCGAAGCGCCGGTGAAGGCTCCAAGATGGGATCTCGTGGATACAGAAGGTTATGGCGGTGGAAATAGTTTTTCGTGGTCGCTTTTGATGTTTTCGGGGTACATGGGTATATATAGGAGGAAGAAGTAGGTCGGTGGACTCCCGAGGGGCCCACGAGGGTGGGGGGTGCGTCGGGCACCCTCATGGCTGCCTCGGTTGTTTCTTGACTTCAAATCTCATGGCTGCCTCGGTTGTTTCTTGACTTCCACTCCAAGTCCCCTGGATCACGTTTGTTCCAAAAAGATTGCTCCCAAAGGTTTCATTCCGTTTGGACTCCGTTTGATATTCCTTTTCTTCGAAACACTGAAATAGGCAAAAAACAGCAATACGGGCTGGGTCTCCGGTTAGTAGGTTAGTCCCCAAAAATGATATAAATGTGTAAAGTAAAGCCCATAAACATCCAAAACGGGTAATATAATAGCATGGAACAATCAAAAAATATAGATACGTTGGAGAAGTATCAAGCATCCACAAGCTTAATTCCTGCTCGTCCTCGAGTAGGTAAATGATAAAAACATAATTTTTGATGTGGAATGCTACCTAGCATAATTCTCACTGTAATTTTCTTTATTGTGGCATGAATTTTCAGATCCAAATGATTCAAAATAAAAGTTCATATTGACATAAGAAATAGTAACACTTCAAGCATACTAATCAAAGCAATCATGTCTTCTCAAAATAACATGGCTAAAGAAAGTTCATCCCTACAAAATCATATAGTAGGCTATGCTTCATTTTAGTCGCACAAAAATGCTCCCATCTTATACACCCCCGATGACAAGCCAAGCAATTATTTCGTACTTAAATAATCTGAAACTTTTTCAACTTTCACGCAATACATGAGCGTGATCCATGGATATAGCACTATGGGTGGAATAGAATATGATGATGGGGATTGTGTGGAGAAGACAAAAAAAGGAGAAAGTCTCATATTGACGAGGATAATCAACGGGCTATGCTGATGCCCATCAATTGATGTCAACATGAGGAGTAGGGATTGCCAGGCAACGGATGCACTAGAACTATACATGTATGAAAGCTCAACAAAAGAAACTAGTGGGTGTGCATCCAACTTGCTTGCTCACGAAGACCTAGGGCATTTGAGGAAGCCATCGTAGGAATATATAAGCGAAGTTCTATAATGAAAAATTCCCACTAGTATATGAAAGTGACAACATAAAAGACTCTCTATATGAAGAACATGGTGCTACTTTGAAGCACAAGTGTGGAAAAAGATAGTAACATTGCCCCCTTTTTATTTTTATTTTCTTTTTTTCTTTTTTTCCTTTGGGCCTTTTTTTCTCTTCTTTTTTTCCTTTGGCCTTTCTTTTTTTATTTTTGGCCTTTCTTTTTTTTTATTTGGGGACAATGCTCTAATAATGATGGTCATCACACTTTTATTTATTTACAACTCATGGATTACAACCCAAAACTTAGAACAAGATATGACTCTATATGAATGCCTCCGACGGTGTACAGGATGGGCAATGAATCAAGAGTGACATGTATGAAAAATTATGCATGGTGGCTTTGCCACAAATACGATGTCAACTACATGATCATGCGAGGCAATATGACAATGATAATGTGTGTCATGATGATGAACGGAAAGGTGGAAAGTTGCATGGCAATATATATATATATATATATATATATATATATATATATATATATATATATATATATATATATATATATATATATATATATATATATATCAGAATGGCTATGGAAATGCCATAATAGGTAGGTATGGTGGCTATTTTGAGGAAGATATAAGGAGGTTTATGTGTGATAGAGCGTATCGTATCATGGGGTTTGGATGCACCGGCGAAGTTTGCACCAACTCTCAAGGTGAGAAAGGGCAATGCATGGTACCGAAGAGGCTAGCAATGATGGAAGGGTCAGAATGCGTATAATCCGTGGACTCATCATTAGTCAAAAAGAACTCATATACTTATTGAAAAAAATCTACAAGTCATCAAAAACCAAGCACAATGCGCATGCTCCTAAGGGGATAGATTGGTAGGAAAAGACCATCGCTCGTCCCCGACCGCCACTCATAAGGATGCACAATCTAAGAACACCTCATGTTTCAAATTTGTTACACAATTTTTACCATACGTGCATGCTACAGGACTTGCTAACTTCAAAACAAGCATTCTTTAAATTCATATTCACCCAACTAGCATGACTCTAATATCACTACCTCCATATCTCAAAACAATTATCAAGTATCAAATTGATCATAGCATCCAATTCACTTCCTATGATATTTTTTATTATACCCAACTTGGATGCCCATCATTCTAGGACCAATTTTATAACCATAGCAAATACCATGCTATTCTAAGAGACTCTCAAAATAATATAAGTGAAGCATGAGAGATCAACAATTTCTTCAAAATTAAGCCACCGCCATGCTCTAAAAGATATAAGTGAAGCACTAGAGCAAAAACTATCTAGCTCAAAAGATATAAGTGAAGCACATAGAGTATTCTAATAAATTCCAATCAAGTGGGTTTCTCCCAAAAGGTGTGTACAACAAGGATGATTGTGGTAAACTAAAAAGCAAAGACTAATATCATACAAGACGCTCCAAGCAAAACACATATCATGTGGCGAATAAAAATATAGCTCCAAGTAAAGTTACCGATAAACGAAGACGAAAGAGGGGATGCCTTCCGGGGCATCCCCAAGCTTAGGCTTTTGGCTATTCTTGAATATCTTGGGGTGCCATGGGCATCCCCAAGCTTAGGCTCTTGCCACTCCTTATTCCATAGCCCATCAAATCTTTACCCAAAACTTGAAAACTTCACAACACAAAACTCAACAGGAAATCTCATAAGCTCTGTTAGTGCAAGAAAGAAAAACCACCACATAAGGTACTGTAATGAATTCATTCTTTATTTATATTGGTTTTAAACCTACTGTATTCCAGCTTCTCTATGGTTCATACCCCTACATACTAGCCATAGGTGCATCAAAATAAGCAACCAACACACGAAAAGCAGAATCTGTCAAAAACAGAACAGTCTGTAGCAATCTGTAAATAGGAAGTCTTGGGAAATTTGTCTATTGATCTACAGCAAAAAGAATCAACGCAAAATCATGTTTCTGTGAATTACCAAAAGTATTTTCGTGCGTGCAAAGTTTCTGTTTTTCAGCAGAATCAAATTAACTATCACCATAGGTTATCCTATAGGTTCTACTTGGCACAAACACTAATTAAAACATGAAAACACATCTAAACAGAAGGTAGATGATAAGTAAGATAAATTGTAACGAGTAACAAGCAATGAAAGTAAATAAAGAGCAGCAAGGTGGCTCAATCCTTTTTGTAGCAAAGGACAAGCCTGGACAATTTCTTATAATGAGAAAAGAGCTCCCGAGGACACATGGGAATTATCGTCAAGCTAGTTTTCATCACACTCATATGATTCGCGTTCGGTACTTTGATAATTTGATATGTGAGTGGACCGGTGCTTGGGTACTGTCCTTACTTGGACAAGCATCCCACTTATAATTAACCCCTATTGCAAGCATCCGCAACTACAAAATAAGTATTAAGGTAAACCTAACCACAACATTAGACATATGGATCCAAATCAACCCCTGACGAAGCAACGCATAAACTAGGGTTTAAGCTTCTGTCACTCTAGCAACCCATCATCTACTTATTACTTCCCAATGCCTTCCTCTAGGCCCAAATAATGGTGAAGTGTCATACAGTCGACATTCACATAACACCACTAGAGGAAATACAACATACATCTCATCAAAATATCAAACGAATACCAAATTCACATGACTACTACTAGCAAGACTTCACCCATGTCCTCAAGAACAAATGTAGCTACTCACAAAGCATATTCATGTTCATAATCATAGGAGTATTAATATGCATTAAGGATCTGAACATATGATCTTCCACCAAGTAAACCAATTAGCATCAACTACAAGGAGTAATCAACACTACTAGCAACCCACAGGTACCAATTTGTGGTTTTGATACAAGATTGGATACAAGAGATGAACTAGGGTTTTCAGAGGAGAAGGTGCTGGTGAAGATTTTGATGGAGATTGACCCCCTCCCGATGAGAGGATCGTTGGTGATGACTATGGTGATGATTCCGGAGGGAAGTTTCCCCTGCAGAACAGCTCTACCGGAGCCCTAGATTGGTTCCACCAAGGTTCCGCCTCGTGGCGGCAGAGTTTCGTCCCGTAAGCTTGCCTATGATTTTTTCAGGGTAAAGCCTTCATATAGCAGAAGATGGGCACCGGAGGGCCACCAGGGGGCCCAGGAGACAGGGGCGCGCCCAGTAGGGGTGGGCACGCCCCCCACCCTCCTGGCCTGGGTGTGGGCTCCCTCTGGTAGTTTCTTTGCTCAATAATTCTTATTAATTCCAAAATAACTTCCATGGAGTTTTAGGATTTCTGGAGCTGTGCAGAATAGGTTTCCAATGTTTGCTCCTTTTCCAGCCAGAATTCCAGCTGCTGGCATTCCCCCTCTTCATGGTAAACCTTGTAAAATAAGAGAGAATAGCCATAAGTATTGAGATATAATGTGTAATAACAACCCATAATGCAATAAATATTGATATAAAAGCATGATGCAAAATGGACGTATCAAAGAGTAGTAAATTTTCTATGCTTGTGGATCATGAAAATAATGCTTTATGTGATGGTTATATTGTTGAACTCATTCATGATGCTACTAAAAATTATTATGAGGGATGAATATATGCTTGTAGGAATTGCAATAAAATCAAGTTTCCTCTTTATGTGTTGAAAATCTTGAAGCTATGCTTGTTTTGCTTTCCTATGCTAGTTGATTCTTGTTCCCATAAGTTGTTTCCTCACAAAATACCTAGGCATAGAAACTGGGTTAGACTTAAATGTGTTAGTCATATTCTTCATGATGCTCCCATTATGTTTCAATTCTTATCTTTTACGTGAGCATCATTGAAATCATCATGCCTAGCTAAAAAGGCATTAAAAAGCGCTTGTTGGGAGACAACCCAATATTTACCCCTACTTTTTTTGTGTGTTCACATTATTATGGTACTGCATTAATCATATTTTATAGCTTTTGTTTCAATAAATTTCCAAGTAAAGCCTTTAGGATAGCTTGTGGTGATAGTTGTGTTGATCCTGCTGAAAATCAGAAACTTTCGTGCTCAGTAAATAATTTCCATATTATTATTGAAACGTTCTTTTGACCTGATTCTTTTTGCTATGGATTGGTGCACAAATTGCTCAGGTGGAAATAAGTTTTCCAGAATTTGTGGAGTTACAGACGCATTCGAGAGTTACAGATTACTACAGACTGTTCTGTTTTTGACAGATTCTGTTTTCTATGTGTTGTTTGCTTATTTTGATGAATCTATGAGTAGTATCAGAGGGTATGAACCATAGATAAGTTGGAATGCAGTAGATATAACACCAATATGAATTTATAATGTGTTCACAACAGTACCTACGTCATGATTTATTTTCTGATACTAACGGAGCTTACGAGTTTTCTCTCGAGTTTTGTGTTGTGAAGTTTTCAAGTTTTGGGTAAAGATTCGATGGACTATGGAATAAGGAGTGGCAAGATCCTAAGCTTGGGGATGCCCAAGGCACCCCAATGCAATATTCAATGACAACCAAGAGCCGAAGCTTGGGGATGCTCCGGATGGCATCCCCTCTTTCGTCTTCGTTCATCGGTAACTTTACTTGAAGCTATATTTTTATTCACCACATGATATGTGTTTTGCTTGGAGCATCATTTTGTTTTATTTTGTTTTGCTTGCTGTTTGAATAATATCCCAAGATCTGAAATTCTTAAATGTTAGAGAGTCTTCACATAGTTGCACAATTATTCGACTACTCATTGATCTTCACTTATATCTTTCTGAGTAGTTTGTCATTTGCTCTAGTGCTTCACTTATATCTTTTTAGAGCACGGCGGTGGTTTTATTTTGAAGAAATAGATGAACTCTCATGCTTCACTTATATTATTTTTAGAGTCTATCAGAACAGCATGGTAATATGCTTTGGTTATGAATTTAGTCCTAATATGATGGGCATCCAAGACCGATATAATAAAAACTTTCATATAAAGTGCATTGAATACTATGAGAAGTTTGATTATTTATGATTGTTTTGAGATATGAAGATGGTGATATCAGAGTCATGCTAATGGAGTAATTATGAATTTGAGAGATGCTTGTGTTAAAGTTTGTGATTCCCGTAGCATGCACGTATGATGAACCGTTATGTGATGAAGTTAGAGCATGATTTATTTATTGTTTGTCTTCCTTATGAGTGGAGGTCAGGATCGCACAATGGTTAACTCCTACCAACCCTTCCCCTAGGAGCATGCGTGTAGTACTTTGTTTTGATGACTTGTAGATTTTTGCAATAAGTATATGAGTTCTTTATGACTAATGTTGAGTCCATGGATTATACGCACTCTCACCCTTCCACCATTGCTAGCCTCTCTTGTGCCGTGCAGCTTTCGCTGGTACCATACACCCACCATTTACCTTCCTCAAAACATCCACCATACCTACCTATTATGACATTTCCATAGCCATTCCGAGATATATTGCCATGCAACTTTCCACCATTCCGTTTATTATGACACGCTTCATCATTGTCATATTGCTTTGCATGATCATGTAGTTGACATTGTATTTGTGGCAAAGCCACCGTTCATAATTTTTTTCATACATGCCACTCTTGATTCATTGCACATCCCGGTACACCGCAGGAGGCATTCACATAGAGTCATATTTTGTTCTAAGCATTGAGTTGTAAGTAAATAAAAGTGTGATGATCTTCATTATTAGAGCATTGTCCCATGTGAGGAAAGGATGATGGAGACTATGATTCCCCCACAAGTCGGGATGAGACTCCGGACGAAAAAAATAGAAACAAAGAGTCCATAAAAAAGAGAATGCCCAAATAAAAAATGAGAGAAAAAGAGAGACGGTACAATGTTACTATCCTTTTACCACACTTGTGCTTCAAAGTAGCACCATGATCTTCATGATAGAGAGTCTCCAATGTTGTCACTTTCATATACTAGTGGGAATTTTTCATTATAGAACTTGGCTGGTATATTCCAATGATGGGCTTCCTCAAAATGCCCTAGGTCTTCATGAGAAAGCGAGTTGGATGCACACCCACTTAGTTTCTTTTTGAGCTTTCATACACTTATAGCTCTAGTGCATCCGTTGCATGGCAATCCCTACTCACTCACATTGATATCTATTGATGGGCATCTCCATAGCCCGTTGATACGCTTAGTTAATGTGAGACTATCTTCCTCCTTTTTTGTCTTCTCCACAACCACCATTATATTCCACCTATAGTGCCATGTCTATGGCTCACGTTCATGTATGGCGTGAAAGTTGAAAAAGTTTGAGAATACTAAAGTATGAAACAATTGCTTGGATGAAACCGGGATTGTGCATGATTTAAATATTATGTGTGATGAAGATAGAGCATAGCCAGACTATATGATTTTGTAGGGATAGATTTCTTTGGCCATGTTATTTTGAGAAGATGATGACCCGCAAGTATACGGGATAGTTGTAGCCTCTTTCGATAAGTAAGAGTGTCGAACCCAACGAGGAGCTAAAGGTAGAACAAATACTCTCTCAAGTCCTATCGGCCACTGATACGACTCTATGCACGCTTGACGTTCACTTTACCTAAAACAAGTATGAAACTAGAAGTACTTTGTAGGTGTGATAGGATAGGCTTGCAAGATAATAAAGAGCACGTAAACATAAACTAGGGGCTGTTTAGATAAAGAAGCAATAAAGTAAATATAGCGAGTGTGGAAAAGTGGTGGTAGGAGTTGTGAAATTGTCCCTAAGCAATTGACTACGTTACTAGACTGGTAATCACTATTGCAATTCTATTTGAGGGAGAGGCATAAGCTAACATACTTTCTCTTCTTGGATCATATGCTCTTATGATTGGAACTCTAGCAAGCATCCACAAATACTAAAGATTCATTAAGGTAAAACCCAACCATAGCATTAAAGTATCAAGTCCCCTTTTATCCCATACGCAAACAACCTACTTACTAGGGTTTGTGTTTCAGTCACTCACGCAACCCACTATAAGCGAATCATGAACATATTGCAAACCCTACAGCGGGAATCCCTCATGCTTGCGCGACATGGAGGGCACAATAGGACAGCACCAATAATAAAACATGCAACTCAAACCAATCATAGCAATTCATCAATCACCGATAGGACAACGGAAATCTACTCAGACATCATAGGATGGCAACACATCATTGGAAAATAATATGAAGCATAAAGCACCATGTTCAAGTAGAGGGTACAACGGGTTGCGGGAGAGTGGACCGCTTTAGATAGAAGGGGGAAGGTGATGGAGATGTTGGTGAAGATGGCGGAGGTGTTGGTGAAGATCGTGGTGATGATGATGGCCCCCGGCGGCGTTCCGGCGCCACCGGAAGCAAGGGGGAGAGAGCCCCCTTCTTCTACTTCTTCCTTGACCTCCTCCCTAGATGGGAGAAGGGTTTCCCCTCTGGTCCTTGGCTCCCATGGCGTGGGAGGGGCGAGAGCCTCTCGCCCCTCCGAGATTGGATCTATCTCTCTGTTTCTGCGTTCTCAGATTCTACCCCTTCACTGTTTCTTAAATATCCAGAGATCCGTAACTCCGATTGGGGTGAATCTTTCGCCCAGATCTTTCTCATAAAATTAGCTTTATTGCGCCAAAAGAAGAGCGTCAACCGCCTTACGAGTGGCCCACGAGAGTCCAGGGCGCACCCAGGGGGGAGGGCGCGCCCCCTGTCTCGTGGCCACCCCGGACACCGTTTCGCGTTGATTTTACTTCCCAAAAATCATAAATATTCCAAAAAAATCTCCATCCGATTTTATCCCGTTTGGACTCCGTTTGATATTGGGTTTTTGCGAAACAAAAAACATGCAACAGACAGGAACTGGCACTAGATCAATATGTTAGTCCCAAAAAATAGTATAAAAAGTTGCCAAAAGTATATGAAAGTTGTAGAATATTGGCATGGAACAATCAAAAATTATAGATACGACGGAGACGTATCAGCATCCCCAAGCTTAATTCCTGCTCGTCCTCAAGTAGTTAAATGATAAAAAAGATAATTTTTGATGTGGAATGCTACCTAGCATAATCTTGATCATATGTCTAATCATGGCATGAATATTAAGACACGAGTGATTCAAAGCAATAGTCTATCATTTGACATAAAAACAATAATACTTCAAGCGTAGCAATAAAGCAATCATGTCTTTTCAAAACAACAAGGCCAAAGCAAGCTTATCCCTACAAAATCATACAGTTTGGCCAAGCTTCATTTTCGTCACACAAAATGCCCCAATCATGCACAACCCCGATGACAACCCAAGAAATTGGTTCATACTTTTTAACGCGCTTCAGCTTTTTAAACCCTCACGCAACACATGAGCAAAAGCCGTGGATATAGCACTATAGGTGGAATAGAATATAATGATGGAGGTTATGTGGAGAAGACAAAAAAGGAGAAAATCTCACATCGACGCGGCTAATCAACGGGCTATGGAGATGCCCATCAATTGATGTCAATGCGAGGAGTAGGTATTGCCATGCAACGAATGCACTAAGAGCTATAAGTGTATGAAAGCTCAACAAACGAAACTAAGTGGGTGTGCATCCAACTTGCTTGCTCATGAAGACCTAGGGCCTTTGAGGAAGCCCGTCGTTGGAATATACAAGCCAAGTTCTATAATGAAAATTCCCACTAGTATATGAAAGTGACAACATAGGAGACAATCTATATGAAGAACATGGTTCTACTTTGAAGCACAAGATATGAGACTCACTACATGAAGAACATGGTGCTACTTTGAAGCACAAGTGTGGAAAAAGAGATAGTAACATTGCCCCTTTTATTTATTTTCCTTTTTTCTTTTTCTTTCTTTTTCTTTCTTTTTCTTTCTTTTTCTTTTTCTTTTTTTTCTTTGGCCTTTCTTTTTTTTCTTTTTGGCCTTTCTTTTTTTTCTTTTTAGGGACAATACTCTAATAATGATGATCATCACACTTTTATTTACTTACAACTCGATATTACAACTCGATACTGGAACAAAGATATGACTCTATATGAATGCTTCCGGCAGTGTACCGGGATGTGCAATGATCTAGCATAGCAATGACATCAAAAAAGGACAAGCCATGAAAACATCATGCTAGATATCTTACGATCATGCAAAGCAATACGACAATAAATGCTCAAGTCATGTATATGATGATGATGGAAGTTGCATGGCAATATATCTCGGAATGGCTATGGAAATGCCATGATAGGTAGGTATGGTGGCTGTTTTGAGGAAGATATAAGGAGGCTTATGTGTGATAGAGCGTAACGTATCACGGGGTTTGGATGCACCGGCGAAGTTTGCACCAACTCTCAAGGTGAGAAAGGGCAATGCACGGTACCGAAGAGGCTAGCAATGATGGAAAGGTAAAAGTGTGTATAATCCATGGACTCACATTAGTCATAAAGAACTCATATACTTATTGCAAAAGTTTATTAGCCCTCGAAGCAAAGTACTACTACGCATGCCCCTAGGGGGATAGATTGGTAGGAAAAGACCATCGCTCGTCCCCGACCGCCACTCATAAGGAAGACAATCAAAGAAACACCCCATGCTTCAAATTTGTCACACAACGGTTACCATACGTGCATGCTACGGGACTTGCAAACCTCAACACAAGTGTCTCTACAATCCACAACCACCCACTGGCATGACTCTAATATCACCACCTTTATATCGCAAAACTATTGCAAGGAATCAAACATATCATATTCAGCGATCTATAAGTTTTATGTAGGATTTTATGACTAACCATGTGAATGGCCAATTCCTGTCATCTCTCTAAAAAGATATAAGTGAACAAAGAGGGGTTAATTCTTTCTACAAAAGATATGCCCACGCTCTAACAAAGATAAGTGAAGCAAAAGAGCATTCTACAAATGGCGGTTGTCTAATGAAGAGAAACAGGCAATCCAAACTTCAAATGATATAAGTGAAGCACATGAAGCATTCTATAAAGCCATACTCAAAATATTTAAGTGAGGTGCAATGAGCATTCTATAAATCAACCAAGGACTATCTCATACCAGCATGGTGCTTAAAATAAAAATGAAAACTAAATGCAAAAGATGCTTCAAGACTTGCACATAATGCATAAACGAAGCGAATACAAAAACATACCGATACTTGTTGAAGAAAGAGGGGATGCCTTCTGGGGCATCCCCAAGCTTAGACGTTGAGTTTCCTTGAATATTTAATTGGGGTGCCTCGGGCATCCCCAAGCTTGAGCTCTTGCCTCTCTTCCTTTTCCTCATATCGAGACCTCCTCGTTTAGACACTTCATCCACACAAAACTTCAACAGAAAACTCGGTAAGATCCGTTAGTATAATAAAGCAAATAACCACTCTAAGTACTGTTGAAAACCAATTCATATTTTGTTTTTACATTGTGTCTACTGTAATATAACTTTTACATGGCTTAATCCACTAATATAAATTGATAGATTCACCAAAACAAGCAAACTATGCATCAAAAACAGAATCTGTCAAAAACAGAACAGTCTGAGCAATCTGAACATACACCATACTTATGGTACCCCAAAAATTCTACAAAAATTAGGAAAAATAAACAAGTTGTATAGAAAGACAGTTCAAAAAGTAACCAGAACCATTTGGCATTCCATTTAAAAATGTAAAATCGCGCAGTACAGCCAAAGTTTCTGTCCAGCAACGTACAAACCAACAAGCATTGTAAACATCCTAAAGGCAAACCTTGGCACATTATTTTTATAATACAATGGAATTGTACAAGGGTATAATTATTTTTGATGAAAAGTTTCTGTAATCAAGATTCACAAACTTTCCGTGAGCATGAACAAAGTTCAAGGCTAGCTCCCACTTCAACAATGCTTGTCTTTCTCACTTTCACTTTCCTTTTTGAAAAGTTTTCGGTTCCCCTCTTTATTTTTTTTGTTTTTAAACTATATAAAAGCACTCAACAGAAATAAATGACTCTCTAAAACTTCCGGGTTGTTTACCTGGCAGCGCTTTCTTTAAAGCATTAAGCTAGGCATTTAGTGCTCAAGTAATGAATCCACCCGGATCCCAAGGTATATCAAAGCCAATTTTAATTAACAATGATTCGTAATTTAGTAGTGAGCACAAAGGAACATATATCATGCAACAACGAAGTATAACTCTCTTCCTATGCATCGGCATGTCATAAAAGAACAATTCATGCACACATAGTAAAGGCCAATGCATAGTATAAGCAGTTTCTTGCAATTTCATCGTATTGGAAACATATAGAGCTGGAGATATGGTTCCTCTCTCATAATAATTGCAAGTAGGAGCAGCAAGCACATGCATATTATATCTATCTAAATCATCATGTGCAATGGTAAAAGGCAACCCATCAATATAATCCTTAATAAGCACAAACTTCTTCGATAAAGTGTAGTAGGGAGAATTCAAAAAGATAATAGGACTATCATGCGTGGGTGCAATAGCAACATTTTCATGTTTAACATAAGGAACTATAGCAAGTTCATCTCCATAAGCATAATTCATATTGGCATCTTGGCCACAAGCATAGCAAGCATCATCAAAAAGGGATATTTCAAACAAATTCAAGGGATCATAGCAATCATCATAGCAATCATACTTTGGTAAGCACGAAGGGGAATTAAATAATGCATGAGTTGGAGGGTTACTCTCATTAGAAGGTGGGCACGGGTAGTGAGGGAGTCCTGGACTAGGGGGTGTCCGGACAGCCGAACTATCATTATCCACCGAAATCCAAGACTACGAAGATAAGAGATTGAAGACTCCGCCCTGTGTCAGGATGGGACTTTCCTTGGCGTGGAAGGCAAGCTTGGCAATACGGATATGTAGATCTCCTACCATTGTAACCGACTCTGTGTAACCCTAGCCTCCTCCGGTGTCTATATAAACTGGAGGGCTTTAGTCCGTAGGACAACATACATTACAACAATCATACCATATGCTAGCTTCTAGGGTTTAGCCTCCTTGATCTCGTGGTAGATCCACTCTTGTAATACCCATATCATCAATATTAATCAAGCAGGACGTAGGGTTTTACCTCCATCGAGAGGGCCCGAACCTGGGTAAAAACATCGTGTCCCTCGTCTCCTGTTACCATCCACCTAGACGCACAGTTCGGGACCCCCTACCCGAGATCCGCCGGTTTTGACACCGACATTGGTGCTTTCATTGAGAGTTCCTCTGTGTCGTCACCGATAGGCTTGATGGCATCTTCAACCAGCAACGCTGTCTAGGGTGAGACTTTTCTCCCTAGACAGATCTTCGTATTCGGCGGCTTCGCCCTGCGGGCCAATTCACTTGGCCATCTGGAGAAGATCGAAAGCTACGCCCCTGGCCGTCAGGTCAGATTTGGAAGCTTAAACTTCACGGCCGATGTCCGCGGAGACTTGATCTTCGACGGACTCGAGCCACAGCCAAGCGCGCCGCACTGTGACGACGGGCATGATCTAGCTCTGCCACCGAACAGTGCCTTGGTGGCCGCACACGGATCCGCTTCGGCCATTAACCCGGAGCCGATCGCCCAGATCGAGGGCCGGTGGATAGATGCCGCCCTGGAGGCTTCAACATCCACGGCGATGGAGCCGAACACTAATCTTGTCCCCTGCGAAACTCGTGATTCCGAGGCGCCGGACTCCTTGCCGGACTCCGAACCTCCCACGCCCCTACCAATCGATCCGGATTGGGCGCCGGTTATGGAATTCACCGCCGCGGACATCTTCCAATACTCGCCTTTTGGCGATATCCTGAATTCAGTAAAGCATCTCTCGCTATCAGGAGAGTCCTGGCCGGACTATGGCCAGGATGGTTGGGGTACGGACGACGAAGAAATTCAGAGCCCACCCACCACCCACTTTGTAGCCACTGTCGACGATCTAACCGACATGCTAGACTTCGACTCCGAAGACATCGACGCCATGGACGACGATGCCGGAGACGAACAGGAACCAGCGCCTACAGGGCACTGGAAGACCACCTCGTCATACGACATATACATGGTGGACACCCCAAAAGACGGGGACGGCGAAGAAACAGTGGAGGCAGACTCTTTAAAGAAGCAGCCCAAACGCCGGCGTCAGCGGCGCCGCTCTAAATCCCGCCACAGCAAGAATGGAGATTCCGGCACAGGAGATAATAATACTCCAGAGAGTGCCGAAGACAATCCCCTCCAGCAAGACTCAGCGCAGAAGGATGCAGAAGCAAGCCCTCACGAGAGGGCGGCAGCCGAAGAGGTCGAGGATCATAACTATATGCCTCCCTCCGAAGACGAAGCAAGCCTCAACGATGATGAGTTCGTCGTACCCGAGGACCCCGTCGAACAAGAGCGCTTCAAGCGCAGGCTTATCGCCACAGCAAACAGCCTAAAGAAAAAGCAGCAACAGCTTCAAGCTGATCAGGACCTGCTGGCCGATCGATGGACCGAGGTCCTTGCGGCCGAAGAGTATAAACTCGAACGTCCCTCCAAAATTTACCCAAGACGCAAGCTGCTCCCCCGATTAGAGGAGGAAGCACACATACCTCCATCACCAGCGCACGATATGGCTGACCGACCACCCCGTGGTCGTGACAGAGAGGCATCCAGCCCCCCAGCCAAGACCATACCCCGGCATCGCTCCAAAAGTACGAAGCCAAGAGCGAACGCGTCGGACTTGCGAGACATATTGGAGGACAAAGCAAGGCAATCCAGATCCATCTACGGATCACGTGGGTGCCCTACGACCCACGACGAATACCGTCGCGCCGGGTACAATAACCCTGGCCGGGCCGAGCACAGCAGACAGCGCTCTCTCGAGCTGCGTCGCGATATTGCTCAATACAGAGGCGCCGCACACCCGCTATGCTTCACTGACGAAGTAATGGATCATCAGATCCCCGAAGGGTTTAAACCCGTAAACATCGAATCTTACGATGGCACAACAGACCCCGCGGTTTGGATCGAAGACTATCTTCTCCACATCCATATGGCCCGCGGCGACGATCTCCACGCCATCAAGTACCTCCCACTCAAGCTTAAAGGACCAGCTCGGCATTGGCTTAACAGCTTGCCCGCAGAGTCAATTGGGTGTTGGGAAGACCTGGAGGCCGCATTCCTTGATAACTTCCAAGGCACATATGTGCGACCACCAGACGCCGATGACCTAAGCCACATCATACAGCAGCCAGACGAATCGGCCAGACAATTCTGGACACGGTTCTTGACAAAGAAAAATCAAATCGTCGGTTGTCCGGATGCAGAGGCCCTCGCAGCCTTCAAACATAACATCCGGGACGAATGGCTAGCCCGACACCTGGGGCAGGAAAAGCCGAAATCCATGGCAGCCCTCACATCGTTAATGACCCGCTTTTGCGCGGGAGAGGACAGCTGGCTAGCCCGCAGCAACAATCTCCGTAAAAATTCTGGCAGTCCGGATACTAAGGACAACAACGGCAGGTCACGTCGAAACAAAAACAAGCGCCGCATTAACGCCGACGATAAGGAGGATATGGCAGTCAACGCCGGATTCCGAGGCTCTAAACCCGGTCAGCGGAACAAGCCATTCAAAAGAACCACTCCGGGTCCGTCCAATCTGGACCGAATACTCGACCGCTTATGCGAGATACATGGCACCTCTGAAAAGCCAGCTAACCACACTAATAGAGATTGCTGGGTGTTCAAGCAGGCCGGCAAGTCAATTGCCGAAAACAATGACAAGGGGCTAAACAACGACGACGAGGAAGAGACCCGACCGCCGAACAACAGAGGACAGAAGGGTTTTCCCCCACAAGTGCGAACGGTGAATATGATATACGCGACCCACATACCCAAGAGGGAGAGGAAACGCGCACTAAGGGACGTCTACGCGATGGAGCCAGTCGCCCCAAAGTTCAACCCATGGTCCTCTTGTCCGATCACTTTCGATCGAAGAGACCATCCGACCATCATACGCCATGGCGGATTCGCCGCATTGGTTTTAGACCCAATCGTCGATGGGTTCCACCTCACGAGAGTCCTGATGGACGGCGGCAGCAGCCTAAACCTGCTTTATCAGGATACAGTGCGCAAAATGGGCATAGACCCATCAAGGATTAAACCTACAAAGACAACCTTTAAAGGTGTCATACCAGGAGTGGAAGCCAACTGTACAGGCTCAGTCACACTGGAAGTGGTCTTCGGATCCCCGGATAATTTCCGGAGCGAAGAGTTAATCTTCGACATAGTCCCGTTTCGCAGTGGCTATCACGCTTTGCTCGGATGAACCGCGTTTGCAAAATTGAACGCGGTGCCGCACTATGCATACCTAAAGCTCAAGATGCCAGGCCCTCGTGGAGTCATCACGGTCAATGGGAATACGGAACGCTCCCTCCGAACGGAGGAACATACAGCGGCTCTCGCGGCAGAAGTACAGAGCAGCCTTCTAAGGCAATTCTCGAGTCCGGCCGTTAAAAGGCCGGATACAGCAAAGCGCGCCCGGAGCAATGCCAACCAAGACCACCTGGCGCGATTAGAGCACGCGTAGCAATGCGGCCCCAACCCTCGCCCGCGCATGATCGCAAGAATAACACTCCGCGTACATCATTACGCTCTGGAGATACCATGGGCACAGGGGAGGGGGCACGATCGCAACGGACCCAGAGTGCGGTTCGACCACACCGGGGGCTCGCAAGTGTGCCCCCCTTTTTATTATTATTATTTTTCTTCTTTTATGTACACAGGACTCTGTTAACCAGAAGCCCTGTCCGGCGGCAAACCTGCCGAACTCATGATGCAACAGTCAGGGACTAAAGAAGGCCGCGACGAACACTCAGGTGGTCTCAATTACGAGCATTAAATTCGATTATATACACCAAGTTCGCAGCTCATCCCTAGAGGGGGACATGTTTACTTAGTCCAAATCCCCTGCTTACCGCGCTATTTGTATCAGTCCGCTCTACTAGCAGACTTTCTTTCATAAATAATGCAGCAACCTTTTTGATCGCAATTGCATTACCTTATATATATATATATATATATATATATATATATATATATATATATATATATATATATATATATATATATATGCTCATTATGTGACATCTTGCACCCGTATATTTTGGTAAGGCCTAATACACCGGGGGCTTATGTTCCCCACTCTATGGTGTGATAAGTCCGAACACTTTCACAAGTGCGGCACCCCGAACTTATAGCATTATATGAATCGGCTCCGAATCATGTCTTGGGTCAATAGTTGGGTTTGCCCGGCTCCCACGTTTTGGTGCCTTACGTTCCGTTCTGTCGGCTAAGGTGGCACTGGGAGAACCACTGCGATTGCGCCCCGGTTGAGCCGGGCGAGCGCCTCAGTGGAGAAAGCTAAAACTGACTGGCATGATAAGGCGAGAGACTGGTCGCTGTTCGAGAGGTTTTTTCGGGTCCTTAAAGACTCACGCCGCTTTGAGCGAAGTTCCAGACAATGTCCGATGAAGGCGTGGATAGCGCCCCGGATTCGGCCTTCCGAATACCAGGGGCTTCGCCGAAATTTAAAATTATAGAATTCTATGGCTAAGTGAGAGTGTTCAAGCATTATAAGTCCGGTTGCCTTGTTCGTTGTGTTGAGTGCCTCCCTCGATGGACCCAACAATGGGAATAAGAGTGCTCAAGTTTATCCCGAACACCCCAGCACTCGTGGCTCGGGGGCTGAAGCCAACGACTTGCCATCTCTCAGATTTTTATAAACGGCCGCACAGAAGGTAATATTTTAAATTAAACAAGCGTTGCTTAACGCGCACATGAACAAAGTTTCAGCACGCAGGATAATACACAGCAAATTCATTCAAAGATTACATTTCGGGGGCACTCATCCACAATATTGCGGGCTCCCTTCAGGACAGTTCTATAATACATCTCGGGCGTGCGATACTCCTTGCCCGACGGCGGGGGGTCCGTGAGAAGCTTCTCCGCATCCAACTTGCCCCATTGCACCTTTGTGCGGGCAAGAGCCCGGCGAGCGCCTTCAATACAGGCGGAGCGCTTGATGACATCCACCCAGGGGCATGCATCCACCAGACGCCGCACGAGGCCAAAGTAGCTTCCAGGCATGGCCTGTCCAGGCCACAGCCGGACTATAAGGCCCTTCATGGCCTCTTCAACTACCTTGTGGAGTTCGACCAGCTGCTTCAGCTGGTCGCTTGGGGGCACCGGGTGTCTGGCCTCAGCATACTGAGACCAGAAGACTTTTTTCGTCGAGCTCCCCTCCTCGCCACGGTAGAATGCGGCGGCATCGGACGCACTACGCGGCAGATCTGCAAACGCCCCTGGAGAGCTCCGAATGCGGGTAAGTGTCAGGTATTTTACATTAACATGCCTGCTTTGCATGAAAAATGCCTTACCCGCCGCTATTTTCTTTATATCTTCAACCTCCTGAAGGGCCTTACGGGCCTCGGCCTTGGCGGACTTGGCACTTTCGAGAGCCGAGGCAAGCTCGGACTCTCGAGTCTTGGAGTCACGCTCCAAACTCTCATGCTTTTCCATGAGAGCCTGGAGCTCTTGCCGAACTTCCGCCACCCGTGCCTCCTGCTTTTCCCGCTCTGCCCATTCCGCGGCCGCACTGTGTTCGGCCGCGGACACAGCATCCTTCAGGGCTGCCACCTCGTTAGTGGCCCCTGCAATACATATATTATCCCTGTTCATTTTATTGCAACCAAAGCCCTTTTCTATAAGGTACCTACTCAAAGTGGTGTTACTCACCTTCTTTATCCTCGAGCTGCTTCTTCGCATGGCCGAGCTCTCGCTCGGACCGCTCGAGATCCTGCTTCAGCACATCGACCTCCGCCGTTAACGCGGCAGAGGCCAGCAGCACAACCTGCAAACCCATATTGACATATTTTTAGCAACCCTGCGCATATCTTGTTAGATCCTTAGTCCGGCTTTTTCTTTCCGAACACCGGACTAAGCATCAGGGGCTACTGTCTATGCGGTATTACATTACATAATTTTAACTTCTTACCTCAAAGCCTGTTAAAAGGCTGCTGCAGGCTTCGGTCAGCCCGCTTTTGGCGAGCTGAACCTTTTGAATCACCGCACTCATGATAGTGCGGTGTTCTTCCTCAATGGAAGCGCCTTTAAGCACCTCCAGCAAGTTATCCGGCGCCTCCGGGTGGACGGAGGCCGCCGGTGTCACGGTCTTGCCTTTCTTTCGAAGGGGCCGCTTGCCGGACTCTGGAACCACTGCGGGTTCCGATGTAGAGTCCGGCGCAAAGTCCGGGAGGTTGCCTGACGGCGCCTCCGGAGCCTCCTCCTGATGGGTCCCTCTCTGGGATCCCACCTCGGCGTCCTCGTCGGCGCGTGGGGTGGAGGCAGCCGGAAGTGAATTCACATCCGACGAAGCCAACGACCCGCTCGATGAGTCGGGGAGATCGTCATCGGCCGGACTACGGACAGAATGCGGCGTTAGAAGGACACTACGTGACATAAAAATATTGCGTATAAAGGATTCGGACACTTACGATCTTGCCGGACGCCTGGCCCTTGGAGGCCACTCATCCTCGCCAACGCTGGTGTTGGCGAAACTGTCCGGGGGGATAGTTCTCCCCCTCTTGGACCCTTCGGCCTCCCCGATTGGGGAAGCCTTCCTCTCCTTCTCTCCCTCCTCCGGGAGAGAATACTCCTCCTCCTCGTCTTCAGGGGAGGAGTCCTTGTCGTCGTCAGACGCCTGATTGCGGGAACTCTTTCGAGTCCCCGCAGCCACCTTCTTGGCCTTCTTCTCCGGCACCACGTGCGGTGCCGGAACCAGCAGCCCTGCTAAGCGGGCGTCCACTGGGTCTTCTGGCATGGGAGCCGGGCTGATAAGCAGCTTGGCCTTCTCCATCCATTCCTGTCAAAGGAAGAGGCAGAATGAAACCTCACTAGAGTCAATTTAATTATCACAAGTGTCCCGTAAATGGGGTTGAATCACTTACCTCGTCAGTTGGATACTGCGAGCTGAATCCGCGGTCTTCCGTCGCGGATGCGGGGGCTTCGGCGCCCTTGAACAGCACCCTCCAGGCGCCTTCGTATGTTGTATCGAAGAGCCCGATTAACACCTGGTGCTGTTCCGGATTGAACTCCCACAAATTGAATGCCCGTTATTGGCATGGGAGGATCCGCCGGATGAGCATGACTTGGACCACATCGACGAGCCTGAGCCTATTGCTCACCATCTTCTTGATGCAGGCTCGGAGTCCCGTCACCTCCACCGGATTGCCCCACTGCAAACCCTTCTCTTTCCAGGAGGTGAGCTGCGTGGGGATGCCAGATCTAAACTCGGGGGCCGCCGCCCATGTGGGTTTGCGCGGCTCGGTGATGTAGAACCACCCCGATTGCCACCCCTTGACGGAGTCCACAAAGGTCCCTTCGAGCCAAAGGACGTTGGGAAATTTGCCCAACATGGCGCCTCCGCATTCCGCTTGTGTGCCCTTCACAACCTTCGTCTTGACGTTGAAGGTCTTGAGCCACAGGCCGAAGTGGGGCTGGATGCATAGGAAGGCCTCGCACACGACGATAAACGCCGAGATGTTGAGGATGAAGTTCGGCGCCAGATCGTGGAAATCCAGGCCGTAATAAAACATGAGCCCCTGAACAAATGGATGGAGCGGAAAGCCCAGTCCGCGGAGGAAGTGGGGGAGGAAGACGACCCTCTCATGAGGCCCAGGGGTAGGGATGAGCTGCCCCTCGTCGGGCAGCCGATGCGCGATATCGCTGGAAAGGTATCCGGCGCTGCGCAGCATGGTGATGTCCTCCTCCTTAGCGGTGGAGGCCAACCATTTGCCTCCCGCTCCGGACATATTCGGAGAAGGTCGAGGCGAGATACGCGAGCTTGGGCGTTGGAGCTTGAGTGCGCGGAGATGGATAAGCAAAGGAGGAAGAAGGCGTAGGTGAGAAGGTGAATCCTTATCCCTTATATATAGGCGGACGAAAACTATGCGTCCCCCACTGGCCTGGTAAAACTCGCTTATCTCCCAAGCGCCACCATCAATGGCGCGGTTGGGTTACCCACACACGTATTGATGAGAATCCCGGAATAAGGGGAACACGATCTCTGCTTTGACAAGACGTGCCAAGGAAACCGCTTCGCTAAACGTGCTGAGGTGGTATAGTAAAAAACGATTCAAACAAAGGCTTGGTAGCGGTGTGATGTTACGCCGCATAATACGTCAGCAGATTGAACTAAGTGTACATTTTATTCTCTCTACGGTGGAATGTGGAATTTATTTTGCAGAGCCGGACACTATCCTGGTGTTCATGATCTTCTCTGGATTATTCAAGGGAGGAACCCGCCTTGCAATGCCGAACATTATGCGCGCCGGACTTATCGTCATTGAAGCCTGGTTCAGGGGCTACTGAGGGAGTCCTGGACTAGGGGGTGTCCGGACAGCCGGACTATCATTATCCGCCGGACTCCAAGACTACGAAGATACAAGATTGAAGACTCCGTCCCGTGTCCGGATGGGACTTTCCTTGGCGTGGAAGGCAAGCTTGGCAATACGGATATGTAGATCTCCTACCATTGTAACCGACTCTGTGTAACCCTAGCCTCCTCCGGTGTCTATATAAACCGGAGGGCTTTAGTCCGTAGGACAACATACATTACAACAATCATACCATAGGCTAGCTTCTAGGGTTTAGCCTCCTTGATCTCGTGGTAGATCCACTCTTGTAATACCCATATCATCAATATTAATCAAGCAGGACGTAGGGTTTTACCTCCATCGAGAGGGCCCGAACCTGGGTAAAAACATCGTGTCCCTCGTCTCCTGTTACCATCCGCCTAGACGCACAGTTCGGGACCCCCTACCCGAGATCCGCCGGTTTTGACACCGACAGGTAGCTAATCTGCTTTTCCTCCTTTTGTTCTGCACTCTCCTCATCATCTTTTTCATCCAATGAGCTCACTGTTTCATCAATTTCTTCTTCCATAGCTTCCTGCAAAATATTAGTCTCTTCTTGGACAGCGGAGACTTTCTCAATAAATGCATTAATATAGTAATTGTATTCATAATTTTCATAGCAATATCTAAGTATAGCAAGATTTTCAGGCCTATAAACATCATCATCTAAACCTTCATAATTTTCAAACAAAGATTCAATTTCATAAGCAGCCTTAAAAGCAACAAATTCTTCTATTTGTTGCACATCATAGTAATCATATGTACCATTAGCATAAGAACCTAAGGTTTCATTATCATAAAATTTGCATGAAAAGGGAAGGTGTGGAGCCTCCATCCTAGAGCAACAAGTAATATCATATCTTAAGCATAGATTCCAGGCATACCAACGCAACATAATAAATTGATCCCATAATAGTTTCCCTTTTTGTGTCTAGCGATAATCCCTAAAGTATTCACGTTGATCCAACGTGTCTCCCATTATAAAGTTGAATGGGGTTTTCTCAGGATTATCAAATTAGTACATAATATCTTTTGCATAATGAGAATCGAGGGTTTTAGGAGTTACCCCATCTCCATGAGTAGCAAGTACACCTATTCTTTTTTGGTATTTTGCGTTCCATATCCATAACTAAAGATAGAGAACAACTTAGAACAGCAAATAAAAATTACTTAGTGATAAAGCAAACAAGCACACATGAGAATATCCACCCCACGCTATGACTCCCCGGCAACGGCGCCAGAAAAAGGTCTTGATGACCCGCAAGTATACGGGATAGTTGTAGCCTCTTTCGATAAGTAAGAGTGTCGAACCCAATGAGGAGCTAAAGGTAGAACAAATACTCTCTCAAGTCATATCGGCCACTGATACGACTCTACTCACGCTTGACGTTCGCTTTACCTAAAACAAGTATGAAACTAGAAGTACTTTGTAGGTGTGTGCTATGTCTTGAGCTTGCGTTGGTTTTCCTCGAAGAGGAGAGGGTGATGCAGCAAAGTGTAGCATAAGTATTTCCCTCAGTTTTGAGAACCAAGGTATCAATCCAGTAGGAGGCTCCTCAAAAGTCCCACACACCTACACAAACAAACTGAGAACTCGCAACCAACGCAATAAAGGGGTTGTCAATCCCTTCACGGCCACTTGTGAAAGTGAGATCTAATAAAGATAGTAAGATAAGATAAATATATTTTTGGTATTTTATGATATAGATGCAAAAAGTAAAGATGCAAATAAAAGTAGATTGAAAGCAAATATGATAAGAGATAGACCCGGGGGCCATAGGTTTCACTAGAGGCTTCTCTCAAGATAGCATAAGTATTAAGGTGGACTGCTTTAGATAGAAGGGGGAAGGTGATGGAGATGTTGGTGAAGATGGCGGAGGTGTTGGTGAAGATCGCGGTGATGATGATGACCCCCGGCGGCGTTCCGGCGCCACCGGAAGCAAGGGGGAGAGAGCCCCTTCTTCTTCTTCTTCCTTGACCTCCTCCCTAGATGGGAGAAGGGTTTCCCCTCTGGTCCTTGGCTCCCATGGCGTGGGAGGGGCGAGAGCCCCTCTGAGATTGGATCTATCTCTCTGTTTCTGCGTTCTCAAATTCTACCCCTTCACTGTTTCTTAAATATCCAGAGATCCGTAACTCCGATTGGGGTGAATCTTTCGCCCAGATCTTTCTCATAAAATTATCTTTCTCGCGCCAAAAGAAGAGCGTCAACCACCTTACGGGTGGCCCTCAAGAGTCCAGGGCCCGCCCAGGGGGGAGGGCGCGCCCCCTGTCTTGTGACCACCCCAGACACCGTTTCCCGTTGATTTTACTTCCCACAAATCATAAATATTCAAAAAAAATCTCCGTCCGTTTTTATCCCGTTTGGACTCGGTTTGATATTGGGTTTCTGCGAAACAAAAAACATGCAACAGACAGGAACTGGCACTGGATCAATATGTTAGTCCCAAAAAATAGTATAAAAAGTTGCCAAAAGTATATGAAAGTTGTAGAATATTGGCATGGAACAATAAAAAATTATAGATACGACGGAGACGTATCAGCATCCCCAAGCTTAATTCCTGCTCGTCCTCAAGTACTTAAATGATAAAAAAGTTAATTTTTGATGTGGAATGCTACCTAGCATAATCTTGATCATATGTCTAATCATGGCATGAATATTAAGACACGAGTGATTCAAAGCAATAGTCAATCATTTGACATAAAAACAATAATACTTCGAGCGTACCAATAAAGCAATCATATCTTTTCAAAACAACAAGGCCAAAGCAAGCTTCTCCCCACAAAATCATATAGTTTGGCCAAGCTTCATTTTCGTCACAATTGGTTCATACTTTTTAACGTGCTTCAGCTTTTTAAACCCTCATGCAATAGTTGAGCACAAGCCATGGATATAGCACTATAGGTGGAATAGAATATAATGATGGAGGTTATGTGGAGAAGACAAAAAAGGAGAAAGTCTCACATCGACGTGGCTAATCAACGGGCCATGGAGATGCCCATCAATTGATGTCAATGCGAGGAGTAGGGATTGCCATGCAACAGATGCACTAAGAGCTATAAGTGTATGAAAGCTCAACAAAAGAAACTAAGTGGGTGTGCATCCAACTTGCTTGCTCATGAAGACCTAGGGCATTTGAGGAAGCCCATCGTTGGAATATACAAGCCAAGTTCTATAATGAAAATTCCCAGTAGTATATGAAAGTGACAACATAGGAGACAATCTATATGAAGAACATGGTGCTACTTTGAAGCACAAGATATCAGACTCACTACATGAAGAACATGGTGCTACTTTGAAGCACAAGTGTGGAAAAAGAGATAGTAACATTGCCCCTTTTATTTATTTTCTTTTTTCTTTTTCTTTATTTTTCTTTTCTTTTCTTTTTTTCTTTTTCTTTTTTTTCTTTGGCCTTTCTTTTTTTTCTATTTGTCCTTTCTTTTTTTTCTTTTTAGGGACAATGCTCTAATAATGATGATCATCACACTTTTATTTACTTACAACTCGATACTGGAACAAAGATATGACTCTATATGAATGCTTCCGGCGGTGTACCGGGATGTGCAATGATCTAGCATAGCAATGGCATCAAAAAAGGACAAGCCATGAAAACATCATGCTAGATATCTTACGATCATGCAAAGCAATATGACAATAAATGCTCTAGTCATGTATATGATGATGATGGAAGTTGCATGACAATATATCTCGGAATGGCTATGGAAATGCCATGATAGGTAGGTATGGTGGCTGTTTTGAGGAAGATATAAGGAGGCTTATGTGTGATAGAGCGTAACGTATCATGGGGTTTGGATGCACCGGCGAAGTTTGCACCAACTCTCATGGTGAGAAAGGGCAATGCACGGTACCGAAGAGGCTAGCAATGATGGAAAGGTAAAAGTGTGTATAATCCATGGACTCACATTAGTCATAAAGAACTCATATACTTATTGCAAAAGTTTATTAGCCCTCGAAGCAAAGTACTACTACGCATGCCCCTAGGGGGATAGATTGGTAGGAAAAGACCATCGCTCGTCCCCGACCGCCACTCATAAGGAAGACAATCAAAGAAACACCCCATGCTTCAAATTTCTCACACAACGGTTACCATACGTGCATGCTGCGGGACTTGCAAACCTCAACACAAGTGTCTCTAAAATCCACAACCACCCACTAGCATGACTCTAATATCACCACCTTTATATCGCAAAACTATTGCAAGGAATCAAACATATCATATTCAGCGATCTACAAGTTTTATGTAGGATTTTATCACTAACCATGTGAATGGCCAATTCCTGTCATCTCTCTAAAAAGATATAAGTGAAGAAAGAGAGGTTAATTCTTTCTACAAAAGATATGCCCACGCTCTAACAAATATAAGTGAAGCAAAAGAGCATTCTACAAATGGCGGTTGTCTAATGAAGAGAAACAGGTAATCCAAACTTCAAATGATATAAGTGAAGCACATGAAGCATTCTATAAAGCCATACTCAAAATATTTAAGTGAGGTGCAATGAGCATTCTATAAATCAACCAAGGACTATCTCATACCAGCATGGTGCTTAAAATAAAAATGAAAACTAAATGCAAAAGACGCTTCAAGACTTGCACATAATGCATAAACGAAGCGAATACGAAAACATACCGATACTTGTTGAAGAAAGAGGGGATGCCTTCCGGGGCATCCCCAAGCTTAGACGCTTTAGTTTCCTTGAATATTTAATTGGGGTGCCTCGGGCATCCCCAAGCTTGAGCTCTTGCCTCTCTTCCTTTTCCTCATATCGATACCTCCTCGTTTAGACACTTCATCCACACAAAACTTCAACAGAAAACTTGGTAAGATCCGTTAGTATAATATAGCAAATCACCACTCTAAGTACTGTTGAAAACCAATTCATATTTTGTTTTTGCATTGTGTCTACTCTAATATAACTTTTACATGGCTTAATCCACTAATATAAATTGATAGATTCATCAAAACAAGCAAACTATGCATCAAAAACAGAATCTGTCAAAAACAGAACAGTCTGTAGCAATCTGAACATACACCATACTTATGGTACCCCAAAAATTCTACAGAAATTAGGAAAAATAAACAAGTTGTATAGCAAGACAGTTCAAAAGGAACCAGAACCATTTGGCATTCCATTTAAAAATGTAAAATCGCGCAGTACAGCCAAAGTTTCTGTCCAGCAACGTACAAACCAACAAGCATTGTAAACATCCTAAAGGCAAACCTTGGCACATTATTTTTATAATACAATGGAATTGTACAAGGGGATAATTATTTTTGATGAAAAGTTTCTATAATCAAGATTCACAAACTTTCCGTGAGCATGAACAAAGTTCAAGGCTAGCTCCCACTTCAACAATGCTTGTCTTTGTCACTTTCACTTTCCTTTTTGAAAAGTTTTTGGTTCCCCTCTTTATTTTTTTGTTTTTAAACTATATAGAAGCACTCAACAGAAATAAATGACTCAACCCTGGCAACACTTTCTTTAAAGCCGTTAAGCTAGGCATTTAGTGCTCAAGTAATAAATCCACCCGGATCCCAAGGTATATCAAAGCCAATTTTAATTAACAATGATTCGTAATTTAGTAGTGAGCACAAAGTAACATATATCATGCAACAACGAAGTTTAACTCTCTTCCTATGCATCGGCATGTCATAAAAGAACAATTCGTGCACACATAGTAAAGGCCAATGCATAGTATAAGCAGTTTCTTGAAATTTCATCGTATTGGAAACATAGAGAGGTGGAGATATGGTTCCTCTCTCATAATAATTGCAAGTAGGAGCAGCACGCACATGCATATTATATCTATCTAAATCATCATGTGCAACGGTAAAAGGCAACCCATCAATATAATCCTTAATAATAAGCAGAAACTTCTCCGATAAAGTGTAGTAGGGAGAATTCAAAAAGATAATAGGACTATCATGCGTGGGTGCAATAGCAACAATTTCATGTTTAACATATGGAACTATAGCAAGTTCATCTCCATAAGCATAATTCATATTGGCATCTTGGCCACAAGCATAGCAAGCATCATCAAAAAGGGATATTTCAAACAAATTCAAGGGATCATAGCAATCATCCTTCGGTAAGCACGAAGGGGAATTAAATAATGCATGAGTGGGAGGGTTACTCTCATTAGAAGGTGGGCACGGGTAGCTAATCCGCTTTTCCTCCTTTTGTTCTGCACTCTCCTCATCATCTTTTTCATCCAATGAGCTCACTGTTTCATCAATTTCTTCTTCCATAGCTTCCTGCAAAATATTAGTCTCTTCTTGGACAGCGGAGACTTTCTCAATAAATGCATTAATATAGTAATTGTATTCATAATTTTCATAGCAATATCTAAGTATAGCAAGATTTTCAGGCCTATAAACATCATCATCTAAACCTTCATAATTTTCAAACAAAGATTCAATTTCATAAGCAGCCTTAAAAGCAACAAATTCTTCTATTTGTTGCACATCATAGTAATCATATATACCATTAGCATAAGAAGCTAAGGTTTCATTATCATAAAATCTTCATGAAAAGGGAATGTGTGGAGCCTCCATCCTAGAGCAACAACCAATATCATATCTTAAGCATAGATTCCAGGCATACCAACGCAACATAATAAATTGATCCCATGATAATTTCTCTTTTTGTGTCGAGCGATAATCCCTAAAGTATTCACGTTGATCCAACGTGTCTCCCATTATAAAGTTGAATGGGGTTTTCTCAGGATTATCAAAGTAGTACATAATATCTTTCGCATAATGAGAATCGAGGGTTTTAGGAGTTACCCCATCTCCATGAGTAGCAAGTACACCTAATTGTTTTGGTATTTTGCGCTCCATATCCATAACTAAAGATAGAGAACAACTTAGAACAGCAAATAAAAATTACTTAGTGATAAAGCAAACAAGCACACACGAGAATATCCACCCCACGCTTAACGTTCGCTTTACCTAAAACAAGTATGAAACTAGAAGTACTTTGTAGGTGTGTGCTATGTCTTGAGCTTGCGTTGGTTTTCCTCGAAGAGGAGAGGGTGATGCAGCAAAGTGTAGCGTAAGTATTTCCCTCAGTTTTGAGAACCAAGGTATCAATCCAGTAGGAGGCTCCTCAAAAGTCCCACACACCTACACAAACAAACTGAGAACTCGGAACCAATGCAATAAAGGGGTTGTCAATCCCTTCACGGCCACTTGTGAAAGTGAGATGTAATAAAGATAGTAAGATAAGATAAATATATTTTTGGTATTTTATGATATAGATGCAAAAAGTAAAGATGCAAATAAAAGTAGATTGAAAGCAAATATGATAAGAGATAGACCCGGGGCCCATAGGTTTTACTAGAGGATTCTCTCAAGATAGAATAAGTATTACGGTGGGTGAACAAATTACTATCGAGCAATTGATAGAAAAGTGCATAGTTATGAGATTATCTAGGCATGATCATGTATATAGGCATCACATCCATAACAAGTAGACCGACTCCTGCCTGCATCTACTACTATTACTCCACACATCGACCTCTATCCAGCATGCATCTAGAGTATTAAGTTCATAAGAACAGAGTAACGCATTAAGCAAGATGACATGATGTAGAGGGATAAACACATGCAATATGATATAAACCCCATCCTGTTATCCTCGATGGCAACAATACAATACGTGCCTTGCAACCCTTTCTGTCACTGGGTAAGGACACCGCAAGATTGAACCCAAAGCTAATCACTTCTCCCATGGCAAGAAAGACCAATCTAGTAGGCCAAACCAAACTGATAATTCAAAGAGACTTGCAAACATAACTCAATCATACATAAAAGAATTCAGAGAAGATTCAAATATTATTCATAGATAAACTTGATCATAAACCCACAATTCATCGGATCTCGACAAACACACCGCAAAAAGAGTTTACACCGAATAGATCTCCACAAGAGAGGGGGAGAACATTGTATTGAGATCCAAAAAGAGAGAAGAAGCCATCTAGCTAATAACTACAGACCCGTAATGGACCCGTAGGTCTGTGGTAAACTACTCACAACTCATTGGAGGGGCAAGGATGTTGATGTAGAGGCCCTCCGTGGTTGATTCCCCCTCCGGCAGAGTGCCGGCGAAGGCTCCAAGATGGGATCTTGCGGATACAGAAGGTTACGGCGGTGGAAATTGTGTTTCGTGGTGCCCCTGGATGTTTTCGGGGTACGTAGGTATATATAGGAGGAAGAAGTACACCGGTGGCCGCCCGAGGGGCCCACGAGACAGGGGGGCGCGCCCTACAGGGGGGCGCAGCCCCCTATCTCGTGGGGCCCTCGGAAGCTTATTGACTTTCACTCCAAGCTCTCCGGATAATGTTCGTTCCAAAAATCACGCTCCCGAAGGTTTCATTCCGTTTGGACTCCGTTTGATATTCCTTTTCTTCGAAATATTGAAATAGGCAAAAAAACAGCAATATGGGCTGGGCCTCCGGTTAGTAGGTTAGTCCCAAAAATGATATAGATGTGTAAAATAAAGCCCATAATCATCCAAAAGGGGTAATATAATAGCATGGAACAATCAAAAATTATAGATACGTTGGAGACGTATCAAGCATCCCCAAGCTTAATTCCTGCTCGTCCTTGAGTAGGTAAATGATAAAAAGAGAATTTTTGATGTGGAATGCTACCTAGCATAATTCGTAATGTAATTTTCTTTATTGTGGCATGAATGTTTAGATCCAAATGAATACAAAATAAAAGTTCATATTGACATAAGAAATAGTAATACTTCAAGCATACTAATCAAAGTAATCATGTCTTCTCAAAATAACATGGCTAAAGAAAGTTATGCCGACAAAATCATATAGTCTGGCTATGCTCTATCTTCATCACACAAAGTATGTAATCATGCACAACCCCGATGAAAAGCCAAGCAATTGTTTCATACTGTAATAATCTTAAAAAATTTCAACTTTCACGCAATACATGAGCGTGAGCCATGGACATAGCACTATATGTGGAATAGAAGGGTGGTTGTGGAGAAGACAAAAAGGAGAAGATAGTCTCACATCAACTAGGCGTATCAACGGGCTATGGAGATGCCCATTAATAGATATCAATGTGAGTGAGTAGGGATTGCCATGCAATGGATGCACTAGAGCTATAAATATATGAAAGCTCAGCAAAAGAAACTAAGTGGGGTGCATCCAACTTGCTTGCTCACGAAGATCTAGGGCACTTTTGAGGAAGCCCATCATTGGAATATACAAGCCAAGTTCTATAATGAAAAAAAATTCCCACTAGTATATGAAAGTGACAACATATGAGACTCTCTATCATGAAGATCATGGTGCTATTTTGAAGCACAAGTGTGGAAAAAGAGATAGTAGCATTGTCCCTTCTCTCTTTTTCTCTCATTTTTTATTTGGCCTTCTTTTTTCTTTTCTTTTTGGCCTTTCTCTTTTTTTTTCTTTTTTCTTTTTGTAAAGTCCGAAGTCTCATCCCGACTTGTGGGGGAATCATAGTATTCATCATCCTTTCCTCACTAGGACAGTGCTCTAATAATGAAGATCATCACACTTTTATGGATTTACAACTCAAAGGTAGAAGAAGATATGACTCTATATAAATGCCTCCGGCGGTGTACCGGGATATGCAATGAATCAAGAGCGACATGTATGAAAATTGTGAAAGTGGCCTTGCCACAAATACAATGTCAACTACATGATCATGCAAGAAGCAATATGACAAAAGTAATGCATGTCATATGAACGGAACGGTGGAAAGTTGCATGGCAATATAGCTCGGAATGGCTATGGAAATGCCATAATAGGTAGGTATGGTGGCTTTTTTGAGGAAGGTAGATGGTGGGTGTATGGTATCGGCGAAAGTTGCATGGTACAACAGAGGCTAGCAATGGTGGAAGGGTGAAAGAGTGCGTATAATCCATGGACTCAACATTAATCAAAAGAACTCATATACTTGTTGCAAAAATTTAGAAGTCATCAAAAACCAAAGCACTATGCGCATACTCCTAGGGGGATAGATTGGTAGGAAAAGACCATTGCTCGTCCCCGACCGCCACTCATAAGGAAGACAATCAATAAATAAAATTGTGCTCCAACTTCATCACAAAGCGGTTCACCATACGTGCATGCTACGGGAATCACAAACTTCAACACAAGCATTCTTTAAATTCATAATCACCCAACTAGCATGACTTTAATATCACTACCTCCATATCTCAAAACAATTATCAAGCATCAAATTGATCATAGCATCCAATTCCTTTCTATGATAGTTTTTATTATACCCAACTTGGATGCCCATCATTCTAGGACCAACTTTATGATCATAGAAAATACCATGCTGTTCTAAAAGACTCTCAAAATAATATAAGTGAAGCATGAGAGACTAGCAATTTCTTCAAAATTAAGACACCACCGTGCTCTAAAAGATATAAGTGAAGCACTAGAGCAAAAACTATCATACTCAAAAGATATAAGTGAAGCACATAGAGTATTCTAGCAAATTCTAATCAAATAGGCTTCTCCCAAAAGGTGTTTACAGCAAGGATGATTATGGTAAACTAAAAATAAAAGACTAATATAATACACGACGCTCCAAGCAAAACATATATCATGTGGCGAATAAAAATATAGCTCCAAGTAAAGTTACCAATGAACGAAGACGAAAGAGGGGATGCCTTCCCGGGGCATCCCCAAGCTTAGGCTTTTGGCTATCCTTGAATATCTTGGGGTTCCATGGGCATCCCCAAGCTTAGGCTCTTGCCACTCCTTATTCCATAGTCCATAAAAGCTTTACCCAAAACTTGAAAACTTCACAACACAAAACTCAACAGGAAATCTGATAAGCTCCGTTAGTGAAAGAAAACAAAACCACCACATAAGGTACTGCAATGAACTCATTCTTTATTTATATTGGTGTTAAACCTACTGTATTACAACTTCTTTATGGTTCATAGACTGAATTACTAGCCATAGATGCATTGAAATAAGCAAACAACACACGAAAAAAAGAATCTGTCAAAAACAGAACAGTCTGTAGCAATCTGTAACTAACGCAAACTTCTGGAGCTCTAAAAATTCTACCAAAATAGGAAGTCCTGGACAATTTGTTTATTGAACAGAAGCAGAAAGAATCAACACAAAATCATGTTCATGTGATTTAACAAAATTATATTCGTGCGCGCAAAGTTTCTGTTTTTCAGCAGAATCAAATCAACTATCATCGTAGGTTATCCTATAGGTTCTACTTGGCACAAACACTAATTAAAAGATAAAACACATCTAAACAGAAGGTGGATGCAAGATTTATTACTAAATAGGAGCAAAAACAAAATACATAAAGAAAAATTGGGTTGCCTCCCAACTAGCGCTATTGTTTAACGCCCCTAGCTTGGCATAAAAGCAAGGATAGATCTAACGAGTGCCATCTTTGGCACTAAATTCATAAGTAGCACGCATGATAGATTCATAAGGTAATTTGACTTTCTTTCTTGGAAATTGCTCATGACTTTATTTAAAGGAAATTGGAATCTAATGTTCCCTTCCTTCATATCAATAATCGCACCAATCGTTCTAAGGAAAGGTCTACCAAGAATAATAGGGCAAGAAAGATTGCAATCTATATCAAGAACGATAAAATCTACGGGCACCAAATTTCTATTTGCAACAATAAGAACATCATTGATCCTTCCCATAGGCTTTTTAATGGTGGAATCCGCAAGGTGCAAATTTAAAGAGCAATCATCAAGATCATGGAAACCTAGAATATCACATAAAGTTTTTGGAATCATGGAAACACTAGCACCCAAATCAAACAAAGCAAAACACTCATAATCTTTAATTCTAATCTTTATAGTAGGTTCCCACTCATCATTAAGTTTTCTAGGTATAGAAACTTCCAAATTAAGTTTTTCATCATAAGATTGCATCAAGGCATCAACAATATGTTTGGTAAAAGCTTTATTTTGACTATAAGCATGAGGAGAATTAACAACGGATTGCAACAAGGAAATACAACCTTTTAAAGAGCAATTATCATAATCAAATTCCTTGAAATCCGAGATAGTAGGTTCAATATTATTAGAAGTTGAGCATTCTCCAATCTCACTTTTACCAAATTTAACATCAAGATCTAAAGACTCCGAATTTTTTGGACGCCTTCTAGGCAAAGTTGATTCATCATCACTCCCATAATCATCAAAATTCATATTGCAAAACATAGATCTAATCGGAGACGCATCAATAACTTTAAGCTCCTCATCATTATTTTCATGTAATTTTTCTGGTTTAGCGGCCATCTTATTGACTAAGGTGGCTTGCTTGTCAGAAATTTTGGCTATAGCATTTTCAAGCCGAGTAATTTGAGCGTTAACACCATAGAATTCTTTATTCATATCATCAAGCTCTTTGTTCATAAACCCCCCCAAAAAAGTTTTGTTCCTTAAGCTCTTTTCTAAATAAATTATTATGCTCAAATTGCAGATTCATAAAGCTTATTTGATTCAATCTCATCCATCCTTCTGAGAAGGTGGTCAGGACCCTTAGGTGCAGCCATAAGGTCAAACAAGCACACAAGCACACAAGAGAAAGCAAGAGAAAAGAGAGGAGGAGATTGGGAAAGAGAGGGCGAATAAAACGGCAAGGGTGAAGTGGGGGAGAGGAAAACGAGAGGCAAATGGCAAATAATGTAAATGCGAGGGAGATGGGTTTGTGATGGGTACTTGGTATGTCTTGACTTGAGCGAAGACCTCCCCGGCAACGGCGCCAGAAATCCTTCTTGCTACGTCTTGAGCTTGCGTTGGTTTTCCTCGAAGAGGAGAGGGTGATGCAGCAAAGTGTAGCGTAAGTATTTCCCTCAGTTTTGAGAACCAAGGTATCAATCCAGTAGGAGGCTCCTCAAAAGTCCCACGCACCTACACAAACAAACTGAGAACTCGCAACCAACGCAATAAAGGGGTTGTCAATCCCTTCACGGCCACTTGTGAAAGTGAGATCTAATAAAGATAGTAAGATAAGATAAATATATTTTTGGTATTTTATGATATAGATGCAAAAAGTAAAGATGCAAATAAAAGTAGATTGAAAGCAAATATGATAAGAGATAGACCCGGGGGCCATAGGTTTCACTAGAGGCTTCTCTCAAGATAGCATAAGTATTAAGGTGGACTGCTTTAGATAGAAGGGGGAAGGTGATGGAGATGTTGGTGAAGATGGCGGAGGTGTTGGTGAAGATCGCGGTGATGATGATGACCCCCGGCGGCGTTCCGGCGCCACCGGAAGCAAGGGGGAGAGAGCCCCTTCTTCTTCTTCTTCCTTGACCTCCTCCCTAGATGGGAGAAGGGTTTCCCCTCTGGTCCTTGGCTCCCATGGCGTGGGAGGGGCGAGAGCCCCTCTGAGATTGGATCTATCTCTCTGTTTCTGCGTTCTCAGATTCTACCCCTTCACTGTTTCTTAAATATCCAGAGATCCGTAACTCCGATTGGGGTGAATCTTTCGCCCAGATCTTTCTCATAAAATTATCTTTCTCGCGCCAAAAGAAGAGCGTCAACCACCTTACGGGTGGCCCTCAAGAGTCCAGGGCCCGCCCAGGGGGGAGGGCGCGCCCCCTGTCTTGTGGCCACCCCAGACACCGTTTCGCGTTGATTTTACTTCCCACAAATCATAAATATTCCAAAAAAATCTCCGTCCGTTTTTATCCCGTTTGGACTCCGTTTGATATTGGGTTTCTGCGAAACAAAAAACATGCAACAGACAGGAACTGGCACTGGATCAATATGTTAGTCCCAAAAAATAGTATAAAAAGTTGCCAAAAGTATATGAAAGTTGTAGAATATTGGCATGGAACAATAAAAAATTATAGATACGACGGAGACGTATCAGCATCCCCAAGCTTAATTCCTGCTCGTCCTCAAGTACTTAAATGATAAAAAAGTTAATTTTTGATGTGGAATGCTACCTAGCATAATCTTGATCATATGTCTAATCATGGCATGAATATTAAGACACGAGTGATTCAAAGCAATAGTCAATCATTTGACATAAAAACAATAATACTTCGAGCGTACCAATAAAGCAATCATATCTTTTCAAAACAACAAGGCCAAAGCAAGCTTCTCCCCACAAAATCATATAGTTTGGCCAAGCTTCATTTTCGTCACAATTGGTTCATACTTTTTAACGTGCTTCAGCTTTTTAAACCCTCACGCAATAGTTGAGCACAAGCCATGGATATAGCACTATAGGTGGAATAGAATATAATGATGGAGGTTATGTGGAGAAGACAAAAAAGGAGAAAGTCTCACATCGACGTGGCTAATCAACGGGCCATGGAGATGCCCATCAATTGATGTCAATGCGAGGAGTAGGGATTGCCATGCAACAGATGCACTAAGAGCTATAAGTGTATGAAAGCTCAACAAAAGAAACTAAGTGGGTGTGCATCCAACTTGCTTGCTCATGAAGACCTAGGGCATTTGAGGAAGCCCATCGTTGGAATATACAAGCCAAGTTCTATAATGAAAATTCCCACTAGTATATGAAAGTGACAACATAGGAGACAATCTATATGAAGAACATGGTGCTACTTTGAAGCACAAGATATCAGACTCACTACATGAAGAACATGGTGCTACTTTGAAGCACAAGTGTGGAAAAAGAGATAGTAACATTGCCCCTTTTATTTATTTTCTTTTTTTCTTTTTCTTTCTTTTTCTTTTCTTTTCTTTTTTTCTTTTTCTTTTTTTTCTTTGGCCTTTCTTTTTTTTCTATTTGTCCTTTCTTTTTTTTTTTTTTAGGGACAATGCTCTAATAATGATGATCATCACACTTTTATTTACTTACAACTCGATACTGGAACAAAGATATGACTCTATATGAATGCTTCCGGCGGTGTACCGGGATGTGCAATGATCTAGCATAGCAATGGCATCAAAAAAGGACAAGCCATGAAAACATCATGCTAGATATCTTACGATCATGCAAAGCAATATGACAATAAATGCTCTAGTCATGTATATGATGATGATGGAAGTTGCATGACAATATATCTCGGAATGGCTATGGAAATGCCATGATAGGTAGGTATGGTGGCTGTTTTGAGGAAGATATAAGGAGGCTTATGTGTGATAGAGCGTAACGTATCATGGGGTTTGGATGCACCGGCGAAGTTTGCACCAACTCTCATGGTGAGAAAGGGCAATGCACGGTACCGAAGAGGCTAGCAATGATGGAAAGGTAAAAGTGTGTATAATCCATGGACTCACATTAGTCATAAAGAACTCATATACTTATTGCAAAAGTTTATTAGCCCTCGAAGCAAAGTACTACTACGCATGCCCCTAGGGGGATAGATTGGTAGGAAAAGACCATCGCTCGTCCCCGACCGCCACTCATAAGGAAGACAATCAAAGAAACACCCCATGCTTCAAATTTCTCACACAACGGTTACCATACGTGCATGCTGCGGGACTTGCAAACCTCAACACAAGTGTCTCTAAAATCCACAACCACCCACTAGCATGACTCTAATATCACCACCTTTATATCGCAAAACTATTGCAAGGAATCAAACATATCATATTCAGCGATCTACAAGTTTTATGTAGGATTATATGACTAACCATGTGAATGGCCAATTCCTGTCATCTCTCTAAAAAGATATAAGTGAAGAAAGAGAGGTTAATTCTTTCTACAAAAGATATGCCCACGCTCTAACAAATATAAGTGAAGCAAAAGAGCATTCTACAAATGGCGGTTGTCTAATGAAGAGAAACAGGTAATCCAAACTTCAAATGATATAAGTGAAGCACATGAAGCATTCTATAAAGCCATACTCAAAATATTTAAGTGAGGTGCAATGAGCATTCTATAAATCAACCAAGGACTATCTCATACCAGCATGGTGCTTAAAATAAAAATGAAAACTAAATGCAAAAGACGCTTCAAGACTTGCACATAATGCATAAACGAAGCGAATACGAAAACATACCGATACTTGTTGAAGAAAGAGGGGATGCCTTCCGGGGCATCCCCAAGCTTAGACGCTTTAGTTTCCTTGAATATTTAATTGGGGTGCCTCGGGCATCCCCAAGCTTGAGCTCTTGCCTCTCTTCCTTTTCCTCATATCGATACCTCCTCGTTTAGACACTTCATCCACACAAAACTTCAACAGAAAACTTGGTAAGATCCGTTAGTATAATATAGCAAATCACCACTCTAAGTACTGTTGAAAACCAATTCATATTTTGTTTTTGCATTGTGTATACTCTAATATAACTTTTACATGGCTTAATCCACTAATATAAATTGATAGGTTCATCAAAACAAGCAAACTATGCATCAAAAACAGAATCTGTCAAAAACAGAACAGTCTGTAGCAATCTGAACATACACCATACTTATGGTACCCCAAAAATTCTACAGAAATTAGGAAAAATAAACAAGTTGTATAGCAAGACAGTTCAAAAGGAACCAGAACCATTTGGCATTCCATTTAAAAATGTAAAATCGCGCAGTACAGCCAAAGTTTCTGTCCAGCAACGTACAAACCAACAAGCATTGTAAACATCCTAAAGGCAAACCTTGGCACATTATTTTTATAATACAATGGAATTGTACAAGGGGATAATTATTTTTGATGAAAAGTTTCTATAATCAAGATTCACAAACTTTCCGTGAGTATGAACAAAGTTCAAGGCTAGCTCCCACTTCAACAATGCTTGTCTTTGTCACTTTCACTTTCCTTTTTGAAAAGTTTTTGGTTCCCCTCTTTATTTTTTTGTTTTTAAACTATATAGAAGCACTCAACAGAAATAAATGACTCAACCCTGGCAACACTTTCTTTAAAGCCATTAAGCTAGGCATTTAGTGCTCAAGTAATAAATCCACCCGGATCCCAAGGTATATCAAAGCCAATTTTAATTAACAATGATTCGTAATTTAGTAGTGAGCACAAAGTAACATATATCATGCAACAACGAAGTTTAACTCTCTTCCTATGCATCGGCATGTCATAAAAGAACAATTCGTGCACACATAGTAAAGGCCAATGCATAGTATAAGCAGTTTCTTGAAATTTCATCGTATTGGAAACATAGAGAGGTGGAGATATGGTTCCTCTCTCATAATAATTGCAAGTAGGAGCAGCACGCACATGCATATTATATCTATCTAAATCATCATGTGCAACGGTAAAAGGCAACCCATCAATATAATCCTTAATAATAAGCAGAAACTTCTCCGATAAAGTGTAGTAGGGAGAATTCAAAAAGATAATAGGACTATCATGCGTGGGTGCAATAGCAACAATTTCATGTTTAACATATGGAACTATAGCAAGTTCATCTCCATAAGCATAATTCATATTGGCATCTTGGCCACAAGCATAGCAAGCATCATCAAAAAGGGATATTTCAAACAAATTCAAGGGATCATAGCAATCATCCTTCGGTAAGCACGAAGGGGAATTAAATAATGCATGAGTGGGAGGGTTACTCTCATTAGAAGGTGGGCACGGGTAGCTAATCCGCTTTTCCTCCTTTTGTTCTGCACTCTCCTCATCATCTTTTTCATCCAATGAGCTCACTGTTTCATCAATTTCTTCTTCCATAGCTTCCTACAAAATATTAGTCTCTTCTTGGACAGCGGAGACTTTCTCAATAAATGCATTAATATAGTAATTGTATTCATAATTTTCATAGCAATATCTAAGTATAGCAAGATTTTCAGGCCTATAAACATCATCATCTAAACCTTCATAATTTTCAAACAAAGATTCAATTTCATAAGCAGCCTTAAAAGCAACAAATTCTTCTATTTGTTGCACATCATAGTAATCATATATACCATTAGCATAAGAAGCTAAGGTTTCATTATCATAAAATCTTCATGAAAAGGGAATGTGTGGAGCCTCCATCCTAGAGCAACAACCAATATCATATCTTAAGCATAGATTCCAGGCATACCAACGCAACATAATAAATTGATCCCATGATAATTTCTCTTTTTGTGTCGAGCGATAATCCCTAAAGTATTCACGTTGATCCAACGTGTCTCCCATTATAAAGTTGAATGGGGTTTTCTCAGGATTATCAAAGTAGTACATAATATCTTTCGCATAATGAGAATCGAGGGTTTTAGGAGTTACCCCATCTCCATGAGTAGCAAGTACACCTAATTGTTTTGGTATTTTGCGCTCCATATCCATAACTAAAGATAGAGAACAACTTAGAACAGCAAATAAAAATTACTTAGTGATAAAGCAAACAAGCACACACGAGAATATCCACCCCACGCTTAACGTTCGCTTTACCTAAAACAAGTATGAAACTAGAAGTACTTTGTAGGTGTGTGCTATGTCTTGAGCTTGCGTTGGTTTTCCTCGAAGAGGAGAGGGTGATGCAGCAAAGTGTAGCATAAGTATTTCCCTCAGTTTTGAGAACCAAGGTATCAATCCAGTAGGAGGCTCCTCAAAAGTCCCACACACCTACACAAACAAACTGAGAACTCGGAACCAATGCAATAAAGGGGTTGTCAATCCCTTCACGGCCACTTGTGAAAGTGAGATGTAATAAAGATAGTAAGATAAGATAAATATATTTTTGGTATTTTATGATATAGATGCAAAAAGTAAAGATGCAAATAAAAGTAGATTGAAAGCAAATATGATAAGAGATAGACCCGGGGCCCATAGGTTTTACTAGAGGATTCTCTCAAGATAGCATAAGTATTACGGTGGGTGAACAAATTACTATCGAGCAATTGATAGAAAAGTGCATAGTTATGAGATTATCTAGGCATGATCATGTATATAGGCATCACGTCCATAACAAGTAGACCGACTCCTGCCTGCATCTACTACTATTACTCCACACATCGACCTCTATCCAGCATGCATCTAGAGTATTAAGTTCATAAGAACAGAGTAACGCATTAAGCAAGATGACATGATGTAGAGGGATAAACACATGCAATATGATATAAACCCCATCCTGTTATCCTCGATGGCAACAATACAATACGTGCCTTGCAACCCTTTCTGTCACTGGGTAAGGACACCGCAAGATTGAACCCAAAGCTAATCACTTCTCCCATGGCAAGAAAGACCAATCTAGTAGGCCAAACCAAACTGATAATTCAAAGAGACTTGCAAACATAACTCAATCATACATAAAAGAATTCAGAGAAGATTCAAATATTATTCATAGATAAACTTGATCATAAACCCACAATTCATCGGATCTCGACAAACACACCACAAAAAGAGTTTACACCGAATAGATCTCCACAAGAGAGGGGGAGAACATTGTATTGAGATCCAAAAAGAGAGAAGAAGCCATCTAGCTAATAACTACAGACCCGTAATGGACCCGTAGGTCTGTGGTAAACTACTCACAACTCATTGGAGGGGCAAGGATGTTGATGTAGAGGCCCTCCGTGGTTGATTCCCCCTCCGGCAGAGTGCCGGCGAAGGCTCCAAGATGGGATCTTGCGGATACAGAAGGTTACGGCGGTGGAAATTGTGTTTCGTGGTGCCCCTGGATGTTTTCGGGGTATGTAGGTATATATAGGAGGAAGAAGTACACCGGTGACCGCCCGAGGGGCCCACGAGACAGGGGGGCGCGCCCTACAGGGGGGCGCAGCCCCCTATCTCGTGGGGCCCTCGGAAGCTTATTGACTTTCACTCCAAGCTCTCCGGATAATGTTCGTTCCAAAAATCACGCTCCCGAAGGTTTCATTCCGTTTGGACTCCGTTTGATATTCCTTTTCTTCGAAATATTGAAATAGGCAAAAAAAGAGCAATATGGGCTGGGCCTCCGGTTAGTAGGTTAGTCCCAAAAATGATATAGATGTGTAAAATAAAGCCCATAATCATCCAAAAGGGGTAATATAATAGCATGGAACAATCAAAAATTATAGATACGTTGGAGACGTATCAAGCATCCCCAAGCTTAATTCCTGCTCGTCCTCGAGTAGGTAAATGATAAAAAGAGAATTTTTGATGTGGAATGCTACCTAGCATAATTCGTAATGTAATTTTCTTTATTGTGGCATGAATATTTAGATCCAAATGAATACAAAATAAAAGTTCATATTGACATAAGAAATAGTAATACTTCAAGCATACTAATCAAAGTAATCATGTCTTCTCAAAATAACATGGCTAAAGAAAGTTATGCCGACAAAATCATATAGTCTGGCTATGCTCTATCTTCATCACACAAAGTATGTAATCATGCACAACCCCGATGAAAAGCCAAGCAATTGTTTCATACTGTAATAATCTTAAAAAATTTCAACTTTCACGCAATACATGAGCGTGAGCCATGGACATAGCACTATATGTGGAATAGAAGGGTGGTTGTGGAGAAGACAAAAAGGAGAAGATAGTCTCACATCAACTAGGCGTATCAACGGGCTATGGAGATGCCCATTAATAGATATCAATGTGAGTGAGTAGGGATTGCCATGCAACGGATGCACTAGAGCTATAAATATATGAAAGCTCAGCAAAAGAAACTAAGTGGGGTGCATCCAACTTGCTTGCTCACGAAGACCTAGGGCACTTTTGAGGAAGCCCATCATTGGAATATACAAGCCAAGTTCTATAATGAAAAAAATTCCCACTAGTATATGAAAGTGACAACATATGAGACTCTCTATCATGAAGATCATGGTGCTATTTTGAAGCACAAGTGTGGAAAAAGAGATAGTAGCATTGTCCCTTCTCTCTTTTTCTCTCATTTTTTATTTGGCCTTCTTTTTTCTTTTCTTTTTGGCCTTTCTCTCTTTTTTTTCTTTTTTCTTTTTGTAAAGTCCGAAGTCTCATCCCGACTTGTGGGGGAATCATAGTCTTCATCATCCTTTCCTCACTAGGACAGTGCTCTAATAATGAAGATCATCACACTTTTATGGATTTACAACTCAAAGGTAGAAGAAGATATGACTCTATATAAATGCCTCCGGCGGTGTACCGGGATATGCAATGAATCAAGAGCGACATGTATGAAAATTGTGAAAGTGGCCTTGCCACAAATACAATGTCAACTACATGATCATGCAAGAAGCAATATGACAAAAGTAATGCATGTCATATGAACGGAACGGTGGAAAGTTGCATGGCAATATAGCTCGGAATGGCTATGGAAATGCCATAATAGGTAGGTATGGTGGCTTTTTTGAGGAAGGTAGATGGTGGGTGTATGGTATCGGCGAAAGTTGCATGGTACAACAGAGGCTAGCAATGGTGGAAGGGTGAAAGAGTGCGTATAATCCATGGACTCAACATTAATCAAAAGAACTCATATACTTGTTGCAAAAATTTAGAAGTCATCAAAAACCAAAGCACTATGCGCATACTCCTAGGGGGATAGATTGGTAGGAAAAGACCATCGCTCGTCCCCGACCGCCACTCATAAGGAAGACAATCAATAAATAAAATTGTGCTCCAACTTCATCACAAAGCGGTTCACCATACGTGCATGCTACGGGAATCACAAACTTCAACACAAGCATTCTTTAAATTCATAATCACCCAACTAGCATGACTTTAATATCACTACCTCCATATCTCAAAACAATTATCAAGCATCAAATTGATCATAGCATCCAATTCCTTTCTATGATAGTTTTTATTATACCCAACTTGGATGCCCATCATTCTAGGACCAACTTTATGATCATAGAAAATACCATGCTGTTCTAAAAGACTCTCAAAATAATATAAGTGAAGCATGAGAGACTAGCAATTTCTTCAAAATTAAGACACCACCGTGCTCTAAAAGATATAAGTGAAGCACTAGAGCAAAAACTATCATACTCAAAAGATATAAGTGAA
This sequence comes from Triticum timopheevii, assembly GCA_963921465.1. Lineage (NCBI taxonomy): Eukaryota > Viridiplantae > Streptophyta > Magnoliopsida > Poales > Poaceae > Triticum > Triticum timopheevii. The sequence continues at coordinate 548,011,282 of OY997272.1, read as the reverse complement.
GCACATAGAGTATTCTAGCAAATTCTAATCAAATAGGCTTCTCCCAAAAGGTGTTTACAGCAAGGATGATTATGGTAAACTAAAAATAAAAGACTAATATAATACACGACGCTCCAAGCAAATCATATATCATGTGGCGAATAAAAATATAGCTCCAAGTAAAGTTACCAATGAACGAAGACGAAAGAGGGGATGCCTTCCCGGGGCATCCCCAAGCTTAGGCTTTTGGCTATCCTTGAATATCTTGGGGTTCCATGGGCATCCCCAAGCTTAGGCTCTTGCCACTCCTTATTCCATAGTCCATAAAAGCTTTACCCAAAACTTGAAAACTTCACAACACAAAACTCAACAGGAAATCTGATAAGCTCCGTTAGTGAAAGAAAACAAAACCACCACATAAGGTACTGCAATGAACTCATTCTTTATTTATATTGGTGTTAAACCTACTGTATTACAACTTCTTTATGGTTCATAGACTGAATTACTAGCCATAGATGCATTGAAATAAGCAAACAACACACGAAAAACAGAATCTGTCAAAAACAGAACAGTCTGTAGCAATCTGTAACTAACGCAAACTTCTGGAGCTCTAAAAATTCTACCAAAATAGGAAGTCCTGGACAATTTGTTTATTGAACAGAAGCAGAAAGAATCAACACAAAATCATGTTCATGTGATTTAACAAAATTATATTCGTGCGCGCAAAGTTTCTGTTTTTCAGCAGAATCAAATCAACTATCATCGTAGGTTATCCTATAGGTTCTACTTGGCACAAACACTAATTAAAAGATAAAACACATCTAAACAGAAGGTGGATGCAAGATTTATTACTAAATAGGAGCAAAAACAAAATACATAAAGAAAAATTGGGTTGCCTCCCAACTAGCGCTATTGTTTAACGCCCCTAGCTTGGCATAAAAGCAAGGATAGATCTAACGAGTGCCATCTTTGGCACTAAATTCATAAGTAGCACGCATGATAGATTCATAAGGTAATTTGACTTTCTTTCTTGGAAATTGCTCATGACTTTATTTAAAGGAAATTGGAATCTAATGTTCCCTTCCTTCATATCAATAATCGCACCAATCGTTCTAAGGAAAGGTCTACCAAGAATAATAGGGCAAGAAAGATTGCAATCTATATCAAGAACGATAAAATCTACGGGCACCAAATTTCTATTTGCAACAATAAGAACATCATTGATCCTTCCCATAGGCTTTTTAATGGTGGAATCCGCAAGGTGCAAATTTAAAGAGCAATCATCAAGATCATGGAAACCTAGAATATCACATAAAGTTTTTGGAATCATGGAAACACTAGCACCCAAATCAAACAAAGCAAAACACTCATAATCTTTAATTCTAATCTTTATAGTAGGTTCCCACTCATCATTAAGTTTTCTAGGTATAGAAACTTCCAAATTAAGTTTTTCATCATAAGATTGCATCAAGGCATCAACAATATGTTTGGTAAAAGCTTTATTTTGACTATAAGCATGAGGAGAATTAACAACGGATTGCAACAAGGAAATACAACCTTTTAAAGAGCAATTATCATAATCAAATTCCTTGAAATCCGAGATAGTAGGTTCAATATTATTAGAAGTTGAGCATTCTCCAATCTCACTTTTACCAAATTTAACATCAAGATCTAAAGACTCCGAATTTTTTGGACGCCTTCTAGGCAAAGTTGATTCATCATCACTCCCATAATCATCAAAATTCATATTGCAAAACATAGATCTAATCGGAGACGCATCAATAACTTTAAGCTCCTCATCATTATTTTCATGTAATTTTTCTGGTTTAGCGGCCATCTTATTAACTAAGGTGGCTTGCTTGTCAGAAATTTTGGCTATAGCATTTTCAAGCCGAGTAATTTGAGCGTTAACACCATAGAATTCTTTATTCATATCATCAAGCTCTTTGTTCATAAACCCCCCCAAAAAAGTTTTGTTCCTTAAGCTCTTTTCTAAATAAATTATTATGCTCAAATTGCAGATTCATAAAGCTTATTTGATTCAATCTCATCCATCCTTCTGAGAAGGTGGTCAGGACCCTTAGGTGCAGCCATAAGGTCAAACAAGCACACAAGCACACAAGAGAAAGCAAGAGAAAAGAGAGGAGGAGATTGGGAAAGAGAGGGCGAATAAAACGGCAAGGGTGAAGTGGGGGAGAGGAAAACGAGAGGCAAATGGCAAATAATGTAAATGCGAGGGAGATGGGTTTGTGATGGGTACTTGGTATGTCTTGACTTGAGCGAAGACCTCCCCGGCAACGGCGCCAGAAATCCTTCTTGCTACGTCTTGAGCTTGCGTTGGTTTTCCTCGAAGAGGAGAGGGTGATGCAGCAAAGTGTAGCGTAAGTATTTCCCTCAGTTTTGAGAACCAAGGTATCAATCCAGTAGGAGGCTCCTCAAAAGTCCCACGCACCTACACAAACAAACTGAGAACTCGCAACCAACGCAATAAAGGGGTTGTCAATCCCTTCACGGCCACTTGTGAAAGTGAGATCTAATAAAGATAGTAAGATAAGATAAATATATTTTTGGTATTTTATGATATAGATGCAAAAAGTAAAGATGCAAATAAAAGTAGATTGAAAGCAAATATGATAAGAGATAGACCCGGGGGCCATAGGTTTCACTAGAGGCTTCTCTCAAGATAGCATAAGTATTAAGGTGGACTGCTTTAGATAGAAGGGGGAAGGTGATGGAGATGTTGGTGAAGATGGCGGAGGTGTTGGTGAAGATCGCGGTGATGATGATGACCCCCGGCGGCGTTCCGGCGCCACCGGAAGCAAGGGGGAGAGAGCCCCTTCTTCTTCTTCTTCCTTGACCTCCTCCCTAGATGGGAGAAGGGTTTCCCCTCTGGTCCTTGGCTCCCATGGCGTGGGAGGGGCGAGAGCCCCTCTGAGATTGGATCTATCTCTCTGTTTCTGCGTTCTCAGATTCTACCCCTTCACTGTTTCTTAAATATCCAGAGATCCGTAACTCCGATTGGGGTGAATCTTTCGCCCAGATCTTTCTCATAAAATTATCTTTCTCGCGCCAAAAGAAGAGCGTCAACCACCTTACGGGTGGCCCTCAAGAGTCCAGGGCCCGCCCAGGGGGGAGGGCGCGCCCCCTGTCTTGTGGCCACCCCAGACACCGTTTCGCGTTGATTTTACTTCCCACAAATCATAAATATTCCAAAAAAATCTCCGTCCGTTTTTATCCCGTTTGGACTCCGTTTGATATTGGGTTTCTGCGAAACAAAAAACATGCAACAGACAGGAACTGGCACTGGATCAATATGTTAGTCCCAAAAAATAGTATAAAAAGTTGCCAAAAGTATATGAAAGTTGTAGAATATTGGCATGGAACAATAAAAAATTATAGATATGACGGAGACGTATCAGCATCCCCAAGCTTAATTCCTGCTCGTCCTCAAGTACTTAAATGATAAAAAAGTTAATTTTTGATGTGGAATGCTACCTAGCATAATCTTGATCATATGTCTAATCATGGCATGAATATTAAGACACGAGTGATTCAAAGCAATAGTCAATCATTTGACATAAAAACAATAATACTTCGAGCGTACCAATAAAGCAATCATATCTTTTCAAAACAACAAGGCCAAAGCAAGCTTCTCCCCACAAAATCATATAGTTTGGCCAAGCTTCATTTTCGTCACAATTGGTTCATACTTTTTAACGTGCTTCAGCTTTTTAAACCCTCACGCAATAGTTGAGCACAAGCCATGGATATAGCACTATAGGTGGAATAGAATATAATGATGGAGGTTATGTGGAGAAGACAAAAAAGGAGAAAGTCTCACATCGACGTGGCTAATCAACGGGCCATGGAGATGCCCATCAATTGATGTCAATGCGAGGAGTAGGGATTGCCATGCAACAGATGCACTAAGAGCTATAAGTGTATGAAAGCTCAACAAAAGAAACTAAGTGGGTGTGCATCCAACTTGCTTGCTCATGAAGACCTAGGGCATTTGAGGAAGCCCATCGTTGGAATATACAAGCCAAGTTCTATAATGAAAATTCCCACTAGTATATGAAAGTGACAACATAGGAGACAATCTATATGAAGAACATGGTGCTACTTTGAAGCACAAGATATCAGACTCACTACATGAAGAACATGGTGCTACTTTGAAGCACAAGTGTGGAAAAAGAGATAGTAACATTGCCCCTTTTATTTATTTTCTTTTTTTCTTTTTCTTTCTTTTTCTTTTCTTTTCTTTTTTTCTTTTTCTTTTTTTTCTTTGGCCTTTCTTTTTTTTCTATTTGTCCTTTCTTTTTTTTTCTTTTTAGGGACAATGCTCTAATAATGATGATCATCACACTTTTATTTACTTACAACTCGATACTGGAACAAAGATATGACTCTATATGAATGCTTCCGGCGGTGTACCGGGATGTGCAATGATCTAGCATAGCAATGGCATCAAAAAAGGACAAGCCATGAAAACATCATGCTAGATATCTTACGATCATGCAAAGCAATATGACAATAAATGCTCTAGTCATGTATATGATGATGATGGAAGTTGCATGACAATATATCTCGGAATGGCTATGGAAATGCCATGATAGGTAGGTATGGTGGCTGTTTTGAGGAAGATATAAGGAGGCTTATGTGTGATAGAGCGTAACGTATCATGGGGTTTGGATGCACCGGCGAAGTTTGCACCAACTCTCATGGTGAGAAAGGGCAATGCACGGTACCGAAGAGGCTAGCAATGATGGAAAGGTAAAAGTGTGTATAATCCATGGACTCACATTAGTCATAAAGAACTCATATACTTATTGCAAAAGTTTATTAGCCCTCGAAGCAAAGTACTACTACGCATGCCCCTAGGGGGATAGATTGGTAGGAAAAGACCATCGCTCGTCCCCGACCGCCACTCATAAGGAAGACAATCAAAGAAACACCCCATGCTTCAAATTTCTCACACAACGGTTACCATACGTGCATGCTGCGGGACTTGCAAACCTCAACACAAGTGTCTCTAAAATCCACAACCACCCACTAGCATGACTCTAATATCACCACCTTTATATCGCAAAACTATTGCAAGGAATCAAACATATCATATTCAGCGATCTACAAGTTTTATGTAGGATTATATGACTAACCATGTGAATGGCCAATTCCTGTCATCTCTCTAAAAAGATATAAGTGAAGAAAGAGAGGTTAATTCTTTCTACAAAAGATATGCCCACGCTCTAACAAATATAAGTGAAGCAAAAGAGCATTCTACAAATGGCGGTTGTCTAATGAAGAGAAACAGGTAATCCAAACTTCAAATGATATAAGTGAAGCACATGAAGCATTCTATAAAGCCATACTCAAAATATTTAAGTGAGGTGCAATGAGCATTCTATAAATCAACCAAGGACTATCTCATACCAGCATGGTGCTTAAAATAAAAATGAAAACTAAATGCAAAAGACGCTTCAAGACTTGCACATAATGCATAAACGAAGCGAATACGAAAACATACCGATACTTGTTGAAGAAAGAGGGGATGCCTTCCGGGGCATCCCCAAGCTTAGACGCTTTAGTTTCCTTGAATATTTAATTGGGGTGCCTCGGGCATCCCCAAGCTTGAGCTCTTGCCTCTCTTCCTTTTCCTCATATCGATACCTCCTCGTTTAGACACTTCATCCACACAAAACTTCAACAGAAAACTTGGTAAGATCCGTTAGTATAATATAGCAAATCACCACTCTAAGTACTGTTGAAAACCAATTCATATTTTGTTTTTGCATTGTGTCTACTCTAATATAACTTTTACATGGCTTAATCCACTAATATAAATTGATAGATTCATCAAAACAAGCAAACTATGCATCAAAAACAGAATCTGTCAAAAACAGAACAGTCTGTAGCAATCTGAACATACACCATACTTATGGTACCCCAAAAATTCTACAGAAATTAGGAAAAATAAACAAGTTGTATAGCAAGACAGTTCAAAAGGAACCAGAACCATTTGGCATTCCATTTAAAAATGTAAAATCGCGCAGTACAGCCAAAGTTTCTGTCCAGCAACGTACAAACCAACAAGCATTGTAAACATCCTAAAGGCAAACCTTGGCACATTATTTTTATAATACAATGGAATTGTACAAGGGGATAATTATTTTTGATGAAAAGTTTCTATAATCAAGATTCACAAACTTTCCGTGAGCATGAACAAAGTTCAAGGCTAGCTCCCACTTCAACAATGCTTGTCTTTGTCACTTTCACTTTCCTTTTTGAAAAGTTTTTGGTTCCCCTCTTTATTTTTTTGTTTTTAAACTATATAGAAGCACTCAACAGAAATAAATGACTCAACCCTGGCAACACTTTCTTTAAAGCCGTTAAGCTAGGCATTTAGTGCTCAAGTAATAAATCCACCCGGATCCCAAGGTATATCAAAGCCAATTTTAATTAACAATGATTCGTAATTTAGTAGTGAGCACAAAGTAACATATATCATGCAACAACGAAGTTTAACTCTCTTCCTATGCATCGGCATGTCATAAAAGAACAATTCGTGCACACATAGTAAAGGCCAATGCATAGTATAAGCAGTTTCTTGAAATTTCATCGTATTGGAAACATAGAGAGGTGGAGATATGGTTCCTCTCTCATAATAATTGCAAGTAGGAGCAGCACGCACATGCATATTATATCTATCTAAATCATCATGTGCAACGGTAAAAGGCAACCCATCAATATAATCCTTAATAATAAGCAGAAACTTCTCCGATAAAGTGTAGTAGGGAGAATTCAAAAAGATAATAGGACTATCATGCGTGGGTGCAATAGCAACAATTTCATGTTTAACATATGGAACTATAGCAAGTTCATCTCCATAAGCATAATTCATATTGGCATCTTGGCCACAAGCATAGCAAGCATCATCAAAAAGGGATATTTCAAACAAATTCAAGGGATCATAGCAATCATCCTTCGGTAAGCACGAAGGGGAATTAAATAATGCATGAGTGGGAGGGTTACTCTCATTAGAAGGTGGGCACGGGTAGCTAATCCGCTTTTCCTCCTTTTGTTCTGCACTCTCCTCATCATCTTTTTCATCCAATGAGCTCACTGTTTCATCAATTTCTTCTTCCATAGCTTCCTGCAAAATATTAGTCTCTTCTTGGACAGCGGAGACTTTCTCAATAAATGCATTAATATAGTAATTGTATTCATAATTTTCATAGCAATATCTAAGTATAGCAAGATTTTCAGGCCTATAAACATCATCATCTAAACCTTCATAATTTTCAAACAAAGATTCAATTTCATAAGCAGCCTTAAAAGCAACAAATTCTTCTATTTGTTGCACATCATAGTAATCATATATACCATTAGCATAAGAAGCTAAGGTTTCATTATCATAAAATCTTCATGAAAAGGGAATGTGTGGAGCCTCCATCCTAGAGCAACAACCAATATCATATCTTAAGCATAGATTCCAGGCATACCAACGCAACATAATAAATTGATCCCATGATAATTTCTCTTTTTGTGTCGAGCGATAATCCCTAAAGTATTCACGTTGATCCAACGTGTCTCCCATTATAAAGTTGAATGGGGTTTTCTCAGGATTATCAAAGTAGTACATAATATCTTTCGCATAATGAGAATCGAGGGTTTTAGGAGTTACCCCATCTCCATGAGTAGCAAGTACACCTAATTGTTTTGGTATTTTGCGCTCCATATCCATAACTAAAGATAGAGAACAACTTAGAACAGCAAATAAAAATTACTTAGTGATAAAGCAAACAAGCACACACGAGAATATCCACCCCACGCTTAACGTTCGCTTTACCTAAAACAAGTATGAAACTAGAAGTACTTTGTAGGTGTGTGCTATGTCTTGAGCTTGCGTTGGTTTTCCTCGAAGAGGAGAGGGTGATGCAGCAAAGTGTAGCATAAGTATTTCCCTCAGTTTTGAGAACCAAGGTATCAATCCAGTAGGAGGCTCCTCAAAAGTCCCACACACCTACACAAACAAACTGAGAACTCGGAACCAATGCAATAAAGGGGTTGTCAATCCCTTCACGGCCACTTGTGAAAGTGAGATGTAATAAAGATAGTAAGATAAGATAAATATATTTTTGGTATTTTATGATATAGATGCAAAAAGTAAAGATGCAAATAAAAGTAGATTGAAAGCAAATATGATAAGAGATAGACCCGGGGCCCATAGGTTTTACTAGAGGATTCTCTCAAGATAGCATAAGTATTACGGTGGGTGAACAAATTACTATCGAGCAATTGATAGAAAAGTGCATAGTTATGAGATTATCTAGGCATGATCATGTATATAGGCATCACGTCCATAACAAGTAGACCGACTCCTGCCTGCATCTACTACTATTACTCCACACATCGACCTCTATCCAGCATGCATCTAGAGTATTAAGTTCATAAGAACAGAGTAACGCATTAAGCAAGATGACATGATGTAGAGGGATAAACACATGCAATATGATATAAACCCCATCCTGTTATCCTCGATGGCAACAATACAATACGTGCCTTGCAACCCTTTCTGTCACTGGGTAAGGACACCGCAAGATTGAACCCAAAGCTAATCACTTCTCCCATGGCAAGAAAGACCAATCTAGTAGGCCAAACCAAACTGATAATTCAAAGAGACTTGCAAACATAACTCAATCATACATAAAAGAATTCAGAGAAGATTCAAATATTATTCATAGATAAACTTGATCATAAACCCACAATTCATCGGATCTCGACAAACACACCACAAAAAGAGTTTACACCGAATAGATCTCCACAAGAGAGGGGGAGAACATTGTATTGAGATCCAAAAAGAGAGAAGAAGCCATCTAGCTAATAACTACAGACCCGTAATGGACCCGTAGGTCTGTGGTAAACTACTCACAACTCATTGGAGGGGCAAGGATGTTGATGTAGAGGCCCTCCGTGGTTGATTCCCCCTCCGGCAGAGTGCCGGCGAAGGCTCCAAGATGGGATCTTGCGGATACAGAAGGTTACGGCGGTGGAAATTGTGTTTCGTGGTGCCCCTGGATGTTTTCGGGGTACGTAGGTATATATAGGAGGAAGAAGTACACCGGTGGCCGCCCGAGGGGCCCACGAGACAGGGGGGCGCGCCCTACAGGGGGGCGCAGCCCCCTATCTCGTGGGGCCCTCGGAAGCTTATTGACTTTCACTCCAAGCTCTCCGGATAATGTTCGTTCCAAAAATCACGCTCCCGAAGGTTTCATTCCGTTTGGACTCCGTTTGATATTCCTTTTCTTCGAAATATTGAAATAGGCAAAAAAAGAGCAATATGGGCTGGGCCTCCGGTTAGTAGGTTAGTCCCAAAAATGATATAGATGTGTAAAATAAAGCCCATAATCATCCAAAAGGGGTAATATAATAGCATGGAACAATCAAAAATTATAGATACGTTGGAGACGTATCAAGCATCCCCAAGCTTAATTCCTGCTCGTCCTCGAGTAGGTAAATGATAAAAAGAGAATTTTTGATGTGGAATGCTACCTAGCATAATTCGTAATGTAATTTTCTTTATTGTGGCATGAATATTTAGATCCAAATGAATACAAAATAAAAGTTCATATTGACATAAGAAATAGTAATACTTCAAGCATACTAATCAAAGTAATCATGTCTTCTCAAAATAACATGGCTAAAGAAAGTTATGCCGACAAAATCATATAGTCTGGCTATGCTCTATCTTCATCACACAAAGTATGTAATCATGCACAACCCCGATGAAAAGCCAAGCAATTGTTTCATACTGTAATAATCTTAAAAAATTTCAACTTTCACGCAATACATGAGCGTGAGCCATGGACATAGCACTATATGTGGAATAGAAGGGTGGTTGTGGAGAAGACAAAAAGGAGAAGATAGTCTCACATCAACTAGGCGTATCAACGGGCTATGGAGATGCCCATTAATAGATATCAATGTGAGTGAGTAGGGATTGCCATGCAACGGATGCACTAGAGCTATAAATATATGAAAGCTCAGCAAAAGAAACTAAGTGGGGTGCATCCAACTTGCTTGCTCACGAAGACCTAGGGCACTTTTGAGGAAGCCCATCATTGGAATATACAAGCCAAGTTCTATAATGAAAAAAATTCCCACTAGTATATGAAAGTGACAACATATGAGACTCTCTATCATGAAGATCATGGTGCTATTTTGAAGCACAAGTGTGGAAAAAGAGATAGTAGCATTGTCCCTTCTCTCTTTTTCTCTCATTTTTTATTTGGCCTTCTTTTTTCTTTTCTTTTTGGCCTTTCTCTCTTTTTTTTCTTTTTTCTTTTTGTAAAGTCCGAAGTCTCATCCCGACTTGTGGGGGAATCATAGTCTTCATCATCCTTTCCTCACTAGGACAGTGCTCTAATAATGAAGATCATCACACTTTTATGGATTTACAACTCAAAGGTAGAAGAAGATATGACTCTATATAAATGCCTCCGGCGGTGTACCGGGATATGCAATGAATCAAGAGCGACATGTATGAAAATTGTGAAAGTGGCCTTGCCACAAATACAATGTCAACTACATGATCATGCAAGAAGCAATATGACAAAAGTAATGCATGTCATATGAACGGAACGGTGGAAAGTTGCATGGCAATATAGCTCGGAATGGCTATGGAAATGCCATAATAGGTAGGTATGGTGGCTTTTTTGAGGAAGGTAGATGGTGGGTGTATGGTATCGGCGAAAGTTGCATGGTACAACAGAGGCTAGCAATGGTGGAAGGGTGAAAGAGTGCGTATAATCCATGGACTCAACATTAATCAAAAGAACTCATATACTTGTTGCAAAAATTTAGAAGTCATCAAAAACCAAAGCACTATGCGCATACTCCTAGGGGGATAGATTGGTAGGAAAAGACCATCGCTCGTCCCCGACCGCCACTCATAAGGAAGACAATCAATAAATAAAATTGTGCTCCAACTTCATCACAAAGCGGTTCACCATACGTGCATGCTACGGGAATCACAAACTTCAACACAAGCATTCTTTAAATTCATAATCACCCAACTAGCATGACTTTAATATCACTACCTCCATATCTCAAAACAATTATCAAGCATCAAATTGATCATAGCATCCAATTCCTTTCTATGATAGTTTTTATTATACCCAACTTGGATGCCCATCATTCTAGGACCAACTTTATGATCATAGAAAATACCATGCTGTTCTAAAAGACTCTCAAAATAATATAAGTGAAGCATGAGAGACTAGCAATTTCTTCAAAATTAAGACACCACCGTGCTCTAAAAGATATAAGTGAAGCACTAGAGCAAAAACTATCATACTCAAAAGATATAAGTGAAGCACATAGAGTATTCTAGCAAATTCTAATCAAATAGGCTTCTCCCAAAAGGTGTTTACAGCAAGGATGATTATGGTAAACTAAAAATAAAAGACTAATATAATACACGACGCTCCAAGCAAATCATATATCATGTGGCGAATAAAAATATAGCTCCAAGTAAAGTTACCAATGAACGAAGACGAAAGAGGGGATGCCTTCCCGGGGCATCCCCAAGCTTAGGCTTTTGGCTATCCTTGAATATCTTGGGGTTCCATGGGCATCCCCAAGCTTAGGCTCTTGCCACTCCTTATTCCATAGTCCATAAAAGCTTTACCCAAAACTTGAAAACTTCACAACACAAAACTCAACAGGAAATCTGATAAGCTCCGTTAGTGAAAGAAAACAAAACCACCACATAAGGTACTGCAATGAACTCATTCTTTATTTATATTGGTGTTAAACCTACTGTATTACAACTTCTTTATGGTTCATAGACTGAATTACTAGCCATAGATGCATTGAAATAAGCAAACAACACACGAAAAACAGAATCTGTCAAAAACAGAACAGTCTGTAGCAATCTGTAACTAACGCAAACTTCTGGAGCTCTAAAAATTCTACCAAAATAGGAAGTCCTGGACAATTTGTTTATTGAACAGAAGCAGAAAGAATCAACACAAAATCATGTTCATGTGATTTAACAAAATTATATTCGTGCGCGCAAAGTTTCTGTTTTTCAGCAGAATCAAATCAACTATCATCGTAGGTTATCCTATAGGTTCTACTTGGCACAAACACTAATTAAAAGATAAAACACATCTAAACAGAAGGTGGATGCAAGATTTATTACTAAATAGGAGCAAAAACAAAATACATAAAGAAAAATTGGGTTGCCTCCCAACTAGCGCTATTGTTTAACGCCCCTAGCTTGGCATAAAAGCAAGGATAGATCTAACGAGTGCCATCTTTGGCACTAAATTCATAAGTAGCACGCATGATAGATTCATAAGGTAATTTGACTTTCTTTCTTGGAAATTGCTCATGACTTTATTTAAAGGAAATTGGAATCTAATGTTCCCTTCCTTCATATCAATAATCGCACCAATCGTTCTAAGGAAAGGTCTACCAAGAATAATAGGGCAAGAAAGATTGCAATCTATATCAAGAACGATAAAATCTACGGGCACCAAATTTCTATTTGCAACAATAAGAACATCATTGATCCTTCCCATAGGCTTTTTAATGGTGGAATCCGCAAGGTGCAAATTTAAAGAGCAATCATCAAGATCATGGAAACCTAGAATATCACATAAAGTTTTTGGAATCATGGAAACACTAGCACCCAAATCAAACAAAGCAAAACACTCATAATCTTTAATTCTAATCTTTATAGTAGGTTCCCACTCATCATTAAGTTTTGTAGGTATAGAAACTTCCAAATTAAGTTTTTCATCATAAGATTGCATCAAGGCATCAACAATATGTTTGGTAAAAGCTTTATTTTGACTATAAGCATGAGGAGAATTAACAACGGATTGCAACAAGGAAATACAACCTTTTAAAGAGCAATTATCATAATCAAATTCCTTGAAATCCGAGATAGTAGGTTCAATATTATTAGAAGTTGAGCATTCTCCAATCTCACTTTTACCAAATTTAACATCAAGATCTAAAGACTCCGAATTTTTTGGACGCCTTCTAGGCAAAGTTGATTCATCATCACTCCCATAATCATCAAAATTCATATTGCAAAACATAGATCTAATCGGAGACGCATCAATAACTTTAAGCTCCTCATCATTATTTTCATGTAATTTTTCTGGTTTAGCGGCCATCTTATTAACTAAGGTGGCTTGCTTGTCAGAAATTTTGGCTATAGCATTTTCAAGCCGAGTAATTTGAGCGTTAACACCATAGAATTCTTTATTCATATCATCAAGCTCTTTGTTCATAAACCCCCCCAAAAAAGTTTTGTTCCTTAAGCTCTTTTCTAAATAAATTATTATGCTCAAATTGCAGATTCATAAAGCTTATTTGATTCAATCTCATCCATCCTTCTGAGAAGGTGGTCAGGACCCTTAGGTGCAGCCATAAGGTCAAACAAGCACACAAGCACACAAGAGAAAGCAAGAGAAAAGAGAGGAGGAGATTGGGAAAGAGAGGGCGAATAAAACGGCAAGGGTGAAGTGGGGGAGAGGAAAACGAGAGGCAAATGGCAAATAATGTAAATGCGAGGGAGATGGGTTTGTGATGGGTACTTGGTATGTCTTGACTTGAGCGAAGACCTCCCCGGCAACGGCGCCAGAAATCCTTCTTGCTACGTCTTGAGCTTGCGTTGGTTTTCCTCGAAGAGGAGAGGGTGATGCAGCAAAGTGTAGCGTAAGTATTTCCCTCAGTTTTGAGAACCAAGGTATCAATCCAGTAGGAGGCTCCTCAAAAGTCCTACGCACCTACACAAACAAACTGAGAACTCGCAACCAACGCAATAAAGGGGTTGTCAATCCCTTCACGGCCACTTGTGAAAGTGAGATCTAATAAAGATAGTAAGATAAGATAAATATATTTTTGGTATTTTATGATATAGATGCAAAAAGTAAAGATGCAAATAAAAGTAGATTGAAAGCAAATATGATAAGAGATAGACCCGGGGGCCATAGGTTTCACTAGAGGCTTCTCTCAAGATAGCATAAGTATTAAGGTGGACTGCTTTAGATAGAAGGGGGAAGGTGATGGAGATGTTGGTGAAGATGGCGGAGGTGTTGGTGAAGATCGCGGTGATGATGATGACCCCCGGCGGCGTTCCGGCGCCACCGGAAGCAAGGGGGAGAGAGCCCCTTCTTCTTCTTCTTCCTTGACCTCCTCCCTAGATGGGAGAAGGGTTTCCCCTCTGGTCCTTGGCTCCCATGGCGTGGGAGGGGCGAGAGCCCCTCTGAGATTGGATCTATCTCTCTGTTTCTGCGTTCTCAGATTCTACCCCTTCACTGTTTCTTAAATATCCAGAGATCCGTAACTCCGATTGGGGTGAATCTTTCGCCCAGATCTTTCTCATAAAATTATCTTTCTCGCGCCAAAAGAAGAGCGTCAACCACCTTACGGGTGGCCCTCAAGAGTCCAGGGCCCGCCCAGGGGGGAGGGCGCGCCCCCTGTCTTGTGGCCACCCCAGACACCGTTTCGCGTTGATTTTACTTCCCACAAATCATAAATATTCCAAAAAAATCTCCGTCCGTTTTTATCCCGTTTGGACTCCGTTTGATATTGGGTTTCTGCGAAACAAAAAACATGCAACAGACAGGAACTGGCACTGGATCAATATGTTAGTCCCAAAAAATAGTATAAAAAGTTGCCAAAAGTATATGAAAGTTGTAGAATATTGGCATGGAACAATAAAAAATTATAGATACGACGGAGACGTATCAGCATCCCCAAGCTTAATTCCTGCTCGTCCTCAAGTACTTAAATGATAAAAAAGTTAATTTTTGATGTGGAATGCTACCTAGCATAATCTTGATCATATGTCTAATCATGGCATGAATATTAAGACACGAGTGATTCAAAGCAATAGTCAATCATTTGACATAAAAACAATAATACTTCGAGCGTACCAATAAAGCAATCATATCTTTTCAAAACAACAAGGCCAAAGCAAGCTTCTCCCCACAAAATCATATAGTTTGGCCAAGCTTCATTTTCGTCACAATTGGTTCATACTTTTTAACGTGCTTCAGCTTTTTAAACCCTCACGCAATAGTTGAGCACAAGCCATGGATATAGCACTATAGGTGGAATAGAATATAATGATGGAGGTTATGTGGAGAAGACAAAAAAGGAGAAAGTCTCACATCGACGTGGCTAATCAACGGGCCATGGAGATGCCCATCAATTGATGTCAATGCGAGGAGTAGGGATTGCCATGCAACAGATGCACTAAGAGCTATAAGTGTATGAAAGCTCAACAAAAGAAACTAAGTGGGTGTGCATCCAACTTGCTTGCTCATGAAGACCTAGGGCATTTGAGGAAGCCCATCGTTGGAATATACAAGCCAAGTTCTATAATGAAAATTCCCACTAGTATATGAAAGTGACAACATAGGAGACAATCTATATGAAGAACATGGTGCTACTTTGAAGCACAAGATATCAGACTCACTACATGAAGAACATGGTGCTACTTTGAAGCACAAGTGTGGAAAAAGAGATAGTAACATTGCCCCTTTTATTTATTTTCTTTTTTTCTTTTTCTTTCTTTTTCTTTTCTTTTCTTTTTTTCTTTTTCTTTTTTTTCTTTGGCCTTTCTTTTTTTTCTATTTGTCCTTTCTTTTTTTTTCTTTTTAGGGACAATGCTCTAATAATGATGATCATCACACTTTTATTTACTTACAACTCGATACTGGAACAAAGATATGACTCTATATGAATGCTTCCGGCGGTGTACCGGGATGTGCAATGATCTAGCATAGCAATGGCATCAAAAAAGGACAAGCCATGAAAACATCATGCTAGATATCTTACGATCATGCAAAGCAATATGACAATAAATGCTCTAGTCATGTATATGATGATGATGGAAGTTGCATGACAATATATCTCGGAATGGCTATGGAAATGCCATGATAGGTAGGTATGGTGGCTGTTTTGAGGAAGATATAAGGAGGCTTATGTGTGATAGAGCGTAACGTATCATGGGGTTTGGATGCACCGGCGAAGTTTGCACCAACTCTCATGGTGAGAAAGGGCAATGCACGGTACCGAAGAGGCTAGCAATGATGGAAAGGTAAAAGTGTGTATAATCCATGGACTCACATTAGTCATAAAGAACTCATATACTTATTGCAAAAGTTTATTAGCCCTCGAAGCAAAGTACTACTACGCATGCCCCTAGGGGGATAGATTGGTAGGAAAAGACCATCGCTCGTCCCCGACCGCCACTCATAAGGAAGACAATCAAAGAAACACCCCATGCTTCAAATTTCTCACACAACGGTTACCATACGTGCATGCTGCGGGACTTGCAAACCTCAACACAAGTGTCTCTAAAATCCACAACCACCCACTAGCATGACTCTAATATCACCACCTTTATATCGCAAAACTATTGCAAGGAATCAAACATATCATATTCAGCGATCTACAAGTTTTATGTAGGATTATATGACTAACCATGTGAATGGCCAATTCCTGTCATCTCTCTAAAAAGATATAAGTGAAGAAAGAGAGGTTAATTCTTTCTACAAAAGATATGCCCACGCTCTAACAAATATAAGTGAAGCAAAAGAGCATTCTACAAATGGCGGTTGTCTAATGAAGAGAAACAGGTAATCCAAACTTCAAATGATATAAGTGAAGCACATGAAGCATTCTATAAAGCCATACTCAAAATATTTAAGTGAGGTGCAATGAGCATTCTATAAATCAACCAAGGACTATCTCATACCAGCATGGTGCTTAAAATAAAAATGAAAACTAAATGCAAAAGACGCTTCAAGACTTGCACATAATGCATAAACGAAGCGAATACGAAAACATACCGATACTTGTTGAAGAAAGAGGGGATGCCTTCCGGGGCATCCCCAAGCTTAGACGCTTTAGTTTCCTTGAATATTTAATTGGGGTGCCTCGGGCATCCCCAAGCTTGAGCTCTTGCCTCTCTTCCTTTTCCTCATATCGATACCTCCTCGTTTAGACACTTCATCCACACAAAACTTCAACAGAAAACTTGGTAAGATCCGTTAGTATAATATAGCAAATCACCACTCTAAGTACTGTTGAAAACCAATTCATATTTTGTTTTTGCATTGTGTCTACTCTAATATAACTTTTACATGGCTTAATCCACTAATATAAATTGATAGATTCATCAAAACAAGCAAACTATGCATCAAAAACAGAATCTGTCAAAAACAGAACAGTCTGTAGCAATCTGAACATACACCATACTTATGGTACCCCAAAAATTCTACAGAAATTAGGAAAAATAAACAAGTTGTATAGCAAGACAGTTCAAAAGGAACCAGAACCATTTGGCATTCCATTTAAAAATGTAAAATCGCGCAGTACAGCCAAAGTTTCTGTCCAGCAACGTACAAACCAACAAGCATTGTAAACATCCTAAAGGCAAACCTTGGCACATTATTTTTATAATACAATGGAATTGTACAAGGGGATAATTATTTTTGATGAAAAGTTTCTATAATCAAGATTCACAAACTTTCCGTGAGCATGAACAAAGTTCAAGGCTAGCTCCCACTTCAACAATGCTTGTCTTTGTCACTTTCACTTTCCTTTTTGAAAAGTTTTCGGTTCCCCTCTTTATTTTTTTGTTTTTAAACTATATAGAAGCACTCAACAGAAATAAATGACTCAACCCTGGCAACACTTTCTTTAAAGCCGTTAAGCTAGGCATTTAGTGCTCAAGTAATAAATCCACCCGGATCCCAAGGTATATCAAAGCCAATTTTAATTAACAATGATTCGTAATTTAGTAGTGAGCACAAAGTAACATATATCATGCAACAACGAAGTCTAACTCTCTTCCTATGCATCGGCATGTCATAAAAGAACAATTCGTGCACACATAGTAAAGGCCAATGCATAGTATAAGCAGTTTCTTGAAATTTCATCGTATTGGAAACATAGAGAGGTGGAGATATGGTTCCTCTCTCATAATAATTGCAAGTAGGAGCAGCACGCACATGCATATTATATCTATCTAAATCATCATGTGCAACGGTAAAAGGCAACCCATCAATATAATCCTTAATAATAAGCAGAAACTTCTCCGATAAAGTGTAGTAGGGAGAATTCAAAAAGATAATAGGACTATCATGCGTGGGTGCAATAGCAACAATTTCATGTTTAACATATGGAACTATAGCAAGTTCATCTCCATAAGCATAATTCATATTGGCATCTTGGCCACAAGCATAGCAAGCATCATCAAAAAGGGATATTTCAAACAAATTCAAGGGATCATAGCAATCATCCTTCGGTAAGCACGAAGGGGAATTAAATAATGCATGAGTGGGAGGGTTACTCTCATTAGAAGGTGGGCACGGGTAGCTAATCCGCTTTTCCTCCTTTTGTTCTGCACTCTCCTCATCATCTTTTTCATCCAATGAGCTCACTGTTTCATCAATTTCTTCTTCCATAGCTTCCTGCAAAATATTAGTCTCTTCTTGGACAGCGGAGACTTTCTCAATAAATGCATTAATATAGTAATTGTATTCATAATTTTCATAGCAATATCTAAGTATAGCAAGATTTTCAGGCCTATAAACATCATCATCTAAACCTTCATAATTTTCAAACAAAGATTCAATTTCATAAGCAGCCTTAAAAGCAACAAATTCTTCTATTTGTTGCACATCATAGTAATCATATATACCATTAGCATAAGAAGCTAAGGTTTCATTATCATAAAATCTTCATGAAAAGGGAATGTGTGGAGCCTCCATCCTAGAGCAACAACCAATATCATATCTTAAGCATAGATTCCAGGCATACCAACGCAACATAATAAATTGATCCCATGATAATTTCTCTTTTTGTGTCGAGCGATAATCCCTAAAGTATTCACGTTGATCCAACGTGTCTCCCATTATAAAGTTGAATGGGGTTTTCTCAGGATTATCAAAGTAGTACATAATATCTTTCGCATAATGAGAATCGAGGGTTTTAGGAGTTACCCCATCTCCATGAGTAGCAAGTACACCTAATTGTTTTGGTATTTTGCGCTCCATATCCATAACTAAAGATAGAGAACAACTTAGAACAGCAAATAAAAATTACTTAGTGATAAAGCAAACAAGCACACACGAGAATATCCACCCCACGCTTAACGTTCGCTTTACCTAAAACAAGTATGAAACTAGAAGTACTTTGTAGGTGTGTGCTATGTCTTGAGCTTGCGTTGGTTTTCCTCGAAGAGGAGAGGGTGATGCAGCAAAGTGTAGCGTAAGTATTTCCCTCAGTTTTGAGAACCAAGGTATCAATCCAGTAGGAGGCTCCTCAAAAGTCCCACACACCTACACAAACAAACTGAGAACTCGGAACCAATGCAATAAAGGGGTTGTCAATCCCTTCACGGCCACTTGTGAAAGTGAGATGTAATAAAGATAGTAAGATAAGATAAATATATTTTTGGTATTTTATGATATAGATGCAAAAAGTAAAGATGCAAATAAAAGTAGATTGAAAGCAAATATGATAAGAGATAGACCCGGGGGCCATAGGTTTTACTAGAGGATTCTCTCAAGATAGCATAAGTATTACGGTGGGTGAACAAATTACTATCGAGCAATTGATAGAAAAGTGCATAGTTATGAGATTATCTAGGCATGATCATGTATATAGGCATCACGTCCATAACAAGTAGACCGACTCCTGCCTGCATCTACTACTATTACTCCACACATCGACCTCTATCCAGCATGCATCTAGAGTATTAAGTTCATAAGAACAGAGTAACGCATTAAGCAAGATGACATGATGTAGAGGGATAAACACATGCAATATGATATAAACCCCATCCTGTTATCCTCGATGGCAACAATACAATACGTGCCTTGCAACCCTTTCTGTCACTGGGTAAGGACACCGCAAGATTGAACCCAAAGCTAATCACTTCTCCCATGGCAAGAAAGACCAATCTAGTAGGCCAAACCAAACTGATAATTCAAAGAGACTTGCAAACATAACTCAATCATACATAAAAGAATTCAGAGAAGATTCAAATATTATTCATAGATAAACTTGATCATAAACCCACAATTCATCGGATCTCGACAAACACATCGCAAAAAGAGTTTACACCGAATAGATCTCCACAAGAGAGGGGGAGAACATTGTATTGAGATCCAAAAAGAGAGAAGAAGCCATCTAGCTAATAACTACAGACCCGTAATGGACCCGTAGGTCTGTGGTAAACTACTCACAACTCATTGGAGGGGCAAGGATGTTGATGTAGAGGCCCTCCATGGTTGATTCCCCCTCCGGCAGAGTGCCGGCGAAGGCTCCAAGATGGGATCTTGCGGATACAGAAGGTTACGGCGGTGGAAATTGTGTTTCGTGGTGCCCCTGGATGTTTTCGGGGTACGTAGGTATATATAGGAGGAAGAAGTACACCGGTGGCCGCCCGAGGGGCCCACGAGACAGGGGGGCGCGCCCTACAGGGGGGCGCAGCCCCCTATCTCGTGGGGCCCTCGGAAGCTTATTGACTTTCACTCCAAGCTCTCCGGATAATGTTCGTTCCAAAAATCACGCTCCCGAAGGTTTCATTCCGTTTGGACTCCGTTTGATATTCCTTTTCTTCGAAATATTGAAATAGGCAAAAAAACAGCAATATGGGCTGGGCCTCCGGTTAGTAGGTTAGTCCCAAAAATGATATAGATGTGTAAAATAAAGCCCATAATCATCCAAAAGGGGTAATATAATAGCATGGAACAATCAAAAATTATAGATACGTTGGAGACGTATCAAGCATCCCCAAGCTTAATTCCTGCTCGTCCTCGAGTAGGTAAATGATAAAAAGAGAATTTTTGATGTGGAATGCTACCTAGCATAATTCGTAATGTAATTTTCTTTATTGTGGCATGAATGTTTAGATCCAAATGAATACAAAATAAAAGTTCATATTGACATAAGAAATAGTAATACTTCAAGCATACTAATCAAAGTAATCATGTCTTCTCAAAATAACATGGCTAAAGAAAGTTATGCCGACAAAATCATATAGTCTGGCTATGCTCTATCTTCATCACACAAAGTATGTAATCATGCACAACCCCGATGAAAAGCCAAGCAATTGTTTCATACTGTAATAATCTTAAAAAATTTCAACTTTCACGCAATACATGAGCGTGAGCCATGGACATAGCACTATATGTGGAATAGAAGGGTGGTTGTGGAGAAGACAAAAAGGAGAAGATAGTCTCACATCAACTAGGCGTATCAACGGGCTATGGAGATGCCCATTAATAGATATCAATGTGAGTGAGTAGGGATTGCCATGCAACAGATGCACTAGAGCTATAAATATATGAAAGCTCAGCAAAAGAAACTAAGTGGGGTGCATCCAACTTGCTTGCTCACGAAGACCTAGGGCACTTTTGAGGAAGCCCATCATTGGAATATACAAGCCAAGTTCTATAATGAAAAAAATTCCCACTAGTATATGAAAGTGACAACATATGAGACTCTCTATCATGAAGATCATGGTGCTATTTTGAAGCACAAGTGTGGAAAAAGAGATAGTAGCATTGTCCCTTCTCTCTTTTTCTCTCATTTTTTATTTGGCCTTCTTTTTTCTTTTCTTTTTGGCCTTTCTCTCTTTTTTTTTCTTTTTTCTTTTTGTAAAGTCCGAAGTCTCATCCCGACTTGTGGGGGAATCATAGTCTTCATCATCCTTTCCTCACTAGGACAGTGCTCTAATAATGAAGATCATCACACTTTTATGGATTTACAACTCAAAGGTAGAAGAAGATATGACTCTATATAAATGCCTCCGGCGGTGTACCGGGATATGCAATGAATCAAGAGCGACATGTATGAAAATTGTGAAAGTGGCCTTGCCACAAATACAATGTCAACTACATGATCATGCAAGAAGCAATATGACAAAAGTAATGCATGTCATATGAACGGAACGGTGGAAAGTTGCATGGCAATATAGCTCGGAATGGCTATGGAAATGCCATAATAGGTAGGTATGGTGGCTTTTTTGAGGAAGGTAGATGGTGGGTGTATGGTATCGGCGAAAGTTGCATGGTACAACAGAGGCTAGCAATGGTGGAAGGGTGAAAGAGTGCGTATAATCCATGGACTCAACATTAATCAAAAGAACTCATATACTTGTTGCAAAAATTTAGAAGTCATCAAAAACCAAAGCACTATGCGCATACTCCTAGGGGGATAGATTGGTAGGAAAAGACCATCGCTCGTCCCCGACCGCCACTCATAAGGAAGACAATCAATAAATAAAATTGTGCTCCAACTTCATCACAAAGCGGTTCACCATACGTGCATGCTACGGGAATCACAAACTTCAACACAAGCATTCTTTAAATTCATAATCACCCAACTAGCATGACTTTAATATCACTACCTCCATATCTCAAAACAATTATCAAGCATCAAATTGATCATAGCATCCAATTCCTTTCTATGATAGTTTTTATTATACCCAACTTGGATGCCCATCATTCTAGGACCAACTTTATGATCATAGAAAATACCATGCTGTTCTAAAAGACTCTCAAAATAATATAAGTGAAGCATGAGAGACTAGCAATTTCTTCAAAATTAAGACACCACCGTGCTCTAAAAGATATAAGTGAAGCACTAGAGCAAAAACTATCATACTCAAAAGATATAAGTGAAGCACATAGAGTATTCTAGCAAATTCTAATCAAATAGGCTTCTCCCAAAAGGTGTTTACAGCAAGGATGATTATGGTAAACTAAAAATAAAAGACTAATATAATACACGACGCTCCAAGCAAAACATATATCATGTGGCGAATAAAAATATAGCTCCAAGTAAAGTTACCAATGAACGAAGACGAAAGAGGGGATGCCTTCCCGGGGCATCCCCAAGCTTAGGCTTTTGGCTATCCTTGAATATCTTGGGGTTCCATGGGCATCCCCAAGCTTAGGCTCTTGCCACTCCTTATTCCATAGTCCATAAAAGCTTTACCCAAAACTTGAAAACTTCACAACACAAAACTCAACAGGAAATCTGATAAGCTCCGTTAGTGAAAGAAAACAAAACCACCACATAAGGTACTGCAATGAACTCATTCTTTATTTATATTGGTGTTAAACCTACTGTATTACAACTTCTTTATGGTTCATAGACTGAATTACTAGCCATAGATGCATTGAAATAAGCAAACAACACACGATAAACAGAATCTGTCAAAAACAGAACAGTCTGTAGCAATCTGTAACTAACGCAAACTTCTGGAGCTCTAAAAATTCTACCAAAATAGGAAGTCCTGGACAATTTGTTTATTGAACAGAAGCAGAAAGAATCAACACAAAATCATGTTCATGTGATTTAACAAAATTATATTCGTGCGCGCAAAGTTTCTGTTTTTCAGCAGAATCAAATCAACTATCATCGTAGGTTATCCTATAGGTTCTACTTGGCACAAACACTAATTAAAAGATAAAACACATCTAAACAGAAGGTGGATGCAAGATTTATTACTAAATAGGAGCAAAAACAAAATACATAAAGAAAAATTGGGTTGCCTCCCAACTAGCGCTATTGTTTAACGCCCCTAGCTAGGCATAAAAGCAAGGATAGATCTAACGAGTGCCATCTTTGGCACTAAATTCATAAGTAGCACGCATGATAGATTCATAAGGTAATTTGACTTTCTTTCTTGGAAATTGCTCATGACTTTATTTAAAGGAAATTGGAATCTAATGTTCCCTTCCTTCATATCAATAATCGCACCAATCGTTCTAAGGAAAGGTCTACCAAGAATAATAGGGCAAGAAAGATTGCAATCTATATCAAGAACGATAAAATCTACGGGCACCAAATTTCTATTTGCAACAATAAGAACATCATTGATCCTTCCCATAGGCTTTTTAATGGTGGAATCCGCAAGGTGCAAATTTAAAGAGCAATCATCAAGATCATGGAAACCTAGAATATCACATAAAGTTTTTGGAATCATGGAAACACTAGCACCCAAATCAAACAAAGCAAAACACTCATAATCTTTAATTCTAATCTTTATAGTAGGTTCCCACTCATCATTAAGTTTTCTAGGTATAGAAACTTCCAAATTAAGTTTTTCATCATAAGATTGCATCAAGGCATCAACAATATGTTTGGTAAAAGCTTTATTTTGACTATAAGCATGAGGAGAATTAACAACGGATTGCAACAAGGAAATACAACCTTTTAAAGAGCAATTATCATAATCAAATTCCTTGAAATCCGAGATAGTAGGTTCAATATTATTAGAAGTTGAGCATTCTCCAATCTCACTTTTACCAAATTTAACATCAAGATCTAAAGACTCCGAATTTTTTGGACGCCTTCTAGGCAAAGTTGATTCATCATCACTCCCATAATCATCAAAATTCATATTGCAAAACATAGATCTAATCGGAGACGCATCAATAACTTTAAGCTCCTCATCATTATTTTCATGTAATTTTTCTGGTTTAGCGGCCATCTTATTGACTAAGGTGGCTTGCTTGTCAGAAATTTTGGCTATAGCATTTTCAAGCCGAGTAATTTGAGCGTTAACACCATAGAATTCTTTATTCATATCATCAAGCTCTTTGTTCATAAACCCCCCCAAAAAAGTTTTGTTCCTTAAGCTCTTTTCTAAATAAATTATTATGCTCAAATTGCAGATTCATAAAGCTTATTTGATTCAATCTCATCCATCCTTCTGAGAAGGTGGTTAGGACCCTTAGGTGCAGCCATAAGGTCAAACAAGCACACAAGCACACAAGAGAAAGCAAGAGAAAAGAGAGGAGGAGATTGGGAAAGAGAGGGCGAATAAAACGGCAAGGGTGAAGTGGGGGAGAGGAAAACGAGAGGCAAATGGCAAATAATGTAAATGCGAGGGAGATGGGTTTGTGATGGGTACTTGGTATGTCTTGACTTGAGCGAAGACCTCCCCGGCAACGGCGCCAGAAATCCTTCTTGCTACGTCTTGAGCTTGCGTTGGTTTTCCTCGAAGAGGAGAGGGTGATGCAGCAAAGTGTAGCGTAAGTATTTCCCTCAGTTTTTATAACCAAGGTATCAATCCAGTAGGAGGCTCCTCAAAAGTCCCACGCATCTACACAAACAAACTGAGAACTCGCAACCAACGCAATAAAGGGGTTGTCAATCCCTTCACGGCCACTTGCGAAAATGAGATCTAATAAAGATAGTAAGATAAGATAAATATATTTTTGGTATTTTGTGATATAGATGCAAAAAGTAAAGATGCAAATAAAAGTAGATTGAAAGCAAATATGATAAGAGATAGACCCGGGGGCCATAGGTTTCACTAGAGGCTTCTCTCAAGATAGCATAAGTATTACGGTGGGTGAACAAATTGTTGGGGAACATAGTAATTTCAAAAAATTTCCTACGCACACGCAAGATCATGGTGATGGTATAACAACGAGAGGGGAGAGTGTTCGTCTACGTACCCTCGTAGAACGTAAGCGGAAGCGTTAGCACAACGCGGTTGATATAGTCGTACGTCTTCACGATCCAACCGATCCAAGCACCGAATATACGGAGCCTCCGAGTTCAGCACACGTTCAGCTCGATGACGATCTCCGGCTTCCGATCCAGCAGAGCTCCGGAGATGAGTTCTGTCAGCACGACGGCGTGGTGACGATGATGATGTTCTACCGGCGCAGGGCTTCGCCTAAACTCCGCGACAATATGACCGAGCTGGAATATGGTGGAGGGGGCACCGCACACGGCTAAGGAACGATCCGTAGATCAACTTGTGTGTCATGGGGTGCCCCCCTGCCCCCGTATATAAAGGAGCAAGGGGGAGGGGCGGCCGGCCAAGGGAGGGCACGCCAGGGAGGAGTCCTACTCCCATCGGGAGTAGGACTCCCTCCTTTCCTAGTCCAACTAGGAGAGGGGAAGGAAGGGAAGGAGAAGGAGAAGGAAGGAGAGGGAGGAAGAGTAGGAAAGGGGGGCCGGCCCCCTAGTCCAATTCGGTTTGGGCTAGGGGGGCCGCGCGCCCTGCCTCCTCTCTTCCACCACTTGGCCCATGAGGCCCATTGCTTCTTCCTCGTATTCCCGTAACTCCACGGTACCCCCGAAAATACCCGAATCACTCGGAACCCTTCCGATGTCCGAATATAGTCGTCCAATATATCGATCTTTACGTCTCGACCATTTCGAGACTCCTCGTCATGTCCCCGATCTCATCCGGGACTCCTAACTCCTTCGGTACATCAAAACTCATAAACTCATAATAAAACTGTCATCGAAACCTTAAGCGTGCGGACCCTACGGGTTCGAGAACTATGTAGACATGACCTAGAACTATTCTTGATCAATAACCAATAGCGGGACCTGGATGCCCATATTGGTTCCTACATATTCTAAGAAGATCTTTATCGGTCAAACCGCATAACAACATACGTTGTTCCCTTTGTCATCGGTATGTTACTTGCCCGAGATTCGATCGTCGGTATCCAATACCTAGTTCAATCTCGTTACCGGCAAGTCTCTTTACTCGTTACGTAATGCATCATCCCGCAACCAATTCATTGGTCACATTGCTTGCAAGGCTTATAGTGATGTGCATTACCGAGAGGGCCCAGAGATACCTCTCCGACAATCGGAGTGACAAAACCTAATCTCGAAATACGCCAACCCAACATGTACCTTTGGAGACACATGTAGTACTCCTTTATAATCACCCAGTTACGTTGTGACGTTTGGTAGCACCCAAAGTGTTCCTCCGGTAAACGGGAGTTGCATAATCTCATAGTTACAGGAACATGTATAAGTCATGAAGAAAGCAATAGCAACATACTAAACGATCAAGTGCTAAGCTAACGGAATGGGTCATGTCAATCACATCATTCTCCTAATGATGTGATCCCATTAATCAAATGACAACTCTTTTGTCCATGGCTAGGAAACATAACCATCTTTGATAAACGAGCTAGTCAAGTAGAGGCATACTAGTGACACTATGTTTGTCTATGTATTCACACATGTATCATGTTTCCGGTTAATACAATTCTAGCATGAATAATAAACATTTATCATGAAATAAGGAAATAAATAATAAATTTATTATTGCCTCTAGGGCATATTCCCTTCACAAATTACTGTCGAGCAATTGATAGAAAAGCACATAGTTATGAGATTATCTAGGCATGATCATGTATATAGGCATCACGTCCATAACAAGTAGACCAACTCCTGCCTGCATCTACTACTATTACTCCACACATCGACCGCTATCCAGCATGCATCTAGAGTATTAAGTTCATAAGAACAGAGTAACGCATTAAGCAAGATGACATGATGTAGAGGTATAAGCACATGCAATATGGTATAAACCCCATCTTGTTATCCTCGATGGCAATAATACAATACATGCCTTACAACCCTTTCTGTCACTGGGTAAGGACACTGCAAGATTGAACCCAAAGATAAGCACTTCTCTCATGGCAAGAAAGACCAATCTAGTAGGCCAAACCAAACTGATAATTCAAAGAGACTTGCAAAGATAACTCAATCATACATAAAAGAATTCAGAGAAGATTCAAATATTATTCATAGATAAACTTGATCATAAACCCACAATTCATCGGATCTTGACAAACACACTGCAAAAAGAGTTTACATCTAATAGATCTCCACAAGAGACGGGGAGAACATTGTATTGAGATCCAAAAAGAGAGAAGAATCCATCTAGCTAATAATTATGGACCTATAGGTCTGTGGTAAACTACTCACAACTCATCGTAGGGGCAAGGATGTTGATGTAGAGGCCCTCTGTGGTTGATTCCCCCTCCGGCAGAGTGCCGGCGAAGGCTCCAAAATGGGATCTCGCGGATAAAGAAGGTTACGGCGGTGGAAATTGTGTTTCGTGGTGCCCCTGGATGTTTTCGGGGTACGTAGGTATATATAGGAGGAAGAAGTACGTCGGTGGCCGCCCGAGGGGCCCACGAGACAGGGGGTCGGCCCCCTATCTCGTGGGGCCCTCGGAAGCTTCTTGACTTGCACTCCAAGCTCTCCGGATCATGTTCGTTCCAAAAATCACGCTCCCGAAGGTTTCATTCCGTTTGGAGTCCATTTGGACTCTCAAGTCCAATCGGCCACTGATACGACTCTATGCACACTTGACGTTCACTTTACGTAAAACAAGTATGAAACTAGAATTACTTTGTAGGTGTGATAGGATAGGTTTGCAAGATAATAAAGAGCACGTAAACATAAACTAGGGGCTGTTTAGATAAAGAAGCAATAAAGTAAATATAGCGAGTGTGGAAAAGTGGTGGTAGGAGTTGTGAAATTGTCCCTAAGCAATTGACTACGTTACTAGACCGGTAATCACTATTGCAATTCTATTTGAGGGAGAGGCATAAGCTAACATACTTTCTCTTCTTGGATCATATGCTCTTATGATTGGAACTCTAGCAAGCATCTGCAAATACTAAAGATTCATTAAGGTAAAATCCAACCATAGCATTAAAGTATCAAGTCCCCTTTTATCCCATACGCAAACAACCTACTTACTCGGGTTTGTGTTTCAGTCACTCACGCAACCCACCATAAGCGAATCATGAACATATTGCAAAACCTACAGCTGGAATCCCTCACGCTTGCGCGACACGGAGGGCACAATAGTACAACACCAATAATAAAACATGCAACTCAAACCAATCATAGCAATTCATGAATCACCGATAGGACAACGGAAATCTACTCAGACATCATAGGATGGCAACACATCATTGGAAAATAATATGAAGCATAAAGCACCATGTTCAAGTAGAGGGTACAGCGGGTTGCGGGAGAGTGGACCGCTGTAGATAAAAGGGGGAAGGTGATGGAGATGTTGGTGAAGATGGCGGGGTGTTGGTGAAGATCGCGGTGATGATGATGGCCCCCGGCGGCGTTCCAGCGCCACCAGAAGCAAGGGGGAGAGAGCCCCCTTCTTCTTCTTCTTCTTCTTCCTTGACCTCCTCCCTAGATGGGAGATGGGTTTCCCCTCTGGTCCTTGGCTCCCATGGCGTGGGAGGGGCGAGAGCCCCTCCGATATTGGATCTATCTCTCTGTTTCTGCGTTCTCAGATTCTACCCCTTCACCGTTTCTTAAATATCCGGAGATCCGTAACTCCGATTGGGGTGAATCTTTCGCCCAGATCTTTCTCATAAAATTAGCTTTCTTGCACTAAAAGAAGAGCGTCAACCGCCTTACGGGTGGCCCACGAGAGTCCAGGGTGCGCCCAGGTGGGAGGGGGCGCCCCCTGTCTTGTGGCCACCTCGGACACCGTTTCGCATTGATTTTACTTCCCAAAAATTATAAATATTCCAAAAAAAAATCTCCGCCCGTTTTTATCCCGTTTGGACTCCGTTTGATATTGGGTTTCTGCGAAACAAAAAACATGCAACAGACAGGAAATGGATCAATATGTTAGTCCCAAAAAGTAGTATAAAAAGTTGCCAAAAGTATATGAAAGTTGTAGAATATTGGCATGGAACAATCAAAAATTATAGATACGACGGAGACGTATCAGAAGACATGATTGCTTTGTTAGTATGCTTGAAGTATTATTGTTTTCATGTCAATATTAAACTTTTGTTTTGATTCTTATGGATCTGAATATTCTTTCCACAATAGAGAAGATTACATTGATAAATATGTTAGGTAGCATTCCACATCAAAATTCTGTTTTTATCATTTACTGTCCGGATATGTGCATCTTATTTTTGTTTCTTCATCTTGTAATCTTCCATGAGAGCACGCTAGAGCACTGATACGTCTCCAACGTATCTATAACTTTTGATTGTTCCATGCTATTATATTATCCATCTTGGATGTTTTATGTGCATTTACATGCTATTTATATGATTTTTGGGACTAACCTATTAACCTAGAGCCCAGTGCTAGTTTCTATTTTTCCCTGTTTTTGAGTTTTATAGAAAAGGAATACCAAATGGAGACCAATTGACATGCCAATTTTTGTGGATTTCTGATGGACCAGAAGAAGCCCTCGAAGCAAAGAGTTGGGCCAGAAGAGTCCCGAGTCATCCACGTGGGTAGAGGGCGGGCCCTACCCCCTGGGCGCGTCCCCTAGCTCGTGGCTGACTTGGAGACCCCCCTGATGTGAAATCGACGCAAAAAGTTCCTATAAATACAGAAACCCCCGAAAAGAAACCTAGATTGGGAGTTTCGCCGCCGCAAGCCTTGTAGCCACCCAAAAACCAATCGAGACCCTGTTCCGGCACCCTGCCGGAGGGGGGATCCATTACCGGTGGCCATATTCATCATCCTGGCACTCTCCATGATTGGGAGAGAGTAGTCCACCCTCGGGGCTGAGGGTATGTACCAGTAGCCATGTGTTTGATCTCTCTCTCTCTCTCGTGTTCTTGATTTGGCACGATCTTGATGTACCGCGAGCTTTGCTACTATAGTTGGATCATATGATGTCCCCCCCTCTACCTTCTTGTAATGGATAGATTTTTCCCTTTGAAGTTATCTTATCGGATTGAGTCTTTAAGGATTCGAGAACATTTGATGTATGTCTTGCATGTGCTTATCTGTGGTGACAATGGGATATTCACGTGATACACTTAATGTATGTTTTGGTGATTGATAACCCACAAGTATAGGGGATCGCAACAGTTTTCGAGGGAAGAGTATTCAACCCAAATTTATTGATTCGAGACAAGGGGAGCCAAAGAATATTCTCAAGTATTAGCAGCTGAGTTGTCAATTCAACCACACCTAGAAACTTAGTATCTGCAGCAAAGTGTTTAGTACCAAAGTAATATGATAGTGGTGGTAACGGTAACAAAAGTAAAGACAGCAAAAGTAATGTTTTTGGTATTTTGTAGTGATTGTAACAGTAGCAACGGAAAAGTAAATAAGCGAGAACCAATATATGGAAAACTCGTAGGCACCGGATTAGTGATGGATAATTATGCCGGATGCGGTTCGTCATGTAACAGTCATAACATAGGGTGACACAGAACTAGCTCCAATTCATCAATGTAATGTAGGCATGTATTCCGTATATAGTCATACGTGCTTATGGAAAAGAACTTGCATGACATCTTTTGTCCTACTCTCCCGTGGCAGCGGGGTCCTATTGGAAACTAAGGGATATTAAGGCCTCCTTTTAATAGAGAATCAGAACAAGGAATTAGCACATAGTGAATACATGAACTCCTCAAACTATGGTCATCACCGGGAGTGGTCCCAATTATTGTCACTTCGGGGTTGCCGGATCATAACACATAGTAGGTGACTATAGACTTGCAAGATAGGATCAAGAACTCACATATATTCATGAAAACACAATAGGTTCATATCTGAAATCATGGCACTCGGGCCCTAGTGACAAGCATTAAGCATAGCAAAGTCATAGCAACATCAATCTCAGAACATAGTGGATACTAGAGAGATCAAACCCTAACAAAACTAACTCGATTACATGATAAATCTCATCCAACCCATCACCGTCCAGCAAGCCTATGATGGAATTACTCACGCACGGCGGTGAGCATCATGAAATTGGTGATGGAGGATGGTTGATGATGACGACGGCGATGAACCCCCCTCTCCGGAGCCCCGAACGGACTCCAGATCAGCCCTCCCGAGAGAGATTAGGGCTTGGCGGCGGCTCCGTATCGTAAAATGCGATGATTTCTTCTCTCCGATTTTTTTCTCCCCGAAAGCCAATATATGGAGTTGGAGTTGGCGTCGGAGGATCTCCAGGGGGCCCACGAGGTAGGGGGGCACGCCGAGGAGGGGGGGGGGGCGCCCCCACCCTCGTGGACAGGGTGTGGGCCCCCTGGTCTTCATCTTTGGCGAGGATTTTTTATTATTTATTCTAAGATATTCCGTGGAGTTTCAGGTCATTCCAAGAACTTTTGTTTTCTGCACATAAAACAACATCACGGCAATTCTGCTGAAAACAGCATCAGTCCGGGTTAGTTCCATTCAAATCATACAAGTTAGAGTCCAAAACAAGGGAAAAAGTGTTTGGAAAAGTAGATACGACGGAGACGTATCAACTCCCCCAAGCTTAAACCCTTGCTTGTCCTCAAGCAATTCAGTTGACAAACTGAAAGAGAAAAAGAAAAACTTTTACAAACTCTGTTTGCTCTTATTGTTGTAACATGAAAAGCCAACATTCAAGTTTCAGCAAATATTATGAACTAACCATACTAACAATAACACATAGATCTCACAATTACTCATATCAATAGCATAATCAGCTAGCGAGCTATAATAACAAAACTCAGATGACAACACTTTCTCAAAATAATCATAACATGATATAACCAAATGGTATCTCGCTAGCCCTTTCTGAGACCGCAAAACATAAATGCAGAGCACCTTTAAAGATCAAAGACTGACTAAACATTGTAACTCATGGCAAAAGAGATCCAGTCAAGTCATACCCAATATAAACCAATTATAATGAATGCAAACGACAGTGTGCTCTCCAGCGGGTGCTTTTAATAAGAAGAATGATGACTCAACATAAAAGTAAATGGATAGGCCCTTCGCAGAGGGAAGCAGGGATTTGTAGAGGTGCCAGAGCTCGATTTTGAAAGAGAGATAAATTATATTTTGAGCGGCATACTTTTGTTGTCAACGCAACAACTATGAGATGGTTGTATCTTCCATACTACATGCATTATAGGCAGTTCCCAAACAGAATGGTAAAGGTTTATACTCCCCCAACCACCAACAAGCATCAATCCATGGCTTGCTCGAAATAACGAGTGCCTCCAACATACAACAACCCTGGGGGAGTTTTGTTTGATTATTTTGATTTGATTTGATCTTTTTGGATCATGGGACTGGGCATCCCGGTTACCGGCCCTTTCTCGTGAATGAGGAGCGGAGTCCACTCCTCTTGAGAATAACCCACCTAGCATGGAAGATATAGGCAGCCCTAGTTGAAACATGAGCTGCTCGAGCATACAAAACAGAATTTCATTTGAAGGTTTAGAGTTTGGCACATACAAATTTACTTGGAACGGCAGGTAAATACCGCATATAGGTAGGTATAGTAGACTCATCTGGAACAACTTTGGGGTTTAAGGAGTTTGGATGCACAAGCAGTATTCCCGCTTAGAACAGGTGAAGGCTAGCAAAAGACTGGGAAGCGACCAACTGAGAGAGCGACAATAGTCGTAAACATGCATTAAAATTAATTTACACCGAATACAAGCATGAGTAGGATATAATCTACCATGAACATAAATATCATGAAGGCTATGTTGATTTGATTCAACTACATGCATGAACATGTGCCAAGTCTAGTCACTCAATTCATTTAAGGGAGGATACCATCCCATCATACCACATCATAATCATTCTAATAGCATGTTGGCACACAAGGTAAACCATTATAACTCATAGCTAATCAAGCATGGCACAAGCAACTATAATCTCTAAATGTCATTGCAAATATGTTTACTTCATAATAGCTGACTCAGGAACGATGAATCATCATATTGACAAAAAGAAGAGAGGTCGAGTTCATACCAGCTTTTCTCATCCCAATAAGTCCATCATATATCATCATTATTGCCTTTCACTTGCACGACCGAACGATGTGTATAATAATAAGAGTGCACGTGCATTGGACTAAGATGGAATCTGCAAGCATTCAACTCAAGAGACAAGACAAGTAATATGGGCCCTAAGTTAAATAAACAATCATGCATATAAGAGCCACTTCAACAATTTAATCATGGTCTTCTCCTACTGACCCCCAAAGAAAAGAAAAGAAATAAAAACTATTTACACGGGAAAGCTCCCAACAAGCAAAAGAAGAACGGGAAATATTTTTGGGTTTTCTTTTTAATTACTACAACAAAGAAATAAACTACCATCAACAATTTTTTTGGTTTTTTCTTAAGGTTTATTAAACACACAAGAAGAAAGCGGGAAAAAGAAAATAAACTAGCATGGATATTACAGTGAAAGAGTATGAGCACCGACATCTAGCAATGAGTGAGTGTGAACATGAATGTAATGTCGGTGGGAAATACGTACTCCCCCAAGCTTAGGCTTTTGGCCTAAGTTGGTCTATTGCCAGGGATAGCCTGGCGGATACCCATAGGTGAAGCTGGGGTCATACTGCGATGAAGAAGACTCTAACTGCCACTGGCTGGCAACCACCTCTGGATCCCAAGAATAAACAGACTGTCATGGAGGCTCATCTTGTGGCTCCGGTTCCGGGGCTGGTGCAGGATTCCGTTAGGCTTGAACGGCCGCCCATGGAACGATGTGAGGACCTGAAGACAAGTTAAATAAAGAGGGAGCAGGCAAAGTAATAGTCTTAGGGTGATGTTTATCAAAGTATAATTTATATTTGAGCTCCTCTTCACGACTCTTAACAAGAAAGTCATGCGCTAGCATACTCTTATAATCTAAATAAGCATGGGTCAACGATGTTTCTTCTTTCTCCTCATGCCTAGTAGGTATTTCAAAATATTCAGCTAGGCGTGAAGCATAAATGCCTCCAAAGATGGGGCCCTTAGTACGGTTCAGACTTAACCGTCTAGCAACAATTCCACCCATACTAAAAGAGTTATTGCGGTATAAACCATGGAACAAAATAATAATATCAGGAACACTAAGGTTTCCACAGTTCCCGCGTCCAATCAAGCAACGACTAGCAAATAAGGCAAAGTAGCGTAAAACAGGAAAATGTATGCTAGTAATCCTTGCATCAGAAACCTTCTTGGTTTCTCCCACAGTAATAGTGTTAATAAAAGCTTCTACTTCGTTATGATGTGGTTCATCTAAGGTGCCCTTAGAGGGTAATTTGCAAACCTCGCAAAATTCAGCTAATGTCATCTCCTTAACAACGTCATATAAATGAAACTCTACTGTTGGAGGTGATTTCTTAGGGAAAAAGTAGAAGTTTTGCACAAAAGTATTTGTGAGTAAGAGATACTGATGACGTTGGTCGCGGAGGAAGTCAGTGAGGCCAGCATTCTCAATCAATAAATAGAAATCCTGATAAATCTAGGCTCTCCTCAAGAAGTCATCGGAAGGCCATTCACACGGCCGGACCTCCGCGGTGCGAGGCAAATTAAATTTGGGCTTCTGCTCTTCTTCCTTTTGTTTTTCCTTTGCGCTTCGGCTCGACGAGCCCCTCAAGAGTCTCTTCATTATTTTCTGAAATAATCTAAAAAATTTAGTAACTTCAAATAAAAGTGAACCAACTTCAATAAAATTGATAGCAGCAACTCCCACAAGTGCCTAGAGCCTATATCAAGCATTAGAACTACTTGGAACCATATAAATTTGACATGCAAGCTCAAGAACATGGTCACCTATGCAGCACAAATTTGTAAAGAATAAAGCACTAGAACAAAAACTAATTGGACCAATGGAGGATTCACATACCAAGGAACAATCTCCCCAAGCAGTTTTGCGAGAGGTGCTTTGAGCAAGGAGATCGAAAATCACAGCAACATGGGCTGGAACTCGTGCTTGAGTTGGTTTTTCGTGTTTGTGTGAGGCAGAGGAAGAAGATGGGTGCAGGGATAAGTGGAGGAGGGCCACCGTGGGCCCACGAGGCAGGGGGCGCGCCTAGGGGGGTAGGGCGCGCCCTCCACCCTCGTGGCCAGGTGGCGGCTCCCCCCGCGGTAATTTTTGCACAGTAAATCCTCAAATATTCCCGAAAAAATCATATTAAATTGGCATGGCATTCTGAAGACTTTTATTTTCGGGATGTTTTTATATTGCATGGATAAGTCAGGAGACAGACAGAAAAAAAAATACTATTTTACTTTATTTCTACTAAACAACAGAAAATATAAAGAGGGTACAGAAGGTTGTGCTTCTAGTTTCATCCATCTCGTGATCATCAAAATGAACCCACTAACAAGGTTGATCAAGTCTTGTTAACAAACTCATTCCGAATAACACGGAACCGGAGAAATTTGGAATAACACTAAGTTACCTCAACGGGGATATGAAAATCCCCAACAATAAGAATATCATACTTTTTCTTGACAGTAGGGAGAGGAAATTCAAAACCTCCAAATATAATCGATGGAATTTTTCCAATAGAGTTGATACTATAAACTTGAGGTTGTTTCCTCGGAAAGTGTACCATGTGCTCATTACCATTAACATGAAAAGTGACATTGCCTTTGTTGCAATCAATAACAGCCCCTGCAGTATTAAGGAAAGGTCTTCCAAGAATAATAGACATACTATCATCCTCAGGAATATCAAGAATAACAAAGTCCGTTAAAATAGTAACATTTGCAACTACAATAGGCACATCCTCACAAATACCGACAGGTATAGCAGTTGATTTATCAGCCATTTGCAAAGATATTTTAGTAGGTGTCAACTTATTCAAGTCAAGTCTACGATATAAAGAGAGAGGCATAACACTAACACCGACTCCAAGATCACATAAAGCAGTTTTAACATAATTTCTCTTAATGGAGCATGGTATAGTAGGTACTCCTGGATCTCCAAGTTTCTTTGGTATTCCACCCTTAAAAGTGTAATTAGCAAGCATGGTGGAAATTTTAGCTTCCGGTATCTTTCTTTATTAGTAATGATATCCTTCATATACTTGGCATAAGGATTTGTTTTGAACACATCAGTTAATCGCATACGCAAAAGGATATATGGGTCTAATCATTTCAGCAAAGCGCTCAAGATCCTCATCATCCTTTTTCTTGGATGGTTTCAGAGGAAAAGGCATGGGTTTCTGAACCCATGCTTCCCTTTCTTTACCATGTTTCCTAGCAACGAAGTCTCTTTTATCATAACGTTGATTCCTTGATTGTGGGTTATCAAGATAAACAGCAGGTTCAACTTCTACATCATTATCATTACTAGGTTGAGCATCATCATGAACATCATCATTAATATTTTCACTAGGTTCATGTTCATTACCAGATTGTGTTTCAGCATCAGACATAGAGATATCATTTGGATTCTCAGGTGGTTCAGCAATAGGTTCACTAGAAGTTTGCAAAGTCCTATCATTTTTCTTTTTCTTCCTTTTAGAAGAACTAGGTACATCAATATTATTTCTCTGAGAATCTTGCTCGATTCTCTTAGGGTGGCCTTCAGGATACAAAGGTTCCTGAGTCATTCTACCAGTTCTAGTAGCCACTCTAACAGCATAATCATTTTTCTTACTATTCATTTCATCAAGCACTTGTTTCTGAGCTTTAAGTACTTGTTCTACTTGAGTGGTAACCATAGAAGCATGTTTGCTAACAAGTTTAAGTTCACCTCTAATATTAGCCATAAAATCACCCAAGCGTTTAATCATAAAGGTATTCTGTTTTAATTGTCTACCAAAATAAGCATTAAAGTCATCTTGCTTAAACATAAAGTCATCAAACTCATCCAAGCACTGACTAGCAATTTTAGTAGGAGGAACTTCAGCTTTATCATATCTATAGAGAGAATTTACCTTTACTACCCGTGTCGGGATATCGGGATCAGGATGTTCTTCAGTGAACAAGGAATTGAGATCATATACTTCTTCAACAGGCAGTAAATTAAGACCGTGTATTTCTTCAATAGGAGGTAAATTCTTAACATCTTCAGCTTTAATACCTTTTTCTTTCATAGGTTTCTTTGCCTCTTGCATATCTTCGGGACTGAGAAATAGAACACCTCTCTTTTTTGGAGTTGGTTTAGGAATAGGCTCAGTAATTGGCTCTGGAGCTGGCTCAGGAGGTGGCTCGGGAGGTGCCCAATTATTTTCATTTGTCAACATATTATTCAATAGAATTTCAGCTTCATCCGGTGTTCTTTCCCGGAAAAGAGAACCAGCACAACTATCCAAGTAATCTCTGGAAGCATCAGTTAGTCCATTATAAAAGATATCAAGTATTTCAGGTTTCTTAAGAGGATGATTAGGCAAAGCATTAAGTAACTTGAGAAACCTCCCCCAAGCTTGTGGGAGACTCTCTTCTTTAATTTGCATGAAGTTGTATATTTCCCTCAAAGCAGCTTGTTTCTTATGAGCAGGGAAATAATTAGCAGAGAAGTAATAAATCATATCCTAGGGACTACGCACACAGCCAGGATCAAGAGAATTAAACCATATCTTAGCATCACCCTTTAATGAAAACGGAAATATTTTGCGTATATAAAGGTAGCGCGATCTCTCATCATTAGTAAACAGGGCGGCTATATCATTTAACTTAGTAAGATGTGCCACAACAGTTTCAGATTCATAGCCATAGAAAGGATCAGATTCAGCCAAAGTAATTATATCTGGATCAACAGAAAATTCATAATAATCCTTATTGGGAACATAGATAGGTGAAGTAGCAAAAGCAGGGTCTGGTTTCATTCTATCTCTAAGAGATTCTTTACTCCATTTAACTAGCAGCCTCTTAAGTTCATATCTATCCTGGCAGGCAAAAATAGCTGCAGAAGATTCCGCATCAAAAAGATAACCCTCAGGAATAGCAGGCATATTCTCATCATCACTCTCATCATCGTATTCAGATTCAATAATTTCTCTTTCTCTAGACCTAGAAATCTGTTCATCAAGAAATTTACCAAGGGGCACAGTAGTATCAAGCATAGAAGTAGTTTCATCATAAGTATCATGCATAGCAGAAGTGGCATCATCAATAACATGCGACATATCAGAACGAATAGCAGAAGCAGGTTTAGGTGTCGCTAGCTTACTCATAACAGAAGGTGAATCAAGTGCAGAGCTAGATGGCAGTTCCTTACCTTCCCTCGTAGTTGAGGGATAAATTGTTGTCTTAGCGTCTTTCAAGTTCTTCATAGTGTCCAGCAGATATAAATCCCAAATGACTCAAAGAATAGAGCTATGCTCCCCGGCAACGGCGCCAGAAAAAGGTCTTGATAACCCACAAGTATAGGGGATCGCAACAGTTTTCGAGGGTAGAGTATTCAACCCAAATTTATTGATTCGACACAAGGGGAGCCAAAGAATATTCTCAAGTATTAGTAGCTGAGTTGTCAATTCAACCACACCTGGAAACTTAGTATCTGCAGCAAAGTGTTTAGTAGCAAAGTAATATGATAGTGGTGGTAACGGTAACAAAAGTAAAGACAGCAAAAGTAATGTTTTTGGTATTTTGTAGTGATTGTAACAGTAGCAACGGAAAAGTAAATAAGCGAGAACCAATATATGGAAAACTCGTAGGCACCGGATTAGTGATGGATAATTATGCCGGATGCGGTTCGTCATGTAACAGTCATAACATAGGGTGACACAGAACTAGCTCCAATTCATCAATGTAATGTAGGCATGTATTCCGTATAAAGTAATACGTGCTTATGGAAAAGAACTTGCATGACATCTTTTGTCCTACCCTCCCGTGGCAGCGGGGTCCTATTGGAAACTAAGGGATATTAAGGCCTCCTTTTAA
Source organism: Triticum timopheevii (assembly GCA_963921465.1). Classification (NCBI taxonomy): domain Eukaryota; kingdom Viridiplantae; phylum Streptophyta; class Magnoliopsida; order Poales; family Poaceae; genus Triticum; species Triticum timopheevii. The sequence continues at coordinate 547,971,854 of OY997272.1, read as the reverse complement.
TAGAGAACCGGAACAAAGCATTAACATATAGTGAATACATGAACTCCTCAAACTATGGTCATCACCAGGAGTGGTCCCGATTATTGTCACTTCGGGGTTGCCGGATCATAAAACATAGTAGGTGACTATAGACTTGCAAGATAGGATCAAGAACTCACATATATTCATGAAAACATAATAGGTTCAGATCTGAAATCATGGCACTCGGGCCCTAGTGACAAGCATTAAGCATAGCAAAGTCATAGCAACATCAATCTCAGAACATAGTGGATACTAGAGATCAAACCCTAACAAAACTAACTCGATTACATGATAAATCTCATCCAACCCATCATCATCTAGCAAGCCTACGATGGAATTACTCATGCACGACGGTTAGCATCATGAAATTGGTGATGGAGGATGGTTGATGCTGACGACGGCAACGAATCCCCCTCTACGGAGCCCCGAACGGACTCCAGATCAGCCCTCCCGAGAGAGATTAGGGCTTGGTGGCGGCTCCGTATCGTAAAACGCGATGATTTCTTCTCTTTGATTTTTTCTCTCCCCGAAAGCCAATATATGGAGTTGGAGTTGGCGTCGAAGGGTCTCCAGTGGGCCCACGACGTAGGGGGGCGCGCCCAGGAGGGGGGGGGGGGCGCCTCCCACCCTCGTGGACAGGGTGTGGGCTCCCTGGTCTTCATCTTTGGTGAGGATTTTTTATTATTTATTCTAAGATATTCCATGGAGTTTCAGGTCATTCCGAGAACTTTTGTTTTCTGCACATAATACAACATCATGGCAATTCTGCTGAAAACAGCGTCAGTCCGGGTTAGTTCCATTCAAATCATACAAGTTAGAGTCCAAAACAAGGGCAAAAGTGTTTGGAAAAGTAGATACGACGGAGACGTATCAGTGATCAACTTGCGGGTTCTGTGACCTTGTGAACTTATGCATAGGGGTTGGCACACGTTTTCGTCTTGACTCTCCAGTAGAAACTTTGGGGCACTCTTTGAAATTCTTTGTGTTGATTTGAATAGATGAATTTGAGATTGTGTGATGCATATCGTATAATCAAAATCGCGGATACTTGTGGTGACATTGGAGTTTCTAGGTGACATTAGGGTTTTTGTTGATTTGTATCTTAGGGTGTTATTTTACTACGAACTCTAGGGATGTTTGTGACACTTATAGGAATAGCCCAATAGACTGATCGGAAGGAATAACTTTGGGGTGGTTTCGTACCCTACAATAATCTCTTCGTTTGTTCTCCGCTATTAGTGACTTTGGAATGACTCTTTGTTGCACGCTGAGGGATTATTATATGATCTAATTATGTTATCATTGTTGAGAGAACTTGCACTAGTGAAAGTATGAACCCTAGGCCTTGTTTCGAAGCATTGCAATACCGTTTTCGCTCACTTTTGTTACTAGTTACCTTGATGTTTTTATAATTTCGGATTACAAAACCTTTATCTACCATCCATATTGCACTTGTATCTAAAGGAAATATGCCCTAGAGGCAATAATAAAGTTATTATTTATTTCCTTATATATCATGATAAATGTTTATTATTCATGCTAGAATTGTATTAACCGGAAACATAATACATGTGTGAATACATAGACAAACATGGTGTCACTAGTATGCCTCTACTTGACTAGCTCGTTTATCAAAGATGGTTATGTTTCCTAGCCATGGACAAAAGAGTTGTCATTTGATTAACGAGATCACATCATTAGGAGAATGATGTGATTGACTTGACCCATTCCTTTATCTTAGCACTTGATCGTTTAGTATGTTGCTATTGCTTTCTTCATGACTTATACATGTTCCTATGACTATGAGATTATACAACTCCCGTTTACCGGAGGAACACTTTGTGTGCTACCAAACGTCACAACGTAACTGGGTGATTATAAAGGTGCTCTACAGGTGTCTCCGAAGGTACATGTTGGGTTGGCATAATTCGAGATTAGGTTTTGTCACTCCGATTGTCGGAGAGGTATCTCTGGGCCCTCTCGGTAATACACATCACTTAAGCCTTGCAAGCATTGTAACTAATGAGTTAGTTACGGGATGAAGTATTATGGAACAAGTAAAGAGACTTGCCAGTAACGAGATTGAACTAGGTATTGGATACCGAAGATCGAATCTCGGGCAAGTAACATACTGATGACAAAGGGAACAATGTATGTTGTTATGCGGTTTGACCGATAAAGATCTTCGTAGAATATGTAGGAGCCAATATGAACATCCAGGTTCCACTATTGGTTATTGACCGGAAACAGTTATAGGTCATGTCTACATAGTTCTCGAACCCGTAGGGTCCGCACGCTTAACGTTACGATGACAGTTTTATTATGAGTTTATAAGCTTTGATGTACCGAAGGAGTTCGGAGTCCCGGATGAGATCGGGGACATGACGAGGAGTCTCGAAATGGTCGAGACGTAAAGATCGATATATTGGACGACTATATTCGGAGTTCGGAAAGGTTCCGAGTGATTCGGGTATTTTCGGGGGTACCGGGGAGTTACGGGAATACGAGGAAGAAGCAATGGGCCTCATGGGCCAAGTGGTGGAAGAGAGAAGGTAGGGCGCGCGGCCGCCCTAGCCCAAACCGAATTGGACTAGGGGGCCGCCCCCCCTTTCCTTCTTCTCCTCCCTCTCCTTCCTTCTCCTTCTCCTCCCCTTCCTTCCCCTCTCCTACTTGGACTAGGAAAGAGGGGGGAATCCTACTTGGAGTAGGATTCTCCCCCTTGGGCACGCCTCCTCCCCTTGGCCGGCCCCCTCCCCCTTGCTCCTTTATATACGGGGGCAGGGGGGCACCCCATGATACACAAGTTGATCTACGGATCGTTCCTTAGTCGTGTGCGGTGCCCCCCTCCACCATATTCCACCTTGGTCATATTGTCACGGAGTTTAGGCGAAGCCCTGCGCCGGTAGAACATCATCATCGTCACCACGCCGTCGTGCTGACGGAACTCATCCCTGACGCTTCGCTGGATTGGAGCCCGGGGGACGTCATCGAGCTGGACGTGTGCTGAACACGGAGGTGCCGTACGTTCGGTGCTTGGATCGGTCGATTCGTGAAGACGTACGACTACATCAACCGCGTTGTCATAACGCTTCCGCTTAACGGTCTACGAGGGTACGTAGACAACACTCTCCCCTCTCGTTGCTATGCCATCACCATGATCTTGCGTGTGTGTAGGAAATTTTTGAAATTACTACATTCCCCAACAGTGGCATCCGAGCCTAGGTTTTATGCGTTGATGTTATATGCACGAGTAGAACACAAGTGAGTTGTGGGCGATACAAGTCATACTGCTTACCAGCATGTCATACTTTGGTTCGGCGGTATTGTTGGATGAAGCGGCCCGGACCGACATTACGCGTACGCTTACGCGAGACTGGTTCTACCGACGTGCTTTGCACACAGGTGGCTGGCGGGTGTTAGTTTCTCCAACTTTAGTTGAACCGAGTGTGGCTACGCCCGGTCCTTGCGAAGGTTAAAACAGCACTAACCTGACGAACTATCATTGTGGTTTTGATGAGTAGGTAAGAACGGTTCTTGCTAAGCCCGTAGCGGCCACGTAAAACTTGCAACAACAAAGTAGAGGACGTCTAAATTGTTTTTACAGGGCATGTTGTGATGTGATATGGTCAAGACGTGATGAGATATAAGTTGTTGTATGAGATGATCATGTTTTGTTGAAGTTATCGGCAACTGGCAGAAGTCCTATGGTTGTCTCTTTGTTGCATAAGATGCAAGTGCCAAATAATTGCTTTACTTTATGGATATACGATAGCAATAGTTGCAAGAGCAATAGTTGGCGAGACAACCATGTGATGACACGTTGATATAGATCAAGATGATGAAGATCATGGTGTCGTGCCAGTGACGATAGAGATCATGACAGTACTTTGGAGATGGAGATCAAAGGCGCAAGATGATCATGGCCATATCATGTCACATATTTTGATTGCATATGATGTTTATCCTTTATGCATCTTATCTTGCTTTGATTGACGGTAGCATTTTAAGATGATCTCTCACTAAAAATTGTCAAGAAGTGTTCTCCCTGAGTATGCACCGTTGCCAAAGTTCGTCGTGCCCAGACACCACGTGATGATCGGGTGTGATAAGCTCTACGTCCATCTACAACGGGTGCAAGCCAGTTTTGCACACGCAGAATACTCAGGTTAAACTTTACGAGCCTAGCATATGCAGATATGGCCTCGGAACACGGAGACCGAAAGGTCGAGCGTGAATCATATAGTAGATATGATCAACATAGAGATGTTCACCATTGAAAACTACTCCATCTCACGTGATGATCGGTTATGGTTTAGTTGATTTGGATCACGTGATCACTTAGATGACTAGAGAGATGTCTGTCTAAGTGGGAGTTCTTAAGTAATATGATTAATTGACCTTAAATTTATCATGAACTTAGTCCTGGTAGTATTTTGCAAATTATGTTGTAAGATCAATAGCTTGCGTTGTTGCTTTAATATGTTTATTTTGATATGTTCCTAGAGAAAATTGTGTTGAAAAATGTTAGTAGCAATGATGCGGATTGGATCCGCGATCTGAGGTTTATCCTCATTGCTGCACAGAAGAATTATGTCCTTAATGCACCGCTAGGTAACAGACCTATTGCAGGAGCAGATGCAGACGTTATGAACGTTTGGCTAGCTCAATATGATGACTACTTGATAGTTTTGTGCACCATGCTTTATGGCTTAGAATCGGGACTTCAAAGATGTTTTGAACATCATGGACCATATGAGATGTTCCAAGAATTGAAGTTAATATTTCAAGCAAATACCCGAGTTGAGAGATATGAAGTCTCCAACAAGTTCTATAGCTAAAAGATGGAGGAGAATCACTCAACTAGTGAGCATGTGCTCAGATTGTCTGGATACTTCAATCGCTTGAATCAAGTGGGAGTTAATTTTCCAGATAAGATAGTGATTGACAGAATTCTCTAGTCACCATCACTAAGTTACTAGAACTTCGTGATGAACTATAGTATGCAAGGGATGACGAAAACGATTCCCGAGCTCTTCGTGATGTTGAAATCGACGAAGGTAGAAATCAAGAAAGAGCATCAAGTGTTGATGATTGACAAGACCACTAGTTTCAAGAAAGAGGGCAAAGGGAAAGAAAGGGAACTTCAAGTAGAATGACAAGCAAGTTCTCACTCCCGCGAAGAAGCCCAAAGCTGGACCAAAGCCTAAAACTGAGTGATTACACTGCAAAGGAAATGGTCACTGGAAGCGGAGAAGCCCTGAATATTTGGTGGATAAGAAGGATGGCAAATTGAACAAGGGTATATTTGATATACAGGTTATTGATATGTGCCTTACTAGTGCTTATAGTAGCCCCTGAGTATTTGATACTTGTTCGGTTGCTAAGATTAGTAACTCGAAATAGGAGTTACAGAATAAACAGAGACTAGTTGAAGGGGAAGTGACGATGAGTGTTGGAAGTAGTTCCAAGATTGATATGATCATCATCGCACATTCCCTATACTTTTCAAGATTAGTGTTAAACCTAAATAAATGTTATTTGGTGTTTGCGTTAAGCATAAATATGATAAGATCATGTTTATTGCGATACGGTTATTCATTTGAAGTTAAAGAATAATTGTTATTCTGTTTACATGAATAAGACCTTAGATGGTTATACACCCAATAAAAATAGTTTGTTGGATCTCGATCGTGGTGATACACATATTCATAATATTGATGCCAAAAGATGCAAAGTTAATAATGATAGTGCAACTTATTTGTGGCACTGCCGTTTGGGTCATATCGGTGTAAAGCGCATGAAGAAACTCCATAAAGATGGATTTTCGGAATCACTTGGTTATGAATCATTTGATGCTTGCGAACCGTGGCTTTTGGGCAAGATGACTAAAACTCTGTTCTCCGGAACAATGGAACGAGCTACTGACTTATTGGAAATAATACATACCGATGTACGCAATCCAATGAGTGTTGATGCTCGTGGCAAGTATCGTTATTTTCTGACCTTCACAAGATGATTTGAGCAGATATGGGTATATCTACTTGATGAAACATAAGTCTGAAATAGTTGAAAGGTTCAAAGAATTTTAGAGTGAAGTGGAAAATCATCATAACAAGAAAATAAAGTTTCTGCAATCTGATCGTGGAGATGAATATTTGAGTTACGAGTTTGGTCTCAATTAAAACAATGTGGAATAGTTTCACAGCTCACGCCACCTGGAACACCACAACGTTATGGTGTGTTCGAACGTCGTAACCGCACTTTATTTGATATGGTACGATCTATGATGTCTCTTACGGATTTATCATTATTGTTTTGGGGTTATGCATTAGAGACAGCTGCATTCATGTTAAAAGGGCACCATCTAAATCCGTTGAGACGACACCGTATGAACTATGGTTTAGAAGTAAACCTAAGCTGTCATTTCTTAAAGTTTGGAGTTGCGATGCTTATATGAAAAAGGTTTTCAACCTGATAAGCTCGAACCCAAATCGGAAAAGTGCGTCTTCATAGAATACCCAAAGGAAACTGTTGGGTACACCTTCTATCACAGATTCGAAGGCAAAACATTCATTGCTAAGAATGGATCCTTTCTAGAGAAGGAGTTTCTCTCGAAAGAAGTGAGTGGGAGGAAAGTAGAGCTTGATAAGGTAATTTGTACCTTCTCCCGAATTGGAAAGTAGTTCATCACAGAAATCTGTTCCTGTGACTACTACACCAATTAGTGAGGAAGCTAATGATGATGATCATGTAACTTCAGATCAAGTTACTACCAAACCTCGTAGGTAAAACAGAGTGAGATCCGCACCAGAGTAGTACGGTAATCCTGTTCTGGAGGACATGTTACTTGACCATGACAAACCTACGAACTATGAGGAAGCAATGATGAGCCCAGATTCCGCGAAATGGCTTGAGGCCATGAAATCTGAGATATGATCCATGTATGAGAACAAAGTGTAGACTTTAATTGACTTGCCCGATGATCGGTGAGTCATTAAGAATAAATGGATCTTCAAGAGGAAGATGGACGCTGATAGTAGTGTTACTATCTACAAAGCTGGAATTGTCGCAAAAGGTTTTCGACAAGGTTAAAGTGTTGACTACGATGAGAGTTTCTCACTCGTATCTATGCTTAAGTCTGTCTGAATCATGTTAGCAATTGCCGCATTTTATGAAATCTGGCAAATGGATAGACAAAACTGCATTCCTTAATGGATTTATTTAAGAAGAGTTGTATATGATGCAACCAGAAGGTTTTGTCAATCCTAAAGGTGTTAACAAAATGTGCAAGCTCCAGCGATCCATCTATGGACTGGTGCAAGCATCTCGGAGTTGGAATATACGCTTTGATGAGTTCATCAAAGCATATAGTTTTATACAGACTTGCGGTGAAGCCTGTATTTACAAGAAAGTGAGTGGGAGCATTACAACATTTCTGATAAGTATATGTGAATGACATATTGTTGATCGGAAATAATGTAGAATTATTCTGCAAAGCATAAAGGAGTGTTTGAAAGGAGTTTTTCAAAGAAAGACCTCGGTGAAGCTGCTTACATATTGAGCATCAAGATCTATAGAGATAGATCAAGACGCTTGATAAGTTTTTCAATGAATACATACCTTGACAAGATTTTGAAGTAGTTCAAAATGGAATAGTCAAAGAAAGAGTTCTTGCCTGTGTTACAAGGTGTGAAATTGAGTAAGACTCAAAGCCAGACCACGGCAGAAGATAGAAAGAGAATGAAAGTCATTCCCTATGCCTTGGCCATAGGTTCTATAAAGTATGCCATGCTGTGTACCAGATCTATTGCATACCCTACCACTGAGTTTGGCAAGGGAGTACAATAGTGATCTAGGAGTAGATCACTGGACATTGGTCAAAATTATCCTTAGTGGAATAAGGATATGTTTCTCGATTATGGAGGTGACAAAAGGTTCGTCGTAAAGGGTTACGTTAATACAAGTTTTGGCACTGATCCAGATGACTCTAAGTCTTAATCTGGATACATATTGAAAGTGGGAGCAATTAGCTAGAGTAGCTCCATGCAGAGCATTGTAGACATAGAATATTTGCAAAATACATACGCCTCTGAATGTGACAGACCCATTGACTAAACTTCTCTCACAAGCAAAACATGGTCATACCTTAGTACTCTTTGGGTGTTAATCACATAGCGATGTGAACTAGATTATTGACTCTAGTAAACCCTTTGGGTGTTGATCACATGACGATGTGAACTATGGGTGTTAATCACAGGGTGATGTGAACTATGGGTGTTAATCACATGGTGATGTGAACTAGATTATTGACTCTAGTGCAAGTGGGAGACTGAAGGAAATATGCCCTAGAGGCAATAATAAAGTTATTATTTATTTCCTTATATATCATGATAAATGTTTATTATTCATGATAGAATTGTATTAACCGGAAACATAATACATGTGTGAATACATAGACAAACATGGTGTCACTAGTATGCCTCTACTTGACTAGCTCGTTTATCAAAGATGGTTATGTTTCCTAGCCATGGACAAAAGAGTTGTCATTTGATTAACGGGATCACATCATTAGGAGAATGATGTGATTGACTTGACCCATTCCGTTAGCTTAGCACTTGATCGTTTAGTATGTTGCTATTGCTTTCTTCATGACTTATACATGTTCCTATGACTATGAGATTATACAACTCCCGTTTACCGGAGGAACACTTTGTGTGCTACCAAACATCACAACATAACTGGGTGATTATAAAGGTGCTCTACAGGTGTCTCCGAAGGTACATGTTGGGTTGGCATAATTCAAGATTAGGTTTTGTCACTCCGATTGTTGGAGAGGTATCTCTGGGCCCTCTCGGTAATACACATCACTTAAGCCTTGCAAGCATTGTAACTAATGAGTTAGTTACGGGATGAAGTATTACGGAACGAGTAAAGAGACTTGCCGGTAACGAGATTGAACTAGGTATTGGATACCGAGGATCGAATCTCGGGCAAGTAACATACCGATGACAAAGGGAACAACATATGTTGTTATGCGGTTTGACCAATAAAGATCTTCGTAGAATATGTAGGAGCCAATATAAACATCCAGGTTCCACTATTGGTTATTGACCGGAAACAGTTCTAGGTCATGTCTACATAGTTCTCGAACCCGTAGGGTCCGCACGCTTAACGTTACGATGACAGTTTTATTATGAGTTTATAAGCTTTGATGTACCGAAGGAGTTCGGAGTCCCGGATGAGATCGGGGACATGACGAGGAGTCTCGAAATGGTCGAGACGTAAAGATCGATATTTGGACGACTATAATCGGAGTTCGGAAAGGTTTTGAGTGATTCGGGTATTTTCGGGGGTACCGGGGAGTTACGGGAATACGAGGAAGAAGCAATGGGCCTCATGGGCCAAGTGGTGGAAGAGAGAAGGTAGGGCGCGCGGCCGCCCTAGCCCAAACCGAATTGGACTAGGGGGCCGGCCCCCCTTTCCTTCTTCTCCTCCCTCTCCTTCCTTCTCCTTCTCCTCCCCTTCCTTCCCCTCTCCTACTTGGACTAGGAAAGAGGGGGGAATCCTACTTGGAGTAGGATTCTCCCCCTTGGGCGCGCCTCCTCCCCTTGGCCGGCCCCTCCCCCTTGCTCCTTTATATACGGGGGCAGGGGGGCACCCCATGATACACAAGTTGATCTACGGATCGTTCCTTAGCCGTGTGCGGTGCCCCCCTCCACCATATTCCACCTCGGTCATATCGTCGCGGAGTTTAGGCGAAGCCCTGCGCCGGTAGAACATCATCATCGTCACCACGCCGTCGTGCTGACGGAACTCATCCCCGACGCTTCGCTGGATTGGAGCCCGGGGGACGTCATCGAGCTGGACGTGTGCTGAACACGGAGGTGCCGTACGTTCGGTGCTTGGATCGGTCGATTCGTGAAGACGTACGACTACATCAACCGCGTTGTCATAACGCTTCCGCTTAATGGTCTACGAGGGTACGTAGACAACACTCTCCCCTCTCGTTGCTATGCCATCACCATGATCTTGCGTGTGCATAGGAAATTTTTGAAATTACTACGTTCCCCAACGGTATCACCATCTCTTCGCCGAACTAGTGCACCTATACAATTTACCATTGTATTGGGTGTGTTGGTGCACAAGAGACTCTTTATTATTTGGTTGCAGGGTTGTTTGAGAGAGACCCTCCCATGGATTGATAAACCTTAGGTCATCCACTTGAGGGAAATTCTCTATTGTCCTAGAAACCTCTACACTTGGAGGCCCAACAACGTCTACAAGAAGAAGGTTGTGTAGTAGACATCACGCACCCACTGGGTGTAGCCCCCGAGTTCTGAGCCGGCTGCTGAGTGAGACGTCTCCAACGTATCTATAATTTTTGATTGTTCTATGCTATTATATTATCTATTTTGGATGTTTACTAGGCATTTATATGCTATTTTATATCATTTTTGGGACTAGCCTATTAACTGAGAGCCCAGTTCCAGTTTTATGTTTTTTTGCCTATTTTAGAGATTCGCAGAAAAAGAATACCAAATGGAGTCCAAACAGAATGAAACTTTCCCGATGATCTTTCTTGTACCAGAAGGAAACCAAAAGACTTGGAGATGAAGTCATAGACGCAATGAGGCAGCGACGAGCCAGGAGGGCACGCCCCCTACCTCGTGGCTCCCCTGACCTAGCTCCTTCGCCTATATATATTCGTATACCCTAAAAACATCCAGGGGAGCCACGAAATCACTTTTCCACCGCCGCAACCTTCTGTACCCGTGAGATCCCATCTAGGCGCCTTTTCTGGCATCCTGCCGGAGGGTGATTCAATCACGGAGGGCTTCTTCGTCAACAACATTGCCTCTCCGATGATTCGTGAGTAGTTTACCATAGACCTACAGGTCGATAGCTAGTAGCTAGATGGCTTCTTTCCCTCTCTTTCATTCTCAAAACCATCACTACAAGAAATATGTCAACTAGTGACCTTCTGTCAGTGACCCTGGAAGAATTGGTCATAGATCTATGACCAGACCAATTGGTCAAAAGCTGTTCGGGGGGCTCCAAACCCTAAACCATTGCGACCATTTTGGTCAAAAAGGTCGTAATTTCCTTACACGAAAAGGTCATAAAGCAAACAACGCTAGTCCGCTGCCTTATTTCTAGTTGTTAACGACCAATATAGATGGTCATAGCCTTGTAAATTGTGGTGGGTTGCTATGACTAGGCGCCACCTCATCAGTTTTGCCTATGTGTCATGTCCATGTGGCAGTTTTTGTCCTAGGTTGTGAAACAACCTATATTTCTGTCATTCCCAAAATTCCCAAAAAAATCTCATAAATTCTTTGGATCATATCTTCGTCAAATATGTAAAAACATTCCTTGCCTAGTTCAAAAATAATTCAAAAACATTCATTTTCCTATTCTGTTCAGAGCAGCACTTTGTGAAGGAAGTACCACTTTGGCATGTCCAAATGGTATTCATTTTCTACAGTGCTTTCCTATGCCCAAATACCCATCCTCCACCAAATGCCAGCTCAATCCATTCATTATTTTGAGCCCAGCTTCAACATTCGTATTTATGTCCAATGTGGTAGTTTGTAAAGCAAGTACCACCTAGGCTCCTCCTTTTGAGGTGAAAATTTGTGAAGACGGTCTTCTTAGTAACTGATCATCCTCAGCCAAAACTCATGCCCATTAGCCATGTGCATTTTCTGTACCGCTAATCAAGCACTTGGCTGCTAATTCATGTTTGAGCATCGATCGGTCTCCTCGTGAGAATATTATGTTGTGATTTTCTTCCTAGCACCTACCTGGGGAGTGCCCAACCCACTAGACATGCCTAGGCCGCCCAGAACACATGGCAACGCCACGGTCACGCAGTGACCACGCGGCGGGCATGCGAGCTTACGCGCTCTAGTGTTGGGGCCCTCAGCCACCGTCCAAACCTCGATGTCTCGCCATCAAACCATGTATTTCTGATTAAATAGATACTTATTTACCTAGAAATAATTTTTGGAAAAAATAAAGAGCAAACTATGAAGCAGCTGTAGTTCAAATTTGACCTGCTTCCACCTGAATCGATGGCAATTTGTCTTTTTCACCAGAGGTGGATCAAAAATGTTGACACCCAACCATTTTGTCAATTGTGCATTATGTATGGCCTAGTATTTTATAAAATTGATTTGGTCCATTTTTGCAACAATTATTTGGTAGTTCCTTCACAAAAAACCTCCTTTTGGGCACTCGGAAAATGAAAAATGAATTTTTCCGTGCAAAAAAAATGAAAACTTCCTTAGGCAACATTGTTTGGAATTCCAAGATGTACCCTTGTGCACAATATGAGATCATTTGAAAAACTATGCCATGAATGTGGCCATAAGATTGATCATTTGGCTTGAAAGCCATGAATCTTCACGCATGATAGCTCATTTCTGAGAACACTTTTTTAAAATAATTACCATATTAAAAGTTTATTATTTTTCTGGAAACTTGGTCACATATAATGACACAAGGCGAAGGCTTTTCAATTTTTTGATTTTTTTGAATTTTTTATGCCCGTTTCAAAATGCGGTCAAAACGGCGGGCTTGACCGTTCCTACCTAGTGGTTGAATCTTGGAAATTTTTTGATGTTTCTCTGATTAAATAGATACTTATGTACCTAGAAATGATTTTTGGAAAAAATAAATAGCAAACTATGAGGCAGCTGCAGTTCAAATTTGACCTGCTTCCACCTGAATCGGCGGAAATTTGTCTTTTTCACGAGAGGTGGATCAAAATTTTTTGCACCCTACCATTTTGTCAATTGTGCATTAAATATGGCCTAGTATTTTATAAAATTGATTTGTTCCATTTTTGCAACAATTATTTGGTAGTTCCTTCACAAAAAACCCTCCTTTTGGGCACTCGAAAAATGAAAAATGAATTTTCCGTGCAAAAAAAAAATGAAAACTTCCTTAGGCAACATTGTTTGGAATTATAAGATGTAGCCTTGTGCAGAATATGAGATCATTTGAAAAAACTATGCCATGAATGTGGCCATAAGATTGATCATTTGACTTGAAAGCCATGAATCTTCATGCATGATAGCTCATTTCTGAGAACACTTTTTTAAAATAATTACCATATTACAAGTTTGTTATTTTTCCTGGGAACTTGGCCACATATAATGACACAATGCGAAGGTTTCCCAATTTTTTGATTTTTTTAAATTTTTTATGCCCATTTCAAAATGCGGTGAAAACGGCGGGCTTGACCGTTCCTACCTAGTGGTTGAATCTTGGAATTTTTTTGATGTTTCTCGGATTAAATAGATACTTATGTACCTAGAAATGATTTTTGGAAAAAATAAATAGCAAACTATGAGGCAGCTGCAGTTCAAATTTGACCCGCTTCCAACTGAATCGGCGGAAATTTGTCTTTTTCATGAGAGGTGGATCAAAACCTTTTGCACCCAACCATTTTGTCAATTGTGCATTAAATATGTCCTAGTATTTTAGAAAATTGATTTGGTCCAATTTTGCAACAATTATTTGGGACGTCCTTCACAAAAAAACCTCCTTTTGGGCACTCAGAAAATGAAAAATGGTTTTTTCGTCCAAAGAAAATGAAAACTTCCTTAGGCAACATTGTTTGCCATTCCAATATGCACCCTTGTGCACAATATGAGATCATCTGAACAAACTATGCCACGAATGTGGCCATAAGATTGATCATTTGGCTTGAAAGCCATGAATCTTCACGCATGATAGCTCATTTCTGAGAACACTTTTTTAAAATAATTGCCGTATTACAAGTTTGTCGTTTTTCCTGGGAGCTTGTCCACATATAATGACACAATGCAAAGGTTTCCCATTTTTTTGATTTTTTTTGAATTTTTTATACCCATTTCAAAATGCGGTCAAAACGGCGGGAATGACCGTTCCTAGCTAGTGGTTGAATCTTGGAATTTTTTTGGTGTTTCTCTGATTAAATAGATACTTATGTACCTAGAAATGATTTTTGGAAAAAATTAAGAGCAAACTATGAGGCAGCTACAGTTCAAATTTGACCCGCCTCCAGCTGAACCGGCAGAAATTTGTCCTTTTCACGAGAGGTGGATCAAAGCTTTTGACACCCAACCATTTGGTCAACTGTGCATTAAACATGGCCTAGTATTTTATAAAATTGATTTGATCCATTTTTAAAACAATTATTTGGTAGTTCCTTAAAAAAAAACTTCATTTCGGGCACTCCAAAAATGATTAAAAATAGCTAGAAAGATAAAAAATGCATGCAAATTTGTGATCATCCATAAAATATGGTCTAAATTGAGTGATAAATCTAGTTGTGCCATTTTGGAAAATATTTTTAATAGCTGCTTCACAAAACCTCCTAGTTTTAGTACTTAAAAACTATTTTAAATCATAAAATTTCTGAACCAATTAGGGCTCTTCCCACGGATCACTCCAATGTAGCCGATCTGAACCGTCCAGTTCCCACGGCTCTCACTCACCTCTCAGGTCTCTCTCCCCCAACCCAAACCCTAGCAGCCCTCACTCCATCCAGATCTCTCTCCCCCTCTCCCCGAGAACCCACCCGCCGCCGCCTATCTCCTCCCTCGCCGCCATTGCTGCCACCTCCTTCCCGTCCCCGGCCTCCGTCCGCAACGCCCCTACCGCTCCCACAGCACCAAACCCTACCTCACTCACCTCACCTCCCTTCCACCCGCCCGCCGCCTCCCTCTCTCTCTCCCCGATCCAGATCAACGCTGCCTCCCCCTCTCTCTCTCCCCGATCCAGATCGACGCCGCCTCCCTCTTTCTCTCGCTTCCCGTCACCGGCGGCGGCGCCCTCCTTCCCTCGCCCTCTCCTCCTCCCCTACTCACGGCGCCTCCACCACGCCACGAATCCCGGTGACCCACCCCGTCTCCGTGCCCGCCTCGGCAACCACCTCCGCCGCGCATCCGAGTCCCATCCATGTCCACTCCGGCTCCGTCTCTTTCTCCTTTCGTGGGAGGTGACCCGCACCCGGCCCCGCGGGCGGGGAGGGGCGACGGCGGCCTCGTGTAGATCCCATCGGGATCACGATGCAGACGCATGCCCCAGACGCCATGACCCGTCTCCCTCCCCTCCTCAAATCAGGAAGGAGAGGCCAGGCGCCGGCCATGAACTCGCTTTGCCCGGGACGCCGCTCGCCATCAAGGTCACCCCCACCCCCTCTTCGATCTGCTCTTCCTCCTTTCCCTTCCCTTCCCTAACGCGCGCCATTTTCTTCCTCACACAGGGTTGCAGGCGATTCGATCAGGTCCGGGTCCATGGCGTCCACGGCTGTGGTGGCGCTCGCGGTGACGGACGAGCTGGCCCTGCCGCTCCGCGTGGTGGGGGACTTGGCGGCGGCCGCTGGCGTCTCGCGGGAGGAGGTCGTCGTCATCACACAGTGCACCTCGCTCGATAACACCCCCTCCCAAGCCCCCCCGTCTCCCAACCCCAAGCTGATGATGAGGAGGTCAGCTAGTCCCCAGAACCACTAATTCTGTTGCCGAATTCAGTTTGTTTGCTTTGTTCGTTAGTTTGTAACTTTGTATGGTCCGAATTTCTACAACTAGTTCAACTCTGTTAATTTGCACCCCTGTTTTATTGTTTATGTACCATGTACAATCTCTTTTCAGATATGCCTGTCCACATATCTAACTTTGTTCTGCCTTTCTAGAAACATGTCTGTTTCCGTGGTGTATCTCTATGGCCGGTTCCTATTATTTCTATGCCAAAGTCACTTAATGAATTCTTAAATCAAGTAATTCAAACTTTGCATCTGCACGCGTACATCAAGTAATTCTTAAAGCATGCGGGTCTGCTCTTGCGTGCTTACGTCTGGCCTCACTTGCATCTGCACAATGCTGCATGGTTGGGCGGCACCCCGTTGCCGTTGGAGATATAATGCAAACACCAATTTCTGCACCTGCTGGGGCGGGGTGCTGTTTTCTGGACCTGGTGCTAATGCTGGGGTAGATAGTCTTTTGTCTTGTTCATCTTAATCCACAGTTTCTAGACAACTTAGCACTTGATATAACCAGTTTTTAAGAAGCGGGCAGGGGCTGGACTATCCAGTGGTATAGGATAGTTGATTCTGATTACACATTTATGTGTCTGTCTGTGTGCGTGTGTCTGTGTCCTGCATGTTTCATTTTTTATGTTGTCAATCGTAGCCAGTTCTCCTGGGATCGAACAATATTGATACAGGTTTGTGGTATCTATTGTAAGAGGTATTTATAACAATTCTGTTCGTTAAAAAATATTTTTGAATGATGCTTGAGATAGGATGGAAACTAGAGTTAATTGCCAGAGACAGAGCGTCAGAGTTCAGATGTGATTTTGTTAACTGAATTATGTGCTACAGAATATAATTAGCTGATTTAAACTGCTATTTTCCTTCGCCTAATCAAATGCCCGTTGTTTTTGCAGTATGCATACCCAAGTCAAGCTTGTGGTCACGATGAAGGTGCTGATGTGGGTTTCCTATCTTCGGAAGTAAAATGTTTGCTTGCTTGACATGGTTGTAATATATTGCTGGAATGAATGGTTGGTTGTAAAGATATGGCATAGATTAGTTGTTGTAGATTAGCCTATCATAACAGCTAGCCATTTGTAGATTAGTTGTATGCATCATGTCAGCTGGTACAAATCTGCATCTATAGATAAGTCAGTGGTGTGGAGCACTTCACCTTCATTTTATTTAACACATGATGTTGGCAACTCCCTGGATGCATTTGTTGACGTTGTTTTGTTTACTCCCAGCTTAGTGCAGAGCCCAGCCCCAGCAGCAGCGGCTATGCCGGCGAGTAGGGCAGCAGCGTTGCCTCCAGCGCCAGCATCAAGGAGCCTTACCCCGCCCCCGCGCCATGGACTCGTGCGCGGCAAGAAGCACACCAACGAGGTTAGCCCAGTATGCCCCCTTCTCCTCTTAACCATACACTGCACGCTCTGTGTTCTTGTTTCTTGAGCTATTTCAATCATCTAATCATGGATTATTCTGTTTTTGGACAAGACAAAGAAGGTGGCCATGGCTGGGCTCGTTCACCATTCGTTCAACTTCAGAGCTCATCAGGTCTGTTCTTGCCCTGACCAAGCTGTTCAAGTATGTTAGGTTTGCAATAATATTTAGTATTGGTTTGGCTCTTGCAATGCATAGGCACAGCAGGATATACTCCTGTGTGCTACTAAATGTCACGGAGAAGAAACAAAGATGGCAAGTAAAAAGAAACTGTTTATAACTTGAACACTAGCTGAATTTACAGCAAGACTAATTTGTAAAACAAAACCTGGATTAGATCAACAAGTCCTTAGCATATCAAACGTGCCACTTTGGAAATGTCAGCCTGTAGCACATAATATGTTATCTTATTGTTGCTGTGTCACTGTATCCTAGTAATTCTGCTGTGTCACTTTATCCCAGTAAAGCAAGATGCTTGTTATACTCATGTTGCTGATGATATTGGTGTTCTGCTACTAGTTGCTGTGTACTCCTAGTGCTGTAGTTCCTGTGTAGTAATACGGAAATATTAATGCTCAAATATGATGATGTGGCCTGCAGTGCACCTGCTTCGACGCTGACCCGTCCGTCGTCATCGCCTTCGATGACGATGAGGACACCGCAGGCGCCGTCGGCCTCGGCGGCGGCTTCCACCACTGCCACATCGTCGTCACCTACCAGGGCGTCAAGGGGTGAATTGATTTGATCGTTAGTATGTGGCTGGATGTGATGTTTTGCAGGTTGAAGGCGCTAAGCTGTTGGAGATGTGCCTGTACTTGTTGAGTGTTTTATCTGTAGAGGGCTATATTGTGATTGGTGTAATATTGTATGGTTATATTGTGATTGGTGGAATGTAATAAACTTGATTGATACATCGGTGATTTGGTTGTTGTTTGTATATATTTAAAATGTGTTCTCTGATTGGTATATCATTGAGTTACAAGTTGTGAAAAATTAAAACCTGATGTCTGGGACCTAGTGAAGAATCTGACAATGTGCATCCAGTTGACTACAATAATCTGAAATTTGAATGTAACAAAAAAAAGAAAACCCGAAAATAAAAAATATGTAGAATGTGAAAAGGCTGCACCTCAGAAAGCAAAAAAGGCTGAAATAATGGCCCAAGCCCATGTAGCTAGCGAAAATTAACAAGAAAAAAATACATTAAAAAGGCCGAATTGTTGGGCTAGGCCCATGTAGAAAACTGAATTGGACCGGGCTGAATCTTATGCCACATCAGCTTGCCACGCTGGATGCCTACGTGGCCTGGGGAGGTTGCTAGTGAACAAAACGCCACAGTAGGAATATTTTGATCGTAAACGTCTACGACCTTCTCACAGAGAAGGTCGCTATAGTCAATTAACGACCCCCAGCTTTTGACCTTATGTTTTTGGTCACAAAAAGGTCACAAATGAAAAACAATGACCTTTCAGTGACCAATAGTGGAGGTCACTAGTTGACATATTTCTTGTAGTGCATGTTCTCCTCGATGTTCTTGGAGATCTATTCGATGTAATACTCTTTTGCGGTGTGTTTGCCAAGATACCATGAATTGTGGATTTATGATCAGATTATCAATGAATATTATTTGGTTCTTCTCTGAATTCTTATATTCATGACTTGATGTCTTTGCAAGTCTCTTCGAATTATCGGTTTAGTTTGGCGTACTAGATTGATCTTTCTTGCAATGGGTGAAGTGCTTAGCTTTGGGTTCAATCTTGCGGTGTCCTTTCCTAGTGACAGTAGGGGCAGCAACGCACGTATTGTATTGTTGCCATCGAGGATAAAAAGATGGGGTTTTCATCATTTGCTTGAGATAATTCCTCTACATCATGGCATCTTACTTAATGCGTTACTCTGTTCTTTATGAACTTAATACTCTAGATGCAGGCAAGAGTCGGTCGATGTGTGGATTAATATTAGTAGATGCAGAATCGTTTCGGTCTACTTGACACGGACGTGATGCCTGTGTTCATGATCATTGCCTTAGATATCGTCATAACTTTGTGATTTTCTATCAATTGCTCGGCAGTAATTTGTTCACCCATCGTAATATTTGCTATCTTGGGAGAAGCCACTATTGAAACCTATGGCTCACGGGTCTCTTTTCCATTATATTGAATCTCTTTTACATCTTACTAGTTTATGATCTACTATTTGCAATCTTTTGCTTTCCGAACTATAAACCAAAAATACCAAAAATATTTACTTTACCATTTATCTATCTCTATCAGATCTCACTTTTGCAAGTGACCGTGAAGGGATTGACAACCCCTTTATCGCATTGGGTGCAAGTTTTTGATTGTTTGTGCAGGTATTCGGTGACTTGTGCGTTGTCTCCTACTGGATTGATACCTTGGTTCTCAAACTGAGGGAAATACTTACGTTACTTTGCTGCATCACCCTTTCCTCTTCAAGGGAAAAACCAACGTAAGCTCAAGAGGTGGCAAGAAGGATTTCTGGCACCGTTGCTGGGGAGATCTACGTCAAGTCAAGCCATACAAAGTAGCCATGATAAACTCTCATCTCTTGCATTACATTATTCACCATTCGCCTCTCGTTTTCCTCTCCCCCACCTCTAAAACGATTTTCGAAAAGATTTGCCTTTTCTTCGCCCTTCTTCCATTCGATCTTTTGTTCGCTTGTGTTACCGTGTGCCTTCTTTTTGCTTGCATCTTCGCTTGATAAAAGTTTATGGATACTCATCCACTTGCCAATCTTTTTAAGAGATCCAAATATGTTGAACCAATTTCTAGTGATTTGAGTGCACTAGATTATCTTTATGAGGTTTTGCTTGAAATCCGTGAATCTGAAAATTGTGATGAAGTGCTTTATGAAGTGATTCACGATAGATCTTTGAATGAAAAGCACGATTGCAATGATGTTATGATAAATTCTATTAATGTCAATTGTGTTAATGATATGCAAAACCCTAATCTTGGGTATGCTAGTTTTGCTATGTCTACTATTTGTTGCAATGATCATGATTGGGGTGATTCTTCTTATTATCTTGAAAATTTAATTAAACCCCATGATGAATATGAGATTGATAATAATGTTTGCAATAATATTGAAAGTGGGTTTGGAAGAGTGTCAAATTTAGATCCCACATATTTGGAGAATGTTCAATCTTATGAATTTTTTGATAAAAAGTGGGTTTGGAGAGGTCTGACTTCAGTTAATATTAATCCCACTATTTTGGAAGAGTGTCAACTTCGCATGCATGTGGATCGTGTTGAGAATACGTTATGTGAAAGCTACATTGTTGAATTTGCTTATGATCCTACATGTAATTATTATGAGAGAGGAAAATATGGTTGTAGAAATTTTCATGTTACTAAATTACCTTTCTTCATGTTGAGATTGCTATTGTTTCTTTCTTCTTCCTTGCATATGCTAGATCTTGCTTGTCTTACTAATTTGTTTTCCTATAAAATGCCAATGCATAGGAAGTATGTTAGACTCATATGTGTTTTTCACATGCTACATGATGCTCTCCTTGTGTTTCAATTGCTATCTTTCATGTGAGTATCATTAAAATTATCAATGCCTAGCTAAGGGTGTTAAACGATAGCGCTTGTTGGGAGGCAACCCAATTTTATTTTTGTTCTTTGCTTTTTGTTCCTGTTTATTAATAAATAATTCATCTGGCCTCTGGTTAGAGGTGGTTTTATGTTTGAATTAGAGTTTGTGCCAAGTAGAACCTTTAGGATAGCTTACGGTGATAGTTGTGTTGATCCTGCTGAAAATCAGAAACTTTTGCGCTTAGTAAATTAGTTTTGAAAATTCACAGAAACGTTCTTTTGATATTATTATTTTTGCTCTGGGTTGGTAAAAAAAATTCTCAGGTTTTCCTAATTTGTATGGATTTTTGGAGTTACATAAGTAATCGAGAGTTACAGATTACTACAGACTGTTCTGTTTTTGGCAGATTCTGTTTTTCACGTGTTGTTTGCTTATTTTGATGAATCTATGGGTAGTATCGGGGGGTATGAACCATGGAAAACTTGGAATATAGTAGATATATTACACCAATATAAATAAAGAATGAGTTTGCAACAGTACCTTAAAGTGGTGATTTATTTTCTTATACTAACGGAGCTCATGAGATTTTCTGTTGAGTTTTGTGTTGTGAAGTTTTCAAGTTTTGGGTAAGGATTTGATGGACTATGGAATAAGGAGTGGCAAGAGCCTAAGCTTGGGGATTCCCAAGGCAACCCAAGGTAATATTCAAGGACAACCAAAAGCCTAAGCTTGGGGATGCCCCGAAAGCATCCCCTCTTTCGTCTTCGTCTATCAGTAACTTTACTTGAGGCTATATTTTATTCACCACATGATATGTGTTTTGCTTGGAGAGACTTGTATGATTTGAGTCTTTGGTTTTTAGTTTACCACAGTCATCCTTTTTGTACACACCTTTTTGGGAGTGACACACATGAATCGTGTTTTATTAGAATACTCTATGTGCTTCACTTATATCTTTTGAGCTAGGCAATATTCCTTTAGTACTTCGCTTATATCTTTTTAGAGAATGGCGGTGGCTTTATTTTATAGAAATTGTTGAACTCTCATGATTCACTTATATTATTTTGAGAATCCTTTAGAACAGCATGGTAATTTGCTTGGGTTATAAAACTAGTCCTAATATGATGAGCATCCAAGAGGGATATAATAAAAACTTTCATACAAAGTGCATTGAATACTATGAGAAATTTGATTCTTTATGATTGTTTTGAGATATGAAGATGGTGATATTAGAGTCATGCTAGTGGAGTAGTTGGGAATTTGAGAGATACTTGTGATAAAAGTTTGTGATTCCCGTAGCATGCACGTATGGTGAACCGTTATGTGTTGGAGCATGATATATTTATTGATTGTCATCCTTTGTGTAGAGGTCGGGATCGCACGATGGTTAACTCCTACCAACCCTTCCCCTAGGAGCATGCGCGTCGTACTTTGTTTCTATGACTAATAGATTTTTGCAATAAGTATGTGAGTTCTTTATGACTAATATTGAGTCCATGGATTATACACACTCTCATCCTTCCACCACTGCTAGCCTCTCTTGTGCCACGCAACTTTCGCCGGTACCATACACGCACCATATACCTGCCTCAAAACAGCCACCATACCTAACTATTATGGCATTTCCATAGCCATTCCGAGATAT
The DNA here is from genome assembly GCA_963921465.1 of Triticum timopheevii. Taxonomy (NCBI): domain Eukaryota; kingdom Viridiplantae; phylum Streptophyta; class Magnoliopsida; order Poales; family Poaceae; genus Triticum; species Triticum timopheevii. Next base: position 547,949,661 of record OY997272.1, on the reverse strand, counting down.
ATTGCCATGAAACTTTCCACCGTTCCGTTTATTATGACACACTTCATCATTGTCACAATTCTGGATATTAGCTACCAAGCTGATTATGTGATACTTGCCCAGATTAGAAATTATGTAAGATATAACAAAAAGGGAGGCACACATGAATCATTTCTTCTGCTGGAGGCAAAGAATCTAAGGCCTAATACCTCTATCCCCAATTCTTCCTCTCTTATCAGAAAAATCAAGGAATTGAAATCAGATTATGGTGAGGATGTGCAACCTGGATGGTGGACAGGGGACGACAACCAGTGAGCAACGGCCCATCAGTCATTGCCGGCGACACCTCTCCACTCCACCTGAACGCGAGCGACGCCTAGAGCTCCGGCCTCGCGGTCCTACTTCCACCTCTATTCTTCTCAGCCTCCCATGCCCCTGCACACCCACCATTAAAACCAAACACCAAAACACTGCCCAACAAAAACAATAGATGAGAAGCACAGACCAATCCTTGGACGGGGGCAGAAGAAGAGAGAAAATAAAGAGACCTTCATTGCCGAGGGGCTAGAGGTGGTGGGGCTGGGGTGGGGGTTGGGGCCGCTGTCGCGTGGGGGAGTGGAGAGGAGGAGTTGCGCCTACCCCCTCCCGTGAAGATAAGGTTGGAGCCCCTTGCAACTGTTGCTCTCCTACTCCAGATCGAGGTCACGCTCGACGGCTTGAGATCCACTTGACGAGGAGAAGAAGAAGGCTGGGAGGTCCCCGACGGCCGGTGCCTCTGTCCTTGCCGCTCCTCCCTCCACCGTCGGCCTCCCCTACTGTCCATCCTTCTCCATGGCGGCGGCTGGTTAGAGGCGAGGGAGCGGTGAAAGCGGCGTCTTGAGGCCCCGCTCCTCTGTCGCACCCCCTCTTCTCCCCTTCACGTCCCTCCTCCTTCTTGGTTCTCTCCACTCGGCGGATCATTGGGAGCTGGCAAGGGTGGGGTCGAAGGCACAAGGGAAGGAGAGAGGGCGGCGAGAGGTGTTGGATTGGGGAGGAGGAGAGGAGGCGGGGATTGGGGGAGGATGCGAATCGGGAGGAGTGGAGGCGGCGCAGAGGGATGAAGTGGAAGGAGAAAGAGGGAGCAACAAATATTCTCACGCGGAAGGGGGTGGAGGAGGAAGCTGTCCTACGGACTGATGTGGCGGCCTCTAATCCATCCTTGTCCCCTGAATTTCAGGTGTATGGCCCTCCTCCCCCAAATCTAATGATGTGCGTAAGTGTAGCATTGCTCAAGTGTGCGCCGGTTTTCTTTCAATGCACTATTCATAGGCATTACTCATAGCTGACGTGGATAGCGTGGTTGTGCCTAGCAACCCACCCATCCTTTATAAGTTAAATATTCATAGGCATTATTCATAGCTGACGTGGATAGTGTGGTTGTGCCTAGCACCCGCCCATCCTTTATAAGTTAAATTCACATTGCTTCTTTAAAAGAAGAGAAAAGTGGCGGAGAGCTCCTTTCATGTATTCACATTCTCATTGCAGAGCTCGTTGTGTCTTCCTACGAGATCTGAGTAGTGATAACCAGAGCTGCAGGGCTCCATCTTGGGTGCTAAACTCCTAATCTCAATCGTTTGGAACTGCTAGAGAAAGCAAGATGCAATGATCTTCAGAAACCTCACTATATTTGACTGTTGGAAATACTTCATTTCTCTTGTAAAAAGTTGGTTGAGCCCGGCTTTTGCGCAGCGTAGAACAGTAGGAAGCAATAGCAGGTTATTTTGGGTTGCTTGTGAAATGCAGTAGTTTCTGTATCACAAGAAATTTTCTTAACAAGGTCACACTACGCAAATGCAAGAAAGTGACAGGTAATGGAACGGTTGCACTGGTACGTTGGCAGAACCCGGTGTCCCTGACTTTCATAGGGTGCCGTCAGATCTCTCAGGACGGTGTCCAGGGAGCTGCCAAATCATTTCACTACTCCGCAGAGATTGAGAGCCACGACAGTCGACAGCCTAAAAGGGATGAAGCTCAGAAGTAATGTTCGGCTTTTAATTTCTGTTGCTGCATGTAGTTGCAAAATTTAACTACTCCCAGTATTAGGAGCTTGGGCCCTACCTGGCCTGAACTGTAGGTTGTAGGGGTGGGAGGCTGGTTGGTGAGGAGATGGGCGCTGGCGGCGGCGCGTCGGAGCCGTAGTTGCGCGGGAGAAGGCGGCGACTGAGAGGAAGATGGCACAGGGGAGGGGGTTAGGTTTAGGTCTCCCGGCTCCCTAAAGAAGCCGAGCAAATATGATTGCTTCTTGCTTGATTCCAAAACTGATCTTTACATGAGTTTATATAATCCTCCTAATAAGATAATTGGGCTAAGCCCCTAATAACGATAAGATAGACTGGGCCACAACTAACTGGGCTAAGCCCCTAACATGTCAGTCATAACATTTCTCCCTGCCTGCACAAACAGCTCTTCCTCGAGCTGGAAGGCCGAAAAGTGCTTGCGGAACTCCTCGAGGTGATCAACCATCGCCAAACACCTCCGCGGCAGCTGGGGTGGGCAGGTCGCCGAGCCCGGCGATGGTGTCCTCCTCCTCAATGTAGTCTCCAGCCTCCAGGTAGAAGAGTCACTGGTAGACGTGGCCGTGCACATAGGGCTCGTCGCAGTTGAAGCACAACCCTTGGCGGCGACGCTCGAGTTGCTCGGCGGGGTTGAGCCGGCGGAACGGGCGCACCGCGGTCGTGCCGAGGGGTGCCACGGAAGACTGAGCAGGCCGACCCTGTGCGGGAACGTTCGACCAGGGTGGCGGCCCAGTGGCCTGGGATGGTGACGCCTGCTAGATGGCCACCGCGCGGCGCTCGAACGCGCGGGCGTAGTACATGGCCGTCTGGAGGTCCTGGGGTCCCCGCACCTCCACGTCCACGCGGATATGAACCTGCAGACCGCCGACGAAGAGCTCGGCCCGCTGGAGAGCCGTCACGCCGGGCACGTGGCACGCCAGGGCCTGAAAGCAGTCGGCGAAGTCCTGCACCATAGATGTGAAGGGGAGGCGGCCCAAGTCTGCTAGCCAGCTCTCGTGTATCAGCGGCCCAAAGCGACGGAGGCATAGCTCGCGAAAATGCTCCCATGGGGGCATGCCGCCCTTGTCCTGCTCGAGAGCGTAATGCCAAGTGAAGGAAATATGCCCTAGAGGCAATAATAAAGTTATTATTTATTTCCTCATATCATGATAAATGTTTATTATTCATGCTAGAATTGTATTAACCGGAAACATGATACGTGTGTGAATACATAGACAAACATATAGTCACTAGTATGCCTCTACTTGACTAGCTCATTAATCAAAGATGGTTATGTTTCCTAACCATAGACATGTGTTGTCATTTGATTAAATGGGATCACATCATTAGGAGAATGATGTGATTGACATGACCCATCCCGTTAGCTTAGCACTTGATCGTTTAGTATTCTGCTATTGCTTCCTTCATGACTTATACATGTTCCTGTAACTATGAGAATTGTGTAACTCCCGTTTACCGGAGGAACACTTTGGGTACTACCAAACGTCACAACGTAACTGGGTGATTATAAAGGAGTACTACAGGTGTTTCCGAAGGTACATGTTGAGTTGGCATAATTCAAGATTAGGATTTGTCACTCCGATTGTCGGAGAGGTATCTCTGGGCCCTCTTGGTAATACTCATCACCTAAGCCTTGCAAGCATGTAACTAATGAGTTAGTTATGAGATGACGTATTACAGAACGAGTAAAGAGACTTGCCGGTAACGAGATTGAACTAGGTATTGGATACCGACGATCAAATCTCAGGCAAGTAACATACCGATGACAAAGGGAACAAAGTATGTTGTTATGCGGTTTGACCGATAAAGATCTTCGTAGAATATGTAGGAACCAATATGGGCATCCAGGTCCCGCTATTGGTTATTGACCAGCGACATGTCTCGGTCATGTCTACATTGTTCTCGAACCGTAGGGTCCGCACGCTTAAGGTTTCGATGACAGTTATATTATGAGTTTATGTATTTTGATGTACCGAAGGTTGTTCGGAGTCCCGGATGTGATCACGGACATGACGAGGAGTCTCGAAATGGTCGAGACATAAAGATTGATATATTGGACGGATATATTTGGACACCGGAAAGGTTCCGGGAGAGTTTGGGAATATACCGGAGCTCCGGGAGGTTACCGGAACCCCCCGGTAAGTATATGGGCCTTATTGGGCCCAAGTGGAAGGAAGGGAGAAGGAACAAGGGAGGGGGGCGCGCCCCCCCAAGCCCAATCCGAATTGGGGAGGGGGGCCGGCCCCCCCTTTCCTTTCTCCTTCCCCCTTCTCCTTCCTACTACTAGTACTCCTTCCTTCCCCCTCCAAGTTGGATTAGGAAAAAGAGGGGAAACCTACTTGGAGTAGGTTTCCTCCTCCTATGGCGCGCCCCCTCCTTGGGCCGGCCACCTCCTCCCTCCCTCCTTTATATACAGGGGTAGGGGGGCACCCTAGAGCACACAAGTTGATCATTGATCGTTCCTTAGCCGTGTGCGGTGCCCCCTCCACGATATTACACCTCGATCATATTGTAGCGGTGCTTAGGCGAAGCCCTGCGACAGGAGAACATCAAGATCGTCACCACGCCGTCGTGCTGATGGAACTCCCCCTCGGAGCCTCTACTGGATTGGAGATCGAGGGTGCGTCATCGAGCTATACGCGTGTCAAGAACTCGGAGGTGTCGGAGTAACGGTGCTTGGATCGGTTGGACCAGGAGGACGTACGACTACTTCCTCTACGTTGCGTCAACGCTTCCGCTTCGGTCTACGAGGGTACGTAGACAACACTCTCCCCTCGTTGCTATATCATCACCATGATCTTGTGTGTGCGTAGGAAAATTTTGAAATTACTACGTTCCCCAACAGTGTCATCCGAGCCTAGGTTTTTATGGTTTGATGTTATTTGCACGAGTAGAACACAAGTGAGTTGTGGGCGATATAAGTCATACTGCTTACCAGCATGTCATACTTTGGTTCAGCGGTATTGTTGGATGAAGCGGCCCGGACCGACATTACGCGTACGCTTACGCGAGACTGGTTTTACCGCCGTGCTTTGCACACAGGTGACTAGCGGGTGTCAGTTTCTCCAACTTTAGTTGAACCGAGTGTGGCTATGCCCGGTCCTTGCGAAGGTTAAAACAGCATCAACTTGACAAACTATCGTTGTGGTTTTGATGCGTAGGTGAGATTGGTTCTTGCTAAGCCCGTAGCAGCCATGTAAAATTTGCAACAACAAAGTAGAGGACGTCTAACTTGTTTTTGCAGGGCATGTTGTGATGTGATATGGCCAAGACGTGATGCTATATTTTATTGTATGAGATGATCATGTTTTGTAAGCGAAGTTATCGGCAACTGGCAGGAGCCATATGGTTGTCGCTTTATTGTATGAAATGCAAACGCCCTGTAATTGCTTTACTTACCGGGGACGATGGCGTAACGACAACGATGCTACGATGGAGATCAAGGTGTCGCGCCGGTGACGATGGTGATCACGACGGTGCTTCGGAGATGGAGATCACAAGCACAAGATGATGATGGCCATATCATATCACCTATATTGATTGCATGTGATGTTTATCCTTTATGCATCTTATCTTGCTTTGATTGACGGTAGCATTTTAAGATGATCTCTCACTAATTATCAAGAAGTGTTCTCCCTGAGTATGCACCGTTGCGAAAGTTCTTCGTGCTGAGACACCACGTGATGATCGGGTGTGATAGGCTCTACGTTCAAATACAACGGGTGCAAAACAGTTGCACACGCGGAATACTCAGGTTATACTTGACGAGCCTAGCATATACAGATATGGCCTCGGAACACGGAGACCGAAAGGTCGAGCGTGAATCATATAGTAGATATGATCAACATAGAGATGTTCACCATTGAAACTACTCCATCTCACGTGATGATCGGACATGGTTTAGTTGATTTGGATCACGTAATCACTTAGATGACTAGAGAGATGTCTGTCTAAGTGGGAGTTCTTTAGTAATATAATTAATTGAACTTAAATTTATCATGAACTTAGTACCTGATAGTATTTTGCTTGTCTATGTTTGTTTGTAGATAGATGGCTCGTGCTGTTGTTCCGTTGAATTTTAATGCGTTCCTTGAGAAAGCAAAGTTGAAAGATGATGGTAGCAATTACACGGACTGGGTCCGTAACCTGAGGATTATCCTCATTGCTGCACAGAAGAGTTACGTCCTGGAAGCACCGCTAGGTGCCAGGCCTGCTGCTGATGCAACTGACGACGTTAAGAACGTCTGGCAGAGCAAAGCCGATGACTACTCTATAGTTCAGTGTGCCATGCTTTACGGCTTAGAACCGGGTCTTGAACGACGTTTTGAACGTCATGGAGCATATGAGATGTTCCAGGAGTTGAAGTTAATATTTCAAGCAAATGCCCGGATTGAGAGATATGAAGTCTCCAATAAGTTCTACAGCTGCAAGATGGAGGAGAACAGTTCTGTCAGTGAGCATATACTCAAAATGTCTGGGTATAATAATCACTTGATTCAACTGGGAGTTAATCTTCCGGATGATAGAGTCATTGACAGAATTCTCCAATCACTGCCACCAAGCTACAAGAGCTTTGTGATGAACTATAATATGCAAGGGATGAACAAGACTATTCCCGAGCTCTTCGCGATGCTGAAAGCCGCGGAGGTAGAAATCAAGAAGGAGCATCAAGTGTTGATGGTCAACAAGACCACTAGTTTCAAGAAGAAGGGCAAAGGGAAGAAGAAGGGGAACTTCAAAAAGAACAGCAAACAGGTTGCTGCTCAAGAGAAGAAACCCAAGTCTGGACCTAAGCCTGAAACTGAATGCTTCTACTGCAAGCAGACTGGACACTGGAAGCGGAACTGCCCCAAGTATTTGGCGGATAAGAAGGATGGCAAAGTGAACAAAGGTATATGTGATATACATGTTATTGATGTGTACCTTACTAATGCTCGCAGTAGCACCTGGGTATTTGATACTGGTTCTGTTGCTAACATTTGCAACTCGAAATAGGGACTACGGATTAAGCGAAGATTAGCTAAGGACGAGGTGACGATGCGCGTGGGAAATGGTTCCAAAGTCGATGTGATCGCGGTCGGCACGCTACCTCTACATCTACCATCGGGATTAGTTTTAGACCTGAATAATTGTTATTTGGTGCCTGCGTTGAGCATGAACATTATATCTGGATCTTGTTTGATGCAAGACGGTTATTCATTTAAATCAGAGAATAATGGTTGTTCTATTTATATGAGTAATATCTTTTATGGTCATGCACCCTTGAAGAGTGGTCTATTTTTATTGAATCTCGATAGTAGTGATACACATATTCATAATGTTGAAGCCAAAAGATGCAGAGTTGATAATGATAGTGCAACATATTTGTGGCACTGCCGTTTAGGTCATATAGGTATAAAACGCATGAAGAAACTCCATACTGATGGACTTCTGGAATCACTTGATTATGAATCACTTGGTACTTGCGAACCGTGCCTCATGGGCAAGATGACCAAAACACCGTTCTCCGGATCTATGGAGAGAGCAACAGATTTGTTGGAAATCATACATACAGATGTATGTGGCCCGATGAATGTTGAGGCTCGTGGCGGATATCGTTATTTTCTCACCTTCACAGATGATTTGAGTAGATATGGGTACATCTACTTGATGAAACACAAGTCTGAAACATTTGAAAAGTTCAAAGAATTTCAGAGTGAAGTAGAAAATCATCGTAACAAGAAAATAAAGTTTCTACGATCTGATCGTGGAGGAGAATATTTGAGTTACGAGTTTGGTTTACATTTGAAACAATGTGGAATAGTTTCGCAACTCACGCCACCTGGAACACCACAACGAAATGGTGTGTCCGAACGTCGTAATCGTACTTTACTTGATATGGTACGATCTATGATGTCTCTTACCGATTTACCGCTATCGTTTTGGGGTTATGCTTTAGAGACGGCCGCATTCACGTTAAATAGGGCACCATCAAAATCCGTTGAGATGACGCCTTATGAACTGTGGTTTGGCAAGAAACCAAAGTTGTCGTTTCTTAAAGTTTGGGGCTGCGATGCTTATGTGAAGAAACTTCAACCAGATAAGCTCGAACCCAAATCGGAGAAATGTGTCTTCATAGGATACCCAAAGGAGACTATTGGGTACACCTTCTATCACAGATCTGAGGGCAAGATTTTCGTTGCTAAATTCGGATCCTTTCTAGAAAAGGAATTTCTCTCGAAAGAAGTGAGTGGGAGGAAAGTAGAAATTGATGAGATAACTGTATCTACTCCCTTATTGGAAAGTAGTTCATCACAAGAACCGGTTCCTGTGACAACTACACCAATTAGTGAGGAAGCTAATGATATTGATCATGAATCTTCAGATCAAGTTTCTACTGAACCTCGTAGGTCTACCAGAGTAAGATCCGCACCAGAGTGGTACGGAAATCCTATTCTGGAAGTCATGTTACTTGACCATGATGAACCTACGAACTATGAGGAAGCGATGATGAGCCCAGATTCCGCAAAATGGCTAGAGGCCATGAAATCTGAGATAGGATCCATGTATGAAAACAAAGTATGGACTTTGGTTGACTTGCCCGATGATCGGCAAGCCATTGAGAATAAATGGATCTTTAAGAAGAAGACTGACGCTGATGGTAATGTTACTGTCTACAAAGCTCGACTTGTTGCAAAAGGTTTTCGACAAGTTCAAGGGGTTGACTACGATGAGACTTTCTCACCCGTAGCGATGCTTAAGTCTGTCCGAATCATGTTGGATATTGCTGCATTTCATGATTATGAAATTTGGCAAATGCATGTCAAGACTGCATTCTTGAATGGATTTCTAGAAGAAGAGTTGTATATGATGCAGCCTGAAGGTTTTGTTGATCCAAAAGGTGCTGACAAAGTGTGCAAGCTCCAGCGTTCCATTTATGGACTGATGCAAGCATCTCGGAGTTGGAATAAACGCTTTGACAGTGTAATCAAAGCATATGGTTTTATACAGACTTTTGGAGAAGCCTGTATTTACAAGAAAGTGAGTGGGAGCTCTGTAGCATTTCTAGTTTTATATGTTGATGACATATTGTTAATTGGAAATGATATAGAATTTCTGGATAGCATAAAGGGATACTTGAATAAAAGTTTTTCAATGAAAGACCTCGGAGAAGCTGCTTACATATTGGGCATCAAGATCTATAGAGATAGATCAAGACGCTTAATAGGACTTTCACAAAGCACATACCTTGACAAAATTTTGAAAAAGTTCAAAATGGATCAGGCAAAGAAAGGATTCTTGCCTGTGCTACAAGGTGTGAAGTTGAGTCAAACTCAATGCCCGACCACAGCAGAAGATAGAGAGAAAATGAAAGATGTTCCCTATGCTTCAGCCATAGGCTCTATCATGTATGCAATGCTGTGTACCAGACCTGACGTATGCTTAGCAATAAGCTTGGCAGGTAGGTACCAAAGTAATCCAGGAGTGGATCACTGGACAGCGGTCAAGAACATCCTGAAATACCTGAAAAGGACTAAGGATATGTTTCTCGTATATGGAGGTGACAAAGAGCTAGTCGTAAATGGTTACGTCGATGCAAGCTTTGACACTGATCCGGACGATTCTAAATCGCAAACCGGATACGTGTTTATATTAAACGGTGGAGCTGTGAGTTGGTGCAGTTCTAAACAAAGCGTCGTAGCGAGATCTACATGTGAAGCGGAGTACATAGCTACTTCTGAAGCAGCAAATGAAGGAGTCTGGATGAAGGAGTTCATTTCCGATCTAGGTGTCATACCTAGTGCATCGGGACCAATGAAGATCTTCTGTGATAATACTGGTGCAATTGCCTTGGCAAAGGAATCCAGATTTCACAAGAGGACCAAGCACATCAAGAGACGCTTCAATTCCATTCGGGACCAAGTCCAAGTGGGAGACATAGAGATTTGCAAGATACATATGGATCTGAATGTTGCAGACCCGTTGACTAAGCCTCTCTCACGAGCAAAACATGATCAGCACCAAGACTCCATGGGTGTTAGAATCATTACTATGTAATCTAGATTATTGACTCTAATGCAAGTGGGAGACTGAAGGAAATATGCCCTAGAGGCAATAATAAAGTTATTATTTATTTCCTCATATCATGATAAATGTTTATTATTCATGCTAGAATTGTATTAACCGGAAACATGATACATGTGTGAATACATAGACAAACATATAGTCACTAGTATGCCTCTACTTGACTAGCTCATTAATCAAAGATGGTTATGTTTCCTAACCATAGACATGTGTTGTCATTTGATTAAATGGGATCACATCATTAGGAGAATGATGTGATTGACATGACCCATCCCGTTAGCTTAGCACTTGATCGTTTAGTATTCTGCTATTGCTTCCTTCATGACTTATACATGTTCCTGTAACTATGAGAATTGTGTAACTCCCGTTTACCGGAGGAACACTTTGGGTACTACCAAACGTCACAACGTAACTGGGTGATTATAAAGGAGTACTACAGGTGTTTCCGAAGGTACATGTTGAGTTGGCATAATTCAAGATTAGGATTTGTCACTCCGATTGTCGGAGAGGTATCTCTGGGCCCTCTTGGTAATACTCATCACCTAAGCCTTGCAAGCATGTAACTAATGAGTTAGTTATGAGATGACGTATTACAGAACGAGTAAAGAGACTTGCCGGTAACGAGATTGAACTAGGTATTGGATACCGACGATCAAATCTCAGGCAAGTAACATACCGATGACAAAGGGAACAAAGTATGTTGTTATGCGGTTTGACCGATAAAGATCTTCGTAGAATATGTAGGAACCAATATGGGCATCCAAGTCCCGCTATTGGTTATTGACCAGAGACATGTCTCGGTCATGTCTACATTGTTCTCGAACCGTAGGGTCCGCACGCTTAAGGTTTCGATGACAGTTATATTATGAGTTTATGTATTTAGATGTACCGAAGGTTGTTCGGAGTCCCGGATGTGATCACGGACATGACGAGGAGTCTCGAAATGGTCGAGAAATAAAGATTGATATATTGGACGGATATATTTGGACACCGGAAAGGTTCCGGGAGAGTTTGGGAATATACCGGAGCTCCGGGAGGTTACCGGAACCCCCCGGTAAGTATATGGGTCTTATTGGGCCCAAGTGGAAGGAAGGGAGAAGGAACAAGGGAGGGGGGCGCGCCCCCCCAAGCCCAATCCGAATTGGGGAGGGGGGCCGGCCCCCCCTTTCCTTTCTCCTTTCCCCTTCTCCTTCCTACTACTAGTACTCCTTCCTTCCCCCTCCAAGTTGGATTAGGAAAAAGAGGGGAAACCTACTTGGAGTAGGTTTCCTCCTCCTATGGCGCGCCCCCTCCTTGGGCCGGCCACCTCCTCCCTCCCTCCTTTATATACGGGGGTAGGGGGGCACCCTAGAGCACACAAGTTGATCATTGATCGTTCCTTAGCCGTGTGCGGTGCCCCCCTCCACGATATTACACCTCGATCATATTGTAGCGGTGCTTAGGCGAAGCCCTGCGACAGGAGAACATCAAGATCGTCACCACGCCGTCGTGCTGATGGAACTCCCCCTCGGAGCCTCTACTGGATTGGAGATCGAGGGTGCGTCATTGAGCTGTACGCGTGTCAAGAACTCGGAGGTGCCAGAGTAACGGTGCTTGGATCGGTTGGACCAGGAGGACGTACGACTACTTCCTCTACGTTGCGTCAACGCTTCCGCTTCGGTCTACGAGGGTACGTAGACAACACTCTCCCCTCGTTGCTATATCATCACCATGATCTTTTGTGTGCGTAGGAAAATTTTGAAATTACTACGTTCCCCAACACCAAGTCTATGCGGTGCCTCAGAGGTGATATAAAGCGAGCCAGGTGCGCTCCGACGCGAGCGTGCGTTGCCCCCGAAAGAACTGGTCACACTGATTAAGCTAGTTGAGGGGGTCCTTGGTGCCATCGTAGGTGGCGAAGTCGAGCTTAGCGAAGCGCGGCGTCATCTGGGTATGACCGCCGTGGGGGTACTGCTCGGCGGCGCGGGGCAGCAACGCCGGGTCGATGATCACAGCCCCCCCCCCCCCCCCCCCCCCCCCCGTGGAACGACGGCGCGTCGGGGCCAACTTAGGGGCTCGTGGAGCTGGAGGACCCGCCGTACTGCGCCTGCTGTGTCGGCACGTGCGGCGGTCCCAAGGCCATCATGTAGACCAGCTGAGATGACGACTCGGTCAACCAGGTCGATAACGGGGACGGCGAAGGCGGGAACCGAACCTGGCGGATCGGGACTCCCGCTGGCGTGGTCCATGCGAGGCTGGAGCTGACCGACGATGGCTGCTGGAGCTGCAGCGGATGCTGCGGTGTCGCGCCGGGCGAGGCAGAGGCCGCCAGGAGCGGCGGCTGCCATTGCAGCTAGGGCGGGGCGGTGGTGGCGGTCGATGGCAGCTGCAGCGGCTGCTGAAGTGGCCCAGCGAGCGCGGCGGAGGCCGCCTGGTGCGGCGGCTGCCACGGCAGCGCAGGGGCGGCGATGGGCGGCGCAGCCGGGTGCAGCCCGTAGGACCCGACCAAGAATAGGCGGATCTCCTAGACCGCCTGGGTTAGGTCCCGCAGCACCCCAGACACCTCCTCCGGGGTGAGTACGGCGGGGGCGAGCGTGACGGAGGATCCCAGTGCAGGCAGGAGCGGGGCGACGGTCGTGGTGGTCGCCGGAGGCGACGAGGTGACAGGCAGCGGGAGAGATGGGTTGGGCAGCGGTGAAGACATGATCAAACCGAAGCTAGCTGATACCAAACTATTAGGAGCTTGGGCCCTACCTGGCCTGAACCGTAGGTTGTAGGGGTGGGAGGCTGGTTGGCGAGGAGATGGGCGCCGGTGGCGGCGCGTCGGCACCGTAGTTGCGCGGGAGAAGGCAGCGGCCGAGAGGAAGATGGCGCAGGGGAGGAGGCTAGGGTTAGGTCTCCCGGCTCCCTGAGGAAGCCGAGCAAATATGATTGCTTCTTGCTTGATTCCAAAACGGATCCTTATATGAGTTTATATAATCCTCCTAATAAGATAATTGGGCTAAGCCCCTAATAACGATAAGATAGACCGGGTAACCACAACTAACGAGGTTAAGCCCCTAATATGCTGGTTATAACACCTAGTTTCTGTTGCTGGATATATATATATATATATATATATATATATATATATATATATATATATATATATATATATATATATAATGGCATATATTCCCTTCGTCTCAAAATAAGTGTAGCTGATTTTTTGGGATTGAGGGAGTATATATGACAGTAACCGGAAGAGAATGTACCTTACACTTTCGTGTGACTGAACTCTGAGGTCATTTTAGACTTTATAAGCACCTCATGTATTTGTCAGGATTTTAATGCATTGCGAGTTTTGAATGACAGTTGTTTTGGGTATTTATATTATCTTTACATTGTTTCTTAAAGTCACAACAAGGGGGGCACTGAGCTCCTTTCATTGAGACCTAACATGACACCCCTTTCCTGTGTAGTTGTCTAGGCCTTCAGATTTGAAACGAATAATAGGTTCTTCTAGTTGCACAATCGGCTGATAACCGGAGCTGTAGGGCTCGACCTTCTGTCGTAATCTTTATTGTTTGGGGAAATGTAATGATCTTCAGAAATGAAGTCGACTCGGGCTTGTTGGTTTTTTGCCGAGGATCCGATTCGATTGTTTCATCGTGGCATGCCCGTCCATAAATAGTTGCTATGGCTGGAGGTGCCATGTGATCTCCAATTGCGTCACTTCAGTTCACTCGTATCCGATTCTTGCAAATACTACTTTGGTTCTCTTGTACTGTAGAAGTTGGCATAGTAAAAAAAAGGAACAAGTTCTTTCTTCTGGCTGCTGGTAGATGCATTGCACATATGAACACAATTAGTACAGTAAACAGGAAATAAAAGGCAACACAAACTAAATATCCTAGAGCACCTTACAAGCCGCAAGCTGACCATGACCTGGGAAATCCACCTGGGACTTCAGATCACAATCAACAGATGCCCAGGAAGATAAGAAGCAATGTTTATACTAATAGTACAATCAACCAACTAACAACGACAATAGGGGGGAGAAGCAAGGTACATTGCCATTGCCAGTCATTACATTGAGCAAAGCAAACTATACAGCAAATATCCAAAAGGAGCTTCTCCATAAGGGTCCTAGCATATGCTGACTTCCCCAGATCTTCACTCTATCCGGAACACACCAAAACGTCAACCTTGAATTGCACGAAAGACTTCATTTGTTGTCTACTCTGGCGTTCTTACCACCCACTTCAGATTTCTTCGCTTCCCTGCTTTTTCTGCAAAATAGTCCAATCATTTAGCCATCTGGCAATCATATCAATGAGGACACAAGGATCAGTAATTTTTGCATTATCAAACACAGTACTATCTCTTATTTACTGCATATGCATACATATCATGAATCTCATGGCATTAGAACGACGGACCACAGTAATATGCATGCCATGTGCTACCTATCCACTAGTACAATATCAAATCATGGAAATCGAAAGTGATAATTGGCACAGCAACCTTGGCCGGCAGTATAGTACTTGTACATCAATAGAGATCAAGGAGGAGGCTATATAATGGAGGAACAACCTTACTTAGCCAGTAGTACAACAAATGAACCAAAATTCAGAGTATGAAGAAATGGACCAAAGTCACATGTATCCATGCATATCGTGGTATATGTGATGTATTAGGATTAGGACTGGGAGACATCAGTAATCTAGTGGCGGCATATATTTGGGAGCGTGGTAATCAATCAAATTACCAATGTAGAGTCTTCAGTTATGGATGTAGCAGCGAGTAGTGGCCTACCGCAATTGCGAAATCACTTGCGTCATCTTGAGAGGTTCACTCCAGCCTCCGCGCAAGGGCCAGAGCCACGAACTTGAAGGCTGCAGCTCCTCTGAGAAGGCTGGTAGGGTTTCATGGGATAGAAGCGCCTTTGCATCAGCATTGGAGTATCTTTCTGTCTGCAGTTTCTATCTTGAGCACTCACTGCTCCCTTTATTCTCACAGGACCGTGTACCGAACCTCGAATCCACATAAGCCTGGTTATCACAATGTGTATTTGAGCATTTCGTCAGGTTGACCTAGATACCTTGGTCAATATCAAAAATATAATTTCTGGCCTTCCGTCTGGTCTCATAGGTTCAAGTGCGGAGCCCCCCTCACCGACAGTTAAAAAACATTTGTAGGTAGCACTATAAGCATGATCGATTATAGTACACTGATTCATGGCTCTCATGCTTTATGCATTAGTCTGTAGCTGATTCACCAACGCACATACTGCCTAGCGTCCTACATTAAGTTACAGAGGGAGTATTTGATTTGATTAAGACCAAACACCAGTTAATCATGACAGTAGGATGAACCATAAGTAGATGTGAGTGAAGGAAGCAGGAGACTTTGTTATGCTTGCTCCATCTATATATATAATCTCACAACGAAGTTTCTTTGGTTCTTGCCACCGTAAAATAGGAATCTTTTGAAGGAAAGCTCTAGTACATTGTATTGTTCATTACCTGGCATATCATTGGTCTTCTGATTATCATAAGTTTGTTGGCCTGGACTGCAACGACGACAAGTATAGAAGTGATGGACCATGATGTATGCCAGAACGGCACCAACCAGGGACATGACCGAGGCAGTGGTGTTGCTCTCCCTGCAGCTGCCAGCGGTGTATGCGCCGACAAGGCCGACCAGCACAACAATGCAGACCAGGGACGCCATGAACACCGTGGTGTTGCAGAGCAGGAACACAGGTTTGGAGAAACCATTTTTCCTGTATGTTCAATCAATTCAGAAAAGTTTAGTCTAAAAATATTAGTAGAAAACTTCTCATAGTAGCAACAACTGGTTTCTTTCGTAACAGTATATGATTGGCGCATGAGATAAGTCTGAAAATACACAAGTTAAGTACCTTCGTCGAGTAGAAAATGTAAGTTGGGGCTGAGGACTGATGGCACCAGAGGTGGATTGCCGCACCGGCACTGCCACCAGCAGGTTCTCCAGCAGAGGCAGTGCCTCCATCACTATGTGCAGTAGCCGCCTCAGCTGTTGGAGCGCCGCCTCGCTCCTGTAGTCAATGGCGGATAGCTGCAGAGATGGCCTCGAGCGAGGCAGGGCGGTCGATGGCTGGCGGGGAGAGCAAGGTGTACAGCTTAACATTGTACAACAAATACCCAAAATGAGAAAATCAAACTATACAACAAATACCCAAAAGGAGCTTCTCCATCAGGGTCCTCGCACATGCTGACTTCCCCAGATCTTTAGTCTATCCGAAGCATACCAGAATGTCAACCTTGAATAGCATGAAGTAGCGGTCAGCAATCTACTGGCAGCATATATATGGTAGTGTCGTAATCAATTAAAATACCAATGTAGAGTCTTCAGTGATGGACGTAGCAGCGAGTAGCGGTCTACCGCAATGGCGTAAGCAGCTGCCTCATCTTGAGATGTTCATCTCCATCCTCCCCGCAAGGGCCAGAGCCACAAAGGACAAACCTGTTGCCTGCAGTTCCTCTCGGAAGGATGGTAGAGTTTCACAGGATCGACGCGCCTTTGCATCAGCATTGGAGTATCTTTCTTTCTGCAGTTTCTAGCTTGACCTCTAGCAGGGCTCGACCTTCGGTCGTAATCTCAACTGATTGGGGAACCGCTGGAAAAGGCGAAATGTAATGATCTTCAGAAATGAAGTCGACTCAGGCTCGTTGTTTTTTTGCTGAGGATCCGGTTCTATTGTTTCATCGCGGCTTGCCCGTCTATAAATGGTTGCTATATGACTGAGGGTGCCATGTTATCTCCCACCACGCCACTTCAGTTTACTGCTTCTGGTTGTCTCCGATTCTTGCAAATACAGTACTAGTTTGGTTCTCTTGTAAAACTTGGTACAGTAAAAAAACAGAACATGTTCTTCTGGCCGCTTGTAGTTCCTGCATTGCACAAGAATTTTCTGAACATGGTCACAGCACAGATTAACAACACAAGAGATGTGCACATATGAGCACAACTAGTACATTAACTGAATCACATGCCTTGAGCTGCAACTAAAGAACAAAAGCAGTTCGTTACACTTTGACTGAATAAAGGGTGCTAGCCTCTGACGGCTTACGCGCATCGATCCATGGTGACCATGTTGCGCAGCACGGCGGGTCGGCCAGCTCAGCCGCCTGACCGCATCTACGCGTGGGGAGCAGGCGCCTGCATGTGTTCGGCGGATTGCCCCAGAGGGAGACTGCGTCGCCGGCGTACCAAGTCTTTACATCTACCAAACAGGAAATAAAAGGCAACACAAACTAGATATCCTAGAGCACCTAACAAGCCGCAAGCTGACCATGATCAGGGAAATCCACCCGGGACTTCAGATCACAATCAACAAATGACCAGGAAGATAAGCAGCAACGTTTGAGACCCTGCTTACACATTGATACAATCAGCCAACTATCAACGACAATAGGGGGAAAGCAACGTACATTGCCAGCCATTACATTGAGCAAAGAGAACTAGACAACAAGTACCTAAAAGGAGCTTCTCCATCAGGGTCCTCACTCCTCACACATGCTGACTTCCCCAAATCTTCACTCTATCCGGAGCACACCAAAAAATCTCAACCTTGAATTGCACGAAAGACTTCATTTGCTGTCTACTCTGGCATTCTTACCACCCACTTCAGATTTCTTCGATTTCCCTGTTTTTTTTGCAAAATAGTCCAATCATTTAGCCATCTGGCAATCATATCGATGAGTACACAAGGGTCAGTAATTTTTGCATTATCAAACACAGTACTATCTCTTATTTACCGCATATGGGTACGTCGTTCTAATGCCATGAGATTCACGATATGTACCCATATGCCATGTGCTACCTATCAACTCGTATAATATCGAATCATGGAAATTGAAAGTGATAATTGGCACAGCAACCTTGGCCGGTAGTACAGTACTTGTACATCAATAGAGATCAAGGAGAGGGCTATATAATAGAGCAACAACCTTTACTTAGCCAGTAGTACAACAAATGAAGCAAAATTCAGAGTATAAAGAAATGGACCAAAGTCACATACATCCATGCTTATCGTGGTATACATGATGTATTAGGACTGGGAGACATTGGTTATCTAGTGGCAACATATATTTGGGAGCGTGGTACTCAATCAAATTACCAGTGTAGAGTCTTCGGTTATGGTAGTAGCAGTGAGTAGCAGTCTACCGCAATGACAAAAGCGCTTGCTTCATCTTGAGATGTTCATCTCCATCCTCCGCGCAAGGACCAGAGCCACAGCCTTTCTGCTTGCAGTTCCTTTGGGATGTCTAGTAGAGTTTTACAGGATCGATGTGCCTTTGTCTTTCTTTCTGCAGTTTCTAGCTTGAGCGCTCTCTGCTCCCTTATTATCATCGGACCATGTAGCGAATCTCGAATCTACATAAGCCTTGTTATCACAAGGCGTATTTTAGTATTTCGTCAGGTCGACCCAGATACCTTGGTTGTCAATATCACAAATATCATTGCTGGCCTACTGTGTGGTCTCATTGGTTCAAGTGCGGAGCCCCCCTCACCGACAGTTAAAAAAAATTTGTAGGTAGCACTATAAGCATGATCAATTATAGTACACTGCTTCAGGGCTCTCAAGCTTCATGCATTGGTCTGTAGCTGATTCACCAACGCACATATTGCCTAACGTCTTACATTAAGTTACAGAGGGAGTATTTGATACGACTAAGACCAAACACCAGTTAATCATGACAGTAGGATGAACCATAATTAGATGTGAGTGAAGGAAGCAGGAGACTATACACATGAATAAAAGTTAACATGTTTTTGTTATGCTTGCTCCATCTATATAATCTCACAACAAAGTTTCTTTGGTTCTTGCCACCGTAAAATAGATGAATCTTCTAAAGGAAAGCTCTAGTACATTGTATGTATTGTTCATTACCTGGCATTATCATTGAAGTTCTGATTATCATAAGTTTGTTGGCCTGGACTGGAACAACGACAAGTATAGAAGCGATGGACCAAGATGTATGCCAGAACGGCACCAACCAGGGACACGACCTAGGCGGTGGTGTCGCGTCGCTTTGCCTGCAGCTGCCAGCGGCGTATACGCCGACAAGGCCGACCAGCGCAACGACTGTGCACGTGCAGAGCTTGAGAGACCGAGCTTCTTGCCATGGATGATGATCGGCATGGTGATGAGCAGGGACGCCTCGAACGCCGTCGTGTTGCAGAGCATGAACACAGGTTTGGAGAAACTGTTTTTCCTGTATGTGTTCAATCAATTCAGAAAAGTTCAGTCCAAAAATATTAGTAGAAAACTTCTCATAGTAGCAGCACCTGGTTTCTTTGGTAATAGTGTATGATTGACACCTGAGATAAGTCTGAAAATACACCAGTTAAGTACCTTCGATGAGTAGAAAATGTAATTTGGGGCTGAGGACCGGTTGCACCGGTGGTGTGTTTGCCGCACCGGCGCTACCACCAGCTGGTTCTCCAGCAGAGGCCGTGCCTCCATCACTGTCTGCACTAGCCGCCTCAGCTGTTGGAGCGCCGCCTCGCTCCTGTCGTCGATGGCGAGAGCTGTAGAGCTGGCCTCGAGCGAGGCGAGACGATTGATGGCTGGCAGGGAGAGAAAGGATGCACTACTTAACATTGTAACTGGAATCAGGCATACTTGAGGAATCACTTCCCTCTGTCGGTCTGTGCATACATGTCAAAGTACACATCTCTTGGTTGTCATGGCAAAGCTTGAAAAAAAAATGTATGTTTTTATCTTCAAACTGCTGCTAGCCGGGTCTGTCTATTTGCTTTTCATTTTTCAATTCCTTTACACATGAGTTGTTGAAGTTTAATTTGATGTCCAAGTAGTACACATGCACATCATTGCAAACACCGAGGATCAAATGGTGTCACAAACCAGCACCATTTTATAAACATGTCAGATCATCTCAATTTTGAGTGAAACCCCCACTTGTTTCTGAACCGTGGTCATGGCAATAGGCCACTACTGAATATAACTGAAGAATTCAACAGCTACAGGATTCAGGGTTCAGAGACCCTGACCCGGTGCCCTTAGAATCTTACATGGACGTGCTGCTATGGCCAAATAGGATGGCGTTGCAGAACATCACTCGAACCCTCGGTAGCTGGCATGCTTTTCACACTACACTGGATTACATCAAATGACAGGCTGAGATGCTCTATCTCTTTTCTCCGCCGTTTTGCTCACAACTATTACCATGTATGTTCAGCGTGAGAAGAAGGCATTTGTTCCTCGTTCGTAATCTCTTTGCTTTGTTTCATATATGTGCACGTGTGATGTTGATAATAAGTTAGGAAAATTCCTGTGTAATACAGAAACCGCTGTAAAGAAACGGTTAGCAGATCTAATTTAATGTGCTCAGTGACGCCTGAACCTTAAATGTTGCACATGCAGCCAAAAGAACCTGATATAAATTCTTTTGAAAATCCAAGCAAACACCGAAGGAAACAATCAAAGGAAGTAGAACCTTACAGATATGAGCAATGCAAAGAGATTACAAACAAGAACTATGGCAAAGTCCTAAAACAGATCTCGCATTACCAAAACAAGTCCAGAACATGTGAAGCCAATTGGACTTGTCGCAAGGGAATGGCAGGTGCACCTGTCCTCCAGATTTACTTTCATAGTTTTGCGGTTTCAAAAATCTTCTGATAAGCAAACACGGCGTCTTTTCCTGTTCGTCTTCATTCAAATGGTCGTGGCTTTCAATCTTTGCGGAGTAGCGAACTGTTTGGCAGCCCCTTGCACACCCTTCTTCGAGATCGTACGACAACCTATAACAGTCAGTGACTCCAACTTCTGTGAACGTGCCAGCACAGCCATTCCAAGATCTGTTACATTCTCACATTTGCGGAGGATGAGACTACTCAAGCAAGGAGCTTGAAGAATGAAACTAATACCAGCATCAGTTACAGACATGCAATCCACGAGCTCGAGCTTCTCCAGGCACTGTGAGGATGAGAGGCACTTCATCCCGTCATCATACAAAATGCTGGCACCATTAGCAAAAGAACGCGAACTGGACAGGATTGGATTAGCGTCACAATGCCCTCCTGTGTGAAACCTATTTCAGTAGGCCAATCGGGTTCACAAAATGTGAATGTGAGCTCAACAACCTGAAGCATAGGGAAACTGAGAGCTAGAGCCTTAAGGCTAACATCAGTCAATGCTGTCCTGAACTTATAATCTTCACACCGCAGAGGCCTGAGCCAAAGTGAGATGGTTTTAAGGTTGCTGCACCTTTGGAATAGTGCAATCATCTGATTCTCGTTTAGACCAATAACATACTCCAAGTAAAGTGTCTCCAATGCTTTGCACTTCCCCAGGAGAAAAGGAAGTCCAATTTCTTGATTTGTTAGAATATGAGCCAACCTAAGATCCTTCAAGCTAACACAGCAGATGTCATAGCTATATGGGTAGCCAGACACGATGGAGAGATCACGAGCGCCTGACATCCAATAATCTCCATTAATCTTGAACTCGAACTTTTGGAGATTTGCCCATCCTGGCCCAAACTTCAAGAGGTCATACTGGCTGATTTCATCGCAATCCTTTACAACAAGTTCACACAATGATCCATACCTCCCAAGGTACTCCATCTACTCCCTGTTGTCTACTGCCATACAGTCAACAAGGTGGAGAACCGAAAGATACCTGCAACCAACCGCCACCCGAAAAATCCCAGTAGAAGTGACTGCTGGTGCATGGTTCAGCCTGAGGGACCTCAAATTTGTGCAGTCAGCTAGATAACCAAGACCAGTGTCATCGATGTATGTGCAGAAGTTTAAAGCAAGATCAGACAACGAGGGGCAGTGAGATGATAGAACACAGAGGCCTTGGTTGTTCAACTGGTGCCCGTCAGCAGACTTCCACCCAAAGTAATTGATCTCTACTTTCGCCAAATTGGGGAATCGACAGAACAGCGATGCCAAGGCTTCTGTTTGAGGATTGAGCCCACGGCCAATGCGGATAGCATATCTGTGCTCCCCCTCGATTGTGCAGAGCTGCTTCGACACGAGGGAAAGAGAATTAAGATCACTTGTCATGGCAATCCTCTTGACAATCTCTGCAAGCATTGGCTCTGGGAGACCCTCCATCGAGTATCTCAGCTGCACAACTTGGGCAGTCTCAAGGTTCGGCAGGTGCTGAAGTAAAAATTCATTGTCAGAAGAGTGGAACATGATTAGATAACCAAATAACAGCTGTCCTAAGGAACTAATGTAAAAGGAAGCATCAGGCGAAACATTGTACTTTTTTATATCTGTTGAAATATTTATGTGCCTGCCTTGGAACAGTCACCTAATTATGTGCTTATCTTGGAACAATCACCTAATGTAAAAGCCCAATACTTGTATATATCCATATAATGGAACAAAGAAACGTTACAAGGAAACTCAAATTAACCTAGACTAATTAGAAGTACACCACCACAAAATTGTCTGCTGAATTCATATCTGGAAGGTGATTTCTAGACACTAAAGAACATGTTTCACTAAAATTAAAGCAGGCTATTTCCTCTAGCATTACACAGAAGATATTACAGGCTCATACCTAGTGGGCTAAGTGCATCAACAGATCCAAGTAAATGGTGGAAGAACGGAGTTCACCCAGACATTACAGAACGAAATCAACAGAGCTCAAGTGGAAGAATCGACATCGCCTCGGTTGGCTCAGTCAATGTTGCTCGAGGAGGGAAGGGAATGGACACAAATCCATACCTCGGAGGAGCCAACGAACTAGGAAGGAAGCCGCCGGAGGGTTGTGGATTGGGCGGAGAAACCTCCGCAGCGAGGTGGACGGCAAAGCAAAACCCTCACCTCCCTCGCGGCGTGGGTGTCTTTTTTAGGGGAGCATCGGCTTCAGGAGGTCGAATAGATTAGTAGTAGTACGGCGGCGAGATGATTTTTGTTGCAACTGTCCTCAGGTTTTTGCTACCACCGGCGAGGGATTTTGATACATTCATCATGAGGGAGCTGCAACCAGTGACGGCCGCGAGATGATTTGCTACAACCATCATCCTTTTTTGCTACGTCCATTATTTTTTTTTGCTACAACCAATTGGCCATACTGCGCCTCGCGACGGGGCGACGACCAGTTTTTGTTGCAACTGCCGTATACTTTTGCTACTACCGGCGAGACAATTTGCTACTACCAGCGAGGACGATTTTTTGCCGCAAACGCCATCTACCATCGTCTGCTTTTGCTACTACTGGCGAGGTCAATTTTTTGAAAAGTTGCAATTGTTGACATGAAAAGCTTCAACCCTATTTTTGAAAAGTTTCAACCCGACGACAAAAAGCTGGAACTGGCACCTCACGATTGATGCAATGGTGGCACTCTTTCGTCGGAGCTGCGACCTTCGCCGACAAGAGTTGCATGCGGCGGAGCCGGTTGGCGAACCGGGGGTGCTGCAACCGGGGGCGGGCCACGCTGGGAACAAGCGACGGGACGCTGGAGAGGAGCCGGCGGCCGGGAGGAGGTCCAGGAGACGGGGGCCGTCGAGGGAGGTGGCCGCCGCCGACAAGGGCGGTGGCGGGCGGCCGGTGGCAACATGGGCGGCCGGTAAGCTGGCTGACATCCGGCGGATCACGGAGACTGCTCGGGATGAAATATGCGACATGGTTTTTCTTAACTAGCGAAATCAGTTGGGAAAAGAAGGCATTGTGCGGCTATTAGCGAGCAAATCATATGTACGTCTGCCGGTCGCACCGGCGCCCATCACTCGCATTTTGATTCCTACTAATTTCCTATGGAATAAACTCCATATCCTATTATCCTTCCTCAAAGCATTGATCTCCTCCACCAAATGTCGGTACACGGAGCGGGCTAAACCATCTCTTGAAAAAATGGATAGGGCCTCCATGGAGTCCGACTGAATGACCACCTAGAGGCTAGAGTGCTGGATGTCTAGGGCGTCATTGCAGTTGAATACACACCGGTACACCGTGAATACAAAGGACCCATCATAATGCCGCAAGATCATACCTGTTGTGGCCAATCCATCCGCATCAGAGAAGAAACCATCCACGGCTAAAGTAACGTGATCTGATGGTAATGGCGGCCATGGACTCATCGGCCACGGATGCTCATGCTCGGCCATTCAACTTTGTATGCCACTGTAGCTACGAGACCTGATGCCGCCTTCCAGGCGGTAATCTTCATATTTTCTGGAACCGTTGAATGCCAGATGAGGTTCCAAATAGAATGATCTCCTCTGTTGTACGATTTTGTAAGATCTTGTGTTAATAATTAATAATATGGCCGTATGCATCGTACAGATGCAGAGGCCGAGGGTATTCCTCCTTTTCTAAAAAAAAAAATCATGCGGTGCAGTTGTAAGTCTAAGCATTTTAGACGAAGAATCGCTCACTTTTCTCCCGGAACCACACAAGGAAGTCATGTCATTGTCTCGATGAGGTCCAGATCTTTAAAATTTCATTAACATGAAGAGGCAAAAATGATCATTGAGGCATTGGACGTTCCAAGCTCCACTGTCATCCAGGAAGCCCGAGACCCCATTAAAACCTACAATTATATTTGGGAGTGATCGGCCTGAAGTAAGTCCCACGAGGAATCCAAGGGTCCCTCTATGTCTTGACCAAATAGCCATTTCCTACTCTCCAACATAATTCCTTTTTTAACAAGTTTCACACCATGCCCGATCCTTTACACATGGCTGAATAATTACCAGTGGACACATTATCTTGTAAATTTCCATGAGGAAGTACTTCGTTCGCAACAGAGGCGCACAAAGGTTGTCCAGTGTATCAATCATTCTCCAAGCTTGCTTGGCAAGAAGAGCTTAGTTAAAAGCTTGCATGTCACGAAAGTCCATACCTCCCTTGCACTTTGGTAATCTCATTTTGTCCCGACTCAACCATGTCATCTTTCTTTTACCATTCTCCACTCCCCACCAATACTGCCTCATCAAGCGGGTTAGATCATCACAAACTAAGGCCGGTAACCTCAATACTTTCATCACATAAGTGGGGATTGTGGAAAATATGAGATGGATGAATATTGTTGTTGTATCTGTTGTATTGATCCGACCCTCATATGGGGTATATACAGAATACAGTGTGAGGGAGAGAGACTTGGAGTAGAGGGCAAGTCGTACATGTTAAACCTATTCTATCTCTAACTCCTACCTCTATCTTAAACACAATCATATTCTAACATTCCCCCTCAGTCGTAGCGGGAGTGAAGCGGACGATTGCGACTGAATTTGTAGTCTTGCGCTTTCGTCGTCTTCTCCACTACGCCATCATCAACTGCGTCTCTGATGCGTCGACACCTAGGGCGGTGACTGCGTCCCCTTCTGGTGCCTTCCTTGTCTCTCCTCTCTTCCCTCCTGCAGTCACAGCGGGAGTGGCGAGGACGCTAGTGACGATGCGAACGCTGTTGACTGGAGTTGTCGCCGATGAGTTGCTGTAGACGTAGCCATTAATGTCGAGGTAGCCGATCATGGTGATGTAGCCGTGGTCGAGGTAGCCGATCATGGTGATGTAGCCGTGGTCGAGGTAGTGATGGTCGATGGTGTAGTCGTCGTGGATGATGAAGCCGCACAAAGCCAGAGGCGCAAAAAAAACGCTATGACGGAGCTGCAGACATGGACGATGCACCTTGCGGATATCAGAGGGTGCCGTCGGCGATGAGTTCACTGGTTTTGCCAAGACCGGAGGAAGCCCATCGAGCACACGTCGGTTTTTCCAGAACCGTGTGGCTGTGTAAGGTCGTCACTGTAGTGACGCCATGTCGATGCAGTCGTGTTGTCGTGGATGACGCGGTCGATGCCGTCGTCGTGACGCGGTCATTGCCGTCATCGTGACGTGGTCATTGCCGTCGTCGTGACGTGGTCATTGCCGTCGTCGAGGTCGCATCTTGTAGAAAAGTCTGTCAGAGGACACTGGGTGTCCATCTTGTGGACAAGGCGGCGACAGTGTGTTGATGATTATGGTGATGAAGACCACGTTGATGACGACCTTGGCGGTGATTTGTCGGCAATGGTGCTGCAGTGGCGTGTCGACGATGATGTCGCTTGAAGGCGTCCCTTCGCGGCGACGAAGTGTGGATGTCAATGCCGTGCTGAAGAAGTATGTGACCAGTGGCCCGGCGTAGTCGTACAACTTGATGTAGTTCGGCTCGGGGAGGTGTCGGTGTAGTTGCAGATCGGTGGCTTGATGCACGTTCGCTGCATCGGCTCGGTGTAGACGGTCCGCCGTGTACGTGGTGTGGAATCGGTGCGGAATCTCGCTCGGTGTAGTTTGCCAGTAGGTGAAGATCGCTGTTGGCGTAGTCCCGAACAGTGGAAGTTGATGTAGCTACGATCAGTGTATGCCCGGATCGAAGCAGCCACATGTGTTTCCGTAGTCCAGCGCCGCCGTGTACGTCAATGTGATGTCGAAGCCCCTACCCGCGGAGCACAGCGGCGCGTGGCCGGCGCTGCCGGTCGACGCTGCAGAAGGGGCGTGGCTGGGTTCCACGGCTCATGCCATGCAGGTACCCATGTTCATCATGGCGAGTGTTGCCACGCACGTATGCATGTGAAACGGCCATGTTCTTGCGGCTCAATGCGTGCATGGGCTATGGAGTCGATGAAGTTGCCGGCGCTTTGCGATGAAGTTATGCTTGGTGCTCGCGGGAAGAAGTTGCTGATGATGCGTGGTTGCCCGGGATGCCGATGCAGATCGTGAGAGTAGCCGCTTGATGCAGGCCTGCGCGCCGGAACGGCGCCCATGCATGTGCGAGGAGTCCCTGGCCTGAAGTCGATGCTCGTGCGTGACGCTGGCGGAGACGCATCAGTGGTGTGGCGATGAAGTTTGCAGCCACGGCTTCCGGGGCGATGGAGTCCGCGTGAACCGGCACCAGAAGACCGATGGAGTTGGCTTGGTGCAGATTTGCAGATCGCGTGGGTGGGCGTGCCTCGAAGTAGAAGACCTGCGGGCTCTCCCGGTGTCCCGTGCTGCGAGCCGGCTCGGTGAAGATGTTGACAACGTGCGGTGCTGCCAGTCGGGTGTCACCGGATCGAAGCTGTCCGGAGTTGCGCCCGTGACGAGGTTGTCGATACAGATCGATGTCGTGCAGGTTGCCGACTCGCCGTATACTCCTAGTCGATGATGCTGGCCCTCCTGGCCTGCGTGTGTGGCGTCCGCTCTTGAAGCCAGCCGCATGGAGCAGCGCCTGGTGTCGCGTTGCCGCGTACGCATACGCTTGATTGGATCCAAGTCCATGACTGCCTGCACGCGCCGGACGGATGATGATGGAGAGTGCCTGACCGCGCTACCTGTTGTGCGTCGCTGGATCGAAGCAGCTCTAGGCGTGCTCGAACCATCGGCCTCGGGTAGATCGTTGTCGACAGACGCTTGGCCATAGATGCCATGCATCTATCGATGCTGTGTCAGAGTTGCTTTCCGCCGTCAGGAGATCCGCGCACTCGTACGCGATGGAGGTCGCCGCGGGAGCTACGCCCTCCCGTGATCGGGCGTGCGTTTCCTTTCCCAGCTACACGCCAGGGTCGTCGTGGTCCTTCTCCTCGCTTGAGGGAGAGGCCGCAGTAGATCGGTGACTGCGTCCCCGTGCTTGTCACCGGATTGAGGTCGTCGAATTATTTGGTGGCTAAAAAAAAATTCTACTAGATGGAATTTTGAGATTGATCTAATCTAAACTAGAGAACTGATATGCTATGTGATTGACGGGTGCCGCGCCCCCGGGGAGAGGAGATGAATCTCCCCGAGGGCGGCGCGCTGCGGAAGTGGTGGAAAATCTAGGATCGGCGTCGTGAGACAAACCGCTCTAATACCATGTGGAAAATATGAGATGGATGAATATTGTTGTTGTATCTGTTGTATTGATCCGACCCTCATATGGGATATATATAGAATACATTGTGAGGGAGAGAGACTTGGAGTAGGGGGCAAGTCGTACATGTTAAACCTATTCTATCTCTAACTCCTACCTCTATCTTAAACACAATCATATTCTAACAGGGATGGCATGAGAAACCAATTTGACCAATAATTCCTTACTTCCTAAATACTATTCACTCCAATCCACAAGTCTCTTGACCAAAAGGGCTTGGAGTGTTTCAAATCTTCACTTATGCATCTTCCATTGTGGGATAGGAAGGCCCAAGTATTTGGGATCAAAACTTCTTATGTAACTTCTAATATGGATTTAACTTCCAGTTTAGATTGTCGGCAAAAAAAACTTCCAGTATGGATTTAACTTCCACGGCTACCGCCAATAGACAATTATCATAGAAAATATTGGCGCACTTTAGGGTTAATAAGCTGACCTGTCGCCAAAGCTTAAGCATTCAACAAATCCTTTACCAACATTGTTTGCTCTCGGAAGCCCGGAAAATAAGTAGCGAGTCATCCGCAAAGAGAAGGTGCAAGATAAGTAGAGCTCTTCGACATTTTTTTCACTCCTTCCAGACCTCATCCGTAAAGGATTTGTTGATCAAAGCAGAAAAAATGTCAGCAACAAAATGGAATGGGGGACAATCGGTCACCTTGGTGAATGCCCCTAGAGGGGGTAAAGGAGTCCAACAATTTACGAGTGATTTTTATTGAATGTTTGACCAAAGAAACACACGCTATAATACGAGAAATCCAGATCATATGCATTAGAAAGCTACTGACAAAAATTGCAATCAATGATAAAAGTTGTAAGTACATAACGCCGGTATGAGGGGTGCGGTTGGGTTGGAATTTTGTGACCGGTCGTTTGACCGGATGTATAGGGGCTGTTTGAGGAGTCCGGGTGTACATGCTCTTACTGACAGCTCCTACCTTTGGTTTTGTTTTCATAGTGCGGTTGCTGCCGTATAGTATTTGCTACTGCTGCTGCTGGTGCTCATTGCTAAAGGGAAACACGGATGCATTGTAACATTTTTTTAGAATCAAGTAAGATTATTTAGGCTAAATGCGAGGGACCGAGGCCTCTCTCTATTGAGCCCGACCCGGCCCGGCCCGGCCAAAGGCTCTGCCCAGAAACCCACATAGGCATCTTCTCTTCTTCGGCGCTCCCCACCAAGGCGCCGCCCCCCGCGAGAAGAGGGTTTTTCTCCGAGGTCGCGTGGAGGTTTCCTGCCGCCGGCCGCCACACAACCCCGGACCAGCCCACGAACGCCGCAATCTCCGCTCAGTTCCTCCCTGCCGACGCCGGCATTCGGGTCGATTCCTTTCCCCCTTCTTAGCAGGGCGACCATGATTGAACCAGCCAGCCAATTTGATTGCTGCACTTGGTTAGTTCTGTTGATTCCGCCGTCTAGTTTCCAGGTGAGCACAATTCTTCCCCTGGGTTCTGTTGATTCCATGATAGTATTGTGTCTAGGTCGCCTTGGTTGCTGCAGTTTGGTCTGGTAATGCTACTGTCCCATTTATGTATGAACATGGGTGGAATCTGCAAGGGCGGACAGCTTGTTTTCGTTAGTAGCACATGTTCCCGAGCGTCTACGAGTCGATCGTTACATGCTGTCATTTTCATGTGATTGGTCGTAGGGGTGCGTCAACATATATCATATATGGCTCTGTTAGATAGAAATAGGGTGCTGCATCAGTTAGCATCAATTGTGAAACAAATTGAGTTCGCGCAACTAGGCTATGACCCAGTTTTCACTTAGTGTTCATTGCAAAGATTAGCATTAAGAGCCTCATCAATGTTTTCTTTACATCAGTTTTAACAACTATTATCTGATTATCTTGATGATGTGTTAATAATATTTTAATTTCAGCGCCCTGCCAAGCATTGAGGTTCCCAAGTTGTGCAGCCGAAATACTCGATGGAGCGTCTCCCAGAGGCACTGCTTGCAGAGATCGTCAAGAGGGTTACCAAGACAAGTGATCGTAATTCTCTTTCCCTCGTGTCGAAGCAGCTCTGCACCATCGAGGCAGAGCATAGGCATGCTATCCGCATTGGCCGTGGACTCAACCCTAGGACAGCAGCCTTGGTATCGCTGTTCTCCCGGTTCCCCAATTTGGTGAAAGTAGAGATAAATTATTCTGGAAAGAAGCCCAGTTACAGGGGCCAGTTGAAAAACCAAGGCCTCCTTGTTCTATCATCTCACTGCCCCTTACTGTCTGATCTTGCTTTAAGCTTCTGCTCTTCCATTAACGACTCTGGTCTTGGTTATCTAGCTGACTGCAAAAGTTTGATGTCCCTCAGGCTGAACCACACACCAGCAGTAAATTCGACTGGGATTTTTCGGGTGGCGGTTGGTTGCAGGCATCTTTCGGTTCTCCACCTTGTTGACTATACGGGAGTAGACAACATGGAGTGGCTTGAGTACCTTGGGAAGTATGGATCGTTGAGGGAACTTGCTGTAAAGGATTGCAATGGAATCAGCCAGTATGACATCATAAAATTTGGTCCAGGATGGGTGAATCTCCAAAAATTTGAGTTCGAGAATAATGGAAATTACTGGATGACAGGGGCCCGTGACCCCTCCAACGTGTCTGGCTACCCATATAGCTATGACATCTGCTGTGATAGTTTGAAGGACCTTAGGTTGGCTCATTTTAGAACTCAGCCAGAGATTGGACTTCTTTTTCTCCTGGGGAAGTGCAAAGCATTGGAGACACTTTACCTGGAGTATGTTATTGGTCTAAATGATAATGAGATGATTGCACTATTCCAGAGGTGCAGCAACCTAAAGACCATCTCACTTCGGCTCATGCCTGTGCGATGTGAAGATTATGAGTTTAGGACGTCACTGACTGATGTTAGCCTTAAAGCTCTAGCTCTCAGCTGCCCTATGCTTCAGGTTGTATAGCTCACTTTCACATATTGCGAACACAAGTATCCTACCAGAATCGGCTTCACACAAAAGGGTATTGTGACGCTCATCCAATCTTGTCCAATTCGCACTCTTTTGCTAGATGGTGCCTGCATTTTTAAAGACAAGGGGATGAAGGGCCTCTCATCCTGGCGGTTCCTGGAGACACTCAAGCTCGTGAATTGCAGGTCTGTAACTGATGATGGTATTTGTTTCATTATTCAGGCTCCTTCCTTGAGTAGTCTCATACTCTGCGAATGTGAGAAAGTGACAGATAAAGGAATGGCTGCACTGGTATGTTCACAGAAGTTGGAGTCCCTGACCGTTATAGGGTGCTGTAAGGTCTCTGAGGAGGGCGTCCAGGGTGCTGCCAGATCAGTTCACTACGCGGCAGAGGTGGGACGCTATGACATCCTAAAGGGAATAAAGCTCACTCAGTCTTGGGAGTAATCTTTGGCTGTTGATTTCAGGTGCTGCATATGATGGCAGAATTTAGTGGCTACAATATTGTGGAAGTAATTGAAAGACAGATGTACCTGAAAATTATCATGTGACACAGCTCCAATTGCTCAGTTATCTACTTATCTTAGACTTGCAGCACCTCCGGAATTTGTCAGGATTCTAATGTGTTGCGAGGCTGTGAATTTTTATTTTTTTTTAGAAAAGGAGGACGACCCCCGGCCTCTGCATCTGGACGATGCATACGGCCACTTTATTAATTATTGACACAAGATCGTACAGAGTCATACAACAATAAGTCTAAAGCCACCAAACTAAGAAACAACTGTCGCTATCCCTATCCAGTTGATGTAGGGGCGCTGAAAGTCTGGGCCTCATACCAAACAGACCACGCAGCCAAACCTAACCATCTAAAGACTTGAGGTCCCACCCAGGACGCCTGCCGGGTATGGGCACCCACCAGTCCGACGTGCTTTTTCACCAGGACCCCTGCCGGGTATGAAGCCGCCGCAGCCACTTGCCACGAACCCATCTTCAGAGCTGTACTGCTACATCAACCTTGGCCGGTCCAACTGCCGCCGACGCCACCATGACGCCAGGCAGCGTCACCCTCCTGCGCGAGTCCATCTCCGCTCATCAGGCGCCGAGTCTCCACTGCGCCACGCCGCCGAGATCCGCCGTCATCAATGGAGCAGATGAAACACCGCTCCTCCTCTTGTCACCTCCAACCAGCACTCGCTCCAAAACGATGCCCCCGGGAGGGAGAACGGTATCGATAGCACCGTCATCGTCCGATCCGGTAGACCCAGATCTAGGGTTTCCCCCGGAACTTCACGATCAGGTTGATGAGACCTGCAACGACGATGCCTCCAGAAGGAAACGACGTCTGAGACGCCGCCATCGTCCGCCAAGACCGCAGTCTGGCGCGATTTTCACCGGAAGCCCGTCTTCCCGATCTCGTGGCTGGCTGGAACCAAGCAGAACCTCGCCACGAAGACGTATGTTGCCGTCGGTACTCCGGCGGAGATCCGGCATCTCCTCACCGGTCCCTCCACGCGCCGCCGGTCGGCGAAAAGCCTCCCCGCGACGGATCCAAACGGGGCGTTGGATCCGCGGTAGCCGTCGTCACCATCACGAGCAGGACAGCCCACCTCGCCGGATGGGGCGCTGCCACCGCCGCCGTCCATGCAGGGCCGCCGCTCCGCCGGCGATGGTGCTCAGGCCCCCGCCGCACAGCCCGGAATCTCCGTCCTAGCCGCCGCCGTTGGATCGCATGAGAAGGGCCGCCCCCGCCGCCTCAGATGGGATCCGCCGCCTCCCCCGCCCAGAACCATTGGCACCGGGCCCGCCGCCACCGCGGCCCACGCCGGCGGCGGCGGCGGCAGGAAGGGGTGGAGGGAGAGGTGCTGGCGGCGCTAGGGTTGGGGCCCCTGGCGTCGCCCGGGGGGAGGTGACGCCAGGGGTGCGAGGCTGTGAATGACAGTTGTTTTTCCTATTCTTTATTGTATGTCTCCGCATTGCTTCTTACTTTAAAGGAAAAAGGGGGCAGAGAGCTCCTTTCATTGAGATCTAACATGACTCCTTATCTTAGATTTACCGGAGCTGGAAGTCTTGATTGTCCGCTCTTATCTCAATTCTTTGGAACTGCTGGAAAAGGCGAAATGCAATTATCTTCCGGAACAAAGTTGAATTAGGCTCGTTGGTTTTTCAAGAGTATATATGAAACCTCACACAATGCCACTTTAATTTACTGCCTTTTGATCAATCCTTTGCGGATTGCATGTGAAACCTCACACTGTATTTGACTTTTTGAAAAATACTTTGTTGCTCCTGTAAAAAATGGTTGAGGCAGGCTTTTGTGCATAGCAGTGTCAAAAAAGGTTCTTTTGGCTACCTGTAAAATGCAATTGTTTCGGCGACACACAGGAATTTCCTGAACATATGGTACATATGAAGCAGTACAATGGCATGAAAATAAAGAACCAACGCAGTTTGTGAGGTGCTTGATCGTTACAGGTAGCCAAAAGAACCTAATTAACATGACTCCTTATCTTAGATTTATCTTAGACATGACTCAACTCTGAACTTCTGAAGAAGAAAAAGACGAAGAAAAAATCCGGAAAAAGGCCAGCCGGAGGACAAAAACGGTTTACTGAATCTTTGACAGCGGAACAAACCATGCGTACATTGATCATTGATGCGTCTCCGCCTCCGCCTCCGTGCACGTCGACGCGCCGGCGACGGCCCGCCACGACCTGCACCCGAGCGGTGCCTGGCTCTTCGAGCACCGCTACAGGGACGACGTTTACCAGCCGATAGTTGCACGACATGCGTATCACACCATCCATTGGCAAGTACTAGTATAAAACAGCAGCACACGGCGGGATTTGCCATCGTGCCGGTGTCGTTCACCGTTGTGTCGTGTGTGAAGTACTTCCACAGCCGAGCCAAAATGGCGCCAACTTCCGACGGTGGCGCGCGCATCAGCGGCACGCACGACGGCGCGCTCGACGTGCATGGAGGCAGAGGCTCAGCTCGGGTATCTGCATCTGCATGCGGGGATCGGGCGTCCCGCAGGTGTTCGGCAGATAACCCCAATGGGGAGATTGTGTCGCTGTGCTCCGATGGAATCCCCGGATTCAAGGTAGGTTTATTCCCAATCAGTGAGTACCAATTACTAGGATTGCACAATACTACTTCAGAATTGTACCTAATGGCATAGTTTGTTTCAGTACCAGCAACTGGTTCAGTTTCCGGAACACAAATCTAACCGCAATTCATGAAGTAGTCACTCAATTTTCTACGAGAGAGAGAGTGCACATAGAACCAGAAAACTTCACAATGCATATTCATTGGATCAAGATACATGCACACTGGCCCAGTAGTGAGTCGACACACAATGCGAGCATGCTCCAATTGGTTGCAGGTTATTCATCCTGAGTACCTAACTAGACTAGGAATCTGATGAGACGGTGAATTGCCAAGAGCACAGGGGTTGGACAGAGGCACAGAGCTAATTAAGCTGATTAAAGATCTAGCAACAGAAAAAATAAACCTTGAATTTTCGATTACTTCATGGACTGCCGTCTCTCACACCAGTAGAGCTAAATTGATAATGATGAATCAAGCTGATTGGGTTTCCTTTGGCTCCTCCGGCGTGCCGCTCATATGGTGATGCTCAGAACATATCGAAAGCGTCATATGGATCGCAAAGTAGCCCAGCATGGCAACGATGAGAACGATAACATACACGGACGTGTTCCACCCCCTGTTGGAGCCAGTTGCATATGCCACTAGGAGAGCGACCAAATCCAGTATGATCGTCCTGTTCATCACCCTCAGTGAACATTTTTCCCATTCTCCTTCCTCCTCCTTTGGCAGCCATTGAGGTAGCAGCATGATGATGAGGATGATGGATGCCATGAAGGAGGTGGAGTTGCTGTAGAAGAAGACAAGGTGCCGGGGCCTCCTGTTGTCGTGCATCACCGGGTTGCCCGCCTCGTACCCATTGCTGCTGCTCTGCCACGCTCGGCCAGGCGGTTCCAGACCAGCCTGGTAGGCTACGCTTACCACCAAGATGCCTAGCAGCATCAGGTACTTGCGCCTCGCGTGCTTCTGGCTTTCTTCATCCCCCATCTTTTCTCCTACCTTCCTCCCTTCTTCCTTCTTCCCTTCTTCTTCGTCATGTTCTTTGGTTGCCGAATTGTTGCCATCTTCCATCTTCCCTTCTTCGTCCTGTTCTTTGGGTGCCGAATTGTTGCCATTTTGTTTGGCCCCTTTAGTAAAAATACTAGCAGCAGTACGACTACAATGAAGAGGACCATGGCCACCAATGCGAAGATGTAGATGGATGTCTTGAGGTGTTGCGTACTTCCGGCGGCGTAGGCCCCCATCAAACAAAACAAGCCAACCACCCTACAAACAGCTAGCTCATTGCTTCGTATGGCTGGCTTGTACATATTGGGGTTCACCGGGAGGATGACGGGGGCGATGGACAGCATGAAGCTTATTGAGTTGCAGTAGAAGAAGGCATTGTAGCGGCGTGGGTAGTTGTCCAAGAGGACCGGGTCACCGGCATGGTGCCGTCTGAACTTGTCGTCCTGGGCGGAGTACTAATTATAGGCTACAAATAAGGCGCAAGGCATCTGGGTGGGCTGAGGGTGGTGCCAAAGGGTTCGATCAATCACTTTCTCCAAGCCCGGACCCCCTCGGACCCCCCCCCCCCGCCCCCCCGCGTCATCTCCTCCGAGGCGACCCGGGGGTAACCCTAGCCGCCACAACCGTGCTCCCTCCTCCCCCTCCTTCCTCTTCGCCGCCGCCTGAGGTGTGCTACGGCGCGCGCGCTCGACACCGATGAAGGTGGCGGCGGGGATTCGGCGGCTGCTCGTCTCGGGCAGGGCCTCGGCACGCGGGGCGGCGGCCTTGGCAGGTGAGGGTGGGGTGGCCCTGGCGGCGGGCCGCCTTGCCGGTGCGAGCTAGGGGCCCCCTCGGTCTCGCGGGTGACGAGGTGGCGGCGGTCGGCGGTCGCTGGTGTGCATCCCTCCCCGCAGGTATGCCACTGATGAAGCCCATCCTCTCCACCCCGATCTGCTCCTTCCTTTGCCAGATCTGGGTTCTGGTGGCTTAGGCCGCTGCTCCCGGTTGCTGGCTGCGCGGATCTCATCGGGTGGGGTTGGATCAGGGGGAAACCCCTGGCCGGCGCGGCGGTCACACCAAAGGCGACGCCTTGGGCGCCGTTCCCCTCCTTGGAGGCTGTGGTGTGGATCCTCCCCCTCCTTCCGTCCCCTGCTAGGTGAAAGCCTAGGTCCCCTGCTTCGGGCGGCGACGGCACGCCCGTGTCGTGTCCCTTCTTGAAGGCACCGTCCGGGGATTGCAGGAGCGGCGAGAGAGTTTGGTTGTGGATGTGATGATGGCGGGAGACAGCTTGGTTTCTTTCATAGGTTGCTGGCTGGAGGGTCCCTGACGAGGTCGCCGGTGGGTCGATGCCCGCGAGCCTGGGCAAGAGGGGATCGGGTTCCCCTCTTCGGCGACAATGATATACCTTTTGGTGGGAGCACTGTGCTCCGGCGAATCTAGCGCTGGCCTTTGATCTACTTATCGCTGCTTCCCTTGTTTCTGTGACTGTGGCCGGCAGCTCTCGCCCTTTGGTGTGGCTGAGCCGCAGACGAAGATGGTGCTTGTTTGTAGTGTGCCCTGGGCTGGCGGTCCTGCTCTAGTCTCTTCTCCTTGCAGTTTGGAGGCCATCCATTTGGGTTTTGGGGTGAACCGAGCCGCCGTCTGCCGGTACGGCATCCTTCGACCCAGGATGAAGGGGTAGGGGCCCTTTGCAAAGGCAGCAACAGATGGTGGTCTGGTCCATGGCTGGCTCCGAGGGTGGCTGTGATCACGAAGCTTGCGTGGTGGTGCATTCCTCCCAAGACCCTAGTTTTGTTCTGTTGGTGTAGGTCGCCCAGTAGGGTGTTGGTAGCAGCGTGGTGATGCCTTGGCTCACTCTGTTACTGCCTTGAGTTGTTTTGCTTGAGTCCCTTGTATCCGTCGCTCGGTTTCCTTTTATTTGCGTTGTAAGCGGTTGTCTTTGTAATCCTGGCCGGTTGATGACTTTGTTAATTCAAAGCCGGGCTCTTCTTGAGCCTTCGTTCCAAAAAAAAGGGTGGTGCCAAAGGGCCCATATAATCAGCAAGCCGCAGCCCATCACGTTCACGTACGTCCGCTGTTCACATCCAGTCGCCACGCCCCCACGTCTGCACGGATCGATCAATCCATCCGTCGTCTCCCGACTCCCGACTCCCGAACAGCCAAAGCGCGGCGGCGGCAGCGATCGATCCGTTCCTACTTCATAGAAAAGTTTAGGCAGCTGCCGGCACACCGCACACGCCTATGCGGCTACACGACTGCACGCGGCAGCGGGATCCGGCAATCGACACCCCGATACACTGTAATTTTTTGCTCCCCTCTCAGATTCTTTGCTGAGCAGCAACATATTTTTCAATTATCACTCCCTTGGAATTCTGCTTCGGTGTACCCTTTTGTGTGTTGTTATTCTTAAATTTTTGTACAAGTTCCATCAATTGTATGTATGTACTTATAGCTAGCAGATTAAATCTTACATAAATATATTACATGAGAGGTGCTTTTCATCTATGAAACTTGTCAAATCTTACTCGCGCAATCGCCTCAATGATGACAGCTTGGGTGATGATGTTAATTGTTACATGGAGAAAAAAATTGAAAAACGTCACCAGTTTCGGGGCAAGAGAATTTATTAAAGGTAATTTTCAAAAATTTAAGCCCTTCTAAGTTCTTTGATTTGGGAAGTATATTATGTTCTTTTTGAAAAGTCAATTCTATTTTTTATCTTGTTTATCTTGTAGGTTATTGAACCTTGATTTCTGATGATGTGTTTTAGAACTTGGAATTGAAGACAAACATTTCAGGTAATTGTGTTCTTTGTTTTAGGATTATATCAAAATATTGCTGTTAATTCTTTCATAGATCGACTATTGTTATGTCTGAAATTCATGTTAGAAGCTGTTAAACACACCTTTATTCAATGCATCGTTGATTGAAAATTTTATGCCATAGTGAAGTAATGCATCAGGGTAGCATTAGCGTTAGCTCCGCCCCTAGTCATGGAGCAGAAGCCGCCTGGAGGGGTGAGGCCGGCTTGGTAGGTGATGGTCGCTGCCAAGATTGCAAAGAGAAGCAACCGTTTGCACCTCTTCTCTAGCAACTGGTGTTCCTGGACTCTGATTTCCTTATCCTTGTGGTCCAACGTGAAGAAGACAACACAGATCACCATATAGACCAGGACGGCGCCTGCTAGCGCCATGGCGTAAATGGAGGTGCTCACGTCCAGACAACTCCCGGCTGCATACACGTCGATGAGGCCAAACAGGTCGAGTATCATGGCTGCCTCCAGCACGTGATGCTTGACCAGAATCCCCTTCTGAACTAGGACAATGGCCACCAACGAGGCCACAAACACAAGCGAGTTGCAGTAGTAGAAGGCCTTGTACCGCCTAGCGTTGGTCGTGAGGAGAATGGGGTCGCCAGCCATGTGCCCCTCGCCGTTGTCCTGCCAAACACCACACGGCGGGTCCAACCCCGCTGTGTAGGTGATGGTGGCAGCAAGAGTGGCCAGTAGTAGAACAAGACAGCGAGCCTTGTCCAGAGCTTCGCTAGCACTGTATTCATACATTGCAGAGAAAGAAGAAACAGAGTTCGGTTTAGTTGCAGAGAAATAAAGAAGAAATTAGTGTAACTGCAAACTGCAAACTCTATGGCAGCAAGAAGAAACATAGGTTTTTGAAAGCTAAAGCCTGTAAAATTAAGTTAGCACGAGAGGAAAGTAATGTGTACCTTCCATTATCACCTGGAGCGAAACAACAAGACAATAATTTTCACTCTGAACTGCAGAAGCCATAGAGTTGGAGCATGATGTATGCCACAACGGCGCCAACCAGGGAGACCACGTAGACGGTGGTGTTGGTCTCCGCCAGTGGCGGAGCTAGCCCATCCATGGAGCCGGGGCAGAATACAAAGGGGTGTGCTCCATAGGCATTTGCCCACAAAGACTGGTGATTAATTCTCAGTCTCTTAGTGTAATTTAATGAAAGTATTTGGGCAGAGCCCGGGCAGCTGCCCAGGGTCGCCGGGAGGTGGCTCCGCCACTGGTCTCCGTGCAGCTGCTAGCAGCGTAGGTACCGATGAGGCCGACCAGCGCGGTGACGATGCAGGTGTAGAGCACGTGAGACGGAGCCAGTTTGTCAGGGAGCTTCTTGCCGGCGATGGTAAGCAGTGTGGTGATGAGCAAGGATGCCATGAACGCCATGGTGTTGTAGAGTAAAAACACCGTTAGGCGCACACCGTGGTGGTCCTTGAGGATCGCGTCGCCAGGCGGTGGCTGCCCTTAGTGGTGTACCAGAAGCCGCCTGGCGTGCTCAGTCCGGCGATGTAGGTGATGCTCACTGCGAATGTGGCGAGAAGCATCAAGACCTTGCGGAGCCGTTCTTCTGCTTTCATCATCATCTTTTTGGCCTCCTTTCCTTCCACCAGGTATTCAGGCTATCAATACTAACTTCCTCTGTATTTTCGGCGTTAGACCCGCCCGATATTGTATTACCATTCTGTGGGGTTCGAGTGACCGAAGGGAAAATCTTTCGTGGCCAATGATGCTTATGATGCCGCGGGTGATTTGCCATTATCGTCACTAATAAAGGGGTCGGTTTCATCACCTTTACCGGGTGTAGTGTGCTGCACGCTCATGTCATCTGGAGACTCCGTACGCTTCACACTCATGAAGGATGCTTCATTCTTCTCCTCCATACGTTCATTCAAAGGAGTTGAATTAACTTCCGGGAAATATTTCGGCTTGTACTTCTTCGTCCATTCTTTACTTTCATTTACAAAAGAGAACTCATCACAGACCTCCTAGTTTGTCTTCAAGATCAGCCCTTTCTTGTTCAACTTCTCAATGAGTATCTGCAAAACACATCCAAAACATTATGTACATGCCCATGGAAAATAAAATAGACATCAATCATTATCTCAGCACATTTATCAGGAATGAGACGAATTTCTTTCTACATATCTTTTATGCGTTTCATGACTTGATCCAATGTAGTGTCCCTACTCGATGAACACTCGGATTTACTATCTTTTCTA
Source organism: Triticum timopheevii (assembly GCA_963921465.1). Taxonomy (NCBI): domain Eukaryota; kingdom Viridiplantae; phylum Streptophyta; class Magnoliopsida; order Poales; family Poaceae; genus Triticum; species Triticum timopheevii. Next base: position 547,909,661 of record OY997272.1, on the reverse strand, counting down.
TTTCCGCCACCACCTTGTCGTTTCGGGGGCTCAGTTTCTTTCTCTTGGATTAATCCTTCTTTAGCAATTATGGTGTGCCTGTACTCTTCACTTATTAAGTCGTCAAACTGCGAAATGTTGAACGAATTTAACTATAGTGAACAATTAAATACTCCGATCAATGCATTCAGTAGAAGCCATAAGTATTTACCTTCTCATGACCATGGCCGTAGTTTGTGTCATACTTACCACACTTCGAAGCCTCAACTTCATACCAATTTATCATTAGTGGGTACTCAGAAGACAGAGGATCGAATGTCTCTACAGCTGTTGGTTGCACTTTCTCCTAGTACATGCACTGCATGAATATCAAGTGAGTTAGCAATCTTAAACTATGGAAATGTAATTATAAAGACACAAATTAAAATTATGACTTATCTGAATGAGTGTGAGGTTTCCCACTGGCCATTTGAATTTTTTGACACCTCTAACTGTCTTTGTGATCCCATCAATGCACACGCATAACATGAACGCGTTTCAATTAAATGATTTTATGGCGTCCACATCATCCACCAACTTGTAAAAGCTATGACGAACATGTTTATTGGAGTGCGGTGCTATAATTGTGCTAAGGAGAACCAACACAGTTCCACGCACAAAGTCATCATAATACATGTCACTCTTAACAATGTTTTCGATCAACTGGTCTATCACTATTTCACCATTACGGGAATCCAAAAAATGAGAAGGCATCATTTCCTTCCACTAGTAGAAAACAGGGCATTTGTCCCGGTTCGTAAGGGCCTTTAGTCCCGGTTCTTGAACCGGGACTAATAGGTCGTTACTAATGCCTGCCCCCTTTAGTCCCGGTTCTTACACGAACCGGGACAGATGGGCATCCACGTGGCCATTGCGGGCAGCCCAGGCAGGGGGGCCTTTGGTCCCGGTTGGTGACATAAACCGGGACCAAAAGGCTTCCACGCGTCAGCAGCTGGCTGGAGCTGAGATTTTTCTTTTTTTTAAAAAAAGTGGCTGGTTTAGGGGTTTTGGGGGTTAATTTTAGGTTGTTATTAGCTAGCTAATAGAGAGAAGTGTCTTCTCTTATATCTTCATCCTTGGTTTACCAACGCTGCTGCTATGTTCATTTCACCCGCTGATATATAATAAAACTCATGCATGCTCACATCATACATCATCATATATAATAACAAGTCCTACTAATCATGCATCATCATACAACTTCTACTCGTTATTAATAATAAGTCATACGATCATCATCCTCATAGTCATCGAACCCAACCCTACATAATTGTTCTTAGCACATGATCATCAGTATCAGGTAGGACCTAAACACCCTTAAGGTAAAATAGCATAAAACAATATAGACCCTGACTGTCCATTATGAAGAATGGAGATCATCCTGTCTCCAATTCTTGCGCTTCACTTCCTTTTGCTTCCAAGAAGCTCCTTACGACTGTCCATACATTTTTTCATTCTTCGATTGTCATGTCTCCACTTCTTTTAGAAATCCAGTATGGACAGTTGAGATTCGTAGGACGACCTGGTTGTATGTTTAAAACATCAAGGCGACCGTGCGTATACATCAGATGAGGCACACAATCATTCGGGATTATCTGTTGAAAAACCTAGTAATAACTTCGTAGTTAGCAATGATGTACTAGTTTTAGAAGTATGCAAAAAGATGCACGGATGTCATAATAATAAAAAATCTTACGAGGGTATCTCCATGGTAGTTACCGTAGTTCAACACGTGCACTAGTGGCACGTATTGACCATAATATTGAGGAGTTCGATTGTAGACATTGTAATTCTCAAGATCAGTACAAAATGCTATCAGATGATTTTTCTCCTTATAAGTTAATTCGGAGCCATCGGTGTAGTGGGTTTTGTCTACCATCTTTCGCACATTCTTTGAAGAATGAAAATAAGCTGTCGATGGAAATAAGCTGTCAACTATTTTGAAATAAACAATATAAATTACTTAATAACTATGTTAAGCTCACATGGGGGAAGAATTGGAGGTGTATCCACAAGGAGCCAAATGTCCATATTGTCTTGCTCGATTGTAGGATCACCAAGATCCATGGTGACAAGCATACTCTCATCAAAACCATACATCTTGCAAAGTGCTTTCCAATTTTTGCAACCAAAATGGGTTACACTCTCAGCATTGTACAACTTAACTTTAAAATCCACGCCATGATGGGTCCTTAGGAGAATTTTTTTGGTTTCCATACTTTCATGGTCTTCAAAACCCATCCTCTCCAAGACATAGTGTCTTGCATAGCATGGGATAAGCTTGTCGAATTGGAAAAGATGAAAAATACACGTTAAAATAGTTGAAATCGTGCTTAATTACGAAAAAAACTATTGTCGTCGTTGCGTACCGTATGAACATCGAAGGTCTACTCGAGCTTAATGCTGAAGTGCCGATCTTCGTCCAGCTCAATGAACCTGTCGCACATACCTCGGTCGTCGTGGCACCAGTCGCACTCCTCCGAGCGGTTTTCGTCGTTCGAGTACGACATTTCCGGCCTATGTTCATAATTCAAATATTAAACGTGTACAATTAAATATATGTACTAAAAAACCTAAATTAGATCATTATTATTAATCATGGATTGACTATCGGTGATGGTACGTAGCTCCTTCTTTCATTCCTGAGTGCATTATTACACCAAATAGTCTAGCACACGGGAATGAAGGAGAAGCTACCCCCACGATGGCGTGGATGATGGAGGGGGCTCCTAGATTTCTGCATAGTGCTCTCCAATTTTAGCATTCAAAGTAGGAGTACTTTTTCAATATGAGCATTCAATAAGCAAAACCAAATCATAAAATAAAGTAGTATTCAAATTAGCATGCATTCAATTATAAGCAAAAGTACATCATCTCTTGTGTCCGTACATCGTCGAATATTATCACTAATACTCCTCGAATACTATCATACATATAGCATCACTAATACAGCTAGAATCATAGCGCCCAACGGGTATCGTCGCGGGCGGTGGACACCCAAAGATAAGGAACCATCACAGGATCATAGCTCTAGTGAGATCCCTGAAGAACCTGCCAGGTATTGTCGAACCTGCCCTCGAATGCAACCATGTAGCGACGGACGTGCTCGTCCTCCTCGCTGACACGGTGACGTACCACCTCCGCGGTGTCGGGAAGCCTCGGCACGCCCATGCAACTGCCACCAACACAAGGATCGGGTCAACAATGGGCTGCCTCCTCACCAACCTACGTCTCTGGGAAGGTAGCACCTCCCAATACCAGCCCGGCGCAGCCCAGTCCCGAACATGGCCCTGATCAAGCAGGCCTGCACCGCCGAGTTGACGACGACGAGGATGCGGGATAGGCATCGCCGACGTCGATGCGGGAACTACTTCTATATATAGTTAAATAAAGTAGTTTTATTAATTAAATCAACTAGTTCAAGTGTTCAACTACTAAGCACTTACTATAAATAAATAAAGTAGTACTTACTAAAAACAAACTACTTAAAAAGGCATATAAACACACATTAGACAGTTGTTCTAAATCAGAAATATGTGTCCAACTTGATTGCACATGATTTCCATTCCTAAGTGATGACAACTTTGCCACTTGTTTTACCTTGTACTAAAGACGGGCAAACCTTCGATGGCTTAATGTGGTTCAACCCGTGAAAACATCACACTACTAATAATTACTCCCTCCGTCCCATAATATAAGATGGTTTGCAAACTAACATAATTTGTAAAAACGTCCTATTGTGGGACGGAGGGAGTAGATTACTATTAAAATCACATGTGATGCTTTACATAGATTTGAAGATATATAGAGAATGGGCCCGTGAAAACATCACAGAACTAATAAATAGATTACTATTGGAACGCATGTGCATAGATTTGAAGTTGTATAGTGAATGGGCCCGTGAAAACATCACACAAGTAATAAAATAGGTTTTTAGTTGTATGAGAAATCGATAATTTAACAAATTCGAAAAAGAGGGTATCATAAATTTGAACCATTTATAGAAGAGCAGCTAGCGTTATTATTTATTACAAATATCGGGACACAGAAGCATCAATCTTAATTGTCTCAATTATATTTTGTGCTTGGAGTTTCAGTATCATAATTGAAGCTCCGAATCAAGTTAAATGAAATAATAGCTTATGACTAACATTAACTCCATAACTTCTAGAATTCATTGTCAGTGTTATGGGAATGACTCTAGAAAAAGTTCAGTAAATATGGCTTAAACATAATAAATGACGCGTACAAACATGCCAATGATTTCTTTGATATCAAATAAGGCACAAATAATGTTGCCCTAGAACATAAGTACATTCCATCTAGACGTGTGTGTAGACATACATGATACATGTCAAATGCTCCCTCAGTTCATAGAATAACTGCTTTGTTTCTTGCTCTGACTCAGCTCATGCGACCAATCTTATCTCATAAACAAAAAATAGTCTAAACAAAAAAGGATTTCCAAAATAGATCGTACATAATTCTAGCAATTGCCAATAAATCTAGGCTTTTTACCAACTTGATAGTAAGAAATCCCAGGACCTAGAAATTCATTTCGTACAATTGAACCTTTTCAAAACTTATGTACAAGTCAGACCAGAGCCTGAGCACTTAGAAAACCAGAGCGCTTTTTAGCTCCTTGGCATCATATATCTTCACATTGTCATAAAGTGGTATGTGTAAACATAACATGAAGCATCAGGAGGATATTATGATAGTTCACAAGAACATAAGATAAATGAGATAAGCAGGTTTACCTATGTCCTATAGCACAACTTGGCTTCTGAAAATTTTCTCCCACCAAAACACCGGAAAGCAAGTCACTGCTAGAGTATGGAATTTGCTTCTTAGAATCTTCAGATGTGTGTTCAGAAGCTCATGCAAAGAAGAGATGAATAAGAACCCGAGGAATAGAATAGCTTGAGGAAAAGAAGAGCCATCAAATGAATTATATAAGTATCTCACTGGAATTGTTTCTTTTTCTGGCCACAGAAAACAACTCAGTCTTGAATGTCCTACACGAAATGAAACTTTTTACAAATATAACTTCAAGAAGCTAAGCTGCTAAGATGTCTTGTAAGAGAATAAATGACATAACAGGCGTCCCTCATAGCTCAAACACATACGTAATTCAGAGATTTTCTTCTTCCTCTGAGACAGCAGGAAAGAAAGAAATACACTATGCATTCTTCACAGAATAAAAAATGTCAAAAGTAACTAAGCTCATTTCAGTTAGTGGGCATGAAGAATATCTTTCGGTGAGAAATCCGTGTTTACAAAATCAATGGCAAAAGAAAGTCATTATACAGAAAAAATAGCATTCCCTTGATAACTCCCGAACTTCAAATGTTTATCAGGCAATTGAGATCACTCATATAGAATCAAATGAACTGATGGTTAAGGAAAACAAAAAATGCAAGGTGCATGAAACAAATCAAATGGTTTCATGAGAAAACCTTAGATAGATTACAACACATGAAAAAAAATTAGAAGAATTAAATTCTAAAAACAATTCTAGCCATAGGATAATTGGGTAGATTCAGCGAAAAGGAGAAAAAGAAACCAAGAAACTAAACACATCCACTTTGAAGTATTGAAGTCTACAGGAAGAGCCAAGAACATCTAAATGGTACTGGATGGTTGCATGAGAATCTGAGCATGTGTATCCCTAGTTTTAGAAAGCAAAAGTGTGCTACTCAATGCTACTCTTGTTCACTGTACATCAACCTAAACTAAACACTTTGACTTGAAAAGGACTTGAAACATGTCTACTTCATTTTCGAATTAGTTAGTCTTTAGTTTAGATTAGTGTGGTATCACTGAAATATTGTCTTGTATCAACATAAATTCCATTGCACAGTAATTGAGTATTGTTGGCTATGTGCTCGTATTTCATCTTAAGACTGAAAGTACAGTTGTGTGTCCCTTCAACAGACATGCTGAAGAGGAAGATTGTAGTTACCAGTGCTGCCTTGTAGTACTTATAGATGTCCTCCATGTAGTCGACAACAGCTAGTTCATTGTGGCCATCGAGCTTGTCGATACCATCCACGTAGGTGTCTTGCCAATAACATGCATCCAGACATCAAATTTGTAATAATGGTGTCCTCCCATATCACTGGTTTACAAGGGGAAAATACAACAGTTTCGCTTCCATTTCCTAACAAAAAGAGCTGGCCAGATAAATTTCACAAATAGTATCCTTAAAAAATAGATAAATAATTTGTAATTCCACAGAAATAATCCTTGTAGAATGCATACAAACCATAATTATCATTTATAATAATGTGTTCAGCAACTTTAGTTCTGCTATTACTGACACATGTTCCAATTAGTGAATAAGAAACTTAATGACGACACCTGTTGTTTGAGGATGAAACTGTTATTTCACTCCATGGAACAATTGCTTCAACTCTTTAGAAATGGAAGCATACAATAAAAGGCTTCAGAACACGAGGGGTCAACATACTCTAAATCAGTCCGTACAATTTAAAATCTACATTCAGGCCATATTCATTCAGTGTCTACCACCATGAAATTGCAGCTAGAAGCCAGCAAGTACGCTGCAATGACGGAGAACTTGAACGATTGAGGGATAATGTAGAAAGATACAAAGAATTAACCTCCAATTGGAAGGGCATGAAGATGCTAGCTCCTTCTCTGCTATATCTTCCATAATATCTATTCGAGTGGCCATGTATGTTCCAAAGTTGAAGATAAAAGAAATTTAAAAATAGGCAAATTGGCACACATGTCCATTTCACTGAACATATGCAACCCATATCTGTAAAAAATAGAAATTTAGTACATGTTCATAAAGAATAAGTAACAACACATGGTGGTCTCAATATCCAGTGTCTCATGTTGGATACATTTTTAAATATGTGCAGTTTCACATCTGAGCAGAACAAAATTAATTGACAAAGATGTGATGGCTCTAAATAGCAAAAATGGCTCAGAAAATCTTACAAAACAAAAACTATGAGATTGTCTTGACAGACTACTATTTATAGTTCTCCTGTGATACAATCCTGGACCACACAAATACCTTGTATTAAACCTAAAAGGTAAATGCTCTAAATAGGATCGTAGGAGAAAAGAAGAATAAGTAGATCCAGGATGCAGTGGAGGTCTTTGCTTTATAGATAAAAACTCTAATGGTAAAGCCTCGTGAATCCTGATTCACTCAAGGTACACAAGTCGTAGGGCTAATAATGGGCTCGTATAAAAGGGACATTTCATTATTTTTGTACCCTTTTTTCATCTAAATGGGAAATTACAATGTTTTATGCAAATAATTTACAGAAGGATTTAAGAACACACAAGTTAATTTCATTCTTGGAGAGGTGCGGACTGCAATAAAGACTAAAGACCAGGGAGCTGGCATTCGTATGGCGTTAGTTTGCTGGTATAACCAGCTGGAGTTAATCATCAGTTTTACAGTAAAATTTTGGGAATAATAAGTGTTATCTCCAATAGAAGATGATACACATCAAAATCCTTACCGGACCGTGCTTTGCAATTCAAAACGAAGACCTCCACCCTGAGGATCTTGCACACCCTTATTCAAGCCCTCCGTGCAACAAGTGGAGCAGTGGAAGCATGAAGGCCCCTAACAGACGAAGACCTGCAGGCGGTGGTGTGTGGGGGGATCCGGTGGCGTGGCTTTCGCCTGGAGCCGATGTGGCGGTGGGATGCGACCACTCTCCCCTGAGCTGAGCGCGGCAACGTCCACGGGAGGCATTGAAGGCTGCGGTCGGCAGCTCCGCGTGGGTGCAACAAGAACTGCTCATGTTTGCAGAGAACAACGACCCAATATGCGATCGTGTCGGTGCCGAGGGATTATGAGGGATGCGGTGGGATAGGAGGAAGTCGCCTGAAGGGAAGTGGGTGAGTGGGGTGTGGCCGAGGTCCATTACCACCTCCACCAGTGCAGGGAGATCTGGGTGGTCCTTCGCCCACCGCCACAGATCCCCGAGGAGAAGATCCAGTAGCCTGCACAACTCCTCCTTGAACCCCTCCGGCACGGCGGACTTGCATTGCGCGGTGCACATGGGAGCGTGGCCCCAGCAGCCACAGCGGAGGGAGAGGTGGCGAGCGGTGGCTAGGCCACACGTCACGGAGGAGAAGCAGCGGGTGTAGGGAGAGGGAGAAGGCGAGATGGGGTGAGGGAGAATCGGAGGTGGAGGTGGGGCGCCGGCGGCGGCAAGCGCGTGCTGGTGGAGGGAAAGAGATTGGGATGGGGAGGAGCGAACAGTTGTCTGGAGAGTGGAGCCATGCATTGGGTTCGTGGGTTCCAACCGGCTCGTATTTTCTTTGAGCTGTTACGTACGTGGATGGATCGTGGCGTGGGAAAGGGGGTCGAACCATGACGACACATCGTGCGTCTTGACCGGTGTGATTTTTTACGAGACTGCCACAACGAGGGAGGAAGGTGGGATCGTACGAGCGATTTTCTCGGTGCGGGATCGAGGTCGAACCATTATGAGAGGTCGAACCATCACGACGTTCGATTCTTCTTTAATAGTAGAGATAAAATAAAGTTGTCACATCCCTAGTTCTGCTCTGCTCTGGGTTAGCTAGTCTTGTGTTGCATCATGTTTAAATTTCTCTTAAACCTGAAATGGGGATGTCCAAAACCCTAGCACCAAATGGAATTCAAATAGGTTCAACCTAAAAATATTTTCAATGAACCTGAAATGCCCTTCATAAATGTTCATCATTTTTGTTTTGGTCCAGAACCTCTGCAAAAAATGGTGCACACTTTTCTAGGACACTCTGGGTTATTGAATTAAATCATACAATATTTGTACTTGGACATTTAAATACTATAAAATATTTAAAATATCCAAATAATCCTAAACTGAAATGTTTCATGTTGGATATATTCCAAACAGTGGCCATGAGCAGTTTGGTGATTTTTGAGTATGCCTAAGTATTTTTAATAAAGCCCAGAACAAAATAACAAAATAGAAAAATAGAAAACTAAATAGAAACAGAAGGGGGAGAAAGTTACCTGGACCTACCTACTGTGCAGCCCATTTGGCCTGGCGCTGTGCCGGCCCAGCCCACCTCCACCTGCCCTGTCGTCTTCCTCCCTAGGCCAATAGGCAGAGCACGTGCTCGTCGCGCGTGCACACGCGCCCGAGCCACCTCCTGCCTGGCTGCCTGCGTCCCCAACGCCCTGGACGCCTCCCTGCGCGCCACGCTACCCCCTGGAACTCTCTCACTCTCTCCCGACCTCTTCCCCATCCTCTGCTCCCTATCCCTCTCGAGCCCGAGCGCAGCCGCAGCCGCGCAGCTGTAATGCCGCAGCCACCAGCCCTACCACGCCTCGCCGACGTGTCCATGGCCTCTGCCTCGACGCCCTCGTCCTCCCCATAGACTCGCTCGACTCCGGACGCCTCAAAACACCGCCCCCGACCTCGTCTTCATCGTTCGGCCGCCGAGATCGCCGGTGACCTCCCGTCTTCATCAGGTCCTCCCCAACCTCGCTGACCCGCTCGTCGTGACCGTGGTGAGCTGCTGGCGGTTCCCCCCTCTCCGTTATCTTCCTTGCACGCTGTAGCGATCGCACCAAGCTTGACCGCACCCACCGCCGCTTGCGCCCGCCGCCGGCGCGGCCCCGACAACCAAATGGCCCGGGCGTCGTGTCCAACATGCTCGCCACCTCGCGTAGCTGCTGTAGGTGCCATGAACGCGCTGCCACGACCACTGAAGCCCCGTGGCCACAAATACCCGAACGCCGGCGCCGCCCCGAGCTCGTTTTCGGCGAGCTCCGGCCGTCCCCGCTGCTGCCGCATGCCGCCCTGGATGCGGGCGAGCCCCACCTCCCCGCGCGTGCCCTCAGCTGCTCAATTGGGCGCTGGAGGAGCAATCCCGAGCCCTCCGCCGCGATCGGCCTCGCCGGCGGCTAAACACCGGCGGGTTGACCGCTTTGACCGCCGGTGGTTTAGCCCCGGTTGACCAGGGGATTTGACCTCCCCTGGGTCTATGACATGCGGGCCCCGCCCAACAAACTAATCTAGTTTAGGTTTAAACTTAATTAGTTTAACCTAGGTTAGTGCTAGTTAAGTTAGGTTAATATTTAACTTAACACGAACTAAGAGAGTTAGATAGTTGTGTCACTGACACGTGGGTCCGACCGGTCAGGGTTGACCTGGCCGGCCCTGTTGACCGTTGACATCACAGTGACGTCATGCTGACATAGTAATTATTCTAGAATTTAAATAAATCTTAAATGGTTTATTTATTTCAGACAATGTTATAAACTTCTAAAAATCATATAAAATCAGCCGTAACTCAGAATGAAATAATTTATATATGAAAAATGATCAGAAAAATCTAATCTATTAATCTGTACCATTTTCATGCATGTTAGAACAACTTATAGCTGCTGTTTAGCACAAATCATATAAATGGCATTTAAATACCCACATATGGAGTTTGAATTTGAATCTTGGATTCAAACCAACTTCATTTAATCTGGTTGCTAGTTGCATTAGCTCAAACCACAGCATATTTCCATGTCACACTCATTCTCTGTTGCCGGTGTTTGTCCCCTCTCAGTAGACGTGTTCCGACGATGTGATCGATGACACCGATGAAGAGCTATACTATCTTCAGAAGTGCCAGGAAAGCAAAACCCCCTTGTTCATTCCGATACAATCCCACTCTCTCGCTCCTGCTCTCTTTTACTGCATTAGGACAACAACGATACATCTGTTACTTGCTGCGGTAGTTGAACCCCTTATCCTCTGCATGACCTATCATTGCCACAGTAAATGGATGAAACCTAGTAGCATGAGTAGGAGTTGTTTGAGCCCTGATGTGCCTACTCATTCATGCTTGTTTGTCATGCCTGCTATGCTTAGAGTTGTGTCAGCTCTGATTCATCGGGGATGAATTGGAACGTGATGAGAGCTAAGCGTGTGAACAGGATTTGGTAAAGGTAGCGATGAGAGGCCATGTAGGAGTACATGGTGGGTTGTCTCATAGAAGCCATCCTCAGGAACTGAGTTCTGTGTTTGTGTTCCATGAACAGTTACTACCACACATTGGGTTCCGGTAACTCGGCCCCTCTCGGCTTATTAATCAACTTGATCTCTGTCCAGGAGTTGCAACTAGTTTCTGGTGTTTGTAGGTAGTGTTAGTAGTCTACCAAGTGGCACCCGGTACAGGTGGTCTTGGGACAGACTAGGCACCGTGGCACGGTGTACCAAGCATAGATCCACCCGTCGAGGTGGGCTTGGGAACCCTGCTCACATCGTTTGGGGCCATGAGCGACACCCCGGCCGGATCTCCTTGCGGATGGAACCCGAATCGGCAATAAACCTGGACGAGAGACTTGTGTGGTTAGTCAGGTCGTGGCCGACACCCTCGCTGGGCTTCCGCTTGAAGGTTGCCGAGTACATGTCGTGTAAACGGCGATAAGTGGTGAGAGCGTGTGTGAAGAAGTACACCCCTGCAGGGTTAACATTATCTATTCGAATAGCCGTGTCCGCAGTAAAGGACTTCTGGGTTGCCTGTACAGTTCATAGACAAGTGAAAGTGGATACTCTAAAATACGCGAGATAAGTGTGAGTGCTATGGATGGCGTTCTCGTAGGGAGACGGGAGCGGATCCATAGTGGTGTATTGATATGGTGAATATGTGGACTCGTGTGCGCCACCTCAAAGAGTTACTTGCAGTCGTAGTTCAGGATAGACACCGAGTCAAAGCTGGCTTGCCACAGTTAAACCCCACCATCCCCTTTGTTGATAATGATGCATATGTAGTTAGTTCTGATGTAAGTCTTGCTTGGTACATTTGTACTCACGTTTGCCTATTTTATGTTTTGCTGAGTGATTTCGGTCTCGCTAGTAGTTTCGCTTAGACTTCGACGTTTAGCTTGTTACCTCAGCTACGATCTTGTGCCCTCGGCAGGACCTGGTAGATAGTCAGGCTTCTTAGCCTTTTTCGTTTGTAGATGTGTGTACTCAGACATGTTAAGCTTCCTCTTGTGCTTTCACTTGTATGATCTGAGTATTGGGTCATGAGACTCATGTTTGTAATATCTCGCTCCTCGGAGCCTATTGAATAAAATACTTGAGATGTAGAGTCATGTTGTGATGCCATGTTGTATTTGCACATATCGAGCATATTGTGTGTATGTTATTGAAATGCTTCGTATGTGTGGGATCTGACTATCTAGTTGTTTATCCTTGGTAGCCCTCTCTTACCGGGAAATGTCTCCTAGTGCTTCCGCTGAGCCTTGGTAGCTTGCTACTGCTCCGGAACACTTAGGCTGGCCGGCATGTGTCCTTCTTCGTTCCTGTGTCTGTCCCTTCAGGGAAATGTCACGCGGTGCTTACCAGAGTCCTGCTAGCCCAGTTGCTACAGCCCGGATTCACTCGCTGATGACCGACACGTTCGTTGCTGGGTCATGTATACATACACAATAAATTGACAAAGAAAATACTATGAACAAAAAAATCATTAAAATTCTATGAACAAAATTACAGAAGAAAAAATCATTAAAATAAAAATTCTATGAACAGAAAAAAATCATAAAAATTTGACATATTCGATCTTTGCATATATATGAACATACAAACATGCATATTCAACAATAATATCACCAAAAAAATCTATTAATAGAAAAAAATCTAACACAATATGAACAAATTAATTACACAATATGAAAAAAAATTAACAGAAAAATCTATGAACTACACATCTAAATTACTACACATCTAACAAAAAATCTATGAACTACAAAAAAATCTAACAAAAAATCTAAAAAAATATAACAAAATCTAACTCAGTTAACTACACATCTAAATTAACTACTACTAACATCAAATTAAATTAGCAAAATGTTTGCTCACGGTGACGGTGTCAGGGACGGCGACGGCGACGGCGAGGTGTGGGGCGGGGCGGCGCGGCGACGGTCGACGATGAGGCGGTGGGGCGCGGACCGGGGCGGGGCGGCGACGGGCAGGGGCCGGCAGCGTCGCGGGGCACGGGGCGCGGGGCGAGGGGCAGCGATGGCGTCGGGGCGGCGCGGGGCGACGACGGCAACGGTAAGGCGAAGACGGACGGGCAGCCTGGCAGCGGCGGGCAGCGGGGAAGAACGAACTGAACCAAATTTTCGCGAGTGCTGCTTATATAGGCAGAGCATTGGTCCCAGTTCATGGCACCAACCGGGACCAATGCACCCCTTTAGTCCCGGTTGGTGGCACCAACCGGGACCAAAGGCCTCTTTTCAGCAGCCCAAAGGGCGGGAAACAGAGACCTTTGGACCCGGTTGGTGCCACAAACCGGGACAAAAGAGAGGCATTGGTCCCGGTTGGTGCCACCAACCGGTACCAATGCGTCCCTTTAGTCCCGGTTGGTGCCACGAACCGGGACCAAAGGTCATGTGCTAGAACTGGCGCGGTGCGGTGCTATGTTTAATCCCACCTCGCTAGCCGAGAGGGGCTCGGAGTGGTTTATAAGCCCTGCCGAACCGACCACTTCGAGCTCCTCTCTACTGCAGGCTTACGGGCCTAAAATCACTCTCTGTGCTTGTGGGCCTATTGGGCCAACTACGGGCCTGCATCCTGGCCCTAGTAATGGGTTTCTAGTCGTATGCAGGCCGTGGTGGCCGTGTAGGTGGCACTTTTTTTTAATTTTTTCCTAGTTTTTTGCTTTCTTTTTTGTTTCTAATTAATTATTTATTTTCTTTTACGATAATTCTTTTTGCTATTAAAGTTTGTAACAAAATTCTAATTACTTATTTATTATCTTTTATGATAATTCTTTTTGCTTTTAATGTTTTGAACAAAATTCTAATTACTTATTTATTTTCTTTTATGATAATTCTTTTTTGCTATTAAAGTTTGTAACAAAATTCTATATAATTTTAGTTTCAATAATACTAGAGGTTTATAAAAGCTTTTTAGTTGATTCCTTTAGTAGCAGCTCTAAGGCTGTTACAAAGGCATTTTAGTTGGTACAGGTTTTAAGGCTGGGGCCCCATGAGCACCTTTTAGTACCGGTTCGTGGCATGAATCGGTAAAAGAGTTTTTTAGTTGATTCTTTCTGCAGCTGTTTTTTAGTCCCACCTCGCCAAGTGAGAGGCACTCGCAGTGGTTTATAAGCCTTGAGTGTAGAGACGATGAAGCGAGAAGCGCAGTGCTCACCTGCACGTTGGCCTGAAGCTAAGCAACGTGCAGGTGAGCATTGTGCCTCTCTTTTATTTTGGCATGGTATCATCATTTCATCCACATAGCATATGCAAGAAAGTTGAGAGGGTTACGAAAAAAATTGGATGCACTTCGTGTACAAAACGGACAATCAGGATTTCATACGGAAACTTATCTGTTACAACATGCATTTCAAATGAACTACAAAAAGGTTGAAAGTTGGCATGGTATCATCATAATAGTTGTGGAGAAAGTCTTCACTTTTTCTTTGCTTGTGTCCTTTCCTTATTGCACTGTAACCATGGATAATCTTCATCATTTATCAGGATGCTTGGGTCAGCTTTGACTTTGAAGGGAGGAATTTCATGAAACTTTTCATAATCTTCGGACATGTCTGTCTTGCCCTCCACTCCCACGATGTCCCTTTTTCCTGAAAGAACTATGTGGCGCTTTGGCTCATCGTACGATGTATTCGCTTCCTTATTTTTTCTTTTTCTCAGTTTGGTAGACATGTCCTTCACATAGATAACCTGTGCCACATCATTGGCTAGGACGAACGGTTCGTCAGTGTACCCAAGATTGTTCAGATCCACTGTTGTCATTTCGTACTGTAGGTCTACCTGTACCCCGCCTCCTGACAGATTGACCCATTTGCACTTAAACAAAGAGGCCTTAAAATCTACTCCATAGTCAAGTTCCCATATGTCCACTATGTAACCATAATATGTGTCCTTTCCCCTCTTGGTTGCTGCATCAAAGCGGACACCGCAGTTTTGGTTGGTGCTCTTTTGATCTTGTTCAATCGTGTAAAATGTATTCCCATTTATCTCGTATCCTTTCCAAATCGTAACAGTCGAACATGGTCCCCTGGACAACGAGTACAGCTCATCACAAACAGTGTTTTCATCTCTAAGACGTGTTTCCAACCAACTGCTGAAAGTCCTGATGTGTTCACATGTAATCCAGTCGTTGCACTGCTCCGGGTGTTTGGAGCACAGACTGTTCTTGTGTTCATCGACATAGAGGGTCACCCAGGTAGAGTTCTGTAGAACTGTGCAGTGTGCTTGAGACCAAGAATATCCGTCCCTGCATATTATTGTCTCCCCTCCAAGCATGCCTTTTCCAGTCAGTCTCCCCTCATACCGCGATTTAGGGAGACCTATCTTCTTAAGGTCAGGAATGAAGTCAACACAAAAGCCAATGACATTCTCTGTTTGATGGCCCATGGAGATGCTTCCTTCTGGCCTAGCGCGGTTACGGACATATTTCTTTAGGACTCCTATGAACCTCTCAAAGGGGTACATATTGTGTAGAAATACGGGCCCCAGAATGACAATCTCATCAACTAGATCAACTAGGACGTGGGTCATGATATTGAAGAAGGATGGTGGGAACACCAGCTCGAAACTGACAAGACATTGCACCACATCACTCCTTAGCCTTGGTATGATTTCTGGATCGATCACCTTCTGAGAGATTGCATTGAGGAATGCACATAGCTTCACAATGGCTAATCAGACGTTTTTCGGTAGAAGCCCCCTCAATACAACCTGAAGCAGTTGCGTCATAATCACGTGGCAGTCATGAGACTTTAGGTTCTGAAACTTTTCTCTGCCATATTTATTATTCCCTTTATATTCAACGAGAAGCTAGTCGGGACCTTCATACTAAGCAGGCATTCAAAGAAGATTTCCTTCTCTTCTTTGGTAAGAGCGTAGCTAGCAGGACCTTCATACTGCTTTGGAGGCATGCCGTCATTTTCGTGCAAACGTTGCAGGTCCTCCCGTGCCTCAGTTGTATCTTTTGTCTTCCCATACACGCCCAAGAAGCCTAGCAGGTTGATGCAAAGGTTCTTCGTCATGTGCATCACGTCGATCGAAGAGCGGACCTCTAGGTCTTTCCAGTAGGGTAGGTCCCAAAATATAGATTTCTTCTTGCACATGGGTGCGTGTCCCCCAGCGTCACTCGGAACAGCTAGTCCGCCGGGACCCTTTCCAAATATTACGTGAAAATCATTGACCATAGCAAGTACGTGATCACCGGTATGCATGGCGGGCTTCTTCCGGTGATCTGCCTCGCCTTTGAAATGCATGCCTTTCTTTCGACATTGATGGTTGGTCGGAAGAAATCGACGATGGCCCAGGTACACATTCTTCCTGCAGCTTCCCAGGTATATACTTTCGGTGTCAGCTAAACAGTGCGTGCATGCGTGGTATCCCTTGTTTGTCTGTCCTGAAAGGTTACTGAGAGCGGGCCAATCGTTGATGGTTACAAACAGCAACGCGGGTAGGTTTAATTCCTCCTGTTTGTGCTCATCCCACGCACGTACACCATTTCGATTCCATAGCTGTAAAAGTTCTTCAACTAATGGCCTTAGGTACAAATCAATGTCGTTGCCGGGTTGCTTAGGGCCTTGGATGAGAACTGACATCATAATGAACTTTCACTTCATGCACATCCAAGGAGGAAGGTTATACATACATAGTGTCACGGGCCAGGTGCTGTGATTGCTGCTCTGCTCCCCGAAAGGATTAATGCCATCCGCGCTTAAACCAAACCATACGTTCCTTGGGTCACGTGCAAACTCAGCCCAGTACTCTCTCGATTTTTCTCCACTACGACCCGTCAGCGGGTGCTCTCAACTTCCCGTCTTTCTTAAGGTCCTCACTATGCCATCGCATCAACTTGGCATTCTCTTTATTTCTGAACAGTCGTTTCAACCGTGGTTTTATAGGAGCATACCATATCACCTTCGCTGGAACTCTCTTCCTGCGGGGCTCGCCGTCAACATCACCAGGGTCATCTTGTCTGATCTTATACCGCAATGCACCGCATACCGGGCATACGTTCAGATCCTTGTACGCACCACGGTAGAGGATGCGGTCATTAGGGCATGCTGCATGTCCAATCCTAGAGGGCATACGACCTTCTTTGCTGCGTACGTACTGTCGGGCAATTCATTATCCTTTGCAAGCTTCTTCTTCAATATTTTCAGTAGCTTCTCAAATCCTTTGTCAGGCACAACATTTTTTGCCTTCCACTGCAGCAATTCCAATACGGTACCCAGCTTTGTGTTGCCATCTTCACAATTGGGGTACAACTTTGTTTTTGTGATCCTCTAACATGAAATTGAACTTAAGCTTCTCCTTTTGACTTTCGCATTGCGTCCTTGCATCGACAATGACCCGGCGGAGATCATCATCGGGCACATCGTCTGGTTTCTCTTGATCTTCAGCAGCTTCCCCCGTTGCAGCATCATCGGGCATATCGTCTGGTTCCTCATGATCTTCAGCAGCTCCCCCT
This sequence comes from Triticum timopheevii, assembly GCA_963921465.1. Lineage (NCBI taxonomy): Eukaryota > Viridiplantae > Streptophyta > Magnoliopsida > Poales > Poaceae > Triticum > Triticum timopheevii. The sequence goes on along the minus strand of OY997272.1, from coordinate 547,892,169 downwards.
GATGCAGCATCACCGTATTCAGGGGGCACATAGTTGTCATCGTCCTCTTCTTCTTCGCTGTTTTCCATCATAACCCCTATTTCTCCATGCCTCGTCCAAACATTATAGTGTGGCATGAAACCCTTGTAAAGCAGGTGGGTGTGAAGGATTTTCCGGTCAGAGTAAGACTTTGTATTCCCACATTTACTGCATGGACAACGCATAAAACCATTCTGCTTGTTTGCCTCAGCCACTTCGAGAAAAATATGCACGCCTTTAATGTACTCGGAGTTGTGTCTGTCACCATACTGTTGGGGAACGTAGTAATTTCAAAAAAAATTCCTACGCACACGCAAGATCATGGTGATGACATAGCAACGAGAGGGGAGAGTGTTGTCCACGTACCCTCGTAGACCGTAAGCGGAAGCGTTATGACAACGCGGTTGATGTAGTCGTACGTCTTCACGATCCGACCGATCCAAGCACCGAACGTACGGCACCTCCGAGTTCAGCACACGTTCAGCTCGATGACGATCCCCGGGCTCCGATCCAGCAAAGCTTCGGGGATGAGTTCCGTCAGCATGACGGCGTGGTGACGATGATGATGTTCTACCGGCGCAGGGCTTCGCCTAAACTCTGCGACGATATGACCGAGGTGGAATATGGTGGAGGGGGGCACCGCACACGGCTAAGGAACGATCCGTAGATCAACTTGTGTTGTGCCGAGAGGTGCCCCCCTGCCCCCGTATATAAAGGAGCTAGGGGAGGGGGTCGGCCGGCCAAGAGGGGCGCGCCAGGAGGAGTCCTCCTCCCACCGGGAGTAGGACTCCCCCCTTCCTTGTTGGAGTAGGAGAGAAGGAAAGAGGGGGAGAGGAGGAAGGAAAAGGGGGCCGCACCCCTTGTCCAATTCGGACCAGAGGGGGGGCTGCGCGCCTCCTTCCTTTCGGCCTCTCTTCTCTATTCCCGTATGGCCCAATAAGGCCCATATACTCCCCGGCGAATTCCCGTAACTCTCCGGTACTCCGAAAAATACCCGAATCGCTCGGAACCTTTATGAACTCCGAATATAGTCATCCAATATATCGATCTTTACGTCTCGACCATTTCAAGACTCCTCGTCATGTCCCCGATCTCATCCGGGACTCCGAACTCCTTCGGTACATCAAAACTCATAAACTCATAATATAGCTGTCATCGTAACGTTAAGCGTGCGGACCCTACGGGTTCGAGAACTATGTAGACATGACCTAGAACTATTCTCGGTCAATAACCAATAGCAGAACCTAGGTGCCCATATTGGTTCCTACATATTCTACGAAGATCTTTATCGGTCAAACCGCATAACAACATACGTTGTTCCCTTTGTCATCGGTATGTTACTTGCCCGAGATTCGATCGTCGGTATCCAATACCTAGTTTAATCTCGTTACCGACAAGTCTCTTTACTCGTTACGTAATGCATCATTCCGTAACTAACTCATTAGCTGCATTGCTTGCAAGGCTTATAGTGATGTGCATTACCGAGAGGGCCCAGAGATACCTCTCCGACAATCGGAGTGACAAAATCTAATCTCGAAATACGCCAACCCAACATGTACGTTTGGAGACACCTGTAGTACTCCTTTATAATCACCCAGTTACGTTGTGACGTTTGGTAGCACCCAAAGTGTTCCTCCGGTAAACGAGAGTTGCATAATCTCATAGTTACAGGAACATGTATAAGTCGTGAAGAAAGCAATAGAAACATACTAAACGATCAAGTGCTAGGCTAACGGAATGGGTCAAGTCAATCACATCATTCTCCTAATGATGTGATCCCGTTAATCAAATGACAACTCTTTTGTCCATGGCTAGGAAACAATCTTTGATAAACGAGCTAGTCAAGTAGAGGCATACTAGTGACACTATGTTTGTCTATGTATTCACACATGTATTATGTTTCCGGTTAATACAATTCTAGCATGAATGATAAACATTTATCATGATATAAGGAAATAAATAATAACTTTATTATTGCCTCTAGGGCATATTTCCTTCAGTCTCCCACTTGCACTAGAGTCAATAATCTAGTTCACATCGCCATGTGATTTAACACCAATATTCACATCTGTATGTGATTAATACCCATAGTTCACATCATCATGTGATCAACACCCAAAGGGTTTACTAGAGTCAATAATCTAGTTTACATCGCTATGTGATTAACACCCAAAGAGTACTAAGGTATGATCATGTTTTGCTCGTGAGAGAAGTTTAGTCAACGGGTGGTCACGTTCAGAGCCGTATGTATTTTGCAAATATTCTATGTCTTTAATGCTCTGCATGGAGCTACTCTAGCTTAATTGCTCCCACTTTCAATATGTATCCAGATTGAGACTTAGAGTCATCTGGATCAGTGTAAAAGTTTGCACCGATGTAACTTTTACAACGAACTCTTTTATCACCTCCATAATCAAGAAACATCTCCTTAGTCCTCACTAAGGATATTCTTGACCGTTGTCCAGTGATCTACTATTAGATCAAAATTGTATTCTTTTGCCAAACCAGGGCAGAGTATACAATAGGTATGGTCCAAAGCATAGCATACTTTTATAGAACCTATGACTGATGCATAGGGAATGACTTTCATTCTCTTTCTATTTTCTGCTGTGGTCGGGATTTGAGTCTTTCTCAATTTCATACCTTTGCAACACAGGCAAGAACTCTTTCTTTGACTGTTCCATTTTGAACTACTTCAAAATCTTGTCAAGGTATGTACTCATTGAAAATATTATCAAGCGTGTTGATCTATCTCAATAGATCTTGATGCTCAATATGTAAGTAGCTTTACTGAAGTCTTTCTTTTAAAGAACTTCTTTCAAACATTCCTTTATGCTTTTCAGAATAATTCTACATTATTTCCGATCAACAATATGTCATTCACATATACTTATCAGAAATGTCGTAGTGCTCCCACTGACTTTCTTGTAAATATAGGCTTCACCATAAGTCTGTACAAAACTATATGCTTTGATCAACTTATCAAAGTGTATATTCCAACTTTGAGGTGCTTGCACCAGTCCATATATGGATTGCTGGAGCTTGCACATTTTGATAGCATCTTTAGGATTGACAAAAACCTTCTGGTTGCATCATATACAACTCTTTTTTTAAGAAAACCATTACGGAATGCAGTTTTGACATCCATTTGCCAGATTTCATAAAATGTGGCAATTTCTAACATGATTCGGACAGACTTAAGCAACGCTACAGTTGAGAAAATCTCATTGTAGTCAACACCTTGAACTTGTCAAAAAACCTTTTTGCGACAAGTCAGGCTTTGTAGATAGTAACACTACTATCAGCATCCGTCTTCCTCTTGAAGATCCATTTATAAAATTTGGCTTGCCGATCATCGGGCAACTCCACCAAAGTCCACACTTTGTTCTTATACATGAATCCCATCTCAGATTTCATGGCCTCAAGCCATTTCGCGGAATCTGGACTCATCATCGCTTCCTCATAGTTCGTAGGTTTATCATGGTTTAGTAACATGACTTCCAGAATAGGATTACCGTACCACTCTGGTGCGGACCGTACTCTGAAAGACCTACGAGGTTCTTTAGTAACTTGATTTGAAGTTTCATGATCATCATCATTAGCTTCCTCACTAATTAGTGTAAGAATCACTGGAACCGATTTCTGTGATGAACTACTTTCCAATTTGGGAGAAGGTACAAATTACCTTATCAAGCTCTACTTTCCTCCCACTCACTTCTTTCGAGAGAAACTCCTTCTCTAGAAAGGATCCATTTTTAGCAACGAATATCTTGCCTTCGGATCTGTGATAGAAGGTGTACCCAACAGTTTCCTTTAGGTATTCTATGAAGACGCACTTCTCCGATTTGGGTTTGAGCTTATCAGGATGAAACTTTTTCACATAAGCATCACAGCCCCAAACTTTAAGAAACGACAACTTGGGTTTCTTGCTAAACCACAGTTCATATGGTGTCGTCTCAACGAATTTAGATGGTGCCCTTTTTAACGTGAATGCAGCTGTCTCTAATGCATAACCCCAAAACGATAATGGTAAATTAATAAGAGACATCATAGATCGCACCATATCCAATAAAGTGCGGTTATGACGTTCGGACACACCATAACGTTGTGGTGTTCCAGGTGGCGTGAGCTGTGAAACTATTCCACATTGTTTTAGTTGAAGACCAAACTCGTAACTCAAATATTCGTCTCCGCGATCAGATCGTAGAAACTTTATTTTCTTGTTACGATGATTTTTCCACTTCACTCTGAAATTCTTTGAATCTATCAACTATTTCAGACTTATGTTTCATCAAGTAGATATACCCATATCTACGCAAATCATCTTGTGAAGGTCAAAAAATAACGATACTTGCCACAAGCATCAACACTCATTGGATCGCATACATCGGTATGTATTATTTCCAATAATTCAGTAGCTTATTCCATTGTTCTGGAGAACGGAGTTTTAGTCATCTTGCCCAAAAGGCACGGTTCACAAGCATCAAATGATTCATAACCAAGTGATTCCGAAAATCCATCTTTATGGAGTTTCTTCATGCGCTTTACACCGATATGACCCAAACGGCAGTACCACAAATAAGTTGCACTATCATTATTAACTTTGCATCTTTTGGCATCAATATTATGAATATGTGTATCACTACGATGGAGATCCAACAAACTATTTTCATTGGGTGTATAACCATCGAAGGCTTTATTCATGTAAACAGAATAACAATTATTCTCTGACTTTAAATGAATAACCGTATTGCAATAAACATGATCAAATCATATTCATGCTCAACGCAAACGCCAAATAACATTTATTTAGGTTTAACACTAATCCCGAAAGTATAGGGAGTGTGCGATGATGATCATATGAATCTTGGAACTACTTCCAACACTCATCGCCACTTCACCCTCAACTAGTCTCTGTTTATTCTGTAACTCCTGTTTCGAGTTACTAATATTAGCAACCGAACAAGTATCAAATACTCAGGGGCTACTATAAACACTAGTAAGGCATACATCAATAACCTATATATCAAATATACCCTTATTTACTTTGCCATCCTTCTTATCCACCAAATATTCAGGGCATTTCCGCTTCCAGTGACCATTTCTTTTGCAGTGTAAGCACTCAGTTTCAGGCTTTGGTCTAGCTTTGGTCTTCCTCACGGGAGTGACAACTTGTTTGCCATTCTACTTGAAGTTTCCCTTTCTTTCCCTTTGCCCTTTTCTTGAAACTAGTGATCTTGTCAATCATCAACACTTGATGCTCTTTCTTGATTTCTACCTTCGTCGATTTCAACATCACGAAGATCTTGGGAATCGTTTTCGTCATCCCTTGCATACTATAGTTCATCACGAAGTTCTAGTAACTTAGTAATGGTGACTAGAGAATTCTGACAATCACTATCTTATTTGGAAGATTAACTCCCACTTGATTCAAGAGATTGAAGTACTCAGACAATCTGAGCACATGCTCACTAGTTGAGCGATTCTCCTCCTTCTTTTAGCTATAGAACTTGTTGGAGACTTCATATCTCTCAACTCGGGTATTTGCTTGAAATATTTACTTCAATTCCTGGAACATCTCATATGGTCCATGACGTTCAAAATGTCTTTGAAGTCCCGATTCTAAGCCGTTAAGCATGGTGCACTAAACTATCAAGTAGTCATCATATTGAGCTAGACAAACGTTCATAACATCTGCATCTGCTCCTGCAATAGGTCTGTCACCTAGCGGTGCATTATTAAGGACATAATTCTTCTGTGCAGCAATGAGGATAAACCTTAGATCACGGACCCAATCGGCATCATTGCTACTAACATCTTTCAACACAGTTTTCTCTAGGAACATATCAAAATAAACATATGAAAGCAACAACGCGAGCTATTGATGTACAACATAATTTGCAAAATACTAGCAGGACTAAGTTCATGATAAATTTAAGTTTAGTTAATCATATTACTTAAGAACTCCCACTTAGATAGACATCCCTCTAATCCTCTAAGTGATTACGTGATCCATATCAACTACACCATGTCCGATCATCACGTGAGATGGAGTAGTTTCAATGGTGAACATCACTATGTTGATCATATCTACTATATGATTCACGTTCGACCTTTCGGTCTCCGTGTTCCGAGGCCATATCTGCATATGCTAGGCTCGTCAAGTTTAACCTGAGTATTCCGCGTGTGCAAAACTGGCTTGCACCCGTTGTAGATGGACGTAGAGCTTATCACACCCGATCATCACGTGGTGTCTGGGCACGACGAACTTTGGCAACGGTGCATACTCAGGGAGAACACTTGTTGATAATTTTAGTGAGAGATCATCTTAAAATGCTACCGTCAATCAAAGCAAGATAAGATGCATAAAGGATAAACATCACATGCAATCAATATAAGTGATATGATATGGCCATCATCATCTTGTGCTTGTGATCTCCATCTCCGAAGCACCATCGTGATCACCATCGTCACCGGCGCGACACCTTGATCTCCATCGTAGCATCGTTGTCGTTACGCCATCTATTGCTTCTACGACTATTGCTACCGCTTAGTGATAAAGTAAAGCAATTACAGGGTGTTTGCATTTCATACAATAAAGCGACAACCATATGGCTCCTGCCAGTTGCCGATCACTTCGGTTACAAAACATGATCATCTCATACAATAAAATATAGCATCACATCTTGACCATATCACATCACAACATGCCCTGCAAAAACAAGTTAGATGTCCTCTACTTTGTTGTTGCAAATTTTACGTGGCTGCTACGGGCTTAGCAAGAACCGTTCTTACCTACGCATCAAAAACCACAACGATAGTTCGTCAAGTTGGTGCTATTTTAACCTTCGCAAGGACCGGGCGTAACCACACTCGGTTCAACTAAAGTTGGAGAAACTGACACCCACTAGTCACCTGTGTGCAAAGCACGACGGTAAAACCAGTCTCGCGTAAGCGTACGCGTAATGTCGGTCCGGGCCGCTTCATCCAACAATACCGCCGAACCAAAGTATGACATGCTGGTAAGCAGTATGACTTGTATCGCCCACAACTCACTTGTGTTCTACTCGTGCATATGACATCTACGCATAAAACCAGGCTCGGATGCCACTGTTGGGGAACGTAGTAATTTCAAAAAAAATTCCTACGCACGCGCAAGATCATGGTGATGACATAGCAACGAGAGGGGAGAGTGTTGTCCACGTACCCTCGTAGACCGTAAGCGGAAGCGTTATGACAACGCGGTTGATGTAGTCGTACGTCTTCACGATCCGACCGATCCAAGCACCGAACGTACGGCACCTCCGAGTTCAGCACACATTCAGCTCGATGACGATCCCCGGATCCGATCCAGCAAAGCTTCGGGGATGAGTTACGTCAACACGACGGCGTGGTGACGATGATGATGTTCTACCGGCGCAGGGCTTCACCTAAACTCCGCGACGATATGACCGAGGTGGAATATGGTGGAGGGGGGCACCGCACACGGCTAAGAAACGATCCGTAGATCAACTTGTGTTGTGCCTAGAGGTGCCCCCCTGCCCCCGTATATAAAGGAGCAAGGGGGAGGGGGTCGGCCGGCCAAGAGGGGCGCGCCAGGAGGAGTCCTCCTCCCACCGGGAGTAGGACTCCCCCCTTCCTTGTTGGAGTAGGAGAGAAGGAAAGAGGGGGAGAGGAGGAAGGAAAAGGAGGCCGCACCCCTTGTCCAATTCGGACCAGAGGGGGGCTGCGCGCCTCCATCCTTTCGGCCTCTCTTCTCTATTCCCGTATGGCCCAATAAGGCCCATATACCCCCGGCGAATTCCCGTAACTCTCCGGTACTCCGAAAAATACCCGAATCGCTCGGAACCTTTCTGAACTCCGAATATAGTCGTCCAATATATCGATCTTTACGTCTCGACCATTTCGAGACTCCTCGTCATGTCTCCGATCTCATCCGGGACTCCGAACTCCTTCGGTACATCAAAACTCATAAACTCATAATATAACTGTCATCGTAACGTTAAGCGTGCGGACCCTACGGGTTCGAGAACTATGTAGACATGACCTAGAACTATTCTCGGTTAATAACCAATAGCGGAACCTGGATGCCCATATTGGTTCCTACATATTCTACGAAGATCTTTATCGGTCAAACTGCATAACAACATACGTTGTTCCCTTTGTCATTTGTATGTTACTTGCCCGAGATTCGATCGTCGGTATCCAATACCTAGTTCAATCTCGTTACCGACAAATCTCTTTACTCGTTACGTAATGCATCATTCCGTAACTAACTCATTAGCTACCGAGAGGGCCCAGAGATACCTCTCCGACAATCGGAGTGACAAAACCTAATCTCGAAATACGCCAACCCAACATGTACCTTTGAAGACACCTGTAGTACTCCTTTATAATCACCCAGTTACGTTGTGACGTTTGGTAGCACCCAAAGTGTTCCTCCGATAAACGGGAGTTGCATAATCTCATAGTTACAGGAACATGTATAAGTCATGAAGAAAGCAATAGCAACATACTAAACGATCAAGTGCTAGGCTAACGGAATGGGTCAAGTCAATCACATCATTCTCCTAATGATGTGATCCCGTTAATCAAATGACAACTCTTTTGTCCATGGCTAGGAAACATAACCATCTTTGATAAACGAGCTAGTCAAGTAGAGGCATACTAGTGACACTATGTTTGTCTATGTATTCACACATGTATTATGTTTCCGGTTAATACAATTGTAGCATGAATAATAAACATTTATCATGATATAAGGAAATAAATAATAACTTTATTATTGCCTCTAGGGCATATTTCCTTCACATACATCTATTGCCGGTTCATCTGCGTGCATTACATATAATTATGTGTGTCAAAATTAAGATAATCAGACAAATATCTATCGAAAGTAAGAAAATCAGACAAGTATCATAAAGAAGATAAGGACAAGAGGCTCACCACGGTGGTGCCGGCGACGAGATCGGCGCGGGCGATCAACGACGGTGAAAACGGGGACGGGGCGTGACGGACCCCTAAATCTAGACAAATCTCGAAAAAAATGGAGCTCCTAGGTCGAGCTTCGAGAGGAGAAAGCTTAACTAGTCTGGCTCGGGCATTTCATCAAACACCTCATGTGCATAGGAGGTGAACTAGAGCACCCAAATGCCCTCTCCTCGCCGGATTGAAAAAACAGAGCACTATGGAGTGCTCTGCCGCGGCGGTGGGTATATATAGGCAAGTTATTTGTCTCGGTTCGTGGCATGAACCGGGACTAAAGCCACCCCTTCTGTCCCGGTTCATGCCACGAACCCGGACCAATGGTTGTGGGCCAGCAGCGAGGACCATTGGTCCCGGTTCGTGGCTCGAACCGGGACAAATGGTTCTACACGAACCGGGACCAATGCCCACGAGGCCCCGGCTAGCCCCCTGGGCTCACGAACTGGGTCTAATACCCCCCATTGGTCCCGGTTCTTGAAGAACCAGGACTAATGGGCTGGCCAGGACCGAACGGTAGCCCTGTTTTCTACTAGTGTTCTCTACTTTACCTATTACTTTCATCACATCTTTACCCTTGTTCTCTAGGCCAAATATGTGAAAGACATCATCAGTGCGCAATGATATGTCACCATTTTTCAGATGCATGACAAACTTTTTTTGTCAAGTCATACGTTTTATTAATAAATTTCAGCAAGCACTTCCGCATTTGCACAATAGGAATCAACATCATTTTCTCCAACCTAGTGCCACCAAGCCGCTTTCGTTGCCTAGAGTTCAATTTGTTCACCAACGTGCACCAGTTCTCGACAGGACAATAAATTTCTCCATACTCCTCCATACTAAACGAAAAAATCACACGAAGTGTTAGCTATTTTTAACATGGCCCACGACGAGAACGATAAATTATGACGCAATGGCTAGATTTGAAAGCACCACCATACCTTCGTTGCGGGGGGACTACGTCGTCGTGGTAGGTGGCCCATGCCTTGGCTGCGCAGGGGGTGGGTTTTGGCGTGCTTAGTGTGTCGTCAGTCCTAGCCATCAACTTGAACGGGGGTTTGGCGGCGTGATCTAGAGGGCTCGGCGTGATATAGAGGGGGTGGCATGACCGTGGGAGGGAGGCACACGTGATGGGCGGCGGCGTGATCGTCAAAGAGCTTGGAGGGCAGCGGGATAGGGTGATGGAAAATTGTGTGACGTGAGCAGTATGGCGATGAGCAAGGATGCCACGAACGTCGTGGTGTTGTAGAGTAAAAACAACGTCAGGCGCAGGCTATGGTGGTCCTTGAGGATCGCGTCGCCCGGGCGGTGGCTGCCCTTAGTGGTGTCCCAGAAGCCACCTGGCGTGCTCAGCCCTCCCAACCCTTCCTACCCACATCACACAATTTTCCATCACCCGATCCCGCCACCCTCCCAGCTCTTTGATGATCACGCCGCCGACCATCACGCGCGCTGCCCTCTCACAGTGACGTCGTCGCCTTCTCAAGGTCACGCCGCGATTCCACGGCGTAACACCCCCTACCCTCTAGATAACGCCGTCAAACTCCCCATTCAAGTTGATGGTAAGGACTAACGGTGCACTGAGTACGCCACCCCCCCACAGCAATGAAGGTATGGTGGTGCTTTCAAATCTATCTATTGCGTCATAATTTATCGTTCTCGTCGCGGCCATGTTTAAAAGAGTTAACACTACGTGTAATTTTTTTCGTTTAGTATGGAGGAGTATGCAGAAATTTATTGTTCTACGGAGAGGTGGTGCACGTTGGTGAACAAATTGAACTCTAGGCAATGAAAGCGACTTGGTGGCACTAGGTTGGAGAAAATATTGTTGATGCCTAGTGTGTAAATGTGTAAGTGTTTGCTGAAATTTTCTTGCTGAGCTTCTTGCCATGGATGATGAGCAGCGCGCTGATGAGCAGGGACGCCACGAATGCTGTGGTGTTGCAGAGTAAAAACACGGTCAGGCGCAGGCTGTGGTGCTCCTTGAGGATTGCGTCACCCAGGCGGTGGCTGCCCTCGGTGCTGTCCCAGAAGCCGCCAATGAGAAGCCAATGACAACCGAGCCATGCAAGCAACACAAGTCGAACATTTATCAAGGTAATTTGGCATTTCTGGTTTGAATGTTGCCTGACATGTGCTTTGCTTCTGACCAAAGTGTCTATAGTTTAGGTTTTACTTGCTGTTGGGCTCTGTAGATATTAAGAACTATACTGATGCGCACCAAAAAAAGATGGAGAAGATCTGGACATGTTAGCCTTCAGTTTATAATATTAGTCTCTAATGCCTGGGAACCATTGAATTGGTACTGATGCAAGTGGAATTTCTATTACAGTTTCTTAAGAATGAATATCTCCTTCTGTTAAGTTTGTTTTTTTATCTTTTGTGAAATTCATGTTCCTGGCTTTAGCACTATTCTTAGAACAATGATTTAGCTAATTGGTGATGAAGATTTCCAGTTGATTTTCTGATTCTGGAAAAGTGAACACTAAAGCTTATGTGCACCAGAATAAGAAATAACAAGTCACTAGTAGAAAAAGCACCTAATATGAGACACATTAGTGTCGATTTGGTTTTGAGCCGGCACTAATGTGTCCATTAGTGCCGGTTACAACGGCTAGCCGGCCGTTCTCATTTGTACCGGTTCGTGGCGAACCTTTAGTACCGGTTCGTGCCACGAACCGGTACTAAAGAGGGTGGTGGCAGGGTGTTGTCAGTCTGGGGCCCGTCCAGCACCTTTAGTACCGGTTCGTGCCACGAACCGGTACTAAAGGTCGACGTACATAAACCCTTCGTCCACCCGAGCCACTCTGTTCTTCCCCTTTCTCCTCACTTCTCCTCTGTTCTTCCCCTTTCCCCTCGAGCTCCTCACAAATTTTGCCCAAAATTTGTCAAGATTTGAAGGCCCCCATCCATTCAAATGATCACAAAGGTTAGCAACTTTGTCCTTTCAACTCTCATTGCTAGATTAGCTCTTGCAATGCTTTGTATACTGATTAATTTGGGAGGAATTATATTTTCTAGTATTTGATTTATATGCAATTTGAGGTCAAAAATAACACTTAGTTTGCATATGTAGGTGTGGTTTACTTAGTGCCTTCTAAATCTCCGTCGTAACCACCGTCGATCGCCTGCACCACCCGTCGCCGGCACCACCTTGTGGTGAGGCTCTTGTTCATGAATGTTCTACATTACCAAATTGATGTTTGTGTGATTTGGATATATAGTTACTCGTATAATTATCTTACCCGTACGTTGTTTGTTATACATAGTGCCATGGTTTTGATATCCGTCCCCGTCGGCTCTCGTCCTTGTTATGATTCGGATGTGGAATATTCTCTTTTAAAACTAGTTGTTGCATTTCGTGTTTATGATAAATTATGCCCATCAAGTTGACAAAGAGATTTTTATCTAGGCGGTATGTGAACCGGAAATTCCAACCGACCCTATTGTCGAGAGGTTAAATTTAGTTGAAAGAGAAAACGAGTATTTGAAAGAAAAGTTGAAAAGAATTGAGGGGGAGAAGATGGAATTGGAGTTGCATGTTGTCGATGTCGTCGATGATCACAAGATCAAGATGGAGAAATTGAGGTTGAAGATTAGAAAGATTAGAAAATATGCCATTGATAGTGTGGCTTGGTATCATTATGCTGTTGGATCAATTGTTACCTTAGTTGCGATCTTCATCGCATTTGTTGTTGCATTTAAATTCTTTAGCTAGAGAGTTATTTGTATGTTGCATTTAATTAAGTGATGTATATGAACTTTATGTATGAACTTGTATTAATTTGGTCTATTTGGTGTTGTGTAATGAAGATGAGCCGACAATGGATGTATGATGATCGATGCTCTCCCGAGTTCATTAATGGCGTGTATACTTTTCTGCGGGCCGCTGAGGCAAACAAGCGGGCGGATGGTTTTATGCCTTGTCCATGTGCCGACTGTAAGAATGGTCACAGTTACTCTACAGAAAAAACCATTTACACCCACCTATTTAAGTCTGGTTTCATGCCCCACTATAATGTTTGGACCAAGCATGGAGAAATAAGGGTTATGATGGAAGACAATGAAGAAGAAGAGGACGACGACGGCTATCCTGGCCATGGGTTCCCTGAATACGATGATACAACAATGGGGGAAGAAGCTGAGACAGCAATGCGGGAAGAAGCTGAAGAAGAGGCATCAGATGAGCCCGCTGATGATCTAGGTCGGGCCATTGCCGATGCAAAGAGAAACTGCACAAGTGATCTGGAGAGGACGAAGTTGCAGCGCATGTTGATGTGTACCTAAGGCCATTAGTTGAAGAACTATTACAGCTGTGGAATGGAACAGGTGTACGTGCGTGGGATGAGCACGGACAGGAAGAATTTGACCTAAAGGCGTTGCTGTTCGTGACCATCAATGATTGGCCTGCTCTCAGTAACCTTTCAGGACAAACAAACAAGGGATACCGCGGATGCACGCACTGTTTGGATGATACCGACAGTATATATTTGGATAGTTATAGGAAGAATGTGTACCTGGGACATCGTCGATTTCTTCCGACAAGGCATCCCGTAAGAAAGAAAGGCAAGCATTTCAAAGGTGAGGCAGATCACCGGACGAAGCCTCGCCACCGTACTGATGCTGATGTACATGATATGGTAAAGGATTTGGAGGTAATCTTTGGAAAGGGTCCTGGCGGAAAACCTGTTCTGAAGGACGCTGACGGACACGCACCCATGTGGAAGAAGAAATCTATATTTTGGGACCTGCCATATTGGAAAGACCTAGAGGTCCGCAGCACAATCGACGTGATGCACGTGACGAAGAATCTTTGCGTGACCCTGCTTGGCTTTTTGGGCGTGTATGGGAAGACAAAAGATATACCAGAGGCATGGGAGGACCAGCAACGTATGCACGGAAAAGACGGCATACATCAAGGTCAGGCCAGCTACGCTCTTACCAAAGAAGAGAAGGAAATGTTCTTGGAATGCCTGCTCAGCATGAAGGTACCGTCTGGCTTCTCGTCGAATATAAAGGGAGTAATAAATATGGCAGAGAAAAAGTTCCAGAACCTAAAGTCTCATGACTGCCACGTGATTATGACGCAACTCCTTCCGGTTGCACTGAGGGGGCTTCTACCGGAAAACGTTCGATTAGCCATTGTGAAGCTATGTGCATTTCTCAATGCAATCTCTCAGAAGGTAATCGATCCAGAAATCATACCAAGGTTACAGAATGATGTGGTGCAATGTCTTGTCAGTTTCGAGTTGGTGTTCCCACCATCCTTCTTCAACATCATGACGCACGTCCTAGTTCACCTTTGCGAAGAGATTAACGTTTTGGGTCCTGTATTTCTATACAATATGTTCCCCTTTGAAAGGTTCATGGGAGTCTTGAAGAAATATGTTCATAACCGTGCTAGGCCAGAAGGAAGCATCTCGAAGGGCCATGAAAATGAGGAGGTCATTGAGTTTTGTATTGACTTCATTCCTGACCTTAAGCCGATTGGTGTTCCTGAATCGCGGCATAAGGGTAGACTGGAAGGAAAAGGCACGCTAGGAGGGCATCAAATAATATGTATGGACGGGTATTCTCTCACTGAAGCACACTACACAGTTCTACAGAATTCCGCCTTGGTGGCTCCGTATATGGAGGAACACAAGAATTTTCTACAGTCCAAACACCTGGAGAAGTCTGATGACTGGATTACACGCGAACAAACGAGCACTTTCGCCGGTTGGTTGCAGAAACGTGCCCTGAATGATGGCGATATTCAAAATGACCTGTACTCGCTGTCCCAGTTACCATCTTCGAATATAATGACTTTCAAAGGGTACCAGATAAATGGTAATACATTTTACACGATCGCCCAAGATAAGAAGAGCACCAACCAAAACAGTGGTGTCCGCTTTGATGCAACAACCAACATGGGAAAGGAAACATATTATGGTTACATAGAGGACATATGGGAACTTAACTATGGATCAGGTGATTTGAAGGTCCCTTTGTTTCGGTGCAAATGGGTCAATATGACACGAGGCGGGGTAACGGAAGACCAGCAGTACGGAATGACAACAGTGGATCTCAACAATCTTGCGTATGCAGACGAATCATTCGTCCTAGCCAATGATGTGGCGCAGGTTTTTTATGTGAAAGACATGTCTTCTAGGCCGAGAAAAAGAAAAGATAAGGAAGCGTATGGATCATATGACGAGCCAAAGCGCCACATAGTTCTTTCAGGAAAAAGAAACATCGTGCGAGTGGATGACAAGACAGACATGTCAGAAGATTATGAAAAGTTTGATGAAATTGCTCCATTCACAGTGAATATTGACACGAGCATCCTGTTAAATAATGAAGATTTTCCATGGTTACGGCGCAAAGGGACACACGCGAAGAAAAAGTTTCACACCGAAAGATCTGGGATGTGATCGGCTTCACTATCATCACTTTCTTCTGTGTTTCACACCCAGGAGGGAATGTCTGTAATAGTTAGGGTAGTTATGTGTTTTGGCATTTGAAACGCGAAGAAATTTTATGTGCAAACAAATTCTTTTCATGCATTTACTGATTTTTTCTAGCTAAATGACCCTGAAATTGAAAAGCATTTCAAATGAACTCAGAAAAGATTGAAAGTTGGCATGGTATCATAATTTCATACAAATAGCATGTGCAAGAAAGTAGAGAGGGTTACGCAAAAACTGGATGCACTTCGTGTATAAAATGGACAATCTCTTTCGAAGTATCAGGGTTTCCGACGAAAACTGAACTGTTACAAAGGAATTTCATTTTTTAAATAACCTAAGCATTACCAAATTGAATATAATGATAAAACACATTAATATTAAACATAATAAAAAAGAATCACTGAAAAAACTTTTTTCAATGTTAAGTTATTCACAAACTAGTGATTCACACAAATTTCAAATAATTCAAAATTTAAACTATTCAAATTTGAAAACTACCGACACTAACAGAAAGTTTGTAATTTTTTGTACCGAAAGCAAAAATATTCACAAAGAAACTCTAAATACAGCAAAAACAACTCAAAAATAAATAAAACAAAAATAAATAAAGCGAAAAAAATTAAGAAAAGAAAGCCCGCCTACTAGGCCAAAGCGGCCTGCATACGACTAGCAACACAACCTTTTGTTGGGCTAGGATGCAGGCCCGCAAAGGCCTAGTAGGCCCACTGGGCGAAGAGGACAGGTAGGCCAAGTAGGCCAGGTAAGGAGAGGAGCTCGAGAGAGCTACCGCACTGGGGCTTATAAACTAGTGCGGTAACCCTTCGACTAGCGAGGTGGGACTAAACTTGCGCACCGCCTGGAGCCAGCGCACCCCCTTTAGTACCAGGTCGTGGCTCCAACCGGTACTAAATACCCCCCTTTAGTACCGATTGGTGCCACGACCCGGTACTAAAGGGGGTGCGCTTCCCACCGCTTGGCCTAGCCAAAACAGACCTTTAGTACCGGTTGGTGGCTTCAACCGGTACTAAAGGTCCATCCTATATATACTACACTTGAAAAAAATTCAGTTTCCCTCTGTTCTTCCCTCTGTTTCCCTTCGTCGCGCCGCCCGGCCCCGATCGTCGCCACCCCCGCCCCTCGTCACCGACCCCGGCCGTCGCCGCCCCTCGTCGCTGGCCCCGTCGACGTCGCCGCCCTGGCCGTCCCCGTCCCCGTCGTCCCCGTCGCCGCGCCCCGCCCCGCTCCGTCGCCGCCGCCCCGTCCCGTCGCCCCGGCCGACCCGCCCCGTCGTCGCCGCCCCGTCCCGTCGCCCCGTCGTCGCCGGCCCGTCGTCGCCTCACTACACACACACACACTACACACACACACACTACACACACACATTAGTTTGTTTGTTATAATTTTTCTGTTATTTAGTTATAAAAATGTTAGAAATTATTCTGTTTTTTAGTTATATAAATATTAGAAATGTTAGTTTTATAGAAATGTTATAAATGTTTTCTGTTTTTAGTTATAGAAATATTTATAGAAATGTTAGACTTTTTTCTGTTTTTTAGTTATATAAATATTAGAATTGTGATGGAAATGTTAGTTATATAATCAGGAAATTTTAGAATTAGTTTTAGTTAGATGAATTAGATTAATGTCAAATTTTTAGAATTTGCATATATATAGAATTTTAGTTATCACAATCCAATCATTTAAAAAATGTTACTTTTTGCGAGCATATAGTATTTGTTCTCGACGATATGCCCGGGCCCGCATCCTCGCCGTCGACCCGTTCGCGACGACGTCCTGCTTGAGGGGACCCATGTCCAGGACTGGGCTCCGCCGGGCTGGCACTGGGAGGTGCTACCTGGAGGGGCGCGCCGCTTGGTGAGGAACCCGACCTCGGGTCCCGTCGTCGACCCTGATCTTCTTTGGTGGCGTTCGCATGGGCCACATTCGGTGCAGAGGCAGCCGGCCCCGCCGGAGGTGGTGCGTCGCCGTATCAGGGAGGAAGATGAGCACGTCCATCGCTACATGGCTGCTATGGACGACGTCAGGTTCTCCACTACTTGGCGGGTTCTTTGGGCAGATGACCAAATATATGCTCCTGTGATGGTTCCTTCTCTTTGGGTGTGCACCACCCGCGCCCCAGGAACCGCGAGTGGCGCCCTAGATTCTTCTGTAGTACTCGATCTTTATTAGGTACCTAGCCAGTGATGTATTCGATATATAATACTCGAGACGATGTATTCGAGATTATATATATTAAGATGATTGATAATGTATTCGAGATTATATATTCGAGACGATGTTTTCGAGATTCAGTTTTTCCTTATTGATTAATTGCATCCATGCATTGTAATTTGAATACTAAATTGTTTTATATTTCTTCTGTATTAGTAAAGTAAAAGCTATGGCGGACAATACCGGCAGAGAGAGAGAAGAGGGATTGTTTGACATCATACGCAGCCCTCACAGGCTAGATGATCTGAATGAAACAGATGACGGCTCCCAATATCTGAACAATACCGAAGAGGGTGATGAAAAGATATTCGATCTCGACGACCGGGCTGATGAAGTCATGAACTATGATTATGATTATGACAGAGACAATGTTTGTGATGACACAGACAATGCTGATCTTCAAATAACAAAGACTACCGGCGAGGTATATTTATATAAGCGTGCATCATGGTGATCATCACATGTTTTTTTATTGAAGATATATTAACGAATCAATCTTTCTTCTTCAGCCCTCCGGATCGAGCAAATCTGCTTCTACAAACAGCAAGACAAAGCGAGGCCCAGGCAGATTGTTGAAGGATGGTGTAAAGTACCACATCGAATCCATCAAACCTAGTGGCGAACCCCTCACGCCTAAGAACATTGCGAACAAGTGGACTCGTCAGTGCGGAGTTCTTGTGAAGGACAAACTCCCTATCTCCATTCAAGAATGGAAAGAGCCAAAGACTAAACGTCCAGGTGTTACTTGGGTCGACAAAAGAGCCAAAGAAGACCTTCTGAAATCTCTGATGGAACATTTCACCCTACCAGATCATTTCACTGAAGCAGATGTGGCGAAAGTCAAGGCCGCTGCTCTTAAGAAGATGGCAATTGCATTCAACACCCACAAGAAAACTGTATGGGCCAACTACCTCGCTAATGAAAGGAAGACTCCAGAATTCACGGGAACACTAGAGAAGCAAAGAGAGCACTTGGACGATTTCGTGACCTTCAAGGATTTAGAAATATCTAAGGAACGGTCGATGAAAAACAAGGCAAATGCCGCAAGAAAGGCGCAGTTCCATAGGCTGGGTCCAGGTGGTACGCGGTGGGATTGCCTAAGTGGGATAAGTCTGAGCAAGAGATGGAGGATGCAGGGGTCACTCCGGTTACCCGGCACTGGCCCCCCCAGATGCAGAACTTGGTTCTATGCGCATGGGGGAGCGTTGGACCCGAAGACAGGTAAAGTTTCGCGGAAGGCAAGTCTAAAATGAGCCGAACAAAAGATAATTGACGCAATAGATGAAGCTCGAAGGGGGGTGTTCACGCCCAACAGAGAGAATGACGAGCTTACGCGCGCCCTGGGAAATCCTGAACACCCGGGAAGAACACGAGGCATGGGCGTTATTCCCTGGTATGAGGGCTTTTCAGAATGGAACGAGGACTACAGGAGCCGTGCAAGAAGGAAGATGGAGGAGGAGAAGAAAAGGAAGCTGGAGGAGGAGCAGAGGAAGCAGGACGCAGAACGCCTTCAAGGCCTAGAAGCAAGGCACACAGACCTGGCACTCAAATTCCAGCAGCAGCAATAGCAGATCAACTCACTTAGCCAGGAAAGGGGGTCTCAGCAGCGGCAACAGCAAGCGGATGATCTGGCAGCATTGGATAGCACCGTCCCATCCATGCCGAGAAGCAGTGTTGGTTCTGCCCCGGGCGACACACTGCTGGATACATACCCTGTGGATGAGATCATAGAGAACACTAACCGCGATCTACACTCCAAAATGAAGAACATATCCATGAAGGTGGCGGACGGCGTCGCTTTTCCAATTACCCCCAAAGCAACCTAACATTGCAACCCGATTCCAGAGGGCTATGCTCGTGTCATGGTTGATGAAGTGGTGGACCCATATTCAGGGCTAACGCTTGACATTCCTGGAAGTGAAGACGAGCGCACACTGGGAGAGGCCATACATCGTATCATCCTATGGAGAAAGGATTGCATCATCTTTCGAAGTCCACCGACACCGCGTTGTCTGCCGACTCCTCCTCGAAGTCCACCACCGAGTCAGCAGACTCCCGCTCCTCCAAGTCCACGAACGCGTGAGACGACTCTTCCTCGAAGTCCGCCACCTCCTCCAAGTCCCCAAACGCGTAAGCTGACTCCTTCGGTTTCAAGCCCGGCACAGCGTCATGCCACTTCTCCGGTTTCTAGTCCGGCACCGTGTCAGGCCACACCTCCTGCTTCAAGTCCGACACATCGTCAGGCCACTTCTCCTGGTCCAACTCCACGTCAGCCGTCTCCGCCGGCTCAGCAATCGCAAAAGAGACATCCCGCAGCTTTGGTGCGTAGCGGTATGAGTCGAGGTAGTTCAGGAAGTACAGGCGAAGGCAAATATAAATATGGTCCAATCCTCACTCCTCTTCCTCAGAGGTCATACGACATGAGTAAGGAGCAAAACACAACCATAGTGCAAGCCCAAGTGGACGCCCATTTTGGACCGAAACCGGCACCGCCGCCAAAGGAGAAAGTGCCTGAGAAAGTAATTGACCACTTCATTCGTATGGCTAGAGAACCAGCTCCCAAGCCCGTTGACTCGGACTATGAGCGCCAAATCAGGAAGGCACATCGAGCACGACTACAGAAGGAAGCGAGCTCAAGCTCGAGCCAACAAGCAGCTGGCAAAAAATGCGGGAAAACCGTTCCCCAGTTGTGAGAACAAGTGGCGCAAGCGATCCCCCCGCTTGTTGTGCCAACAACACATGAGAGGACGCGCGCCAAATATTATTGTGGGCAAACCGTTAGCGTTCCCCAGCATGGCGATGTGGTAATAACAGAGGATCAGATAATGCAGGCTCAAATGCTCAATATCTCTGTTGGACAACTCCTCGAAATCGAGCCCATGCCTACGCTTAAAGAATCGGAAATAGCATGGCAATATGTCCGGGGCAAACCTTTGGTCCATCCAGACAAGATCAAGGACCTCCCAACGAGAATGTATCAATTGCATCAATGGTACATGAACATTACCAAGATTTCCAATCGAGAGTCCCTCATGGTGAATGTCAAGCATGAGCATTATTACCATGAGAAAGCCCTGGCCATTGAGTATCCAGAACTATTTCAGTTATTTAATCAAGACGCACTCAACAAGTCTATCGTCAGTTGCTATTGTCTGTAAGTGATTTCTTTCTGTAATTTAAGTCTCAAGCTAGTTATGTAGTGATAATTATGATCAATCATTACATGTAATTATCCTCACTATATTCTTTTTCTGTGGTATTATATGCATGATGAAGATATATGAAATGAAAAAAGCTGAACGCTATGGCGTTGGGTTCATTGACCCAAATACCATTAATCAGGAAATATGGGAGATTGAACATTGTCAAGCTGCTGTAGAGGAAAGCATGCTAGAGTTCTTGAAGCGCCTCAATAGCAATGAAGATATACTACTTCCTTACAACTTCCCGTTAGTCACACTGTCTTGTACTACAAATTCTGTTTTTGCTTACTAGCTAGCTAGATGTTAATAATTAAGTGTATACGGTTTACGGTAGTTGATTAATTTTATGCACATGCCCGCTTAATTAAGACATGCAAACGTGTGCGTATGCAGTTGGCACTGGGTCTTGTTAGACATTAAAGTTGAGGAAGGAAAAGTTGAATTACTGGACTCACTAACTAAAGAAGATAAAGACTACACCGTCGTGAAGGGGATAGTCAACAACTAATTTCAATCAGTATTAACTATTAGTTCCTAATATAAACTATTTAATAACCCCTTTATTAATTTTCTTTGCCGGCGGGCAGGGCATGGGCAAAGTTCATCAAGGTGACTCCAGGCAAGTGGCCAAAAAAGTTGTTTTGGCATCGACCCTTGGTAAGTAATTAAGTAGTCCTAGCTAGCTACCATCTCTTTAATTCTTGTTTCAATATTATTAATTAATTATCATGCTTGATTAATCATTATCTGATTCAATTTCATTCTCGTAAAGGTCCTGAGGCAGGCGCCGGGGAATAATCTGTGTGCATTCTACGTTTGCGAGAACATTCGCATGATGACGTGCGAAAGGAGCAGATCTGATAGACAGGACTGGGTACGTTTTTGTCAGAATACTATTCACACCTTTATCGATATCTAGTCACACAACTAACACATATGCATATTGATCTCCTTAACAGTTCAGGTCGGTGCGGGATAAGCTTCTACCATCGGACCGCATACAAGCACTTCAAGAGGAATTATATAAGCTCGACCAGGTCATAGATCCGAAAGGAGAATACTATTACCCGCTACCGCCCCCATGAACCACTGGTCATCGTGCTCCAAAGGCACGAAGGCAACATGTAGGAGAAATTATATATGTATATACATGTGTATGTGTGAATAGTTAATGGTGTTGGATATATATATATATATATATATATATATATATATATATATATATATATATATATATATATATGCGGTTCTACGTACGAGAAAATCTATTTATATATATGCATAACGTGTACAATTTGTAGTATCGTGAAATACCAGCAAACAAAAAAGAATTAAATGGAAAATAAAGCCAAATTGAAAACACAAAATTAAAGCAAAAATAAAAAAAACACCCAAACATTTAGTACCGGTTGGTGTTACCAACCGGTACTAATGTCCCACACGCACCCGGGCCTGGCTCGTGCCACGTGTTTGCACTTTAGCGCCGGTTCGTGACGAACCGGTACTAAAGGGGGGGACCATTAGTCCCCACTCTTTAGTGCCGGTTCGCCAACCGACACTAAAGGCCGTCACGAACCGGCACTAAAGCCCGGTTCTGCACTAGTGAGTGTATACGTCAGATTATGATCTTTTCCACATGATATTGAAACTATCAGCATGCTAATTTTAAGTGCGTATTTTTGTGGTTATCACCATGTGCCTGTAAGAATATTGTTGTTCTTTTATGATGGTCCATGGATAAAAGACAATACAAATTGTTTTCTACTTTTACTGTTATTTTGAGACCCCATCTAAAACTGCCCTTGCATTTTCTGTTGTTTAACAATAATGAAATTTGCTTCGTAAAAACAGTACAAAGCGAGAAGGCGAGACGACAGCTATGTATCAGACGACGAGCTCCACGTTCCGTTCTTGCCTCGGGTTAGCCTACTTGTTGATGATCCGTTGATTTTTTTATTTAAATCTTCTCTACATTTGTGACATGGCTGATAATTTTTTTTATGATATATCTTCTCAAATAACTCTCTACATGATGTGTTACCAAAGCCGACAATATATTTTGGATTTGGCTCTAAAGAGGCTTGGGCTTGCTGTAGAAAGCACCAAGGTGACTGATACTGGAGATGGGGAGTTGTATGCATCCATTTCTTTGCATTTGAGTGCTCAAAAGAGTACACGTATGTCAGAGCCAGAGGTGTTTCATGGGGGATATGCTAGAACAAAGGAAATGGCCATAGAATCAGCCAGCTCAGCTGCACTGACTTTCTTAAAAGATAGGTCGATGATACACGTTGACGATGCAAATTATCATGAGTTAAAGGCTTGTCAGCACAAACTGCTGGCGCCTTCCTCGTGGGAATGCTATTTGAAGATCATGCAAGCGACTTAAAAATTAAGATTTCCAGAATGTCCCAATGGACTGAAAATGGCAATAAAGAGATCGACATATAAGATGGACATATCCAGCGACTGTCACGATACCAACAATGTCCACTGCCATTGGTAATATCCTTGCTTCTCTTTACCAATCATGAGGTCCCCATTTATATGCGTTGATCGGTAACTGACCTACACATGGCTCGATAACACACATGTGTGTTACTTCCCCGACTATCACTCATGGATTCACATCTTATTGCTTCTTTTAAGCGTCGATCATCGATGATTTCCTGCTGATGTTATTACCATCTTAGATTGTGCAAAGCACAACTGAACAACAGATGACGCCTCGTCCCAGCACATCTAAATAGCAGATGACGCCTCCTCCGAAGTTAGACAAGTCAAGGTATACTAAACAAGCCTTACCTCGGTTATGATGTAATTGTTTCACGTGCCAAGGCTGTGAACAATGCGTTGGCCTGTCGAACAGCAAGCAAGCTAGGAAACAGGCCGTGTGCGGTGTTCACAAAGATTTATTTGGAAAACGCAAATGCGACTGCGAGAGGTAAAAAGGTATTTTAAAAACCATAGTGTATTTTCAATGCTTTGATATGCTCTGAACTGCGAGGGGTTCCTGTTCCTTCTGAGCCCTGCATATGTGCTTGCATCTGAGGAATTTCTTGGATCTATTCAGGTTGCTATCATGCTATGGGCCTATGGCTGACGATGAGCTCCAGGTTCATGGCTCGCTAGGCTTCGCTAGCTCCACCAACAGCTGTCTGCCAGCACTTGCACAGGTCAGCTGAGATGCGTCACGTCCCCTCTCTGGTTTATCTAGACGGCTGCAAAAGTATGGTCAAAAATTAAAGAGGGGAGCCAAATCAGAGCACGACTTAGCCAGGGTAGTCCAATGTCAAATCCAGGAAAATTTGACAATGGATTCAGTTACTACACAAATATGCACATTAAATTAATATAATGGGCTATTTTCCCATGCCACACATACACACTCGAGGGCTGGACGCGAGTACATGATCTAATCAATCTTGGGTCCCTTGTGTTGTGTCATGGGGTGTTATACAGAGTTTCGGAGGATCAACAGAGTTTAGCAACAGATAGCAGAGTTTTGCAATGTCTGCACTTTCAGAAAGGGGGAGGGGTTGTGGTCCCGTTTCACCTCCACGAGGCTCCGTCGGTGCCAGTATGTGACTTAGCAGTCTCTATAATTGGAGGAGACACTCTCAAATATAGGCAGTGCCATCTGCACAAAGAAACATACGCATGATCTAGGGAAATCAAATAAATAATGATAATTAGATCCATGTGTTGGGATGATATCCATTTATTTGATATTGTGTAGGTAGGTCTTTAGAAAGACCAAGCATTATACAAATTTGCTTTCTGTCTTTCCACAGTATATGATTGTATCAGTCTTGCCTTCCGAGCTACTCTTGCTATGATTCGCGCATACTCGATGGCAACCTGATTAACCAGAGACTTAGCATCTCTTATTTATCACTATGATTGCTTTTTTTTTCAAATTCCTCTCATGTATTGTGATCTCAATTGCTTTAAGCAGTTCCCCCTGACCTTATATTTTGTGTTCTTGGGTACATAGGAAACCCAACGCGTGTTCAGGATCCCACTAAGAATGGTTCCTGATGGCCTCCTAGCACACCTTGGGTTATCACCAGCCGGGTGTGAGCGTGTTGTTCATGAGGACGGCAAGATCCGTGTAACTGTCTCTTTCAACACCTCTAGGATTGACCTTGGGGCACCAATCAGTGACATTTCTGTGCCAGGGCTTTATTGCACCGATGATGAGGCTGTCGAGGATACTGCTGCGATACCGGCTATCAGATACATAGAGGATATGACTAACACGGTTGCCAGAGACTCGACCCTTGCTTCGTCGAAACGACATCAGTGTCGTGCCGAGTGCTTCCGACAACAATTAGAGTCAAGGACCAATAACATGATGCTTGCTAGAGGTTGGCTTCTTGCCGTCGGATACATGCATTGCTTTTCTGTGCACATTAGAAATGTGATTGCCATGGACTACTATATTGGAGATCTTCCTGACATGATGGAAGACAAAAGCAGCCACTTCGAAGGACATCTGAAAAAAGGTCACGCTATTAGATGGCGCCTCTCCTAATTCACAGCTGCTCATATGCCTACCAAGGTGATTTCGTCTTGCTGTACATATTGCACTTCCGAGATGCTTGAGTGCAGAACTCATTGTACTCTATATATCTCACAATTTGTTTGTATCAGATTCGTGTGAGGCGGTCCCTGTGAAGTACATCGATAAGGAAGATGAATTACATGGCTCCGTAGTTGGCTCTCCTTATGTGTTCTCGCTTTTGGTATCAAACTTTGTGTTGAATAGCCGTCTTTTGTGGTCGGATGAACGCACCGAGCTTGATCATGTCTTATAATCTGATGTTGATCTTGAGATCCATTGTGTTTTACTTCTGTCGCAATTGAATGTTTCTTTACCTCATTATCATCCTGTATAAGTACAAATGTTATACTTGGGTTCCTGCCGGCATGTTACATGCTTCGGCAAAATGTTTAGACTGGCATCCTCGCGCCAAGGCGTGATTCCTATCTAGTTATTATGATGCTGTGGAATGGAGAATGACAACCATGAGAGGGAGAGGGAGAGGGAGAGGGAGAGGGAGAGAGAGAGAGAGAGTTGGGTGATTATAACACGACCTTGAAGAAGAGAAAAAGAATACACATTTTGTTTGTTTTAGATCAGTTATTATCTAGGGAGCAAGCGCCCGGGCCTCATCATTTCCATTGAAAGGAAGGGCAGTGATAGTACAATGTCTGGTGTGAAACAGCAGGGCCACACCAGTTATGACGCACGGTAATGTCAGCTTCTCATTGGCTGACGCATCGACCAACCTTCACCATGCAGCTTGTGCGGTGAATTTTTTCCAAACCCTGATAGACAAAAAAACAATTACTTGATATCAGGAAATGAACAAAGTTGCCGATATAGTGCGATAATGATCGATTTAACTTACTTCTCGAGCATTTCAGTCATGTCCGCATACTCCTGGGGATCTTTTTGTCTCGAGTTTAAGACGGTTACTAGTCCTGCTCAAGCTTAATCTCTAGGAGAATATAGTGGAAGCTGGGCACGCATGCATAACTCATCAATTATATTACTATAGCCTCGACTAATAAGGGAAACCGAATATGCACAAGACAGTAACACTCACTTGAAGTTGTAAGGAGAGAGTATTATATCTTTGTTTTGATTTATTACCAACGATCGTAGCAAGTTGGCCTCGGTTTCTTTGGCATGAAATTTAACTGTAAATTCATCTATGAGATTTGTGTTAATGAACCCAATATCATTGATTTGTCTTTTCTTGCATTCGGCGATCTTCCATCTGCATAATATAGTGAGGATAATTATATATACATGCAATGAAAGAGCTGAGCTATATATAGAGACTTAATGACAGAATTAGTACATACAGACAGTAGCAAGTGACCGTTAATTTATCGAGGGCCTTTTGATTGAAAAACTGGAAGAACTCCTCAAATGGAACAGATAACAAGATCAATTCCAACGAGGTCATGCTCCTCTTTAACTCTCAGAATCAAAGTATCCTCCCCCCCAGACTCTCTGCAGGTTTTCATGTACCAATCATGGAATCTTCGCATCATCATTGTTAGAGGAGGATGACCAGGTTGGACGAGAGGCTTCCCGTACTGGTATCTGAATTCGTCCACCTCCATTATATCAAAATGTGCATCGTCGTCGTGCATGTAATCTGCAGGATTGGTATCGGGCAAGATCCCCGGATGATTAGCGACGATATCGCTAGACACCTTGAGCGGGGGGCACGATTGGTTCGCTTGTTCACCGAGCTGGGGAATTGTTTTTTTTCACTTCTTCGTTCTGCTAACCTTCGATCACTACAAGTACTTCCCGACCGGGACGCTTCCTGATATGTCCTTTCAATAATGTGCTCTTAGTTGGTTTGCGGCGGAGATGGTGGTGGTCGCTTCAGGGCATCCAAAGTGCGCTTCGCTTTCACCGGATCTATCTTCTCCTCTGGAGGTGGATGTTTCTTAGCTCTTTGCGTTTCAAAGAAGTCCCTCACTTGGGCTACACAGATCTCTGCGTTTTCCTGTTCGGTCATCTCATATGGTAACTTCTCTAGAGGCTTGAGAGATGGACCGAATCTGTATTGCATCCCGCCTCTGGCTGTACTGCTAGACGCTGGAGCAGGCCGAGCGGCTGCGGCTGTCTTCTTTCGTTGCTTACGAGGCGGAGAAGTAGGCGGGGTGCTACGACGCGCCGGAGCAGCCAGAGCGGCGGCAGCTCTCTTTCGCCCTTGCTGACGAGGCGGAGGAGGCGGGCTGCTCGGAGGCGCCGGCACAGGCTGAGAAGGAGGCGGAGTGCCGCCACGCGCCGGAGAAGGAGGCGGAGTGCCCTGATCACTCACCGGAGGAGGAGAAGGCAGAGGAGGAGGCGGAGTGCCCTGACTCGCCGGAGGAGGAGGAGGAGGTGGAGGCGTCTAGTTCGGAAGGTTGATGAACTCCTTTCGCCATAGGCATGGAGTCTTCAGAGCAGAACCCAGCCGAGTCTCCCCTTCACCGGTAGGGTGGTCAAGCTCGAGCTCCTCAAATCCCTCCGTTATTTCATCCACCATCACCCTAGCATATCCTTCTGGAATCAGCCGACAGTGAAAAGTTGCGCCGGGTTCAGGAGGTGCAACAGAGCCAACAGCCGCCTTGACTTTGAATTTCTGCCATTGCGTCATAAGGTGGCAATATTGAGACTCCGTGATAGCATCCACGAGGTAGCTAGCAGGAGCCGTGAAGACAGGCTCCTAAAGCACACTACAAGAAATATGTCAAATTATGACCTTCTGTCAGTGACCCTGGAAGAATTGGTCATAGATTTATGACCATTTGAGACCAATTGGTCAAAAGCTGTTCGAGAGGCTCCAAACCCTAAACCATTGCGACCATTTTGGTCAGAAAGGTCATAATTTCCTTACATGAAATGGTCATAAAGCTAACAGCGCTAGTCCGCTGCCTTATTTCTAGTTGTTAACGACCAATATAGATGGTCATAGCCTTGTAAATTGTGGTGGGTTGCTATGACTAGGCGCCACCTCATCAGTTTTGCCTATGTGTCATGTCCATGTGGCAGTTTTTGCCCTAGGTTGTGAAGCAACCTATATTTCTGTCATTCCCAAAATTCCCAAAAAAATCTCATAAATTATTTGGGTCATATCTTCATCAAATATTTAAAAACCTTCCTTGCCTAGTTCAAAAATAATTCAAAAATATTCATTTTCCTATTCTGTTCAGAGTAATAGTTTGTGAAGGAAGTACCACTTTGGCATGTCCAAATAGTATCCATTTTCTACAGTGCTTTCCTATGCCCAAATAACCATCCTCCACCAAATGCCAGCTCAATCCATTCATTATTTTGAGCCGAGCTTCAACATTCGTATTTATGTCCAGTGTGGTGGTTTGCAAAGCAAGTACCACCTAGGCTCCTCCTTTTGAGCTTAAAATTTGTGAAAACAATCTTCTAAGTAACTGATCATCCTCAGCCAAAACTCACGCCCATTAGCCATGTACATTTCCCGTACCGCTAATCA
This sequence comes from Triticum timopheevii, assembly GCA_963921465.1. NCBI lineage: Eukaryota > Viridiplantae > Streptophyta > Magnoliopsida > Poales > Poaceae > Triticum > Triticum timopheevii. Next base: position 547,863,258 of record OY997272.1, on the reverse strand, counting down.
AACACTTGGCTGCTAATTCATGTTTGAGCATCGATTGGTCTCCTCGTGAGAATCTTATGTTGTAATTTTCTTCCTAGCACCAACCCGGGGAGTGCCCAACCCACTAGACATGCCTAGGCCGCCCAGAACACATGGGCAACGCCACGGTCACGCGGTGACCACGCGGCGGGCATGGGAGTTTACGCGCTCTAGAGTTGGGGCCCTCGGCCACCGCCCAAACCTCGACGTATCGCCACCAAACCATGTATTTATGATTAAATAGGTCCTTATGTAACTAGAAATTATTTTTGGAAAAAATAAATAGCAAACTATGAGGCAGCTGCAGTTCAAATTTGACCCGCTTCCAACTGAATCGACAGAATTTTGTCTTTTTCACGAGAGGTGGATCAAATTTTTTTACACCAGACCATTTTGTCAATTGTGCATTAAATATGGCCTAGTATTTTATAAAAATGATTTGGTCCAATTTTGCAACAATTATTTGGTAGTTCCTTCACAAAAAAACCTCCTTTCGGGCACTCGAGAAATGGAAAATGGTTTTTTCGTCCAACGAAAATGAAAACTTCCTTAGGCAACATTGTTTGCTATTCCAATATGCACCCTTGTGCACAATATGAGATCATTTGAACAAACTATGCCATGAATGTGGCCATAAGATTGATCATTTGGCTTGAAAGCCATGAATCTTCACACTTGATAGCTCATTTCTGAGAACACTTTTTTAAAATAATTACCGTATTACAAGTTTATTATTTTTCCTGGAAACTTGGTCACATATAATGACACAATGCGAAGGTTTTCCATTTTTTTGTTTTTTTTGAATTTTTTATGCCCGTTTCAAAATGCGGTCAAAACGGCGGGCTTGACCGTTCCTAGCTAGTGGTTGAATCTTGGAATTTTTTTGGTGTTTCTATGATTAATTAGATACTTATGTACCTAGAAATGATTTTTGGAAAAAAATAAATAGCAAACTATGAGGCAGCTGCAGTTCAAATTTGACCCGCTTCCAGCTGAATCGACAGAATTTTGTCTTTTTCACGAGAGGTGGATCAAAACTTTTTACACCCAACCATTTGGTCCATTGTGCATTAAATATGGCTTAGTATTTTATAAAATTGATTTGGTACAATTTTGCAACAATTATTTGGGAGGTCCTTCACAAAAAAACCTCCTTTTGGGCACTCGAAAAATGAAAAATGGTTTTTTCGTCCAAAGAAAATGAAAACTTCCTTAGGCAACATTGTTTGCCATTCCAATATGCACCCTTGTGCACAATATGAGATCATTTGAACAAACTATGCCATGAATGTGGCCATAAGATTGATCATTTGGCTTGAAAGCCGTGAATATTCACACTTGATAGCTCATTTCTGAGAACACTTTTTTAAAATAATTACCGTATTACAAGTTTATTATTTTTCCTGAAAACTTGGTCACATATAATGATACAATGCGAAGGTTTTCCAATTTTTTAATTTTTTTTGAATTTTTTATGCCCGTTTCAAAATGCGGTCAAACGGCGGGCTTGACCGTTCCTAGCTAGTAGTTGAATCTTGGAATTTTTTTGGTGTTTCTATGATTAAATAGATACTTATGTACCTAGAAATGATTTTTGGAAAAAATAAATAGCAAACTATGAGGCAGCTGCAGTTCAAATTTGACCTGCTTCCAACTGAATCGGCGGAAATTTGTCTTTTTCACGAGAGGTGGACCAAAAATTTTTACACCCAACCATTTGGTCAATTATGCATTAAATATGGCTTAGTATTTTAGAAAAATTATTTGGTCCAATTTGGCAATAATTATTTGGTAGTTCCTTCACAAAAAAACCTCCTTTCGGGCACTCGGAAAATGAAAAATGGTTTTTTCGTCCAAAGAAAATGAAAACTTCCTTAGGAAACATCGGTTTCCATTCCAATATGCACCCTTGTGCACAATATGAGATCATTTGAACAAACTATGCCACGAATGTGGCCATAAGATTGATCATTTGGCTTGAAAGCCGTGAATCTTCACAGATGATAGCTTATTTCTGAGAACACTTTTTTAAAATAATTTCCGTATTACAAGTTTGTTATTTTTCCTGGGAACTTGGCCACATATAATGACACAATGCGAAGGTTTCCCAATTTTTTGATTTTTTTTGAAATTTTTATGCCCGTTTCAAAATGCGGTCAAAACGGCGGGCTTGACGGTTCCTAGCTAGTTGTTGAATCTTGGAAAACTTTTGGTGTTTCTCTGATTAAATAGATACTTATGTACCTAGAAATAATTTTTGTAAAAAATAAATAGCAAACTATGAGGTAGCTGCAGTTCAAATTTGACCCGCTTCCAGCTGAATCGGCGGAAATTTGTCTTTTTTACGAGAGGTGGATCAAAACTTTTTACACCCAACAATTTGGTCAATTGTGCATTAAATATGGCTTAGTATTTTAGAAAAATGATTTGGTCCAATTTTGCAATAATTATTTGGTAGTTCCTTCACAAAAAAACCTCCTTTCAGGCACTCGGAAAATGAAAAATGGTTTTTTCGTCCAAAGAAAATGAAAACTTCCTTAGGCAACATTGTTTTCCATTCCAATATGCACCCTTGTGCACAATATGAGATCATTTGAACAAACTATGCCACGAATGTGGCCATAAGATTGATCATTTGGCTTGAAAGCCGTGAATCTTCACAGATGATAGCTCATTTCTGAGAACACTTTTTTAAAATAATTGCCGTATTACAAGTTTGTTATTTTTCCTGGGAACTTGGCCACATATAATGACACAATGCGAAGGTTTCCCAATTTTTTTGATTTTTTTTTGAAATTTTTATGCCCGTTTCAAAATGCGGTCAAAACGGCGGGCTTGACCGTTCCTAGCTAGTTGTTGAATCTTGGAAAACTTTTGGTGTTTCTCTGATTAAATAGATACTTATGTACGTAGAAATGATTTTTGTAAAAAATGAAGAGCAAACTACGAGGTAGCTACAGTTCAAATTTGACCCGCTTCCAGCTGAATCAGCGGGAATTTGTCTTTTTCACCAGAGGTGGATCAAAACTTTTTACACCCAACCATTTTGTCAATTGTGCATTAAATATGGCCTAGTATTTTAGAAAAATCATTTGGTCCAATTTTGCAACAATTATTTGGGAGGTCCTTCACAAAAAAACCTCCTTTTGGGCACTTGAAAAATGGAAAATGGTTTTTTCGTCCAAAGAAAATGAAAATTTCCTTAGGCAACATTGTTTGCCATTCCAATATGCACCCTTGCGCACAATATGAGATCATTTTATAAAATTGGTGTGGCCCAAATTTGCAACAAATATTTGCTAGGTTCTTCATAAAAAATCATTTTGGGCATTCGAAAAATAATTCTCTTACAGAAAACTTGTTTCTGAGAACACTTTTTTTATGATATTTGCATTATTCAAAGTTTGTTATTCTTACTGAAAAGTAGGTCACACTTGGTGACACAATGCAAAGTTTTTTGATTTCTATTTGTTTTTATAAATTTTCTAGGCCATCAAATAGCACACATGTTTTAACATCTTATTTTCAATCGATTATGACCAATTTAAATGGTCTTAAAATCATCAAAGGGGTACTGCGTTTTGATTGGTCCAAAACCATCTCACGCGGATCATGGATTAGCACCGTCGGATGCGCCCGGATCCAACGGCAGCCCACACACCCCCCTTGTCGCTCTCCCCCTCCCTCGCATCCTCATCCACCCACGAAAACCCTAGCTCACTTATCCCCATCGCCGCTGCCGCTCCCGCTCCCTTTTCCCCCGCCGCCGCCAGTCTCCTCCCTCGTCCTCGTCTCGTCGCCACCGCCACCTCCTCCCTGTCCCCGGCCTCCTTTCCTCCCCGTCCCCGGCCTCCTCCCGTGGAGCGCGATCCCCTCTCCCCTCCCCTCCCGATCCCACCCACCGAACCGATCTCGATCCAGTCCAGATAGAGAGAGAGAGAGAGCCCCCTCCTGCGATTCCCACCGCCGCCACCCCCACCCACCACCGCCGACCTTGTCTCCGCCACGGACCCTCTCCCCTAGCCTTCACCCCCCAGATCCACCAGTCCAAGCATGACCATGGCGTCGCGGTCGGCTTTCTTGTCGGCGCGCGCGTGCGTGCTTCACGCCGGCCTCAGGGCTTCGGCAATCAGGACGGCGACGACGTCAACGGGATCATCGGGTCTCCGGCGGCTCGTTCCCCTCGCGCAACTGCTCCCCTCCTCCCCTCCCTCCCTGCGCTCCAGATCCGGCCCCGACAAAGCCATGGTGAGTCCCGTCGCGGCGTCTGGCCACCCGGCGACGGCGGGGATCCGCTACTGCAGCGCCTCCGTGCGTGGACTTGCGAGGCCGCGCCGTGGCTGCGGTACGCCTCCAGGAACTCGTCCCACGACCTGCTCGCCTGGACCAAGCAGGGCAGCGGCCTCCGTGCCATCCTCGTCATCTCGGTGAGCCCCCTGGATCATGCTTTGCTTGTCTTGTAAGGAGCTGTGCGTTTTCAGCTGGTAGCCCTGTCGACTGTCCAAGTTAATCATGATGCAATTCATAAATCCTAATAGTAATTGCTATAAATTAACTATGTCTACGAACACTGATGTTGCGTGGTTGGAAAGGCTATGTAGGCTTGATGCTAAGCTCTTTGCCAGGGTAAAGGTGTTATATTTTTGGTTGCTTGATACTACAAACTCTTGGCTTTCAGTTAACTGCGTACTATCCCAATTAGTGTGATTAGTTGAACTATACTCTGGATTAAAGTATGTCTCTATTATATCATGTTGGTAAAAATTATGTTGTTGCATACAGGTTGACGAGATGGGGTTTAGACGCCCCAGCAAGATCCAGGCCGTCACACTTCCCATGATCCTCACGTCGCCCTACAAGAACCTCGTAGCCTAGGCACACAACGGCTCCGGCAAGACCACCTGCTTCATCCTCGGCATGCTCAGCCGCGTTGACCCCAGCCGCAGGACCCCCCAGGCCATCTGCATCTGCCCTACCAGGGAGCTTGCACAGCAAGTCCCTCTCTCATCTCATCTTGTTACTGAATACTCCTCTGACTGCTATTTTTCACCTGTAATCTGATTATTAATGTACCCAAATGTTAATTGGACCTCCTGTCTAGTATAGGACAAGTCAGTGAATGCTAGTATGTGTTCTACTAAATTCATCAGATAGTTAACTCACTGTGAGATGTCCACTCTTGTTTTGTTAATTCACCAGATAGCAGGAAATTCTGCCCTGCTTTGTCGAACTGTTTCTGACCATGTTTGCCCGCATTGCATGTTCTGTGCAGGTGTTGATGCAGGCAGATCTGTTCCTGAACAAGCTGACCAGCATGTGCGAGAGGAGCACGGAGAAGGGCTCTATGTGGGTCACCATGAAGCGATGTGAGAGACCCCCTACCCTTACAGCTGGTTCGTGTGGTGTGGGTTGTAGATTTGATGGGTTCAGCAACTCTGATGTGAAGAGTTGTTCGATGTGCGCAGCGTCGATGAAGTGTCAGGCTAGGTTGAAGAAGATGGCGAGTAAGGGGGAGCCTGTTGAGTACCGGTGCCTGGTCTGCGCCACCGATGGCAAGAGGAACATCTCCACCTCGGTATTATTCACTTTCTCTCTGCTGCTGGTTCGACATTATGTCTACTGGATGTGTTTTGCCTTGATTCTGTGCCTGATGGTACGCAGGTTGCTGTTATTTAGCCCCCTTTTGTGCTATGATTGTGAATTATAGATCAGACATTTGCATATTTCCTTCGTGTATCTGCTGTATGAACTGAAACAACTCCAGTTTGCACACATGCTAAATAGATTTTTTGTTGGTTGTTACTTCCAATTGAGGACTGTTTGTTTGTGTTGAGAAATCGATAGGTAGGTCGGTAAATATAATGGAAGAACTTACATTAGATTTTCGTTGGTTTCAGAATGTCTATTTCATGGTCTTTTCTGATAATGGAAGAACTTATATTAATCTGTTGGTTGTTGGTTTCTATGTACTCCCTCCTTAATTCAAAGCTGAGACACTTATTTTTGATCGGAGGGAGTACATGCTTGTAACAGCCTTGAACCTCGCCATTCCCTGTTCTTTTCCCCCCTTACTATTGGTTGATATATGACTATGTGTTAGATTCAACTACTGAAGATGCTTGCACTTCATATCAGGACTAGCAGTTTGTGTCTTGCCTGGTAGTATACAGTTTAATTTGCTATTATTAGCTAGGGTTGTTGATAGACTTAATTTTCTGCTGGAAGTCAAATCTCCTGAACACTAGAATGCCTAAAATGTCAGGGTAGCAAGTACTAGCCATGTGCTTCATTCTATGTACCATTCTGGTGTCTGTGCATGTATGGGCTAGCTTTTTGTGTAGAATAGTGAGTTGATGCTTCTTTCTACAGAAATACGGCATGTTAGCTCTATGGATGTTTATTTACCTGCAACTTCTGCCAGCTCTAACTTGGTTATATAACAGTTCAATTCAGTCAAATCTTTGTGGTGTTGATACACTACTTTGCAAGTTCTATGGTATGTGAGTTCCTTCTATTGCTGCAATCATTGACACAATATGTCATGTGCAGGGAGCTCCGCATCCGAGTCTCATCCATCCTCGGCAGCAAGGAACTGGGCCAAGGGAGCAAGCAGCGCTGCTGGTTACTTGGGGCCAGATCGAGTAAGATGGTGCACCATGGCGTGGGGCGGCCTATTTTGCTTCCAAGAGCAGTACTGTTTATTTGAAATGAGATGACTCGTCTACTGCCTAGTAAACAGTACTGCCTAGTACTGTTTATTTTGCTTCCAAGAGCAGTACTGTTTATTTTGCTTCCATGGCGTGTGCCGGCCTATTTTGCATGATTGTCATGTACTGTGATGTAGTGAGCTGTATGAGTGAAATGAAATTTAATCAAGAGAATTATTGAGTGTTTGTTGTTCAAATGTGTAAACTGGAGATCAGTGAATAGAAAGACCAAATATTCTATTGGACCAAATAATATATGGGCTCTAAAATGGCTATGGCCCAAATAATAGTGGACTGGAACATTGTTTATTTCTGGAAAACATGAACAAAAAGGCTTAACGAAATGGTCTGCAAAAGGGCCATGGCCCAGAAAATTAAAATCCCGAATTTTTGGGCTTGGCCCATGTAGCTGAGAAAATTCATAGGAAAAAAAATCCTAAATAGGCTGAATTAATGGGCTCGGCCCATGTAAAACGCCGAATCGGACCGGGCTGAAACTTGTGCCACATCAGCTTGCCACGCTGGATGCCTACGTGGCCTGGGGAGGTTGCTAGTGACCAAAACGCCACAGTAGGAATATTTTGGTCATAAACGTCCACGACCTTCTCACAGAGAAGGTCGCTATAGTTAGTTTACGACGGCCAGCTTTTGACCTTCTGTTTTTGGTCACAAAAAGGTCATAAATGGAAATTTGTGACCTTTCAGTGACCAATAGTGGTGGTCATAAGTTGACATATTTCTTGTAGTGGCAGCTCGATGGAAGCCACGCTGCTTCTCCGCTGAGATGGCGGGGTAGCTTCGGGGGTAGCTTCGGCAGGTCGCTTGCTGTGAACTGCATCCCTTGTGTGCAGCGCATGCAGTTGGGTCAGCTCCACTTTCCTCTTCCTCTCCCGGCCTTTGTAACCGCCTGCGTCGGGAAACCCAGCCTTCCATGAAACGGACCCTGGCGTGCCTCGTGTCCGTCCAGGGTGCTCAGGATTCCCGAGGGCCTGTGTGGGCTCGTCGTTCTCTCTGTCGGGAACGAACGTCCCTTCCTGCGATGTGGCGATATACTCCTGAAGCCTCATGACGGGTATTCTCAGTTGCTCGTTCGTCCAAATGCACTTCCCTGTTTCAGGGTCCAACGATCCCCCAACCCCGAAGAACAAAGTCCTTGAACGGTCTGGCCAGTGCAATGTCTCTGGTTCGACCCCTTTATCAAGAAGGTCATTCTCAGCCTTGTCCCACAACGGCCGGGCTCTGAGGTAGCCACCTGACCCCGTGCGATGGTGTTGCTCCTTCTTTGCAGCATTTTTCTTGTTTGTCGCTGACATCTTCTTACTCTTGTCCGATGTGTTGTGGGCCACAAATGCGTCCCAGTGATCTCTGATCTTCTCAAACCCGCCGGTGAATTCTGGAGTCTTTTCTTTGTCGACAAACGTTGATTTTAGCTCATTCTTCCACCTCCTAAATAGATCTGCCATCTTCTTAAGAGCATGGGCCTTGACCAATGGCTCTATAATAGCTGGCTTCTCCGGATCCTCCTCTACCGGTAGGGTGAAATTTTCCTTCAGCGTGGCCCAAAGATCATCTTTCTTCCTATCATTGACATAAGACACCTCAGGGTCTTCCTTCTTAGGCTTATACCATTGGTGGATGCTGATCGGGATCATGTCCCTAACAAGAACCCTGCACTTAGCAGAAAATGCTTCCTTCGTCCGGATGGGTGCAATCGGTTGGCCATCGCGCGCGATTTCTGTGATCATGAACCTTTCATCCGAGCACAACTTGTTCTTTGGGCCTCGTCTTGTTACCGAAGTTTGGCTCGATCCGGAGGGCTAGAAAAGAAGAAAGAAGGGAGTTAATATGTGTACATATACCAAAACAATTAATGCATCAGTCAGCACAGGCTTAATTAATATATATACCTAGCCGGACTCCGTTCGTCACCGGAGTCGTCATCACGGTGTCCTTCTTCCACAGGCATTCGGTCACCGGAGCCATCATAATCATGTCCTTCCTCCTCCATTATTCGATCACCGTAGCCTGCTTCTTCGCCTTGTCCTTCAAGACAATCGGTGTCGTTGAGATACGACATGACATCAGCTCTGGCTGCGATTATGTCCCCCAACACCTGTTCTGCTTCCTCGTCTCGGCCGTGCTCCATAGTTTCTGCAAATATTACAACATGGCAATTATTATACAAACAAGACAGATCAATATATTAGTCGCAAATTGATACGTCCATTTTGCATCATGCTTTTATGTTGATATTTATTGCATTATGGGCTGTTATTTCACGTTATGTCACAATACTTATGGCTATTCTCTCTTGTTTTACGAGGTTTACATGAAGAGGGAGAATGCCGGTAGCTGGAATTCTGGACTGGAAAAGGAGCAAATATTGAAGGACTATTCTGCGCAACTCCAAAAGTCCTGAAACTCCACGGAATACCTTAGAATAAATAAAGAAAAATCGTTGCCAAAGATGAAGGCCAGGGGGCCCACACCCCTGCTCGCGAGGGTGGGGGGGCGCCCCCCGGGCGCGCCCCTACCTCGTGGGCCCCCTCGTGGCTCTCCGACGCCCATCTTCTCCCATATGAAGTCTTTCGATGAGAAAAAAATAAGAGAGAACCTTTCGGGATGAGACTCCGCCGCCACGAGGCGGAACCTTGGCGGAACCAATCTAGGGCTCCGGCAGAGCTGTTCTGTCGGGGACAATTCCCTCCGGGAGGGGGAAATCATCACCATCATCATCACCAACGCTCCTCTCATCGGGAGAGGGCAATCTCCATCAACATCTTCACCAGCACCATCTCATCTCCAAACCCTAGTTCATCTCTTGTATCCAATTCTTGTCTCCATGTCCGGGATTGGTGCTAGTAGGTAGCTAGTAGTGTTGATTACTCCTTGTAGTTGATGCTAGTTGGTTTATTTGGTGGGAGATCATATGTTCAGATCCTTTATGCACAATATTACCCCTCTGATTATGAGCATGAATATGCTTTGTGAGTAGTTACGTTTGTTCCTGAGGACAAGGGAGAAGTCTTGCTATTAGTAGTCATGTGAATTTGGTATTCATTCGATATTTTGATAAGATGTATGTTGTCTAACCTCTAGTGGTGTTATGTGAACGTCGACTACATAACACTTCACCATTATTTGGGCCTAGAGGAAGGCATTGGGAAGTAATAAGTAGATGATGGTTTGCTAGAGTGACAGAAGCTTAAACCCTAGTTTATGCGTTGCTTCGTAAGGGGCTGATTTGGATCCATATGTTTCATGCTATGGTTAGGTTTACCTTAATACTTTTGTTGTAGTTGCGGATGCTTGCAATAGAGGTTAATCATAAGTGGGATTCTTGTCCAAGTAAGGGCAGTACCCAAGCACCGGTCCACGCACATATCAAATTATCAAAGTACCGAACGCGAATCATATGAGCGTGATGAAAACTAGCTTGACGATATTCCCATGTGTCCGCGGGGGCGCTTTTCCTATTATAAGAGTTTGTCCAGGCTTGTCCTTTACTACAAAAAGGATTGGACCACCTTGCTGCACTTTATTTACTTTTGTTACTTGTTGCTCGTTACCATTTATCTTATCACAAAACTATCTGTTACCACTTATTTCAGTACTTGCAGAGAATACCTTGTTGAAAACCGCTTATCATTTCCTTCTGCTCCTTGTTGGGTTCGACACTCTTAATTATCGAAAGGACTACGATAGATCCCCTATACTTGTGGGTCATCAAGACTCTTTTCTGGCACCATTGCCGGGGAGTGAAGCGCCTTTGGTAGGTGGAATTTGGTAAGGAAAAATTTATTTAGTGTGCTGAAATTTTCTGTTACTTGTTACCATGGAAAGTAATTGCTTGAGGGACTTGTTCGGGGTATCTTCACCCCGTCCAGTTGAGCCAAGAGTTGCTCCTCAACCTACTGAACCTACTGAAAATGAAACTACTTTCCAGATCCCTTCGGGTATGATGGAAAAACTGCTAGCTAACACTTTCGCAGGAGATGGAACAAAGCATCCTGACGAACATCTACGCTTTGTGGATGATATTTGTGGACTATTTAAGCTTGCAGGTATACCCGATGATGCCATTAAGAGGAAGGCTTTCCCTTTATATTTGGAGGGAGACGCATTGACATGGTATAGGCTATGTGATGATACAAGATCATGGAACTATAAAAGATTGAAATTGGAATTTCATCAAAAGTATTACCCTATGCATCTTGTTCATCGTGATCGCAGTTATATATATAATTTTTGGCCTCGCGAAGGAGAAAGCATCGCTCAAGCTTGGGAGAGGCTTAAATCAATGTTATATTCATGCCCCAATCATGAGCTCTCGAAATTGACAATTCTCCAGAATTTTTATGCTCGGCTTTCTGATAATAATCGCACCATGCTCGATACTTCTTGTGCTGGCTCTTTTATGATGAAGTCTATTGAATTTGGATGAAATTTATTGGATAGAATTAAACGCAACTCTGAAGATTGGGACCTCAACGAAGGTAAGGAGTCAGGTATGACACCTATGTTTGATTGTGTTAAATATTTTATGGATACCGATATTTTCCGTAAGTTTAGCACTAAATATGGACTTGACTCTGAGATAGTAGCTTCTTTCTGTGAATCTTTTGCTACTTATGTTGATCTCCCCAAGGAGAAGTGGTTTAAATATCATCCTCCCATAGAAGTAAAGTAGCTGCACCTATTAAAGTTGAAGAAAAGATTGTCACTTATAATGATCCTATTGTTCCTACTTCTTATGTTGAGAAACCTCCTTTCCCTGTTAGAATGAAGGATCATGCTAAAGTTTCAACTGTTGTTCGTAAAAAGCAATACTAGGACTTATACACCTCCTGAGCAAGTCAAAGTAGAACCCAATATTGCTATTGTTAAAGATCTCTTGTCTGATAATATTGATGGGCATGTTATTCAATTCACTGGTGAAACTACTAGAATTGCTAAACCCTGTGATAGAGCTAAACATAGACCTGTGGTAGGCGTGCCTGTTATTTCTGTTAAAATAGGAGATCATTGTTATCATGGCTTGTGTGATATGGGCGCTAGTGCTAGTGTTATACCCATTGACTTATACAAAGAAATTATGCATGATATTGCACCTGCTGAGTTAGAAGATATTGATGTTACAATTAAACTTGCCAATAAAGATACTATATCTCCAATGGGAATTGTTAGAGATGTTGAAGTTTTGTGTGGGAAAACCAAATATCCTGCTGATTTTCTTGTTCTTGGTTCTCCACAAGATAGCTTTTGTCCCATTATATTTGGTAAACCCTTCTTGCGTACCGTTAATGCTACGATAGATTGCAAAAAGAATGTTGTTACTATTGGCTTGGATGATATGGTTCATGATTTTAATTTTTCTAAATTTAGTAAACAACATCGTGAGGAAGAATTGCCTGGTAAGGATGAAATTATTGGTGTTGCTTCTATAGCTGTACCTCCTAGTGATCCTTTAGAACACTATTTGCTAGACCATGAAAATGATATGTTCATGAATGAAAGAAGGGAAATAGATGAAGTATTCTTTAAACAGGAACCTATTCTACAACACAATTTGCCTGTTGAAATCCTAGGGGATCCTCCTCCACCCAAGGGTGATCCCGTGTTTGAGCTTAAATCGTTGCCTGATAATCTTAAATATGCTTATCTTGATGAAAATAAAATATTAGTGCTAACCTTTCAGAGCATGAAGAAGAAAGATTATTGAAAACTCTGAAAAAGCACCGTGCCGCTATTGGATATACTCTGGAAGCAAATGCCAAACCAGTTTGTGATCCTGAACGACGTTTGAATCCTAAAATGAAAGAAGTGGTAAGAAAAGAAATACTCAAGCTTCTGGAGGCAGGTATAATTTATCCCGTTGCTGAAAGTCAGTGGGTAAGTCCTGTCCATTGTGTCCCTAAGAAGGGAGGTATTACTGTTGTCCCTAATGATAAAGATGAATTGATTCCGCAAAGAATTATCACAGGTTATAGGATGGTAATTGATTTCCGCAAATTGAATAAGGCTACTAAGAAAGATCATTACCCCTTACCTTTTATTGATCAAATGCTAGAAAGACTATGCAAACATACACATTATTGCTTTCTAGATGGTTACTCTGGTTTTTCTCAAATACCTGTGTCGGCTAAAGACCAATCAAAGACTACTTTTACATGCCCTTTTGGTACTTTTGCTTATAGACGTATGCCTTTTGGTTTATGTAATGCACCTGCTACCTTTCAAAGATGCATGATGGCTATATTCTCTGACTTTTGTGAGAAAATTTGTGAGGTCTTCATGGATGACTTTTCCGTCTATGGTTCCTCTTTTGATGATTGCTTGAGCAATCTCGCTCGACTTTTGCAGAGATGTGAAGAAAGTAATCTTGTCTTGAATTGGGAAAAGTGCCACTTTATGGTTAATGAAGGTATTGTCTTGGGGCACAAAGTTTCTGAAAGAAGTATTGAAGTTGATAAAGCCAAGGTTGATGCTATTGAAAAGATGCCATGTCCCAAGGACATCAAAGGTATAAGAAGTTTCCTTGGTCACGCTGGATTTTATAGGAGGTTCATCAAGGACTTCTCAAAAATCTCTCGGCCTCTGACTAATTTATTACAAAAAGATGTACCATTTGTCTATGATGATGATTGTGTATAAGCATTTGAAATACTTAAGAAAGCACTAGTCTCTACACCTGTTGTTCAGCCACCAGATTGGAATTTACCCTTTGAAATTATGTGTGATGCTAGTGATTATGCTGTAGGTGCTGTTCTAGGTCAAAGAGTTGATAAGAAATTGAATGTTATCCATTATGCTAGTAAGACTCTAGACAGTGCTCAAAGAAATTATGCTACTACCGAAAAGGAACTTTTAGCGGTTGTATTTGCTTGTGCTAAATTCAGACCCTATATTGTTGATTATAGAGTAACTATTCATACAGATCATGCTGCTATTAAATATCTTATGGAAAAGAAAGATGCGAAACCTAGACTCATTAGATGGGTTCTCTCGCTTCAAGAATTTGATTTACATATTGTTGATAGAAAAGGAGCTGAGAACCCCGTTGCAGACAACTTTTCTGGGCTAGAGAATGTTCTTGACGACCCACTACCTATTGATGATAGCTTTCCTGATGAGCAATTAAATGTCCAAAGTACTTCTCGTAGCACTCCTTGGTATGCTGATTATGCTAATTATATTGTTGCTAAATTTGTACCGCCTAGTTTCACATACCAACAAAAGAAAAAGTTTTTCTCTGACTTGCGACATTACTTTTGGGATGACCCACATCTTTATAAAGGAGTAGATGGTGTTATTAGATGTTGTGTACCTGAGCATGAGAAGGAACAGATCCTACGCAAGTGTCACTCCGAAGCTTATGGAGGACATCACGCTGGAGATAGAACTGCACATAAGGTATTGCAATCCGGGTTTTATTGGCCTACTCTCTTCATGGATGCCCGTAAGTTTGTTTTGTCTTGTGATGAATGTCAAAGAATTGGTAATATTAGTAGACGTCAAGAAATGCCTATGAATTATTCACTTGTTATTGAGCCATCTGATGTTTGGGGCTTTGATTATATGGGACCTTTTCCTGCCTCTAATGGTTACACTCATATTCTAGTTGCTGTTGATTACGTTACTAAGTGGGTTGAAGCTGTTCCAACTAGTAGTGCTGATCATAATACTTCTATTAAAATGCTTAAGGAAGTTATTTTTCTGAGGTTTGGAGTCCCTAGATACTTAATGACTGATGGTGGTTCACACTTTATTCATGGTGCTTTCCGTAAGATGCTTGCTAAATACGACGTTAATCATAGAATTGCATCTCCATATCACCCACAGTCTAGTGGTCAGGTAGAATTGAGTAATAGAGACCTCAGATTAATTTTGCAAAAGACTGTCAATAGGTCTAGAAAGAATTGGTCCAAAAAACTGAATGATGCATTATGGGCCTATAGAACTGCATATAAGAATCCTATGGGTATGTCCCCGTATAAGATGGTTTATGGAAAAGCATGTCATCTACCTCTCGAACTAGAACATAAGGAATATTGGGCTATTAAGGAGCTCAACTATGATTTCAAACTTGCCGGTGAGAAGAGGTTATTTGATATTAGCTCACTTGATGAATGGACAACCCAAGCTTATGAAAATGACAAGCCGTTTAAAGAAAAAGTTAAAAGGTGGCATGACAAAAGGATACAAAAGCGTGATTTTAATGTAGGTGATTATGTATTGCTATACAACTCTCGTTTAAGATTTTTTGCAAGAAAACTTCTCTCCAAATGGGAAGGTCCTTACGTTATCGAGGAGGTCTATTGTTCCGGTGCCATAAAAATCAACAACTTCGCAGGCACAAATCCGAAGGTGGTGAACGGTCAAAGAATCAAACACTATATCTCAGGTAATCCTATAAATGTTGAAACTAATGTTATTGAAACCGTAACCCCGGAGGAATACATAAGGGACACTTTCCAGAACGTTCCAGACTCCGTAAAGGAATAGGTATGTGGTACGGTAAGTAAACCGACTCCAAAACAATTTTTAAGGCAATATTTCTCCGTTTTGGAATATTTAGAAAAATAGAAAAATAAGTAGCAGTCCGGGGAGGACACGAGGCCTCCACGAGGGTGGAGGGCGCTCCCTACCCCCTGGGCGCGCCCTCCTACCTTGTGAGTACCTCGTGTGCCCTCCGGACTCCATTTCCTTGCACAGTACGTATTTTGGTCGGTAAAAATTCATTATATATACTCCCGAAGGTTTTGACTCTCGTATCATGCAAATCTCCCCTGTTCTTGTTTCGAGCTGTTTTTCTAACAGGTCTAGATCATCATGACGACCCCAAGTGCTTCCAAGGACAAGTTCTTCGAGAAGGTTATCAACCCTTACCTTGCGGAGGTGCTGCGACACCCTCAAACCATTGAGATGCATGATGGGTTGCTGCACATCCGCGACGTTGAGGGACAAAAGGGAACCGGAAGCGTGGAGTTGAGGCTCAAAGCAATGGAGAAACAAGTTTTCAAATGCCAGGGGATGGTGGAGCGTGGAATCAACGCTACCCACAAGATGCTCGCGGAGTTCACCAACAACTATGAGCCGGATGCCAAGAAGACCGAGGAAGCCATCTATAAGCTAAATGAGAAGATCGAGCACCTCCAAGCCCAAATCTATGATCTGCAAAACCAAAACTGTGAGTATGAATATAGATTCAAAAGGATGAGTTTGGCTGCAGATTTGAGGATTCCGGAGACTCGATCATCCTTCTATGATGGTGAGCCTATGCCATGGAAGGTGGACGACAAGCTTGCATCATCATCAACACCTCCACCGCCAACAAGGAAGGAGACATAATCACATGGGTATGGGCACTCCCCTTGGCAACTGCCAAGCTTGGGGGAGGTGCCCTGGTATCGTATCACCATCACAACTCCTATCTTTACCGTTTTTCTTAGTTCGATCCTATTAGTATTATCTTGATTTAGTAGAATAAAGTCATGGCATGATCTAGTTTTGAGTTTTGCTTTATGGTCCTTCTTTGTAATCGAGTCCGTGAGCTATATAATAAAGATTAGTGTTGAGTCAAGGGCTTGAGTATTTTGCCATGATCTTGGGTGATTAGAAGAAAAAGAATAAAAAGAATCAAGAGTTCATATTGATCTTATTGAAAGTAATGACTTCACATAGAAAGAGTATGATGATTTAAAGTTGTTGGGAGTTGGCAAATATAGCTTTGGTCATTATTGCAATTAATAGGAAGTAATAAGGAAAGAGAGGTTTCACATATAGATATATTATCATTGACATCTTTTATGATTGGGAGCACTCATTAAAATATGACATGCTAAAGAGTTGATGTTGGACAAGGAAGACAACATAATGAGTTATGTTCTCTTACATCTGAGATAGAGTATGTTGTCATGGTTCCTCTATCGTGTTGAGTTTTCCTTTCCCCCTCATGCTAGCCAATCTTCGGCACTAAGTAGAAATACTACTTGTGCTTCCAAATACCCTTAAACCAGTTTTGCCATGAGAGTCCACCATATCTACCTATGGATTGAGTAAGATCCTTCAAGTAAGTTGTCATCGGTGCAAGCAACAAAAAATTGCTCTCTAAATATGCATGACTTATTAGTGCAGAGAAATAAGCTTTGTACGAACTTGTTGTGGACGCAATAAAAGCGACGAACTGCATAATAAAGGTTCACATGCAAGGGGCAATATAAAGTGGCGTTCTTTTGCATTAAGATTTTGTGCATCAACCCTAAACGCGCATGACAACCTCTGCTTCCCTCTGCGAAGGGCCTATCTTTTATTATTATCCTCTACCCTATGCAAGAGTCACGGTGATCTTCACCCTTCCTTTTTCATTTTATTCTTTGGCAAGCTCAGCATGTTGGAAAGAACATGATATATATATCTAATTGGATGTGGGGGAGCGTGAGTTATTATTGTTGACATTACCCTCGAGGTAATAGGTTCTGGGGCAAAAACTATAAGCCCCTATCTTTCTCTGTGTCCGATTAAAACTCTGTAACCACAAGTATCGCGTGAGTGTTAGCAATTATGAAGGACTAAGTGATAGTTGACTATGTGGACTTGCTTTTAAGCTCTGACATAGACTCTTTCCGTTGTTATGATAAATTGCAATTGCTTCAATGACTGAGATTATAATTGTTGGTGCCCAATAAAGTTTCTGAATCATATTTTGGCTTTGTGAAGAGATCATCACTAGAACATAAGTAATCATATGACAAAATTTATATATGTTGCTGTTATGAAGTAATCATGATGCCTTCATGTCCGTATTTTATTTTTATCGACGCCTCTACCTCTAAACATGAGGAAATATTTATTGTTATCGGCTTTTCGCTTGAGGACTAGCGAGGTCTAAGCTTGGGGGAGTTGATACGTCCATTTTGCATCATGCATTTATGTCGATATTTATTGCATTATGGGCTGTTATTTCATGTTATGTCACAATACTTATGGCTATTCTCTCTTGTTTTACAAGGTTTACATGAAGAGGGAGAATGCCGACAGCTGGAATTCTGGACTGGAAAAGGAGCAAATATTGAAGGACTATTCTGCGCAACTCCAAAAGTCCTGAAACTCCACGGAATACCTTAGAATAAATAAAGAAAAATCGTCGCCAAAGATGAAGGCCAGGGGGCCCACACCCTGCTCACGAGGGTGGGGGCGCACCCCCCTACCTCGTGGCCCCCCTGGTGGCTCTCCGACGCCCATCTTCTCCCATATGAAGTCTTCCGATGAGAAAAAATAATAATAGAGAACCTTTCGGGACGAGACTCTGCCGCCACGAGGCGGAACCTTGGCGAAACCAATCAAGGGCTCTGGCAGAGCGGTTCTGCCGGGGACAATTCCCTCCGGGAGGGGGAAATCATCACCATCGTCATCACCAACGCTCCTCTCATCGGGAGAGGTCAATCTCCATCAACATCTTCACCAGCACCATCTCATCTCCAAACCCTAGTTCATCTCTTGTATCCAATTCTTGTCTCCAAGTCCGGGATTGGTGCTAGTAGGTTGCTAGTAGTGTTGATTACTCCTTGTAGTTGATGCTAGTTGGTTTATTTGGTGGAAGATCATATGTCCAGATCCTTTGTGCACAATATTACCCCTCTGATTATGAACATGAATATGCTTTGTGAGTAGTTATGTTTGTTCCTGAGGACAAGGGAGAAGTCTTGCTATTAGTAGTCATGTGAATTTGGTATTCGTTCGATATATTGATAAGATGTATGTTGTCTAACCTCTAGTGGTGTTATGTGAACGTCGAATATATAATACTTCACCATTATTTGGGCCTAGAGGAAGGCATTGGGAAGTAATAAGTGGATGATGGGTTGCTAGAGTGACAGAAGCTTAAACCCTAGTTTATGCGTTGCTTCGTAAGGGGCTGATTTGGATCCATATGTTTCATGCTATGGTTAGGTTTACCTTATATTTTTGTTGTAGTTGCGGATGCTTGAAATAGAGGTTAATCATAAGTGGGATGCTTGTCCAAGTAAGGGCAGCACCCAAGCACCGGTCCACCCACATATCAAATTATCAAAGTACCAAACGCGAATCATATGAGCGTGATGAAAACTAGCTTGACGATATTCCCATGTGTCCTCGTGATGAAAACTAGCTACAAAAAGGATTGGGCCACCTTGCTGCACTTTATTTACTTTTGTTACTTGTTGCTCGTTACCATTTATCTTATCACAAAACTATCTGTTACCACTTATTTCAGTACTTGCAGAGAATACCTTGCTGAAAACCGCTTATCATTTCCTTCTGCTCCTCGTTGAGTTCGACACTCTTACTTATCGAAAGGACTACAATAGATCCCCTATACTTGTGCGTCATCACAAATGTAGACCTAGCTAGATAATCACAACAAGGAATCATATTAGTGGCCTCGACGCTTCTCTAGGGTTTGGGGTGGCCTCGGCAACGCTTCAAGGGTTCGGGGTGGCCTCGACAACGCTCTTTTAACTTGGTACATTTGGTTGGCCTCAGCAGCGCTTCTAGGTTTTGGGCCGAACCGCCTCTCCCACGTTTGTCTAGCATCAAAGGATTCAACAAAACCATGTCTTCATCATTAGGCGAAAGTAACAGGCGCATGATGGTATGAAGCTCTTCAAAGTTGTTCTGGAACAGAGTCCCAGATAGGATAATTTGCTTTTCGGTACAAAGTTCAGCAAGAGCCTTCCGAATATCGCTATTTGGAAGGCCTTTGCTGAAATTCATACCAAAAGGCGGATTATCCTATCCGGGACTCCGTTCCAGAACAACTTTGCAGAACTTCGTACCAACATGCCCTGGTTACTTCCGGCAAATGATGAAGGCATGGATTTCTTCAATACATTGACACTAGCAACCTCTAGACCCCTCGGCGATCCTCGACCCTCGACCCCTCGATGACCCTCGACCCTCGAACCCTCGGCCCCTCGACGACCCGCGAACCCTCGACTCCTCGGGGACCCTCGACCCTCTACCCTAGCTAGTTCCTGACCCTCGCCCCTCGAACCCTCGGTGACCCCTCCCCGTCCTCATGTCGAAGTTATCGGGGAGGGGGTATATTGACCCCCCCTCATGTCGAAGTTATCGGGTAGGGGGTATATCGATAATGACATACCCGATAAAAAACAAGAAAAGGAAGAAGAAGAAGAAAAGAAGAAGAAAAAGAGGAGAAGAAGAAAAGAAAAGAGGAGAAGAAAAAAATAGAATATTTTCTATTTTTTCTTCTTCTCCTCTATTCCTTTCTTCTTCTCCTTTTTTTTCTTTTTTCCTCTTTTTATTTATTTCTCCTCTTCTTCCTCTCCTCCTCCCTTTTTTCTTCTTCTTCTTATTTTTTTCATCCTAAAACTTAATGAATAAAATTACAACAAAAAAAAAACCATAAAAATTCTATGAACAAAATAAAATTCTATGAACCAACTTACAACAGAAAAAAATCATAAAAATTCTATGAAAAAATGACATACTCTTTGCATATGAACATACAAACATTTCCATATTCTACTATAATATCACCAAAAAATCTATGAGAACAGAAAAAAAACTACTACTACAGTACATACATCATCATCATCATCATCTACTATAATACATACATCATCATCATCATCATCATCTACTACAATATGAACAGAAAAAAAATCTATGAACAGGCCCGTCGTCGGCGTCGCGGCAGGCGGTGGCGTTGGGGCACGGGGAGAGGAGGGGGAACGACGCGGTGAGGCTCACAGTGCCGGGGAGCGGCGGCAAGGTCGGGGCAGGGCTCGGCGCGCGCGACAACGAGGTCGGGGCAGGGCACGACGAGGTCGGGGCAGGGCTCGGCGACGACGAGGTCGGGGCAGGGTGCGTTGAGGTTGGGGAAGGGTGCGGCGAGGCCGGGGCAGGGGCGAAAACGACGACGGAGACGGCAGACGGGGGCAGGGCAGCCTGGCGGCGTCGATGACCTCGGCGTCGTCGGGTGGCAACTGGCGATGAAATCTGAAAAAAAATGCTAAGTGTTGGCTTATATAGCAAAGGCTTTAGTCCCGGTTCGTGGAACCAACCGGGACCAAAGGTCTCTTTTCAGTAGCCCAAAGGGCGGGAAGTAGAGGACTTTGGTCCCGGTTTGTGGCACCAACCAGGACTAAAAGGGGGGCCTTTGTCCCGGTTGATGCCACGAACTGGTACCAATGCACCCCTTTAGTCCCGGTTGGTGCCACCAACCGGGTCCAAAGGCCTTGTGCTGTCCGCGTCGCGACCAAAAGTTTAGTCCCATCTCGCTAGTTGAGAGAGCTCGAGAGTGGTTTATAAGCACTGTTGCGCCCACCCTCTCGAACTCCTCTCAACAGCAGGCTTTCGGGCCTAATCTGTCACTATGTGCCTATGGGCCTACTGAGCCTGCTGTGGGCCTGAATCCTAGCCCATGGTTGGGTTTCTAGTCGTATTCAGGCCATGGTGGCCCAGTAGGTGGCACTTTTTTTTGTTTTCTTTGTTGCTTTATTTATTTTATTTTGTTTCTACTTACAACAAAATACTTACTGTTGCTATTTTTATTTATTTTATTAAAGTTTATTTATTTTACTTTATTAAAGTTTATTTTGTTTCTACTTATTTATTTTATTAAAGTTTATTATATTATATTATATTATATTTTGTTTCTACTTATTTTTTTCTACATATTTATTAATGTTTATTTAGTTTCTACTTATTTATTAAAGTTTATTTTGTTTCTACTTATTTTCTTTTCTTTTGTTTTTTGCTTTTTTATTTATTTTATGAAAATTCTTTTTGCTTTTAATGTTTTTAACAGAAAATACTTTGATAATTTTAGTTGCATAAATTTTATATAATTTTAGTTTCAACAGTACTAGAGGTTTATAAAAGCTTTTTAGTTGATTCCTTTAGTACCGGTTCTAAGGTTGTTACAAAGGCATTTCATTTAGTACCGGTTCTAAGGCTCCCCACGAGCACCTTTAGTACTGGTTCGTGGCATGAACCGGTAATAGAGTTTTTTAGTTGATTCTTTCTACAACTGTTTTTTAGTCCCACCTCGCTGAGCGAGAGGCACTTGCAGCGGTTTATAAGCCCTGAGTGCAGAGACGACGAAGGAGAGGTGCGATGCTCACTTGCACGTTGCTTAGCTTCAGGCCTTGAGGAAGTGGTGTAGGCTGCACGGAGCTATCAGGGTTTCGGACGAAAACTACACATAGCTCTGTGCAGTCTACACTATTTCCTCAAGGCCTGAAGCTAAGCAACGTGTAGGTGAGCATTGCGCCTCTCTTTTATTTTTAACAACTTATTACAACTCCGGACTTCTTGTGTGTTCAAAATGCACCATTTAAAGCCACATCATCAATTTTCAACCCTTTTTGACTTCATTTGTTATTTTTCATGCATTTACTGATTTTTAGCTATAAGATCCTGAAATTGAAAAGCATTTCAAATGAACTCTGAAAAGGTTGAAAGTTGGCATGGTATCATCATTTCACCCACATAGCATGTGCAAAAAAGTTGAGAGGGTTACGGCAAAAACTGGATGCACTTCGTGTACAAAACGGACAATCTCTTTCGAAGTATCAGGGTTTCATGCAGAAACTCGTCTGTTACAATAGGCATTTCATTTCTTCACATGTAACTGCAGTGATATTCTAGATCAAAGGCATCATCATAATAGTTTTGGAGAGAAAGTCTTCACTTTTTCTTCGCTTGTGTCCTTTGCTTATTGCGCCATAACCATGGATAATCTTCGTTGTTTAACAGGGTGCTTGGGTCAGCCTTGACTTTGAAGGGAGGAATTTCATGAATCTTTTCATAATCTTTGGACATGTCTGTCTTGCCCTCCACTCCCACGATGTCTCTTTTTCCCGAAAGAACTATGTGGCGCTTTGGCTCATCGTATGATGTGTTCGCTTCCTTATCTTTTTTTTTCTCGGTTTGGTAGACATGTCCTTCACATAGAAAACCTGCGCCACATCATTGGCTAGGACGAACGGTTCGTCTGTGTACCCATGATTGTTCAGATCCACTGTTGTCATTCCGTACTGTGGGTCTAACTGTACCCCGCCTCCTGACAGATTGACCCATTTGCACTTAAACAAAGGGACCTTAAAATCATGTCCATAGTCAAGTTCCCATATGTCCACTATGTAACCATAATATGTGTCCTTTCCCCTCTTGGTTGCTGCATTAAAGAGGACACCGCTGTTTTGGTTGGTGCTCTTTTGATCTTGGGCGATCGTGTAAAATGTATTCCCGTTTATCTCGAATCCTTTGTAAGGCAATACAGTCAAAGATGGTCCCCTGGACAATGAGTACAGCTCATCACAAACAGTGTTGTCACCTGTGAGACGTGTTTCCAACCAACTGCCGAAAGTCCTGATGTGTTCACATGTAAACCAGTCACTGCTCTGGGTGTTTGGAGCGCAGACTGTTCTTGTGTTCATCGACATACGGGGTCACCAAGGTAGAGTTCTGTAGAACTGTGTAGTGTGCTTGAGACCAAGAATGCCCGTCCCTGCATATTATTGAGTCCCATCCAAGCGTGTGTTTTCCAGTCAGTCTCCCCTCATACCGCGATTTAGGGAGACCAATCTTCTTAAGGCCAGGAATGAAGTCAACACAAAACCCAATTGACATTCTCTGTTTGATGGCCCATGGAGATGCTTCCTTCTGGCATAGTGCGGTTACGGACATATTTCTTTAGGACTCCCATGAACCTCTCAAAGGGGAACATATTGTATAGAAATTCGGGGCCCAGAATGACAATCTCGTCGACTAGATGAACTAGGACGTGCATCATGATACTAAAGAAGGATGGTGGAAACACCAACTCGAAACTGACAAGACATTGCGCCACATCACTCCTTAGCCTTGGTATGATTTCTGGATCAATCACCTTCTGAGAGATTGCATTGAGGAATGCACATAGCTTCACAATGGCTAATCAAACGTTTTCCAATGGAAGACCCCTCAATGCAACCGGAAGCAGTTGCGTCATAATCACGTGGCAGTCATAATCATGTGGCAGTCATGAGACTTTAGGTTCTGGAACTTATTCTCTGGCATATTTATTATTTCCTTTATATTCGACGAGAAGCCGGACGGGACCTTCATACTGAGCAAGCATGCAAAGAAGATTTCCTTCTCTTCTTTGGTAAGAGCATAGCTGGCAGGACCTTCATACTGCTTTGGAGGCATGCCATCTTTTTCGTGCAAACGCTGCAAGTCCTCCTGTGCCTCTGGTGTATCTTTTGTCTTCCCATACACGCCCAAAAAGCCTAGCAGGTTCACGCAAAGGTTCTTCGTCACATGCATCACGTCGATTGAAGAGCGGACCTCTAGGTCTTTCCAGTATGGTAGGTCCCAAAATATAGATTTCTTCTTCCACATGGGTGCGCGTCCCTCAGCGTCATTCAGAACTGATAGTCCGCCGGGACCCTTTCCAAAGATTACGTGTAAATCATTGACCATAGCAAGTACGTGATCACCGGTGCACATGGCGGGCTTCTTTCGGTGATCTACCTCGCCTTTGAAATGCTTGCCTTTCTTCCAACATTGACGGTTGGTCGGAAGAAATCGACGATGCCCCAGGTACACATTCTTCCTGCATTTTTCCAGGTATATACTTTTGTTGTCAGCTAAACAATGCATGCATGTGTGGTATCCCTTGTTTGTCTGTCCTGAAAGGTTACTGAAAGCAGGCCAATCATTGATGGTTACAAACAGCAACGCATGCAGGTTAAATTCCTCCTGTTTGTGCTCATCTCACACACGTACATCGTTTCCATTCCACAGCTGTAAAAGTTCTTCAACTAATGGCCTTAGGTACACATCAATGTCGTTGCCGGGTTGCTTAGGGCCTTGGATGAGAACTGTCATCATAATGAACTTCCGCTCCATGCACATCCAAGGAGGAAAGTTATACATACATAGAGTCACGGGCCAGGTGCTGTGATTGCTGCTCTGTTTATTGGGGAACGTAGCAGAAATTCAAAATTTTCCTACGTGTCACCAAGATCTATCTATGGAGAAACTAGCAACGAGGGTAAGGAGAGTGCATCTACATACCCTTGTAGATCGCTAAGCGGAAGCGTTCAAGAGAACGAGGTTGAAGGATTCGTACTCGTCGTGATCCAAATCACCGGAGATCCTAGTGCCGAACGGACGGCACCTCCGCGTTCAACACACGTACAGCCCGGTGATGTCTCCCATGCCTAGATCCAGCAAGGAGAGAGGGAGAGGTTGAGGAAGACTCCATCCAGCAGCAGCACAACGGCGTGGTGGTGATGGAGGAGCGTGGTGATCCAGCAGGGCTTCGCCAAGCACCGCGAGAGAGGAGGAGTACTTGGGAGAGGGGGAGGGCTGCGCCAGAACTTGGGGTGCGGCTGACCTCCCACCCCTCCACTATTTATAGGTGGGGGGAAGAGGGGGCCGGCCCCCTTAGATCCCATCTAGGGTTGGGGGCGGCGGCCAAGGGGGGAGGAGTGCCTCCCAAGTCAAGTGGAGGCCCTCCCCCTTAGGGTTTCCCCCTTCCCATGCGCATGGGCCTTGGGGGGGGGCTGGTGCCCCTGGCGCATTAAGGCTAGGGCGCCCCCTACAGCCCATGCTACTGTATTGGACGTGGTGGATCAATTTACAGACCTCCGGACCCCTCCGGAATCCTCCGGAACCTTCTGGAAGCTTCCCGGTACAATACCGGAAAAACCCGAACTTTTCCCGGAACCCGAACAACAACTTTCCATATATAAATCTTTACCTCCGGACCATTCCGGAACTCCTCGTGACGTCTGGGATCTCATCCGGGACTCCGAACAACATTCGGTAACCACATACAAACTTCCTTTATAACCCTAGCGTCATCGAACCTTAAGTGTGTAGACCCTACGGGTTCGGGAGACATGTAGACATGACCGAGACGTTCTCCGGTCAATAACCAACAGCGGGATCTGGATACCCATGTTGGCTCCCACATGTTCCACGATGATCTCATCGGATGAACCACGATGTCAAGGACTCAATCAATCCCGTAAACAATTCCCTTTGTCTAGCGGTATTGTACTTACCCGAGATTCGATCGTCGGTATACCGATACCTTGTTCAATCTCGTTACCGGCAAGTCTCTTTACTCGTTCCGTAACACATCATCCCGCGATCAACTCTTTGATCACATTGTGCACATTATGATGATGTCCTACCGAGTGGGCCCAGAGATACCTCTCCGTCACATGGAGTGACAAATCCCAGTCTCGATTCGTGCCAACCCAACAGACACTTTCGGAGATACCTGTAGTGCACCTTTATAGCCACCCAGTTACGTTGTGACGTTTGGTACACCCAAAGCATTCCTACGGTATCCGGGAGTTGCACAATCTCATGGTCTAAGGAAATGATACTTGACATTAGAAAAGCTTTAGCATACGAACTACGATCTTTGTGCTAGGCTTAGGATTGGGTCTTGTCCATCACATCATTCTTCTAATGATGTGATCCCGTTATCAACGACATCCAATGTCCATGGTCAGGAAACTGTAACCATCTATTGATCAACGAGCTAGTCAACTAGAGGCTTACTAGGGACATGGTGTTGTCTATGTACCCACACATGTATCTGAGTTTCCTATCAATACAATTATAGCATGGATAATAAACGATTATAATGAATAAGGAAATATAATAATAACTAATTTATTATTGCCTCTAGGGCATATTTCCAACAGTCTCCCACTTGCACTAGAGTCAATAATCTAGTTCACATGGCCATGTGATTAACACTCACAGGTCACATCGCCATGTGACCAACATCCAAAGAGTTTACTAGTGTCATTAAACTAGTTCACATCATCATGTGATTAAGACTCAATGAGTTCTGTGGTTTGATGATGTTTTGCTTGTGAGAGAGGTTTTAGTCAACGGGTCTGCAACATTCAGATCCGTATGTACTTTGCAAATCTCTAGGTCATATTGTAAATGCTGCTTCCATGCTCCACTTGGAGCTATTCCAAATGGTCGCTCCACTATACATATCCGGTTTGCTACTCAGAGTCATTCGGATAGGTGCTAAAGCTTGCATCATCGTAACCCTTTACGCCGAACTCTTTATCACCTCCATAATCGAGAAACATATCCTTATTCCTCTAAGGATAATTTTGACCGCTATCTGGTGATCCACTCCTTGATCACCTTTGTACCCTCTTGCCAGACATGTGGCAAGGCACACATCGGGTGCGGTACTTAGCATAGCATACTGTAGAGCCTACGTCTAAAGCATAGGGGAGGACCTTCGTCCTTTCTCTCTTTTCTGCCGTGGTCGAGCTTTAAGTCTTAACTTCGTACCTTACAACTCAGGCAAGAACTCCTTCTTTGACTGATCCATCTTGAACACCTTCAAGACCATGTCAAGGTACGTGCTCATTTGAAAGTATTATTAAGCATTTTGATCTATCCTTATAGATATCGATGCTCAATGTTCAAGTAGCTTAATCCGGATTTTCTATTGAAAAACATCTTTCAAATAACCCTATATGCTCTCCAGAAATTCTACATCATTTCTGATCAACAATATGTCAACAACATATACTCATCAGAAATTCTATAGTGCTCCCACTCACTTCTTTGGAAATACAAGTTTCTCATAAACTTTGTATAAACCAAAAATCTTTGATCATCTTATCAAAGTGCATATTCCAACTCCGAGATGCTTACTCCAGTCCATGGAAGGATCGCTGGACCTAGCATACCTTTTAGCATCCTTAGGATCGACAAAACCTTTCTGATTGTATCACATACAACCTTTCCTTACGAAAACTGGTAAGGAAACTCGTTTTGACATCCACCTGCCAGATTTCATAAATGCAGCTAATGCTAACATGATTCCGACGGACTTTACCATCCACGTCCGTAGTCAACTCCTTGAACTTGTGAAAAACTCTTCGCCACAAGTCGAGCTTCATAGATGGTGACATTACCATCCACGTCCGTCTTCTTCTTAAAGATCCATTTATCTCAATGGTTTGCCGATCATTGGGCAAGTCCACCAAAGTCCATGCTTTGTTTTGATACATGGATCCTATCTTGGATTTCATGGCTTCTAACCATTTGTCGGAATTGGGCCCACCATCGCTTCTCCATAGCTCATAGGTTCATTGTTACCTAGCAACATGACCTCTAAGGCAGGAGTGTGTACCACTCTGAAGTAGTACGCGTCCTTGTCGACCTACGAGGTCCGGTAGTGACTTGATCTGAAGCATCATGATCACTATCATCAGCTTCCACTTCAATTGGTGTAGGTGCCACATGAACAACTTCCTGTGACCTGCTACACACTGGTTGAAGTGATGGTTCAATAACCTCATTAAGTCTCCACCATCTTCCCACTCAATTCTTTCGAGACAAACTTTTCCTCGAGAAAGGATCCGGTTCAAGAAACAATCCCTATTGCTTTCGGATCTGAATTAGGAGGTATACCCAACTGTTTTGATTGTCCTATGAAGATGCATTTTATCCGCATTGGGTTTGAGCTTATCAACCTGAAACTTTTTCACATAAGCGTCGCAGCCCCAAACTTTTAAGAAACGACAACTTAGGTTTCTCCAAACCACAGTTCAAACGGTGTCGTCTCAACGAAATTACGTGGTGCCCCATTAAAGTGAGTGCGGTTGTCTCTAATGCCTAACCCATGAACGATAGTGGTAATTCGATAAGAGACATCATGTTACGCACCATATCCAATAGGATGCAACTATGATGTTCGGACACACCATCACACTATGGTGTTCCAGGCGGTATTAATTGTGAAACAATTTCCACAATGTCTTAATTGCGTGCCAAAGCTCATAACTCAGATACTCATCTCTATGATCATATCATAGACATTTTATCCTCTTGTCACGACGATCTTCAACTTCACTATGAAATTACTTGAACCATTCAATAATTCAGACTTGTGTTTCATCAAGTAAATATACTCAACATCTACTCGAATCATCTGTGAAGTAAGAACATAATGATATTCACTGCATGCCTCAGCACTCATTGGACTGCACACATCAAAAATGTGTTACTTCCAACAAGTTGCTATCTTGTTCCATTTTACTGAAAAACGAGGCTTTTTAGTCATCTTGCCCATGTGGTATGATTTGCATATCTCAAGTGATTCAAAATCAAGTGAGTCCAAACGATCCATCTGCATGGAGTTTCTTCATGCGTATACACCAATAGACATGGTTCGCATGTCTCAATTTTTTTTTCAAAACGAGTGAGTCCAAAGATCCATCAACATGGAGCTTCTTCATGCGTTTTACACCAATATGACTTACATGGCAGTTCCACAAGTAAGTGGTACTATCATTACTATCTTATATCTCTTGGCATGAAAATGTGTATCACTACGATCGAGATTCAATAAACCATTCCTTTAGGTGCAAGACCATTGAAGGTATTATTCAAATAAATAGAGTAACCATTATTCTCCTTAAATGAATAACCGTATTGCGATAGACATAATCCAATCATGTCTATGCTCAATGGAAACACCAAATGACAATTATTCAGGTTTAATACTAATCTTGATTGTAGAGGGAGCGTGCGTATTTGAGCACATCAAACTTGGAAATACTTCCAACACATATCGTCAGCTCACCTTTAACTAGTCTCCGTTTATTCTGTAGCTCTTTTATTTCGAGTTACTAACACTTAGCAACCGAACCGGTATCTAATACCCTGGTGCTACTAGGAGTACTAGTAAAGTACACATTAACATAATGTATATCCAATATACTTCTATCGACCTTGCCAGCCTTCTCATCTACCAAGTATCTAGGGTAATTCCGCTCTAGTGACTATTCCCCTTATCACAGAAGCACTTAGTCTCGGGTTTGGGTTCAACCTTGGGTTTCTTCACTGGAGTAGCAGCTGATTTGCTGTTTCATGAAGTATCCCTTCTTGCCCTTGCCCTTCTTGAAACTAGTGGTTTCACCAACCATCAACAATTGATGCTCCTTCTTGATTTCTACTTTCGCGGTGTCAAACATCGTGAATACCTCAAGGATCATCATATCTATCCCTGATATATTATAGTTCATCATGAAGCTCTAGCAGCTTGGTGGCAATGACTTTGGAGAAACATCACTATCTCATCTGGAAGATCAACTCCCACTCGATTCAAGTGATTGTTGCACTCAGACAATCTGAGCACAAGCTCAACGGTTGAGCTTTTCTCCCCTAGTTTGCAGGCTTAGAAAATTGTCGGAGGTCTTATACCTCTTGACGTGGGCACGAGCCTGAAATCCCAATTTTAGCCCTCGAAAACATTTCATATGTTCCGCGACGTTTCAAAAACGTCTTTGGTGCCTCAACTCTAAACCGTTTAACTGAACTATCACGTAGTTATCAAAACGTGTATGTCCGATGTTCGCAATATCCACAAACGACGTTTGGGGTTCAGCACACTGAGCGGTGCATTAAGGACATAAGCTTTCTACTGTCCGCATAATCGCTACTGTCAACTTTCAACTATATTTTCTCTAGGAACATATCTAAACAGTGGAACTAAAGTGCGAGCTTACGACATAATTTGCAAAGATCTTTTGACTATGTTCAGGATAATTAAGTTCATCTTATGAACTCCCACTTAGATAGACATCCCTCTAGTCATCTAAGTGATTACATGATCCGAGTCAACTAGGCCATGTCCGATCATCACATGAGACGGACTAGTCATCATCGGTGAACATCTTCATGTTGATCGTATCTACTATACGACTCATGCTCGACCTTTCGGTCTCTTGTGTTCTGAGGCCATGTTTGTACATGCTAGGCTCGTCAAGTCAACCTAAGTGTTTCTCGTGTGTAAATCTAGCTTACACCCGTTGTATGTGAACGTAAGAATCTATCACACCCGATCATCGCGTGGTGCTTCGAAACGACGAACTTTCACAACGGTGCACAGTTAGGGGGAACATTTTCTTGAAATTTTAATGAGAGATCATCTTATTTACTACCGTCGTTCTAAGCAAATAAGATGCATAAACATGATAAACATCACATGCAATCAAATAGTGGCATGATATGGCCAATATCATTTTGCTCCTTTTGATCTCCATCTTCAGGGCTCCATGATCATCATCGTCACCGGCATGACACCATGATCTCCATCATCATGATCTCCATCATCGTGTCTTCTTGAAGTTGTCTCGCCAAATATTACTTCTACTACTATGGCTACCGGTTAGCAATAAAGTAAAGTAATTACATGGTGTTGTTTAATGACACACAGGTCATACAATAAAGTAAGACAACTCCTATGGCTCCTACCGGTTGTCATACTCATCGACATGCAAGTCGTGATTCCTATTACAAGAACATGATCAATCTCATACATCACATATCATTCATCACATTCTTCTTGGCCATATGACATCACATAGCATACCCTGCAAAAACAAGTTAGACGTCCTCTAATTGTTGTTTGCATGTTTTACGTGGCTGCTATGGGTTTCTAGCAAGAACATTTCTTACCTACACAAAAGCCACAACGTGATATGCCAATTGCTATTTACCCTTCATAAGGACCCTTTTCATCTAATCCGATCCGACTAAAGTGGGAGAGACTGGCACCCGCTAGCCACCTTATGCAACAAGTGCATGTCAGTCAGTGGAACCTGTCTCACGTAAGAGTACGTGTAAGGTCGGTCCGGGCCGCTTCATCCCACAATACCGTCGAAACAATATTGGACTAGTAACGGTAAGCATATTGAACAAAATCAACGCCCACAACTACTATGTGTTCTACTCGTGCAAAGAATCTACGCAATAGACCTAGCTCATGATGCCACTGTTGGGGAACGTAGCAGAAATTCAAAATTTTCCTACGTGTCACCAAGATCTATCTATGGAGAAACCAGCAACGAGGGTAAGGAGAGTGCATCTACATACCCTTGTAGATCGCTAAGCGGAAGCGTTCAAGAGAACGAGGTTGAAGGAGTCGTACTCGTCGTGATCCAAATCACCGGAGATCCTAGTGCCGAACGGACGGCACCTCCGCGTTCAACACACGTAGAGCCCGGTGACGTCTCCCATGCCTTGATCCAGCAAGGAGAGAGGGAGAGGTTGAGGAAGACTCCATCCAGCAGCAGCACAACAGCGTGGTGGTGATGGAGGAGCGTGGTGATCCAGCAGGGCTTCGCCAAGCACCGCGAGAGAGGAGGAGTACTTGGGAGAGGGGGAGGGCTGCGCCAGAACTTGGGGTGCGGCTGCCCTCCCACCCCCCACTATTTATAGGTGGGGGGAAGAGGGGGCTGGCCCCCTTAGATCCCATCTAGGGTTGGGGGCGGCGGTCAAGGGGGGAGGAGTGCCTCCCAAGTCAAGTGGAGGCCCTCCCCCTTCCCATGCGCACGGGCCTTGGGGGGCTGGTGCCCCTGGCCCATTAAGGCTAGGGCGCCCCCTGCAGCCCATGCTACTGTATTGGACGTGGTGCAACAATTTCCGGACCTCCGGACCCCTCCGGAATCCTCCGGAACCTTCTGGAAGCTTCCCGGTACAATACCGGAAAAACCTGAACTTTTCCTGGAACCCGAACAACAACTTTCCATATATAAATCTTTACCTCCGGACCATTCCGGAGCTCCTCGTGACGTCCGGGATCTCATCCGGGACTCCGAACAACATTCGGTAAACACATACAAACTTCCTTTATAACCCTAGCGTCATCGAACCTTAAGTGTGTAGACCCTACGGGTTCGGGAGACATGTAGACATGACCGAGACGTTCTCCGATCAATAACCAACAGCGGGATCTGGATACCCATGTTGGCTCCCACATTTTCCATGATGATCTCATCGGATGAACCACGATGTCAAGGACTCAATCAATCCCGTATACAATTCCCTTTGTCTAGCGGTATTGTACTTGCCCGAGATTCGATCGTCGGTATACCGATACCTTGTTCAATCTCGTTACCGGCAAGTCTCTTTACTCGTTCCGTAACACATCATCCCGCAATCAACTCTTTGATCACATTGTGCACATTATGATGATGTCCTACCGAGTGGGCCCAGAGATACCTCTCTGTCACACGGAGTGACAAATCCCAGTCTCGATTCGTGCCAACCCAACAGACACTTTCGGAGATACCTGTAGTGCACC
Source organism: Triticum timopheevii (assembly GCA_963921465.1). Classification (NCBI taxonomy): domain Eukaryota; kingdom Viridiplantae; phylum Streptophyta; class Magnoliopsida; order Poales; family Poaceae; genus Triticum; species Triticum timopheevii. The sequence goes on along the minus strand of OY997272.1, from coordinate 547,830,387 downwards.
TTTATAGCCACCCAGTTACGTTGTGACGTTTGGTACACCCAAAGCATTCCTACGGTATCCGGGAGTTGCACAATCTCATGGTCTAAGGAAATGATACTTGACATTAGAAAAGCTTTAGCATACGAACTACGATCTTTGTGCTAGGCTTAGGATTGGGTCTTGTCCATCACATCATTCTTCTAATGATGTGATCCCGTTATCAACGACATCCAATGTCCATGGTCAGGAAACTGTAACCATCTATTGATCAACGAGCTAGTCAACTAGAGGCTTACTAGGGACATGGTGTTGTCTATGTACCCACACATGTATCTGAGTTTCCTATCAATACAATTATAGCATGTGTAATAAACGATTATCATGAACAAGGAAATATAATAATAACTAATTTATTATTGCCTCAAGGGCATATTTCTAACACTGCTCCCCGAAAGGATTAATGCCATCCTTGCTTAAACCAAACCATGCGTTCCTTGGGACACCTGCAAACTCAGCCTCGTACTTTCTCTCGATTTTTCTCCACTGCGACCCATCAGCGGGTGCTCTCAACTTCCCATCTTTCTTACGGTCCTCTATGTGCCATCGCATCAACTTGGCATGCTCTTCGTTTCTGAATAGAGCTTTCAACCGTGGTATTATAGGAGCATACCACATCACCTTGGCAGGAACCCTCTTCTTAGGGGCTCGTCGTCAACATCACCAGGGTCATCTCGTCTGATCTTATACCGCAATGCACTGCATACTGGGCATGCGTTCGAATCCTCATACGCACCTCGGTAGAGGATGCGGTCATTAGGGCATGCATGTATCTTCTGCACCTCCAATCCTAGAGGGCATACGACCTTCTTTGCTGCGTACATACTGTTGGGCAATTCGTTATCCTTTGGAAGCTTCTTCTTCAATATTTTCAGTAGCTTCTCAAATCATTTGTCAGGCATAGCATTCTCTGCCTTCCACTGCAGCAATTCTAGTACGGTACCTAGCTTTGTGTTGCCATCTTCGCAACTGGGGTACAATCTTTTTTTGTGATCCTCTAACATGCGATCGTACTTCAGCTTCTTCTTTTGACTTTCGCATTGTCTTCTTGCATCAACAATGACCCGGCGGAGATCATCATTGGTCACAATATTGTCTGGTTCCTCGTGATCTTCAGCAGCTTCCCCCGTTGCAGCATCACCGTATTTCGGGGGCACATAGTTGTCATCGTCCTCTTCTTCTTTGTTGTCTTCCATCATAACCCCTATTTCTCTGTGCCTGGTCCAAACATTATAGTGTGGCATAAAACCCTTATAAAGCAGGTGGGTGTGAAGGATTTTTCGAGAGTAAGACTTCGTATTCCCACATATAAGGCACGGACAACACATAAAACCATTCTGCTTGTTTGCCTCAGCCACTTCGAGAAAATTATGCACACACTTAACGTACTCGGAGGTGTGTCTGTCACCGTACATCCATTGCCGGTTCATCTGCGTGCATTATATATAATTAAGTGTGTCAAAACCATTATAGAACATCATGGATAGATAAGTGACCAAATTAATAGAAGTTCATCATCACGTATTAAAACCAAAGTACATACATAGTTCTCATTGAACAACATATTGCTCTCGAGAGCACCTAATTAAACCATACATTGAAACTATGTAAAACATTTCAATGCAACAACAAATGCGATGATAATTGCAACCAAGGTAACAATTGATCCAATGGCATAATGATACCAAGCCTCAGTATCAATGACATATTTTCTAATCTTTCTAATCTTTAAACGCATTGCGTCCATCTTGATCTTGTGATCATCGACGACATCCGCAACATGCAACTCCAATATCATCTTCTCCTCCTCAATTTTTTTTTATTTTTTCCTTCAAGTAATTGTTTTCTTCTTCAACTAAATTTAACCTCTCGACAATAGGGTCGGTTGGAATTTCCAGTTTACATACCTCCTAGATAAATAAAATCTATGTCACGTTGGTTGGTATAATTGTCATAAACAATAAATGAACCAAATAGTTATAAAAGATAATATATACCACATCCGAATCATAGACAGGACGAGGGCCGATGGGGGCGGATACCAAAACCATCGCACTATATAATAACAAGCAATAATAAAAGTAAGAACATTAGACAAGTATCTATCTAATGTAAGAATTTTTTTCTTTCAGAAAGAATATAAGAACAAGAGGCTCACCACGATGGTGCCGGCGACGAGATCGGTGCGGGCGATCGACGGCGGTGAAGACGGGGACGAGACGTGACAGACCGCTAAACCTAGACAAATCTCAGGGAAAATGGAGCTTGGAGGTCGAGCTTCGAGAGGAGAAAGCTTAACTAGTGTGGCTCGGGCATTTCATCAAACACCTCATGTGCATAGGAGGTGAGCTAGAGCACCACAAAGCTCTCCCCTCGCCGGCCGAAAAAATAGAGCACTATGGAGTGCTCTACAGCGGTGAGGGGGTATATATAGGCAACTCATTGTTCCCAGTTCGTGGCTAGAACCGGGACTAAAGGCCCCGCTTCTGTCCCGGTTATAGGCACGACCAATGGTTGTGGGCCAGAGGCGAGGACCATTGGTCCCAGTTCGTGCCTAGAACCGGGACAAATAGGTCGACGCGAACCGGGACAAATGCACGTATGCCCCCATGGGTCCCAGTTCGTGACAGAACCGGGACTAATGGGCTGGCCAGGCCCCAACCAAAGCCCTGTTTCCTACTAGTGCTAATAGCATAGGGTCTGACCACCAACTTGAAATGGACACTGATAACTACTTACTAATATCAATCGTACATAACGCAAATTCACTAATAATCCCACAAACGACTCATTTGATCAAACCCCATGACTTCTTAAAAATATTACAGAAAATCCATTAGGTTCATAATATTATCATCTTAACTGGCTAAAGTGAAACTAAATGCTATAGGTGACCACCATTAGAGTTGGTTCAATGGAAAAAACTGGTTGATAACAAATAACTGAAAGTGAATAACTGATTTATTCACAAGATACCGCGATAGTATCCTACTCCCTCCGTTCTGAATTACTTGTCGCAGAAATGAATGTATCTAGACGTATTTTAGTTCTAGATACATCCATTTCCGAGTCAAGTAATTCCGAATGGAGGGAGTAGTTAGTTTGACTTTCGTTGGTTTTTCCGTTCACAATTGGGTTTTCTGACTTGCAAAAATTAGGTCATGAAGGCCCAAGAGATGCGTGCATATAGTAATACATAAATTCTATTGTGCTTGGGAAGTACCTCAGCCGTCCATTGTTAGTGGATCTCATATTAGTTGCATTTTGTACTGGAATAATATATGGTATAGTATCATCGTTTAGGTGAGTAAGATATTAATCTATTTCTGGGCCACTTCTTCCGCTAACCGATGCTTGTTATAGCATTTGCAAGATTATAATGTATTGTTCATGATTGATATTTGGTTTAGCTAAACAATGAGTGGATTATTAGAGCTGGGTGTGGGTAGAAGCACAAACGTGATACATTTGTCAAAGATAAGGTTTATCAGTCCAAGAAATAGTAGCTTGACAGAAAGAGCCATGCTTCTCACGGGTGCATTAGATCCATTATATTTTTGAATGGTCCATGGAGAGCAGCCAGAAGAATAACTTCTATGGAAGGCTCTTTGCCAAATTTGCTAAATGAGAGGCTCGATGAACTCATGAACTTGTTTGAATTCAACATGTGCTTGCATCCACATGGGCAGAAGCATCTTTGTTCTTAGCAAAAAGTGGACAGCCCGGGGAATTAAATAGCCAAGAGCTCCTCTGTGCGTATGTTCTTACAATAATAACCAATTATATATAATATCTATCTCTAATAGTGATAACCGATGGTCAGGATAAGGTTAAAGCCTAAGCTCAGAATCCAGTCATGAAATATATCTGTATGAATTGAGCATTGTCTCTCGGTTGCATGCTCCAAAGTGAGAGAGCATTATCATAACGAGATCACCAATAGAAACTCTGCAGATCAATTATAGGTGGTGATTTCACGATGACCACACATGGTGTTTAATGCTATATATTATTATCCAATGATGTGTTGCATCTCTATTAATTGCCAGTAGTTTTTGCTAAGAAGAAAATCTGTAAATTCAATAAATTCATTGTTTTTTGGTTGTTGGGTAATCAATTTTGGTTTGTGATGGACTTTACTCATCATGGTCCCTCAAAGTACACTAGAAAAGTTACTGATTATGAATACATGGACAAGCAATTCCAACACAACATAAGATACAATAAGTTTCATTTACATTGGTTGACGATGTACATGTAGGGTCGGACAAGATAGAGTTGTACTATGGAAAATAAATGGAATCTTCCACGTATCTTGCATACCCATGTGACATTCATCGTTGCATCAACTTCCACTCCTTAGGGTCCTTCCTCCCGCCATGTAGAAATACCCCTCACACCTTACTATATAAGCCGCACATTCTACCTAGATTTTTTTTCTCTCTTCCATTGTATGCTTGTTTTAGTTAAGACATATTCTTGTGATATATACTGTTCCCCAATCATAGTAAATTTCTCCAAACTCAACTTCATAACACCCCTAGCATCTCTAGTTGTTCCCTCGTGCAATCCACTTATTGTGTCATGGTATAAGTGTGAGCGGAGAATGAAAATAAGCAATGGCAAGCCCTGGAACATATCCATTTAGTTGGCCATGGGGCGTTAGACATGCTACTAGAGTTGTGTAACTTGAAGAATTGTGAGAATCAACAGATCAAGGGACTTAAGGATAACATCTTGTTTCTCTACATGGGAGAACCATTTAGAGCAACTAGGCTTGTGAGGTAAAGGGAAATGTAGTGTCACATCGTTCACTAAATCTTCTAGTCGCGAGCTTCATCCCTCTACGGACTGTGACAGGGGAGACAAATGAACTGAGACTAGCAGCGAGGTCCCCGACAGATGCTGCAATGGCGTGTTACCGGAAATGCTATGACGGGAGTTGTAGGTGCTATAATGGTGAGGTGCTCGGTGCTGCTCTGATGAGGGATTCAAATGTAGACAAGGTGGCGGCGAGGTGGTCGATGATGCCACGACGGGGTGTGTGCCTGCTGCAATGGGGGGACACGGATGTTGCGACAGGGGTGGACGATATGCCATGAGGGGGCTCATCAAATCTTGTGCTTTCAAGGTATCTAGTGATGCTGAAATGAGAGGAGCGAATAAAAAAGTTCATTGGCTCTGCTATAATCACCTGAGTATGCAAATGATGTTCTGATGAGTTCAAATTACATGGTTATTTTTAGGCCTACTTAGTAGGCTTTGTGGGGTTTTACAGTGTTCATGCACTTATTTTTGTAGTTTTCCTCACATAATGCTTTTTGCACCAAATATTATTATATGGAAGAAATCTCAGAAAATGGTAGTGGAATCCATAATTAAAGTGATAATAACCTACCATAAAAGAAATAAGCAAACAGGGAAAAGAGCCAATCGTCGCAGAACCTCCACAGCGAAAGATGGTGTTCCATACAACTGCGCCCGCCCCTATAAGCAGTCACATGGAGTGCGATCGCCGCCGCCTTGTCCACTATATTAACCCCATGAAGACGGATCGTGGATCAGATGCCGAGAGACACCATAAACTCATCCAGATGCAGGAAACCTAGCCACCGGAGTAATCCGGAGGAAGGAACCGGCAAGAGGGAGGCCACTGCCTCCCACATCTTCAATTGGAAGGCCTTGACATCATCCCCACTATCATCATCATCGTCATCATCATGCATCTCTGACCCATTGTAATCCCAAGAACCCTAGCGGAATAACTTGTGTATTACATGTGTGATCCATTCATGTTCTCCATTCTTGGTGGTATGATGTTTGTTGCCTTCATGAGTGAGCAGTTACCCTAGTTCTCAGTGATATGGATGAACCCTAGTGTGTAATAAATCGATAGATATTAGGATTTGATGTCATCTTTGCATGTTTATGTTAATGATCTTCTTGACGTTGGGTGAAGTCGAGCATCCAATGTATGCCTATTTTCGTCGGAAGGTTATTACTATTGGCGAACCGCGTGGTTGCTGAGGAGGCAGTCTTACAGGCTCCATCTCCCTTCGTAACGGATTGTTGCATCAGGGGGTAAAACGGAGACCACTTTGACTGCGTCCACAGAGACATCTTTCCCCTTAATTACCGTTTGATAACTGGTGTGGGAAAGAATGGTGGTGGTGTATGTGATACAGAGCTATCGGTGTATGCACGAATCTGTACCACCTCCGCCCACAAAGAGAAACATGCATTATATGCACTTACCAGAGATGGCCGGTGGGTCGGTGGGTCGTCATATGTGGCTAGGGGTTTTACCAGAGATTGCATGTATTCCTGATATTCTAAACCTTGAATAAATTCCCTAGTTCACCTAAAAAAACTAGCCCAGACGTTCAGCTGATGCATCACGCTTTCCTCCAAAAACAAAAACAAAGCTGATGCATCACGCGGCTGCACAGGTAGAAAGAAAAATTAACTATTTTCCTACCTATTTCTCAACCCCTAAATAAACTATTGCCCCTATAAAATACTAATTTATTATTATTGTCTCAAAATACTAATTACCTATTAATTAATTTTTTGGGGGGACCTATTAGTTAATTAATATACACGAGCAACATTTAAAAATGAAAATGAACTCATATTAGCTAACATGTTTGCCCATGCATGTATTAAAATTTCTACAACTAATTTTTCATAAAAATGGTTTCTTAATTTATTTTATTTTTTATCAGTTTTATTGGTATATTTTTATTTTGGTGGATTCTTTTTTTTTCATGCTAATTGTGTAACTACAGCATGTCCACCGACCGCATGCTCGCAGTCACAAGTTCGTCGGTCGTGCACAACTATATGTTCACCTATCTTTCATATGTGTCAATAAGGGCAGCGGAATTATTTTACCCGTGGGGTTGAGTGCTTCTAAAATATGTTAGGGAGGGTCAGAAGATAATTTTAAAACATCTCCGGCAAACGTGACTGCCGCCGAGGGTCTCTCCTTGCTTCTCCCTCGCCGTCGCCAGGGGGTGCGGCCAGGCGAAGCCTGGTCGTCACCTGCTGTTGTGGGGCCTCTCTTGCTTCCTCGCATGGGCGCTGTGGCGCGGGACGGGGCGCCCTTGCCCGGATGCGGCACGGACGGCGGGCGCCGCAGCGCGGCGGCGTGCCGGTGCTCCTCTACATCCCCGGGCTCCATGGTGGTGGTGGTGGTGGGTACCCTCTCGGTCGCGCGGGCAGCGAGAGGTGTATCGGCGGGTGGCTCGGGCATTTGCTCTTCTCACCGGCATTGGTGACGCCCCGATTCGGATCTAGAGTGTTGGGCTCGTCACGCTTGTCCTGGAGACCTCGTGGTGGCACGGGTGGCTCGGCATTGTATGGGAGCTGCCCCTCCATCTTGTATCTTTCGGCCATATACTTTATTCGGGTGTTGCTTTATATATAAAGTGGGACGGAAGCCTATTTCGAGACAAACATATTGGCTAAAAGAATTTTTTAAAATAAATCCTTGCGACAAAACAATACAAATAAAACCATTTTTATAAAATGAGTTCATTTTCATTTTGCGCATGTTGCTCATGTATATTAACTAATAGGTAATTAGTCTTTTGAGACAATAATAGTAAATTAGTACTTTGTAAGGGAAATAATATTTTTTAGGGGTTGAAAAATAGTTAATTAGTTTTTTAGCAACAGAAATCATCAATTGTTTTTTTAGTTGATGGAAATCGTTTTTTTAGAATCAAGGAAATCGTTAAAAAATTGAACACAATGAAATCGTTAATTAGTTTACTTGTGCAGCCACGTGATGCATCGGGTGAATGGCTGGGCTGGTTAAGATAGATTTTATGGCCAGGAGGGAGGCCTTTTTTTAGGGGATGGAGTGAGGCCTTTCTGGGCTATACCAATGTGCACGCTGGTGCGTAAGAAGGCACGACACTCTGAGGGCACGGCAGAGGAGCCGGTTCCCTCTCTCCAGCTCCACTCGGTTTTGTAAGTCGTTGGCTAGCATCGGAGCAGCGGTAGGTGCACCGGGCACGACCGAGCAACCGGACTCGGTTTCATGCTGTGCGTCCATCCGTGCAGGTGATTTGCTATCGTGGCGCTTTCCATGGCGCGGCACGATCATGCCCAGAGGATGATGTCATGTGGCCGCCATAAGAATGATGTCACAACCAAACCAATTGGATGAGAAATTAAGAAGTTTTTCTCTCTCTCTCTTATATCCGTGCTTTGTTCCATTCATTCATCTGCGTGTTTCAGTCTGCATGCAAAAACTACTCCAGTAGGGAGGCTGCTGGTTGCATTTGAAAGGAAGAAAAGCCAAGTTTGTATGTTTACACAACAAGGGATAAGCAAAACTGTAAAGTGCAAACGGGGAAAGATAAGCATGATAACATCATAAGATTAGAAGCTAATTTCCGAAGAAGGAAAAAGAAAATCTTGTTTTCAAACCATTTGTTCGATTTACAATCCATTTTTACTGTTAGTTTTTCTTTTTATGGGGATTTTTACTGTCAGTTTCGTACTATTTAGCGGTACTCCCATGGCTGGTGGCCAGCAGCAGGAGGTACTTCCGCAGCCTGTGCTTCCATGGCTGGTGGCCGGGCTGATCCACTGCCGGCTGCAGTCACACTAGACACTGCAGCGACGACGCCACTCCAATTTCTGAACAAGTGTGCCTCGTCTTAATTAGTGCGATGTTGCTTCCTATGCTGCAGGATGGAGAATGCCCACCATCGAAGAGACAGGTTGGGAGAGTTGTGTGATTATAAAACGACCTGGTGAACTTGAAGAAGAGAGAAAAAAATCACTTTTCTTTAGATCAGAAGATATCTGACTGGGATCAAGCGCCCGGGCCTCATCAATTATTCATTTTCGTTGGAACGGAGGCGAGTAGTACAGGTGTGAAACACACACACAGCAGGGCCACACCAGTTATGATGGACACAAATGTACTCCCTCCGATTCCATCACAAACTTTGACTAAGTTTCTGAACAAAAATATTTATATGTAGAATGCCAAACATATACCATTAGATTCATGATAAGATGTGGTTCCATATTATATGTCTTGTATTGTAGATATAAATATTTTTCTCTATAAACTTAGGTCAAAGTTTATAAAGTTTGACTTTTCAAAAAATCTATACGCACTACATTGTGGAACGGGGGAGTATGTCATTGCGTGACGCATCGACCGTCCGTGCTTCATGTGGCATGTAGGGTAACATCGACAGAGATGCCATCATTGCCGCCGAACTTGGATGCTTTTAGGTTGAGGGGATCTCTGTCCTCCGATCCCTGGCGGAGGGAGTACCCTTTTATTACAAGCTTTAGCGGCCTCAGGGTTGGGCCTGCTAAGTAGTTATTCGAAGTAAACTTTCAGCGTAAGGTATTACATTGAAGAAAAAGATTTTCTGCATAGCATGCCTAGGCCTAAGGTGTTTGTATCTAAGACGATCCAGCTCAGCCACGTAGGTCAGATTAGTTGTCTGTTGGTCGTAGTGACATAGATTTTGACATGACCGTATCATTATCTCGCCGCCCGGAAGAAGAGCCATCGGATGCACCAACTCTGTCATAGAGAGGCAATACCTATGCTCCCATCGCGAGCTCAAGCCATTATCTTCCACCAACGTCCAGATCTTTAGAGGTTGCCCAGGTGGCTTGCTGCTGCTGAAAGCAGTCAGGCATAGCTCACCGTGCATCTCATCCAACAAGAAAGATTCATCAAGGGCTGGGTCCAAAGAACCAGGCAGACGGGTGATGCTGAAGCTCTCATCTTCCAGGCTAAAGCGAAGGAGGCCATGTGGGCGTGGCTTGATATAGCGCTGGTCGATGACCCAAAACAAGGCGCCATTGGCGAATACGGCGGCTATCCACTCCGCGACAGGATATGGTGGATCAGACACAGTTTCCCTCCAAGAGGCTAAAGGAGCACCGATGGTGAACACTTCCATTCCCATGAGGTAGATGCCGGTGAGAGGATCTCTAGAGCGGTAGAAGGCCCGAACTACCTTGTGCATGCCGGTGCAAGGATCTAGACCAAGCCCTACTGGAAGGCAGACAATCTGCTCGTGTATCTTATTGCGGTCACTGTCCGGCAGCGTCATGGTGTCCCTGGTTGCAGGATTGAAGAGGTAGACATAGGTGTCGGTGGGGGCAATCACCAGGCCATCGCAGTGCGCAAAGTAGCATACCGAATTAAACTCGGCACGGAAGTCGCCACCATGCATGAATCTTGCCTCAGAGGCACCTTTCTGCCACTGGTAGAAGCCAATGTTTGTGGAGAAGGTGGTCGGCCAACTCTCGTCTTCCATAACATAGTCAAGCGTGTGAGGGGTGATGAGCAGCGATGGGTTCTGCTTCCATTTCAAGGCCGAGTGCTGGAGGTGTGATCGGATGAAGAAGGGGGCAGAGATGATTGCGCGCCATGCCTTGCTTACAGACTTGAACCGCAGGAGGGACTTGACGGGTAAGCGAAGCAAGATCTCAACAACAAGCTCGTCCAGCAGCTCGCCCGGAGGCGCCTTAGTTTTCTTCTTCTTCATGCAAGTGTTCACGTCCATGACGTACCTGCAGTAAGAGGCAAAGTATACAAAGCTCAATAACCAGTAACGATTGTTGCATAGGATCGATCACATCAAATCAAGATGAACACGCACATACAAAACTGATAGTCAAGGGCACGTGTCGTGCCCTTCTTTTCTCTCTTTATTTCTGTTTTCTTCACGTTACAAATCTTGCACCTCTGACCGCGTATATATAAGCAGACCAGCGAGGCATCGACCGACCTAACAAGCCTGAACCTATACGTGCAGGACTCCGAATAGAACTCCAATGACCACACAGACACAATTTTCCTGAACAAATCACCGGCGACACTGATCACGCTACTAATCCTAACCCGGACTCAACACATAGATTCCTAGTACTCGTAGGACTTCTAATTATACCGGCAAACCTCGCATAACTAACCTGACTCAACCAGGACTCTTACTCAGACTTGAACCGACTTGAACCAGTAGTCGGTACTACTCAACACGTAGGTATGTTTGGATAGGTGCAAACGTGCTTGTATTTTTTTTTTGAGGTAATGGGCAGCTACACCCTTTCATTCATTCATAATTAGTTCATTACATATAATGGTCCTAATTAATTACATCAGGGAACTCGTTAATCCAGCAGGACCAAACATCATGCTGTGTCGATTTCACCAGAACATGTGCTGCCTCATTACAAGTACGATTGACATGAATAAAAGTACAAGATACAAACTTTGTAGCACATTTCCTAATATCATGGACTATGGCTCCAATAGGGGACCTATCAAAACCTAAACCCTTGACCTTGTTGATCAATGACAGGCAATCATATGCTACCATGATGTTCCGTATGCCAAGGTTATTGGCAAGGATTAAGGCTTGACGAAGTGCCATGGCTTCTGCTACTTCAGGAATTTGAATTCGTTCAAAGTAACCTCTATTCGCCGCCTGCACCCTTCCCCGGTGATCACGTATTACCACACCAAAACCCGCTCTTGCAGATTGGGAGAATGTCGACGCATCCACAATGACGAGCATTGACCCATCCGGCGGCAGAGACCATTTTTGGTTTGACTTCAAGGTCTCACGTCTAATGGAAGTGGTCGAACTAAAAGAATGCATATTGATAAATTCAACATAAGCTTTGATCTTTCCGACCACACGAAGAGGATGATTTAAAGCTTTGCCATTATGGTAGGCATTTCTATTTTCCCATATGTGCCATATTGCCACTGGCATAATCATAGAGTGAAAATCTGTAGTGTTTTGTACCCACTCTAAAACCCATTGCCTAATGTGAGTAAAACTTTTTCAGTTTCAAACAAATGGCATACTCTTTCTTAAGCTCTTTCCAGATTTCTTTAACATAGTGGCACTGCAAAAAGCAATGTTCAATGGTTTCCTCCCTATTGCAAAAATGACAATCATACCTTGTGGGGATTGATCTCAGTTGAAGTTGAGCGCCTATTGGGAGACTATTATGGGCGAATCTCCACAGAATTACCTTCATTTTATTTGGGCATTGAATTTCCCAAAGTTTCCTTCAAATTTTCTCCATGATCTTCTGATCTGAAATAGCCCCTTTCCATCTGTACTCCTGTCACTCCAAAAGTTTAGTGTTCTCAGAAAATTATATGCCGTCCTCACTGTATAAGCACCATCTTTTGTGTGGGGCCATGACCCAAAATCTGGGCATCCTTCTGTACTCAACGGTAAGCTAAGATTTTTCTCTAATATATCCTCTGAGAAAATGTTTCTAACGGTTTCTTCATTCCACTTGTGTTCACCTTTTATTATAAAAGAACTCACCATGTCATTACCACTTCTAGGGGGAATATGTTGTAGAGTTGTAGGGGCAATATTAGGGATCCAATTATCTTCATATGTATGAATTGTGTTGCCATCTTCCACTCTCCATAGTAGGCCCTTCTGCAACAATTTTCTCCCATATATCAGGCTGCGCCAAGTATAAGAAGATGATCTTGGACATTTAGCTGTCCAAAAGTCGCCTTCTGGATAATATCATCCTTTTAATACCTTGGCACATAATGAGTTCGCATTTGTTGAAAGGCGCCAACATTGTTTACCCAGCATGCCTTGATTGAATATCGCCATTTCTCTAAATCCCATGCCACCTAAATATTTCGGTGAGGACAACCACTTACAAGATTTCCAATGTAATTTTTTTTCCATCTTCTACACCCCACCAATAGCTGGAAATAGGCTTTCTCATCTTTTCACAAACACCAATAGGGATATGAAAACAACTCATTACGTAAGTTGGTATTGCTTGTGTGACTGACTTTAGTAGAACTTCTCCCAGCCCTTGACAGAGGTCTATCACTCCAACCATTGAGTCTTTTCCAAAGTCGACCAGTGAGAAAGTTGAAGTTGTTCGTTGGGGATCGTCCCACCCAGGTCGGCATGCCAAGATAGATAGCTTGTAGTGTATCATCTTGAGTTCCCATCTTCTGCTTTACCCTTTCCTTTATTTGCTCATTGCAGTGGGTGCCAAAAAATATAGATGATTTGTGAGTGTTGATCTTCTGTCCAGACCCTTCGCAATATGTTTGAAGAGCTGATTTTAGAGTATCAATACTCCTATCATCTTCTCTGGTAAAGAGCACACTGTCATCAGCAAACAATAGATGAGAAATAGGAGGGCCATTTCTACCATTGCGGATCCCTTTTAATTCACCAGAAGCTTCCTTTTGCTGCAGTAAACACGATAAGCCTTCAGCGCACAACAAGAAAAGGTAGGGGCTAACTGGACCCCCCTGCCTAATGCCTCTAGTGGGTTTAAAAGATTGAGTTAATCCTCGATTAACCTTATCACTGAAACCCATTTTCAATAAAATACCCTTGAGGTAGTTCAACTCCACCCTATCATAAGCCTTTGTCATATCAATTTTGAGTGCAAAGAATGGGTGTTTGACTTTCTGCTTTCTTATTGTGTGGAGACATTCATAAGCTATAAGCACATTACCAGTAATTAGTCTTCCTGGCACAAAAGCACTTTGTTATTCAGAGATTATTTTCGGCAAAAAAAGTATGAGACGATTAGCTATAACTTTGGAAGCAATTTTATACATAACATTGCACAAACTTATTGGCTGAAAATTAGAGAGCACATCAGGAGAATTTACTTTTGGGATTAAAGCAATTACTGAATCGCTGAAGCCTTCTGGAATTTCCGATCCCAAAAGAAAACCCTTCACTGCGGCACAAACATCCTCTTCTAACAGCTTCCAATGTTTTTGGTAAAAAAGAGCAGGGAAGCCATCATGTCCAGGGGTCTTGATGGCCCCATTTGGCAGAGTGCAGTCTTGATTTCTTCATTTGTATATTCTCGACAAAGGGCTTCATTGATTTCTTCATTCACTTTAGAAGGAATTACTTGAAGCACTGCATCTAATGAGGTACACGGTTCAGAGATGAACGGATTAGCATAGAACTCATATACCATACTCTTGATAGCTTTGTGATCTTCACATCTTGTTCCGTCAGCTTGCTTCAAGAAATTAATTCTACTAGGTAATCGCCCGCGCGTTGCAACAGGACATGCATATTCCGGGGATTCAACATTAATCATGTTTATATACCTTTAAAATTCTCATGCACATCCGACGACAATTGCACTACATATCAATTAAAAATATTGCTCTTTCAAATTTCAAGCTAACAATAATGTGTATAAATAATATTTTAGTGTCACAAAATCAAAGATGATTCCAAGCTTTCAGCTTGCTTTCTAAGTTTCTCACTTTGCTGGGACGTGTTATGTCATTCTAACATTCCCTCAAACACAAGGAATACTGATGAACAATGCCTTGTGGAGCTAAAATAGATATATAAAGTCGAAATCTTGATATATAGGACTAAAGAGATATATACGTTAGCCTGTTAGGCATTCACGCCGCCTCACCGTCATCTTGGACCGAGCATCGCCGCCATCACCAATGCACTTCCACCGTCGCCTTACAACGCTGCATGTTGCCGTCTCTTTCGACCTGTTCAGGAATAATTTTATTACAGCATACTTTACATGGCCATAATGCATGCATATTCGGAGTTCCAATCATGGACACCAGGTCTTTTCAGCCGCTGAACCACATCAGCCTCGCTTTCTTTGATGATAACACCTTCTGTAACCAAATCCGCATATTTCAGTTGATTATACAGTAATGATCCCTTTCAAACGCGGTGCACACATAATAAGTCTAAAACATGTGGGATATTCCTTGAGGAAAGTACCAATCCTATGTTGGGGATCGTTGCAGAAATTAAAAAATTTCTACGCATCACCAAGATCAATCTATGGAGTAACTAGCAACGAGAGAGAGGAGAGTGCATCTTCATACCCTTGAAGATCGCGAGTCTGAAGCGTTGCAAGAACGTGGTTGGAGGAGTCGTACACGTAGCGATTCAGATCGCGGCCGAATCCGATCTAAGCACCGAACAACGGTGCCTCCGCGTTCAACACACGTGCAGCCCGGTGACGTCTCCCGCGCCTTGATACAGCAAGGAGGAGGGAGAGGTTGAGGAAGAGGTCTCCAGCAGCAGCACGACGGCCTGGTGGTGATGGAGTGGTAGTTCTCCGGAAGGGCTTCGCCAAGCTCTTGCGGAGGAGGAGAGGTGTTGGGGAGGAGAGGGGCTGCACCTTGGATGTGGTGCTACAGCCCTCCCCTTGCCCCTCTATTTATAGGGAGAAGGGGGAAGGGGGCGGCCCCCTCTAGATGAGGTCTAGAGGGGGGGCGGCGGCCAAGGGGAGGGGGCTTGCCCCCCAAGCAAGGGGGGCGCCTCCTTTAGGGTCCCCCCCCAACCCTAGGCGCATGGGCTCAAGGGGGGGTGGCGCCCAGCCCTCCAAGGGGCTGGTTCCCTTCCCTCTACAGCCCATGAGGCCCTCCGGGACAGGTGTGTAAGTGCATCTAGTGCCCCTTAGTGATTTTGGTGTATTGAAGACTTATAGGTTAAGGGACTGATGCATTTGTGAGTGTACACAGGTCTATAAGACTAGGAGGAGTTTGATATTTACAGAGAAAGTCGACCCCTAAAAATGAAGTTCTTCAACTGAAGACTTTGATATTCTGAAGACTTTCTGAAGACTTTGAAAGTGAAGAAATTGGTGTGACCTTGAAGACTTAGTATTCACTTGAGGAACATGAAGCGTGAAGACTTTTGTTTTCGTAGTTTCATTTTCTATTTCTTGAGTCATAGGAAACACCGTACTGTTAAAGGGGGTCTAGGAGATACTAAGGAAAAATTTCCATGTGATGCTCAACTCAAAATCCTACACCTACCAATCCCTTCGAGTGAAGCCATTGGAAATCTCATACAGTTCAGTCAATTTCTTCAGTGACAGAGACGCAGTTCTTCTGGTCACTGAGGACTTTGTTCTGACTGAGGAGTTAGGAATTCGCCAGTGCGAATTGCCTACACAGTGAGGAACATGATAGCCCTGAGGATTTTGAGAGTCAAATTTCCGACCGTTGCTGTGCTGCGCGCCGGCTGTCCCAAAATATCTTATCCACCTAACGGTCATATCATTGAAGGGCATTTATGTCTTATCATGTCGGGCTGCTCCCTAGGCTATAAATAGCCGCCCCCTACAACCACTAGCTGGTTGGCTGCTCCGAGAGAACTTGACACTTGTCATTTGAGAGCAACCCATCCTCCGAGGACTTTGAGCAAAAATCATCAAGTTAGGAAAACCCAAAACCAAACCCCCACAAACCCAAAGTGATTGAGCATCACTGAAGAAATTGATCCTGCGTGGATCCAACGCTTGTTACCTTTGAAGACTGTGCTTCTTCCAGACGGTTAGGCGTCAAGGTCTAGAGCATCCAAGAGTAATTGTGGATCGCCGAGTGACCAAGTCTGTGAAGGTTTGGAAGTCACCTGAAGACTTACCACGAGTGATTGGACGAGGTCTGCGTGGCCTTAGTTCAAGGAGAATACGGTGAGGACTGGCTGTCCTGAGCTACGTGCTCAGTGACTGGGTGTCCGGGACTGCGTGTCCTCGAGTTTAAATACTCAGCCGCTCCAACTAGACGTACAACTGAGAGAGCAGTTGGAACTGGTTTACCAAATCATTGTCTTCACCAACTTAACTGGTTCTATTCCCTCAACCCTTTCATTTCCTCATACTGTGTTGAGTGTTTGTTCATATCTGTGCTTGAAGACTTTGACTGAAGACTTTCTCAAATTCCTCAGTTCAATTTCTACAGTCTGTTTGTCTTCATCTTGTGTTATCCTGTGATTACGCTTTCTGTACTCTGTGCTTGTCTTCATTTCATAATGATGACCATGCTTGTATTCTGTTATGTTTACTTCTGAGTACTTATTCCGCTGCATGTAGTTCTTCGCTAAGGAATTTCCTCACCAGCAAATTCCTCATTGAAGAATTCATAAAAATCGCCTATTCACCCCCCCTCTAGTCGATATAACGCACTTTCAATTGGTATCAGAGCAAGGTACTCCCTTGTTCTGTGTGATTTTGGTTTAACCGCCTGGAGTTTTAGTTATGTCGACCGCAGGTATGATCAAGGTCTCGGCTGGGTGTCCTACCTTTGATGGGACGGACTACCCCTACTGGAAGAACAAGATGCGAATGCATCTTGAGGCAATTTATAACGATCTCTCGTATGTTGTGGAAAATGGTGTTCCCTCTGTCTCACCCTCACTAAACGCTACCGATGTGAAGAGATTCAAGCAACTCCATTCTCAAGCGAAGAATATCATATGTGGCCATCTGAGTAAAGGACAGTATGGAAGAGTGAGTGCTTTGGAAACTGCTAAGCTTATCTGGGATAGGCTGTCCAAAGTGAATGCAGGAGTCTCAACTCAGCGTGACTCTCGAGTTGATATTCTTCGGAATCTCTTCAACCACTTCAACAGACTCGACAATGAAAATGTCCAACCAACCTTTGATCGCCTCACTGACATCTCAAATGAGCTTCAAGCCTTCGGTGCCACTGACATCACTGATCATGAGGTGGTGAAGAAACTGTTGAGATTGCTTGATTCCTCCTTTGATACTCTAGGACTGATGATACAAGAACGGGCTGAGTACAAGTCTCTTGATCCTGCCGATATCCTCGAAAGGCTAAATACTCACGAGTTCCAGCTTGCTGAAAAGAGAGATCTCTATGGTTCAAGCTATGGCAAACCACGTGCCCTGAAGGCCAAGGCTGTGTCTGACTCTGAATATGAGGATTCTGGTAGTAGCCTTGGTGATCCTGAAGAATTGAGCCAGGAGCTAGCACTGCTCGTGAAGAAATTCCAGAAGTTCTCAAGACGTGGTCGCTTTGGAAAATCCTCAAGAAGCAGTGATTCCTCATCAAGTGACTATAAGAGAAGGCTGTGCCACAAATGCAAGAAACCTGGTCACTATATTCAAGATTGTCCTCAGTGGGAAAAGGAAATGAAGAAGAAGAAATACAAGGATTACAGTTCTGATGATGCAAAGAAGAAGAAGAAATCGTCAAAATCTTCATCATCAAAATCCTCGAAGTCTTCATCTCACAAGAAGAGCAACTCCAAGAAGGCTCGGGCATTCATTGGCAAGGAAATGGACTCTGAAGCTGAATCTGAGGAAAATGAGGAAGAGGAGGCGTCTGAAGAATCTGAATCTGGTGTGGCAAGTCTGGCCTTCGCTACTGCTTTTGTTAGCAAGTCCATCTTCAACACTGAAGAAACTGACTCCACCGACAAGCCTGATGAAGATAATGATGACTATGCTCCCACCTATTGCTTCATGGCGAAAGGTGCAAAGGTACTCAAATACAACTCCTCTGAATCGAGTGAAAATGAATCTGATGAGGATCTCAAGCCGAGCTACTCTAAACTTGCTAAGATTGCTGTAAAACAACAACGGGCTTTCGAAAAGGTTCAAAACATGCTAGACAAAAGTGATGATATGTTGGGTGAAGAAATGGATCGCACTAAAGCCCTGACTGAAAATCTTCAGAGACTTCAATCTAGGTCTGATAATCTTCAAAGTCATCATAACACTCCCTTATCTGATCATGAGAAACTTTCTTATGAATTTCTTCAAGAAAAGCAAGATCATGAGAAGCTTTCCTCTGAATCTCTTCAAAGAAAGGAAGATCTTGAAAATCTAAGAGTGTGTTATGAAGATCTTCAGAAGGAGCGCGGTTCATTACTAGCTCAACAAATCAGCGCTTCTCAGGAAGAATTTGTTCCTCCATGCTGAAAGTGCATTGAACGTGAATCTGCTAATTCTTCACCTCAATGTTCAAATGCTTCAACTGTTACAAATTCTTCACCTGCCTCTGCTATCACTAATTCCTCATCTGAGGACATTGCTAGTATCACTGACAATGCAGGGCTGAAGGAATTGTACATGACAGGCATGTACAAAAGCCTCAAAAGGCATCAGACTCTCTGTGATGTGCTTAAAAAGCAGATCCTCAACAGAAACCCTAGGAAAGAGGGTATTGCCTTTGAGAGGAAACTCAATGCTGATGGAACATATTGGAAGCCTGAGCAGTACCCCAAAACCTCATGGGTTGCTGCAAAGGGACCTCCAGTTGATCCATCTAACTTATCTGGCTTTACATGTGAATCTCCTCATTCTTCTGATGAGTCATTTGACTCCAACTATAAACTGTTGAAAAATCAGAATGGTGAAGTATTTGCTAGATATGTTGGCACTAACTGCAGGAACGGTTCCCCTATGAAGAAAATCTGGGTTCCCAAAAGTTATGTTGAAAGTCTTCAGGTGAATGTCCTGATGACACCACCTGTGAAGAACAGGAACCCCAGATTAAATTCTTCATATGGACCAAATTCGTCATATGGATCCAAGTCCTCGTACGGACCAAATTCCTCACATGGATCAAATTCCTCAAAAGGATCAAAGTCCTCATATGATTATCATCATGCTAACAACTCTGTCTCGCAGGGTAGAGCTAAGGGCTATGAATATGTGCATTATTTTTCAAACCATTATGTTCATAAGTCCTCGAAGAATTTCTCTGCTTATTCATATGCTTACCCTAACCCCTCTTATGTGAAACTAAATGGTTTGGCATCTTTGCCACCTTTTTCATATGGTGCTCGCAGAGTGATGAACTCTTTGCCACCCCTTCAGATGTGGGTGGTGAAGAAAAAGAACTAATCTCTTCTGCAGGGTCAGGTCTCCAGACGTGCTGTAACGTCTGAAGAATTTGCTGGGGACCTGACGAAAATGCCTGAAAGGACGCAGGTGAATCATGATGAAATGAACTTTCATTTCACACGTCCTCATACTGCTATATCGGTTTACTGCTTGATGAAATTCATCTGATGAACTTGATATCATATTCTTCACTGATGAAGCATATGAGATTGTAAGCTACACTAATTCATCTGCAGGATGATCAACCCAAAACTACTGAGTAGGTCCTCGATAGTGGATGTATGAATCACATGACTGGTGAGAAGAATCTATTGATGGATGCTCCCTTATCACCGTCACATCTGAAGCATATCATCTTTGCTGACAAAGGCAAAAGTCAGGTATTGGGTCTTGGTAAGGTTGCAATCTCTAAGGATAAACACATGGAAAAAGTCATGCTTGTTGAGTCCTTAGGATACAACCTCATGTCAGTCTCAATGCTTTGTGATCTTGATATGGTTGTTGTCTTTGGCAAGTATCGCTGTGTTGTGATTATGGAAGCTGACAATTCCAAAGTCTTCGAAGGCTTTAGGAGAGGAGATCTATATATTGTTGATTTCTCTACAGGACCACAACTAGCCGTGTATCTACTTGCAAGAGCTTCAGAAGGCTGGCTATGGCATCAACGACTTGGTCATGCAGGCATGAGGAATTTGCACACGCTTGCGAAGAAGAAGCATGTCATTGGCATTGAGAATGTCAAATTCCTCAAGGATCACTTATGCGGAGCCTGTGAAGCTGGAAAAATGAACAAGGCCAAGCACCCAGCGAAGACTATCATGACCACTACTCGTCCATTCGAATTGCTTCACATGGACCTCTTCGGACCTAATCATTACTCAGCAGTCACTAATGATGCATCTCTATATGGTTTTGTCATTGTTGATGATTATTCTCGATATACATGGGTACACATTGTTACTTACAAACATGAAGTGCAGGAAGTCTTCAAACAATTTTCCTTGAGGGCTTCAACCAACTTTGGTGTGAAGATCAAGCACATCAGAAGTGACAATGGAACTGAGTTCAAGAATTCCGGTCTTGATGCCTATCTTGATGAACTTGGTATTACTCATGAGTTATCTGCTCCCTGTACTCCTCAGCAAAATGGCGTCGTGGAGCGCAAGAACAAAACTCTTGTTGAAATGGCTCGCACTATGCTTGATGAATACAAAACGCCTCAGCGTTTTTGGATTGATGCAATTGATACTGCGTGCCACATCATCAACAGAGTATATCTTCACAAATTTTTCAAGAAGACAGCCTATGAACTCCTCACTGACAAGAAACCCAATGTGAGTTATTTCAAATTCTTCGGTGCTAAATGTTGGATTAGAGATCCTCACCACAACTCTAAATTTGCACCGAAAGCACATGAGGGTTTTATGCTTGGTTACGGAAAGGACTCGCACACCTACAGAGTCTTCAACATTGTTCTTCACAAGATTGTTGACACTGTAGATGTGCGGTTCGATGAAACTAATGGCTCGCAAAGAGAGCACCTACCTTCTGTGTTAGATGAACCAGCACCTGAGGATTCTATCAAGTTCAAGGCAACTAAGGATGTCATTCCTACTGAAGAACCTACTGAAGAATACATTCCAGTTCATGAAGAACGTCGAGCTGATGCACCTGAAGAACATGATGAGGAAAATGGTGCTGAAGAAAATGCTGATCAAATTCCTCAGCGACAACCAGCTCATCCTCGCGTTGCAAAAGAAGTGCAAGTGGAGAAGATCATCAATGACATTAGCACACCAGGTCCTCTCACACGCTCAAAAGCTTCACATTTGTCTAACTTTTGTGGGCACTATGCTTTTGTCTCTATCACAGAGCCCACTAAGGTAGATGAAGCATTTTTGGAGCCGGAGTGGATTCAGGCTATGCAAGAAGAATTACATCAGTTCAAGCTCAACAACGTCTGGGAAGTGGTCAATCGTCCAGATCCTCGCAAGCATAATATCATTGGCACAAAGTGGATCTACCGCAATAAGCAAGATGAAAATGGCCTTGTGGTGAGGAATAAGGCACGACTGGTAGCTCAAGGCTACACACAGGTTGAAGGAATTGATTTCGATGAAACTTTTGCACCTGTTGCTAGACTTGAGGCTATTCGCATATTACTTGCTTACGCTAACCATCATGATATCATCTTATATCAAATGGATGTGAAAAGTGCATTCCTCAATGGTAAGCTTGAGGAAGAAGTATATGTTGCTCAACCCCCAGGTTTTGAAGATCCAAAGAATCCTGACAAAGTCTTCAGACTTAACAAGGCCCTCTATGGCCTCAAGCAAGCCCCTCGGGCGTGGTATGATACATTGAAGGAATTCTTCGTGAAGAACGGCTTCACACCCGGTTCACTCGACCCTACTCTCTTTACTAAATCTTATGATGGTGAACTATTTTTGTGCCAAATATACGTTGATGATATTATCTTTGGCTGTACTGACCAATGTTATAGTGATGAATTTGCCTATATGATGAGTGAAGAATATCAAATGTCTATGATGGGAGAGTTGAAATTCTTCTTAGGTCTTCAAATTCGTCAACAGCGCAATGGCACATTCATATCTCAGGAGAAATACCTCAAAGATGTACTGAGGAAATTCGGCATGCAAGATTGCAAAGGCGTCAAAATTCCTATGCCCACAAATGACCATCTATGCACTGATGAAAATGGTATTGACTTCGATCACAAGGCATACCGCTCCATGATTGGTTCTTTATTGTACTTATGTGCATCTAGGCCAGATATAATGCTTAGTGTTTTCATGTGTGCCCGATTTCAAGCTGCACCGAAGGAATCACACCATAAGGCTGTGAAGCATATTCTTCGATATCTAGCTCACACACAAATACTAGGATTATGGTACCCCAATGGCTCTGCTTTTGATCTCATTGGATATTCTGACTCTGACTATGCTGGTGATCGTGTGGACCGCAAGTCAACATCTGGCACTTGTCATTTCCTCGATCGATCTTTGGTCTGTTGGTCCTCGAAGAAACAGAACTGCGTATCACTGTCTACTGCAGAAGCTGAATACATTGCTGCTGGCTCTTGCTGTGCTCAACTGCTTTGGATGAAGCAAACCCTCAAGGACTATGGCGTCAACGTGAAGAATGTGCCTCTCCTCTGCGACAATGAGAGTGCCATCAAGATTGCTCACAACCCAGTTCAGCACTCGAAGACAAATCACATTCAGATTCGTCATCATTTTCTTCGTGATCATGTGTTGAAGGGCGATATCTCCATCGAGCACGTGAAGACTGAAGAACAGCTAGCTGATATCTTCACTAAGCCCTTGGATGAGAAGAGATTTAGCAAGTTGCGATGTGAGCTAAATATCCTAGATTCTTCGAATGTTCTTTGAAAAGGACACACATCCTAACACTTATGCAAAATTGATGACTTAGATGTGCAACACATGAAGAAACGTTTTTCTTCAATCAATGAAGAATAACACTCTAAGTGTGAAGAAATTAATGAAGAATTTGATTCTCAGAACCCTACGACAATTGTACGCGGTGTCTGAAATCATCATTCTTATACGGTGGGTCACGCCACCACAAAAAGTTGAAAATTTTCAATTTGAGTTTTTCCTCATTTTTGAAATTCTTCAGTTTTTCAAATTCTTCAACTTTGCAAAAATCTTCACTGATCCCGTTGTTTTTCTTCATTGGCTATATATAGATATATGAGTTTATGTCCTCTACAGCATTCACTTATGGCTATTTTTTCAAGTTGCTTCTTCTGCTAAGTGAATGTGATCGGACCCTTCCCCCTCTATGCTATACTCAACCCAATCTATTCACAAATTCTTCATGTGCGTTCTATTTGAAACTCGTTCAAAATCTTCACTGTGTCCTTGTCAGCTGAAGAAATGGCGAACGAAACTTTAAAACAAATCTTATCCAGATTTTCGGTTTTACCGCTCAAACCGTTCCGCATCCCACGATGCATTATTATATTCACCCACGATCTTACATGATCTCATCTGCACGCTACGTGGGTGACACATGTCGCGTGAAGGAGAAAGGGCAGGGGCATGTTCGTCCCAAAATCTTCGGGCGAACAGTTTTTCACCGTGGCTATAAATACCCCTCTCCCCTTCCTCACTTCATTTACACCGCTTGACCGCTGTCTCGCTCGAGCTCCTCAAACCCTAGCGCCGCCGCTACTCCATCGTCGTCGGTGAGGAAGAGCTTCGCTGCCTTGACCACGTCGCCATCGTACTCGCACCGGTTGCGGAAATCTTCACTCCGCCGCCGCCGTAGCTGTTTCCCTCTGCCAAGTTAGGGCGTGGGAGATCTAACCTGACGAACTTCACGTCTGTTCATCTCAGTTCGTCGTGTTCTTCACTTCGGGTAATTAAAAGTTACTTTTATTACTCACTTTGATTCTCAAACTTTCCTGAAAATCTTCAAAGGTGTTTTATTCTTCAAATCGTCACACATATAAACACCTCACATATTGTATGTTCTTGATCCATTTCTCTAAGCAATCATTTTCTTCAAGATTCCTCAATTGTGTGGATCTTCGATCTGTACAACTCTAGAACCTAAGACAAAGAACGCTTAGTGAAATTCCTCAAGGTTCATCTGGTCAAATTCCTCAAAACTTGTCTTTTCGAAAAACCTTCTGAGAACGCATATGACCTCTCCAAATACCTCGCACCTACACTATGTTCACAGGTACTCATGTCCGCTGCTGAATCACTAGGTTCTCATCAACTTAACTCATTTGCAGCGTTCCTCGAAGAAAAATCGCATACTTCTTCAGAGTGTTCAATTGTTCAAATTCCTCATCTGAAGAATATGGCTGAAGGAAAGAGACCGCAGAAAGGAGGAAAGAAGCCTGAGGTCATGACTGCTTTCGTGATCCCTGATGACATATATAAGGACTATTGCACACCTGATGAAGCCAAGTTTGGCAAAGAGAACAAAAATCAGCGTAAAGTGCGCATTCAGAGAATTGAACGGAGATGGGCAAGGGAATGGAGGGAATACCGATATGTTACTCCAAAGTACATGAAGAAATTCGCCCTCAATCCTCCATGCCCAAGAGCTCCATTGGCACCTGGCCAAGTAGCTGATCCCACTAGCATCAAAAGTGGTGAGGACTTTCCTGAAAAATGGGCTAAGCGCCAGGCAAGACAAGCCACGGAGGCAGTGAAGAAATTCAATGAGGATTCTGCTGTTGCTGCTACTGAGACCTCGGTCAGACCGAGGAAATCAATGCCAAAGAAGCCTGCTCGTAAGCCAAGTGCTTCACCAACAGCGCCCTCATGGCCAAGTTCCTCAGCTACGCCCTCACGGCAAATTCCTCAGACTGCTACTGCTCCACCAAAGTCCTCAGCAGCTCCATCAAAGTCCTCAGCTCCTGTGCATCTGGCTACATGTCAAAGGACTACAGGTTTTTCAATTGCTTCTGGTGTCTCAGCAAGTTCCTCAGCTGCACCAATGTCCTCATCAGGCCCCACACTGTTGAAGACTAAAGCAACAGCTGGACGAGGTCCTCGGCCAAGTCCAAGGAAGAAACAGGTCGCGTTCCAAGTGCCCTCTGATGATGAATCTTCTGATGATGAACTTGCAGAAATCATCAGAGACAGACAAGTAAAGGCCGCTAGAGCCAAAGGCACATCTGTGCCACTTCTTTTGGATCTGAGGAAAATCCTCGACTACATTGACCTCTGGCACAAGGATCCAAACACCCCAATGGCTGATTTCCATCTGACTCCTGGTCAAAGTCACATGCTGACCCATTTCATCACTCAAGAGAAATGGAAATTTGAGAAGGCAAGAGAGATCAAGAAAGCTCAATATAGAAAGGAGAAGCTCCTGAAGAAAAATGTTGTCAGAATGACACCTGAGGAACTTCTCAAAGCTCAGTCTGAAATTCAAGCCCTCAGCAAAGACTTTGATGCCTACTATGCTGATTGGCAAGGAGCCAAAGTGAGATTCGTCAACCTGACGAAGAAAATGACAACTGTTGCAGCCCCATCGCAACAAGAAAACCCTCAGGCTGCAGACTCTGCTCGGCCTGCTGAAGAACATGCCAGCACCGCTGATGACTTTCAGCCTGCTGAAGAAAATGTAAGTTCCAGGGCTGATGACTCCATTCCAGCCGCTGAAGAAACTGCCAGGGCATCCACTAGTGGTGCGCCTGAAGAAACTGAAGAGATCAGGGCAACTGCATCAGTTGCGCCTGAAGAAAATCAACCAGATTCCTCAGCTCCTCCCGCGCCTACACCAACTCCAATTCTTCCTTCTGCCTATGAAGTGAAGAAGACCAAGGCTGCAGAGCGAGCTGCAGTGAAGAAAAGGAAGGCATCAGCTGCGTCAAATTCTTCGGCTACAAAGAAAATGAAGCCAATGACCAGCTCACTTGAACATCCAATTGATGATGTTCCAATTTCCTCCATGTCATCAAAGGAAATTGTTCCTTTAAAGAAGACTATAAGATTCCAAGCGGATCTGATGAAGAAAATCATTCTGTTGCTTCGTCAGAGCAGATTGATGAAGAAATTGAAGTGGATACAATCCCTTCAACAACAGTCAATTCCTCACCTATGCCTCAATTCACAGCTGATGAGGCTGGTGTTGAGGAAATTGAAGATGAAGATGTGGATATTGGATGCACTACACCAGTGATGAATGATGACTTTTGGGAAAGTTAGCATCCCAATACTCCTTTATTCACACCTATCCAACAGATTCCTCAGTCCCCGGCAACAACTGTACAACTAGGCTCTGAAGAAACTCATCCCACCCCCTCTGTTCATGAAGATATTCCAGCCGCTAGTGCTGAAGAACCTGCTGCTGCTGATCATCAGGTCGCACGAGAAGAGGAACCAGAAATTCCTCAGCCTGAAGAACCTGAGCTCGCGATTCCTGAGGTAGTAATGCAACTCACTTACATTCCTCTGCCGAAGCCAAAGAATCCGTTCTCAAGCAAACAGAAGTTCAAGGCTGAAGACTTCTTTTCCGAGCATGTGTTCTTCACTGACTACAACCCCTATGACTCTGCTCGCATAAGGAAGAGGCGTTTCTGGACTGCTAGTCAAGCCAACTTCTATTCCTCAGTGCTGTTTGACAAAGACAAAATCTTCGATCATGAACATATTCCTCACGTGGATATGGAATCTCTGCCATGCTTCGAGCCAGTCCTCAGTGTTCTTCATGATGCAGGATTACTGAATTTCTGCACTGACATTTGCGATTGGAATGAAGAACTCATTCTTCAGTTCTACGCTACACTGCATATCACTGGAGACGCTGAAGATGTCAATTCATGGGTGTTGGATTGGATGACTGAAAACACTCACTACAAGGCACCGACAACTGAATTACTTCGTGTCCTTCCTCTTGATCCTCCCCATGACTGTGCACGTTGCATCTACAATGACCCTGAACTGACAAATCACTATATGCAAGTGCTCATGACGCCTTTGAAGCCTGGGCAGGCCCCACGAACCAAATTCCTCGCTAAGGAATTGCTTTATGTGCCTCGGACTGTCTATCGCATTCTGACGAAGACAATGAGTCCTATCAAAGGCCACGACTCAAATGATGAAGATGTCATTGGCATCATGAAGAACATGCTTTTCAACATCATTCATGGCGTTCCCGTCAACTTCCATGATTTCTTCATGAGGACTCTGGCAAATGTTGCTATGTCACCATTCGAGCTGAATCCCTACACACCTTGGATTATGAGTTCATAAGGGCAAGATCTTCACTGAATTACAAAGCTGACACTCTGAACCACGGTAGCTACTTGCCTCCCATTGAAGTCCTCAAACGGACAGTTTCATCAGCTGATGATAAAGGCAAGGCAGCTACTGTGATCGATGAAGTCATTCGTCCATTGGATGGTCAATTTCGTCTGGCTACATCTTACTCTACCAATGACGACTCTGCCACACATGACTCTGCCGCAAATACCTCAGCTAAGCAAAATCCTCAAGCCACAGCACCCAGGATGATGACTGATCGTGAGTTACTCCTCAGTCTTCATCAGAAGGTTGATCACAATCACAAATGGGTAAAGCGTCAGTTTGCTGCCGTTCTTCACAATATGACCTCAACCCATAATGCAGTGAAGAAAAACCATTATCACCTTCATGAAACCCTCAACCGCACCTGGGCTGTCCTCATTCATGTCTATAGCGCGGAAGAACTGAAGACTATGGGTCTCAAGGAAGCATTTGACTGGTCTGCACCTCCTCCGAAGAAATTCAAGAGGGTCAAAGTTCCTGATCTGGTGGCCAGCTCTTATTCTTCATCGCGTGACACTGATGAGTATGAAGATTTGGACGACACTGCGGCAGGTCCTGCTACAACAAACAACCCCGACAACGCTGGCGCTCCTCCATCAACTTGAAATTCTTCAGGGGCGTTAGTCCTCAGTTTCAATCCTTTTGGTCATTTGATGACAAAGGGGGAGAAATCTGAGTTAGTCTTCAAGCGGGTCTATACTAAGGGCGTTTTTAAGTTACAACTCTCGTTCTTCCGAAACTTTTATTGGATCGAGTTGTAATCTTAAACCCGATGGTGCTCTAATACTTTTGCATGGTGCTCTGATACTTTTGATGCACTATGCTCTGATACTTTTGATGTGCTATTCTGCATGCTTATTCCTCGTTAATATTATTACACGCATGTTGAATCTCGTCAGGCACCATATTTCATCATGCATTTCAAATTCTTCATGCTATATATCAAATGCGTGTATGAATTACAATATATAGGGGGAGATCTCCATGATTCAACTCTTCAAATGTGCATTGCCTCAAACGCAAATTCCTCACTATGCACACCTTCAGGGGGAGTTCTTCTATGTCTTGCAATCAAATTCCTCAATATTAGTATTTACACTTCATATGTTTATCCCCGTTGAAAACTTAACCTATGTTGTCATCAATCACCAAAAAGGGGGAGATTGTAAGTGCATCTAGTGCCCCTTAGTGATTTTGGTGTATTGCAGACTTATAGGTTAAGGGACTGATGCGTTTGTGAGTGTACACAGGTCTATAAGTCTATGAGGAGTTTGATATTTACAGAGAAAGTCGACCCCTAAAAATGAAGTTCTTCAATTGAAGACTTTGATATTCTGAAGACTTTCTGAAGACTTTGAAAGTGAAGAAATTGGTGTGACCTTGAAGACTTAGTATTCACTTGAGGAACATGAAGCGTGAAGACTTTTGTTTTCGTAGTTTCATTTTCTCTTTCTTGAGTCATAGGAAATACCGTACTGTTAAAGGGGGTTGAGGAAATACTAAGGAAAAATTTCCATGTGATGCTCAACTCAAAATCCTACACCTACCAATCCCTTCGAGTGAAGCCATTGGAAATCTCATACAGTTCAGTCAATTTCTTCAGTGACAGAGACGCAGTTCTTCTGGTCACTAAGGACTTTGTTCTGACTGAGGAGTTAGGAATTCGCTAGTGCGAATTGCCTACACAGTGAGGAACATGATATCCCTGAGGATTTTGAGAGTCAAATTTCCGACCGTTGCTGTGCTGCGCGCCGGCTGTCCCAAAATATCTTATCCACCTAACGGTCATATCATTGAAGGGCATTTATGTCTTATCATGTCGGGCTGCTCCCTAGGCTATAAATAGCCGCCCCCTACAACCACTAGCTGGTTGGCTGCTCCGAGAGAACTTGACACTTGTCATTTGAGAGCAACCCATCCTCCGAGGACTTTGAGCGAAAATCATCAAGTGAGGAAAACCCAAAACCAAACCCCCACAAACCCAAAGTGATTGAGCATCACTGAAGAAATTGATCCTGCGTGGATCCGACGCTTGTTACCTTTGAAGACTGTGCTTCTTCCAGATGGTTAGGCGTCAAGGTCTAGAGCATCCAAGAGGAATTGTGGATCGCCGAGTGACCAAGTCTGTGAAGGTTTGGAAGTCACCTGAAGACTTACCACGAGTGATTGGACGAGGTCTGCGTGGCCTTAGTTCAAGGAGAATACGATGAGGACTGGGTGTCCTGAGCTACGTGCTCAGTGACTGGGTGTCCGGGACTGCGTGTCCTCGAGTTTAAATACTCAGCCGCTCCAACTAGATGTACAACTGAGACAACAGTTGGAACTGGTTTACCAAATCATTGTCTTCACCAACTTAACTGGTTCTATTCCCTCAACCCTTTCATTTCCTCATACTGTGTTGAGTGTTTGTTCATATCTGTGCTTGAAGACTTTGACTGAAGACTTTCTCAAATTCCTCAGTTCAATTTCTTCAATCTGTTTGTCTTCATCTTGTGTTATCCTGTGATTACGCTTTCTGTACTCTGTGCTTGTCTTCATTTCATCATGATGACCATGCTTGTATTCTGTTATGTTTACTTCTGAGTACTTATTCCGCTGCAAGTAGTTCTTCGCTAAGGAATTTCCTCACGAGCAAATTCCTCAGTGAAGAATTCATAAAAATCGCCTATTCACCCCCTCTAGTCGATATAACGCACTTTCAAGGTGGCCCCTCCCGGTGGACCCCCGAAACCCCTCCGGTGGCCCCGGTACAATACCGGTATGCCCCCGAATATTTCCGGTGACCGTATGACAACTTCCCATATATAAATCTTCACCTCCGGACCATTCCGGAACTCCTCGTGACATCCGGGATCTCATCCGGGACTCCAAACAACATTCGGTAATAACATACAAATCTTCCTAATAACCCTAGTGTCATCGAACCTTAAGTGTGTAGACCATACGGGTTCGGGAATCACACAGACATGACCGAGACAGCTCTCCGGCCAATAACCAACAGCGGTATCTGGATACCCATGTTGGCTCCCACATGTTCCACGATGATCTCATCGGACAAACCACGATGTCAAGGATTCAAGCAATCCCGTATAAAATTCCCTTTGTCAATCGGTACGTTACTTGCCCGAGATTCGATCGTCGGTATCCCAATACCTCATTCAATCTCGTTACCGGCAAGTCACATTACTCGTTCCGTAATGCATGATTCCGTGACTAACTACTTAGTCACATTGAGGTCATTATGATGATGCATTAGCAAGTGGGCCCAGAGATACCTCTCTGTCATACGGAGTGACAAATCCCAGTCTCGATTCGTGCCAACCCAACAGACACTTTCGGGGATACCTGTAGTGCACCTTTATAGCCACCCAGTTACGTTGTGACGTTTGGTACACCCAAAGCATTCCTACGGTATCCGGGAGTTGCACAATCTCATGGTCTAAGGAAATGATACTTGTCATTAGAAAAGCTCTAGCAAACGAACTACACGATCTTGTGCTATGCTTAGGATTGGGTCTTGTCCATCACATCATTCTCCTAATGATGTGATCCCGTTATCAATGACATCCAATGTCCATGGTCAGGAAACCGTAACCATCTATTGATCAACGAGCTAGTCAACTAGAGGCTCACTAGGGACATGTTGTGGTCTATGTATTCACACATGTATTATGATTTCCGAATAACACAATTATAGCATGAACAATAGACAATTATCGAGAACAAGGAAATATAATAATAACCATTTTATTATTGCCTCTAGGGCATATTTCCAACAGTCTCCCACTTGCACTAGATTCAATAATCTAGTTACATTGTGATGAATCGAACACCCATAGCGTTCTGGTGTTGATCATGTTTTGCCCGTGGAAGAGGTTTAGTCAACGGATCTGTGACATTCAGATACGTATGGACTTTACAAATATCTATGTCTCCATCTTGAACATTTTCACGAATGGAGTTGAAGCGACGCTTGATGTGTCTGGTCTTCTTGTGAAACCTGGGCTCCTTGGCAAGGGCAATAGCTCCAGTGTTGTCACAGAAGAGAGTCATTAGGCCC
Source organism: Triticum timopheevii (assembly GCA_963921465.1). NCBI lineage: Eukaryota > Viridiplantae > Streptophyta > Magnoliopsida > Poales > Poaceae > Triticum > Triticum timopheevii. The sequence goes on along the minus strand of OY997272.1, from coordinate 547,798,797 downwards.
GATGCATTGGGAATAACTCCTAGGTCGGTAATGAACTCCTTCATCCAGATTGCTTCATGTGCTACCTCTGAGGCTGCCATGTATTCCACTTCACATGTAGATCCCGTCATGATGTTTTGCTTGCAACTGCAGTAGCTTACTGCCCCACCATTCAAAATATACACGTATCCTGTTTGTGACTTGGAGTCAGCCAAATCCGTGTCGAAGCTAGCATCGACGTAACCCTTTATGAAGAGCTCTTCGTCACCTCCATAAACGAGAAACATATCCTTAGTCCTTTTCAGGTGCTTCAGGATATTCTTGACCGATGTCCAGTGTTCCATGCCGGGATTACTTTGGTACCTTCCTACCAAACTTACGGCAAGGTTTACATCAGGTCTGCTACACACCATGGCATACATAATAGACCCTATGGCTGAGGCATAGGGGATGACACTCATCTTTTCTCTATCTTCTGCTGTGGTTGGGCTTTGAGCTGAGCTCAATTTCACACCTTGCAATACAGGCAAGAACCTCTTCTTGGACTGATCCATATTGAACTTCTTCAATATCTTATCAAGGTATGTGCTTTGCGAAAGGCCTATGAGGTGTCTCGATCTATCTCTATAGATCTTGATGCCTAATATGTAAGCAACTTCTCCAAGGTCCTTTATTGAAAAACACTTATTCAAGTAGGCCTTTATGCTCTCCAAGAGTTCTATATCATTTCCCATCAACAGTATGTCATCCACATATAATATGAGAAATGCTACAGAGCTCCCACTCACTTTCTTGTAAATGCAGGCTTCTCCATAAGTCTGCATAAACCCAAACGCTTTGATCATTTCATCAAAGCGAATGTTCCAACTCCGAGATGCTTGCACCAGCCCATAGATGGAGCGCTGGAGCTTGCATACCTTGTTAGCATTCTTAGGATCGACAAAACCTTTCGGCTGCATCATATACAATTCTTCCCTAAGAAAGCCGTTAAGGAATGCCATTTTGACGTCCATTTGCCATATCTCATGGTCTAAGGAAATGATACTTGTCATTAGAAAAGCTCTAGCAAACGAACTACACGACCTTGTGCTATGCTTAGGATTGGGTCTTGTCCATCACATCATTCTCCTAATGATGTGATCCCGTTATCAATGACATCCAATGACCATGGTCAGGAAACCGTAACCATCTATTGATCAATGAGCTAGTCAAGTAGAGGCTCACTAGGGACATGTTGTGGTCTATGTATTCACACATGTATTATGATTTCCAAATAACACAATTATAGCATGAACAATAGACAATTATCGAGAACAAGGAAGTATAATAATAACCATTTTATTATTGCCTCTAGGGCATATTTCCAACATCCTAGTGTTGAGACTGATTTGTAGTTGGACCCAAGAGGTGCAGAATTTCTTCTGCAAATGTCTGGAATATATAAAGTTACACGGTTTACTTATATGCTTACTTCAAATATCTTTTGTACTTGTTGATCATCACATGAAAACACACTAAACTAACATAGATTCAGCCACAGCCGTTTGCCCATGCATGGTCAGAACTCACAAACTGAATGGTGAAGCATATGCTTGGAATCCTAACATTGACATACAAATAATTAACTTTGGTAACAGCTTAGCCTTGAAACTTCCAAATCTCAATAAAAACGACAAGACCTTCAACCACCAGACCACTAGATGCCTAGTTCTCAGTACGCTGCAAGTTATTTCTAGGTTTACCTGCTGGAGTGAACCTACAGTTCTTTTCTCTGATGGTAGTTTTGAAGTCTGACAAAAAGTAAAGCATGTAACTTTATCATTTTTAACTTTATCATTGACATCTATCAGGTCACACTGCAGCTAGCCCACTCAACCACAACACTACCAACTACTAAAATTCAAAAGTTCTAAACTGAACTACATGAGGGGCCCTCCGCGGCGACTCCAATGCCGAACACGCTGGGAGTTAATGGTCCAAGACCCCAAGGAGAACACACTGGTAATGAGGTAACCATTGGATGTAGCAGGAGCATCCCAAAAATCTTCAAAGCTTAATCATCAAAGAAGTAGAGGAAGAAACATAAAAGATGAGATTCTCAACCTGGAAACGAAGGCATCTGAGGGAGTCCCGGATTAGGGGGTGTCCGGATAGCCGAACTATCACCGTTGGCCGGACTCCTAGACTATGAAGATACAAGATTGAAGACTCCGTCCCGTGTCCGGATGGAGCTTTCCTTGGCGTGGAAGGCAAGCTTGGCGATACGGATATATAGATCTCCTACCATTTTAACCGACCCTGTGTAACCCTAGCCCTCTCCGGTGTCTATATAAACCGGAGGGTTTTAGTCCGTAGGATGAACAACAATCATACCATAGGCTAGCTTCTAGGGTTTAGCCTCTTTGATCTCGTGGTAGCTCTACTCTTGTACTACCCATATCATCAATATCAATCAAGCAGGAGTAGGGTTTTACCTCCACCGAGAGGGCCCGAACCTGGGTAAAAACATCGTGTCCCTTCTCCTGTTACCATCCGCCTAGACGCACAGTTCGGGACCCCCTACCCGAGATCCGCCGGTTTTTACACTGACATTGGTGCTTTCATTGAGAGTTCCTCTGTGCCATCGCCATCAGGAAGGATGCCTCGTCCCGTCTTTAAAGACGGCACCATTTCTAAAGGAGCTTTGGCCATCGGCCAAACTCTCCGGCTAGGCGGTTTTCTTATGACTGCCTGTTCGGCCGCCGCGCCGACGATGACTTCTCGGGTCATAAAAAACAATCTTCACGTCAACTCGGAACTTGCCGAGCAGTTAGATCCGATGGAGCTCTCTTCCCTAAACGAGCTCTTGGATCGCATCGCCGTCCTGGGAGTCGCTACAGACTACGACCAGATTGGACCTAAAACCGATCCGAGAGAGATTAACTCTCCCCAGGCTACCCACCACGTTGGTGTAGTAGAGGAACAATACGGCGACCCTTCTTCTATCGTAAGGACTAGCTATGTCCGGATTCCTGACCCCTCCATGCCAGATTCCCCCGGAGGGGAGAACACCACTCAAGCCCTGAACTTAAAGTTAGGCAGCGGGCTAGATTCATCGAACAACGTCCAAGAACCCAAGCTTCCACGTTCGGAAACTTCGTGGCCCCTGAGTCTTAGATCGGACGGAGCTCGGAATTTAACTCCATCTGCCCACCCAAACATAAGCGATCTATCCCAAATCCGGCAAGTGCCCGCTGAAACAGTACACCATTACTGGGCCAGATTCCTCCTGGTCATGAACAGGATAAAGGACTGCCGTGAAGAGGACGCAATTTCACTCTTCTGCATTAATTGCATGGACGAAGGAATACTCAACGCCGTAAGTCGTCGCGAAATTACACACTTTGCTGACTTGGCGTCCATAGTATGAAAGTACTGTGCGATGGAGAGCGCCTGGAAAACCGAAGTTAAATTCTGGGATAATCCGGCCTTGAACACAACCCTAGTCCAAAGTAAAAGGGTGCATCATTACCAGGCACCTGGGTTGAATACCAAAAAGCAAAAGCCCTCTAAAGGGCATGGAACCGTACTGGAGGGATGGCTCAATGGACCCTGCAAAATTCATAATACAGAGGGCGCCACGCCAACTCATAGCCTTAGAGCATGTTGGATACTACGGCAGGTGGCCAAAAGTGGCAAAGAGCTTCTAGCTCCAGAGCACCAGCCCAGCAATACCAGTACGGTATTAACAATCTTCGAAACTCCCGCATCAAATAATATGCGGAAACGAACACTCCGCAGCCTTGCCGAAGTCCACCAGGTAGCAACAATAAATCCATGGATTGACACGGCTATTACCTTTAACGCCAGTGACGAACCTAAATTCCGAACAGCTCGAGCACCAGCCGCATTGGTCCTTAGTCCAATTGTGGATGGCTTTCACCTTACCAAGGTACTCATGGACGGCGGCAGCGGATTAAACCTCATTTACGAGGAAACCCTTCGAAAAATGGAAATAGACTGGAGCCGCATTGAGCGAAGTAGCATAACCTTTAGAGGAATAATCCCCAGTCGGGAAGCATGCTGTACAGGAAAAATCACACTGGATGTGGTGTTCGGCACGCCGGATAATTAGAGGTCCGAGGAGGTCACATTCTAAGTGGCCCCGTTCAGCAGCGGATACCACGCTCTATTAGGGCGAGAGGCATTCACAATTTTTCAAGCTATACCCCATTATGGGTACATGAAGCTCAAAATGCCCGGACCCAACGGAATCATCACTCTTGCTAGTGACCCGGACATAGCACTCCGCGCCGAAAATAAAACAGCCGCACTTGCCCTTGAGGCACTATCCGAAGCCCTAGCGGCCGAGGAACTCACTGTGCTGCGCTCTACGGTGAACAGGGATGATGTGATACTCGATAAGAGATCCAAGTCCACCTCTTCTAAACCAGCGGACGAAATAGTCAAATTCCAAGTCCATCCAACAGACCCTACAAAAACGGCCTCCATCGGGGCACAATTAAACCCTGATGTAGACGCCGCACTACGAGAATTCCTACGTGAAAATTCGGACATCTTCGCCTAGCACCCCTCAGACATGCCAGGAATCCCACGCCGGCTAGACGAGCACATCCTAAATATCCTAAAAGGATTCAAGCCTGTCAAACAAACTCTTCGGCGTTTCTCTGAACCTAAGAGACAGGCCATGGGAGAGGAGCTAGCCAAACTATTGGAGGCCGGATTCATCAGAGATATAAAACATCTGGACTGACTAGCAAACCTAGTAATTGTACCAAAGAAGGACAAATCCTGGCGCCTGTGTGTCGATTTCAAGGACCTTAACAAGGCTTGCCCAAAGGATCCCTTCCCCCTTCCCCGCATCGATCAAATTATCGACGCTACCGTAGGACATGATCCACTGTGCTTCCTCGACGCATACTCCGGCTACCACCAAATTTATATGGCAAAGCCAAACCAAGCCGCAACGGCATTCATCACTCCATACGGCCCATTTTGCTTTAACACAATGCCCTTCGGGCTCAAAAACGCCGGCGCAACATATCAGCGCATGATTCAGACATGTCTGGCAAACCAGATCGGCAAAACAGTGGAGGCATACGTAGATGATGTGGTCGTCAAATCCAAGCATGTCGAAACTCTAGTAGACGACTTGAGGCTCACATTCGACAATCTTCGAGCATATGACATTAAGCTCAACCCGGAAAAATGCGTTTTCGGCGTACCAGCCGGAAAGCTCTTGGGCTTCATTGTATCCGGTAGAGGAATTGAAGCAAACCCAGCCAAGATCCGAGCTCTGTCACAATTGGATATCCCAAAAAACCTCAAACAAATACAAAAATTGACGGGATGCATGGCGGCTCTAAGCCGCTTTATCTCCCGCTTAGGAGAAAAGGCATTACCCCTTTATCACCTCCTACGGCACACCGAACACTTCGAGTGGACGGATGCCGCCACGACCGGACTCAAAGAAATCAAAGCCATATTGGCAACAAATCCGGTCCTGGCCGCGCCCAACATGGGCGAACCAATGCTATTATACATCGCGGAAACCCATCAAGTTGTAAGCGCGGTGCTCGTTGTCGAACGACAAACGGACGGACACAAGTTCCCTCTCCAAAAACCAGTTTACTACGTGTCCACTATCCTAACTCCATGCAAGTCACGGTACCCGCACTATCAAAAGATAGCATACGCGGTCTTCATAGCATCCCGGATGCTGCGACACTACTTCCAAGAGTGTGCGGTAACAGTAGCCTCTGAAGTACCTCTTAATGACATTATAAACAACCGCGACGCAACGGGCCGGATTGCCAAATGGGCCATCGAGCTCCTCCCATTCGACATAACCTACAGGCCATGGCGAGCTATTAAGTCGCAAGTTTGGGCCGACTTCGTCACCGAATGGACTGAAGCCGAACTCCCTAAAGAGTACGGTGCATATTCCAACTGGATCATGCACTTCGACGGGTCCAAAATGTTGGCTGGCCTGGGGGCTGGCGTCGTTCTGACATCCCCAACTGGAGATACAGTCCAATACGTACTTCAGATAATGTACACGGACTCCAACAATGCAGCCGAATACGAGGCCCTTCTACATGGTCTCCGGATGGCAGTCTCCATGGGCATTCAACGCCTAGAGGTCCGCGGGGATTCAAACCTCGCGATATCCCAAATAAATGGAGACTTTGATGCCAAGGATCCGAAAATGGCAGCTTATCGCAATTCCGTCCTAAAAATGTCAGCTCGGTTTGAAGGGCTCGAATTTCACCATATAGCCTGGGAGAACAACCAGGCAGCTGACGTGTTGGCACGCATTGGTGCAAAGCATGATGCCGTCCCTCCCAACATCTTCCTAGAGAGGCTTTTCAAGCCATCCGTATTATGGGAGGGAGAGTCCGGAAATAGCATCCCGGACCCAACCAAACTACCCCACACCGAATATTCTGACCTAGTTGGTGGTTCTGCCAACGAAATAACACCATCAACCCACACAATAATGGCAGTCATTGCCCCTTGGACAGAACCATTCCTAGCCTACCTAACTAGGCAGAAACTTCCTGAGGACCAAAACGAGGCCCGCTGCATAGTGCGGCGATCTAAAGCCTATAAGGTCCATGAGGGAGAGCTCTATAAGAAAAGCACAACCGGAGTCCTTCAAAGGTGTATCTCCGAAGAAGAAGGGCGGAATCTTCTGGCTGAAATTCATGCCAGACTAGGCGGGCACCACGCCGCAGCCCGGGCCCTTGTAGGCAAGGCCTTCCATACATGGTTTTATTGGCCGACGGCCCGGGCAGATGCTCAGGACTTGGTCCAACGATGCGTCGGATGCTAGCTCTTTGCTAATCAAAGCCACATGCCACCTACCGCCCTCAAAACTATACCCATCACCTGGCCGTTTGCGGTCTGGGGGCTTGATATGGTTGGACCCCTTAAAGGAGGAACCCACAAGCAAAAATACTTATTGGTCATGGTGGATAAATTCACCAAATGGATAGAGGGAAAGCCTGTTAAGACGTCCGAATCCGGACCGGTGATAGACTTCATATCAGGGGTAGTACACCGTTACGGCGTCCCCCATAGCATCATCACTGATAATGGCACGAACTTCACGGCCGACGAGGTCAAACTCTGGTGCAAAAACATGGGCATCAAGCTCGACTACGCTTCAGTCTATCACCCTCAAACTAACGGTCAAGTCGAGCGAGCAAATGGTCTAATCATGAGCGGCATTAAACCCAGACTAGTGCGGTCCCTCAAGGAATCTAATACACACTGGGTAGAGGAGCTCGACTCCGTACTCTGTGGGCTGCGGACCACGCCGAATCGCACTACCGGATTCACACCATTTTTTATGGTGTACGGCGCAGAGGCAGTTTTGCACTGCGACATAACTCATGACTCACCTCGCGTGCGCATGTACGAAGAAAGAGAAGCCGAGCTCGATCGGCAGGACAGTTTGGACGCCTTGGAGGAGGAGGGCGACGTGGCAAAAGCCCATTCCGCATTCTATCAACAGCAGGCTTGAAGATACCAAAGCAGAGAAGTATGGGCCAAAGCTTACAATGTTGGCGAATTAGTTCTACGCTTGCCGGACAAGAAAAAGGACAAACTCAAGCCCAAACGGGAGGGTCCCTTCATCATCGACCAAGTCCTGACCGGCGGAGCATACCATCTACGGAACGCATCGGATAACCGACTTGAGCCGAACCCATGGAACGCAGCCCATCTCTTAAGATTCTACGCCTAGCGCCGGAATCTGAGTTTGTCTCCTTCCTCCGTCTATATTTTATACTTTAATTGTCTTTTATTTCTCTCCTTCTCCCTCCTCTTTTCTGAAGCCGTTGAAGGCTCGTTTGTGCACTGTTCGCACACACTTGACGCGTTATCCGCGCTCAGTATACCTGGGGGCTTCCTTAACAGAAGCTTATTTATACGGGCTTTATGCCCAACACATGTGTCACACTTCCGCATGTACCTTTTACTCACCATTATATGCATCGATATGACCACTAGTAGAACAAGGGTCAAACATGCAGCACATTAGTGTCGGTTTGTATTAGAGCCGGCACTAATGTATACATTAGTGCCGGTTCCAACGGCTAGCCGGGCCGCTCTCATTAGTACCGGTTCGTGGCTAACCTTTAGCACCAGTTCGTGCCACGAACCAGTACTAATGAGGGTGGTGGCAGGATGTTGTCAGTCTGGGCCCCCTCCAGCACCTTTAGTACCGGTTCGTGCCATGAACCGGTGCTATAGGTCGACGTACATAAACCCTTCATCCACCCGAGCCACTCTGTTCTTCCCCTTTCCCCTCACTTCTCCTCTGTTCTTCCCCTTTCCCCTCGAGCTCCTCACAAATTTTGCCCAAAATTTGTCAAGATTTGAAGGCCCCCATCCATTCAAATGATCACAAAGGTTAGCAACTTTGTCCTTTCATCTCTCACTGCTAGATTAGCTCTTGCAATGCTTTATATAGTTACTAATTTGTGAGTTTAGTAATTTGGGAGGAAATATATATATGTGCTAGTATTTGATTTATATGCAATTTGAGGTCAAAAATAACACTTAGTTTCCATATGTAGGTGTGGTTTACTTAGTGCCTTCTAAATCTCCGTCGTAACCACCGTCGATCGCCCGCACCGTCCCGTCACCGGCACCACCTTGTGGTGAGCCTCTTGTTCATGTAATTTTATATAAAAAATTGATGTTTGTGTGATTTGGATATATAGTTAATCATGTAATAATTATCTTACCCGTACGTTGTTTGTTATACATAGTGCCATGGTTTTGATATCCGTCCCCGTCGGCCTCGTCCTTGTTATGATTCGGATGTGGTATATTCTCTTTTAAAACTATTAGTTGCATTTCGTGTTTATGACAAATTATGCCCATCAAGTTGACATAGATATTTTTATCTAGGAGGTATGTGAACCGGAAATTCCAACCGACCCTATTGTCGAGAGGTTAAATTTAGTTGAAAGAGAAAACGAGTACTTGAAAGAAAAATTGAAAAGAATTGAGGGGGAGAAGATGGAATTGGAGTTGCATGTTGCCGATGTCGTCGATGATCACAAGATCAAGATGGAGAAAATGCACTTGAAGAATAGAAAGATTAGAAAATATGCCATCGATAGTGAGGCTTGGTATCATTATGCTATTGGATCAATTGTTACATTAGTTGCGATCTTGATCGCATTTGTTGTTGCATTTAAATGCTTTAGCTAGAGAGTTATTTGTTTGTTGCATTTAAGTTTTATATGAACTTTATGTATGAACTTGTATTAATTTGGTCTATTCGGTGTTGTGTAATGAAGATGAGCCGGCAATGGATGTACGATGACCGATGCTCTCCCCAGTTCATTGAGGGCGTGCATACTTTTCTGCTTGCGGCTGAGGCAAACAAGCGGGCGGATGGTCTTATGCCTTGTCCATGTGGTGTCTGTAAGAATGGTCACAATTACTCTATGTCAAGAACCATTCACGTCCACCTGTTTAAGTCCGGTTTCATGCCCCACTATAATGTTTGGACCAAGCACGGAGAAAGAGGGGTTATGATGGAAGACAATGAATAAGAAGAGGACGACGACAGCTATCCTGGCCATGGGTTCCCTGAATACGATGATACAACAATGGGGGAAGAAGCTGAGCCGGTAATGCGGGAAGAAGCTGAGCCGGCAATGCGGGAAGAAGCTGAAGAAGAGGCATCAGATGAGCCCGTTGATGATCTAGGTCGGGCCATTGCCGATGCAAAGAGAAACTGCGCAAGTGATTTGGAGAAGAAGAAGTTGCAGCGCATGTTAGAGGGTCACAAAAAATTGTTGTACCCGAATTGCGTAGGTGACAAGAAAAAGCTGGGCACCACACTGGAATTGCTGCAATGGAAGGCAGAGAATGGTGTATCTGACAAGGGATTTGGAAAGTTGCTGATAATGATAAAGGATATGCTTCCAAAGGACAACGAATTGCCCGAGAGTACGTACAAAGCAAAGAAGGCTGTCTGCCCTCTAGGGTTAGAGGTGCAAAAGATACATGCATGCCCTAATGATTGCATCCTGTACCGCGGTGAGTACGAGGATTTGAACGCTTGCCCGGTATGTGGTGCATTGCGCTATAAGATCAGCCGCGATGAGCCTGGTGATGTCGAGGGCGAGCGCCCCAGGAAGAAGATTCCTGCCAAGGTGATGTGGTATTCTCCTATAATACCACGGTTGAAACGTTTGTTCCAAAACAAAGAGCATGCCAAGGCGATGAGATGGCACAGAGAAGACCGTAAGAAAGACGGAAAGTTGAGAGTACCCGCTGACAGGTCGCAGTGGAGAAAAATCGAAAGAAAGTACGAGAAGGAGTTTGCAGATGACGCAAGGAGCGTATGGTTTGGTCTAAGCGCAGATGGCATTAATCCTTTTGGGGAGCAGAGCAACAACCATAGCACCTGGCCTGTGACTCTATGTTTGTATAACCTTCCTCCTTGGTTGTGCATGAAGCGGAAGTTCATTATGATGCCAGTGCTCATCCAAGGCCCTAAGCAACCCGGCAACGACATTGATGTTTACCTAAGGCCATTAGTTGAAGAACTCTTACAGCTGTGGAATGGAACAGGTGTACGTGCGTGGGATGAGCACATGGGGGAAGAATTTGACCTCAAGGCGTTGCTGTTCGTGACCATCAATGATTGGCCTGCTCTCAGTAACCTTTCAGGACAGACAAACAAGGGATACCGCGGATGCACGCACTGTTTGGATGATACCGACAGTATATATTTGAATAGTTGTAAGAAGAATGTGTACCTAGGACATCGTCGATTTCTTCCGAGCAGGCATCCCGTAAGAAAGAAAGGCAAGCATTTCAAAGGTGAGGCGGATCACCGGACGAAGCCTCGCCATCGTACTGGTGCTGATGTACATGATATGGTCAAGGATTTGAAGGTGATATTTGGAAAGGGTCCTGGCGGACAACCTGTTCCGAAGGACGCGGACGGACGCGCACCCATGTGGAAGAAGAAATCTATATTTTGGGACCTGCCATATTGGAAAGACCTATAGGTCCGCTCCGCAATCGACGTGATGCACGTCACGAAGAATCTTTGCGTGACCCTGCTTGGCTTCTTGGGCGTGTATGGGAAGACAAAAGATACACCTGAGGCACGGGAGGACCAGCAACATATGCACGGAGAAGACGACATACATCAGGGTCATGCAAGCTATGCTCTTACCAAAGAAGAGAAGGAAATCTTCTTTGAATGCCTGCTCAGTATTAAGGTACCGTCTGGCTTCTCATCGAATATAAAGGGAATAATAAACATGGCATAGAAAAAGTTCCAGAACCTAAAGTCTCATGACTGCCACGTGATTATGACGCAACTGCTTCCGGTTGCATTGAGGGGGCTTCTACCGAAAAACGTTCGATTAGCCATTGTGAAGCTATGTGCATTTCTCAATGCAATCTCTCAGAAGGTAATCGATCCAGAAATCATACCAAGGTTACAGAATGATTTGGTGCAATGTCTTGTCAGTTTCGAGTTGGTGTTCCCACCATCCTTCTTCAACATCATGACGCACGTCCTAGTTCACCTATGCGAAGAGATTAACGTTTTGGGTCCTGTATTTCTACACAATGTGTTCCCCTTTGAGAGGTTCATGGGAGTCTTAAAGAAATATGTTCATAACCGTGCTAGGCCAGAAGGAAGCATCTCCAAGGGCCATCAAAATGAGGAGGTCATTGAGTTTTGTATTGACTTTATTCCTGACCTTAAGCCGATTGGTGTTCCTGAATCGCAGCATAAGGGCAGACTGGATGGAAAAGGCACGCTAGGAGGGGAACAAATAATATGTATGTACGGACATTCTCTCACTGAAGCACACTACACAGTTCTATAGAATTCCACCTTGGTGGCTCCGTATATGGATGAACACAAGAATTTGCTACCCTCCAAACACCCGGAGCGGTCTGATGAGTGGATTACACGTGAACAAACCAGGAGTTTCGCCAACTGGTTGCAGACACGTACCATGCATGCCACCTCTATTGAAGATGACATGTACTTGCTGTCCCAGTTACCATCTTCGAATATAATGACTTTCAAAGGGTACGAGATAAATGGTAATACATTTTACATGATTGCCCAAGATAAGAAGAGCACCAACCAAAACAGTGGTGTCCGCTTTGATGCAGAAACCAAGATGGGAAAGGAAACATATTATGGTTATATACATGACATATGGGAACTTGACTATCGACGTGGTTTAAAGGTCCCTTTGTTTCGGTGCAAATGGGTCAATATGACACGAGGCGGGGTAACGGAAGACCCGTAGTACGGAATGACAACAGTGGATCTCAACAATCTTGCATATGCAGATGAACCATTCGTCCTAGCCAATGATGTGGCACAGGTTTTCTATGTGAAGGACATGTCTACCAAGCCAAGAAAAAGAAAAGATAAGGAAGCGAATGCATCGTACGATGAGCCAAAGCGGCACATAGTTCTTTCTGGGAAGAGAAACATCGTGGGAGTGGATGACAAGACAGACAAGTCAGAAGATTATGAAAAGTTTGATGAAATTGCTCCATTCACAGTGAATATTGACCCGAGCATCCCGTTAAATGATGAAGATTTTCCATGGTTACGGCGCAAAGGGACACACGCGAAGAAAAAGTTTCACACCCAAAGATCTGGGATGTGATCGGCTTCACTATCATCACTTTCTTCTGTGTTTCACACCCAGGAGGGAATGTCTGTAATAGTTAGGGTAGTTATGTGTTTTGGCATTTGAAACGCGAAGAAATTTTATGTGCAAACAAATTCTTTTCATGCATTTACTGATTTTTTCCAGCTAAATGACCCTGAAATTGAAAAGCAATTCAAATGAACTCAGAAAAGGTTGAAAGTTGGCATGGTATCATAATTTCATACAAATAGCATGTGCAAGAAAGTAGAGAGGGTTACGGCAAAAACTGGATGCACTTCGTGTACAAAATGGACAATCACTTTCGAAGTATCAGGGTTTCCGACGAAAACGAACTGTTACAAAGGCATTTCATTTTTTAAATAACCTAAGCATTACTAAATTGAATATAATGATAAAACACACTAATATTGAACATAAGAAAAAGGAATCACTGAAAAAACTTTTTTCAAAGTTAAGTTATTCACAAACTAGTGATTCACACAAATTTCAAATAATTCAAAATTTAAACTATTCAAATTTGAAATCTACCGGCACTAACAGAAAGTTTGTAATTTTTTGTACCTAAAGCAAAAATATTCACAAAGAAACTCTAAATACAACAAAAAACAACTCAAAAATAAATAAAACAAAAAAATAAAGAAAAAAAAATTAAGAAAAAAAAGCCCGCCAACTGGGCCAAAGCGGCCTGCATACGACTAGCGACACAACCTTTCATCGGGCCAGGATGCAGGCCCACGAAGGCCCAGTTGGCCAACAAGGCGAGGAGGACAGGTAGGCCCAGTAGGCCTGATTAGGAGAGGAGCTCGAGAGAGCTACCGCACTGGGGCTTATAAACCAGTGCGGTAGCCCCTCGACTAGCGAGGTGGGACTAAACTTCCGCACCGCACCTGCGCCAGCGCACCCCCTTTAGTACCAGGTCGTGGCACAAACCGGTACTAAAGGGGGGGCCTTTAGTACCGGTTTGTGCCACCACCCGGTACTAAAGGGGGTCGCTTCCCGCCCCTTGGCCTGGCCAAAACAGACCTTTAGTACCGGTTGGTGGCTCCAACCGGTACTAAAGGTGCCTTCTATATAAGAAAACACTTCAAAATTTCGTCAGTTTCTCATCTCCCTCTGCTTCTTCTCCTCTGCACCGTCGCCCGCCGCCCCGGCCCGTCGCCGCCCCCGTCGCCGCCCCGTCCCCGTCGTCGCCGCCCCCGTCGCCGCCCCGTCCCCGTCATCGCCGCCCCGTCCCCGTCGTCGCCGCCCCGTCCCCGTCGTCGCCGCCCCGTCGCCGCGCGCCCCGAGGCAACCTTCCATTGCAACCCGATTCCAGCGGGCTTTGCTCGTGTCGTGGTTGATGAGGTGCTGGACCCATATTCGGGGCTACAGCTTGACATTGCTGGAGGTGACGGCGAGCGCTTTCTCGGAGAGGCCAAACATCGTATCATCCTATGGAAAAAGGATTGCATCATCTTTCCAAGGCCACCGACACCGCGTCACCCGAGTCCTCGTCGAAGTCCGCCACCGAGTCAGCAGACTCCCGCTCCTCCATGTCCGGCAAAGTGTCAGGACAATCCTCCTCCTCCAAGTCCGCCACAGCGTCAGACGTCCACTCCTCCTCCAAGTTCAGCACAACCTCAGGCCACTCCTCCTCGTCCAACTCAGTCCCGTCAGCCGTCTCCGCCGCCTCAGCAATCGCAGAATAGACACCCCGCAGCTCTGGTGCGTAGCTGTACGAGTCGAGGTAGTACAGGAAGTACAGGCGGAGGCAAGCGGTATAAATATGGTCCAAGCCTGAAGGCTCTTCCGCAGAGGTCTTATGACAGGTCCGAGGAGGAAATCACAGCCATATCGAAGGCCGAGGTGGAAGCCCATTTTGCACCGAAACCGCCACCGCCGCCAAGGGAGAAAGTGCCTGAGGAAATGATTGACCACTTCATTCGTATGGCTCAACCACCAGCTTCCAAGCCTGTTGACACAGACTATGAGCGCCACATCAGGAAGTTAAATCAAACACGTCTACAAAGGGAGGCGAGCACGTCTACATCAGGATCGAGCAAACAAGAAGCAGCTGCCAAAAAATGCGAGAAAACCATTCCCCAGCTGGGAGAACAGGCGGCGCAATCGATCCCCTCGCTTGTTGTGCCAACAACAGGTGACAGTACGCGCCCCCAATATTATTGTGGGCAAACAGTGCATGTTCCCGAGGTGGGCAATGTGGTAATAACGGAGGATCATATAATGTAGGCTGAAGTTCTCAACATCACTGTTGGACAACTCCTCGAGATCGAGCCCATGCCTTTGCTTAGAGAGGATGAAGTAAAACGGAAATATGTCTGGGGCCAACCTTTGGTCGCGCCAGACAAGGTCAAGAACGTCCCAACGAGAATGTATGAATTGCATCAATGGTACATGAACATTACCAAGATTTTAGATCGAGTGTTCCTCATGGTGAATGTCAAGGAGGACCATTACTACCATGAGAAAGCTAGGTCCGTTGAGTATTTAGAACTGTTTCAGTTATATAATAAGGAAGCACTCGACAAATCTATCGTCAGTTGCTATTGTCTGTAAGTGATTTCTTTCTATAATTTAAGTCTCAAGCTAGCTGTAGTGATCCTTTTGAGATCAATCATTACCTGTAATTATCCTCACTATATTCTTTTCTGTGGTATTATGCAGGATGAAGATATATGAAATGAGAAAAGGTGGACGCTATGGAATTGGGTTCATTGACCCAAACACCGTTAATGAATTCACATGGAAGATAAGTGAACGTCTTGCAAAGGAAGTAGAGGACAGCATGCTAGAGTTCTTGAAGCGCCTCAAATACAATGAAGATATACTAGTTCCTTACCACTTTGGGTGAGTCACACTGTCTTGTACTACAAATTCTCTGTTTTTACCTACTAGCTAGCTACATGTTTTTGCTAACATATGCCCGCTTAATTAAGACATGTAAACGTGTGTGCATGCAGATTTCACTGAGTCTTGTGTATCATTAAAGTTAACGCCGGAACAGTTGAAGTACTGGACTCACTAGTCTCAAAAAACACTGACTTTAACATCTTGTATGGGATAGTCAACAGGTAATTTCAATCATTATTAACTATATATCTCGGCCTATTTAGTTCGTCATTTCATGATATGAACTATTTAATAACCCGTTTATTCATTTTCTTTGCCGGCGGGCAGGGCTTGGGCAAGATTCATCAGCGTCACGCCCGGCGAATGGAAACAAAAGCTTGAATGGTTTCGACCCAAGCTAGCTGCCATCTCTTTAATTATCATGCTTGATTAATTTTTATCTGATCAAATTCCATTCTCGTAAAGGCCCTGAAGCAGGCGCAGGGGACTGATCTGTGTGCATTCTGCGTTTGCGAGAATATTCGCATGATGGCGCCCGAAAGGAGAAGATCTCAAAGACAGCAATGGGTACGCTTGTCAGAACACTATTCACAATTTTTACACCATTATCGATATCTAGCTAGTCACACAACTAATACACATGCATATTGATCTCCTTCTTAACAGTTCAAAGAGGTGCGGGAGAAGCTCATAGAAACGGAGCGCGTAAAAGCACTTCAAGAGGAAATAGCGGGATTTTTGCTTGACCAGGTCATAAATCCGAATGGAGAATTCTATTACCCGCTACCGCCCCAATGAAAACCACTTTCAATTGTCATCGTGCTCCGAAGGCACCAATTAGACTGGCTCTGAAGGCAACATTCATATGTAGGAGAAATTGTATATATCTATACATGTGTGTATGTGTGAATTAATTAATATGGTGGTTTAATTTGTGAGACATTGATGTGATATATATATGCATGATTGGTTCTACTAGAAATTATATATATATATATATATATATATATATATATATATATATATATATATATATGCATAACGTGTACAATGTGTAGTATCGTAAAATACCAGCAAACGAAAAAGAATTAAAATGGAAACACAAAATTAAATGAAACAGAAATCATAAAACTAAAAACCCTCCAAACCTTATAGTACCGGTTGGTCTTACAAATCGGTACTAAAGGGCTCCAGGTCCCCGGAGCTGGCTCGTGCCACGTGGTCGCCCTTTAGCACCGGTTCGTGCTGAACCGGTGCTAAAGGGGGGGGGGGGGCTTTAGTGACCACTAATTAGTGCCGGTTATGTAACCGGCACTATAGGGCCTTACGAACCGGTGCTAATGCCCGGTTCTGCACTAGTGGACTTAAGTTTTGGCCAAGCTGGGTTGCCTGGCTCCTGTGCTTACCCCTACGTTCCCGATTGTTCGGCTAGGTGGTAAAGGGAGAACCTCTGCGATTGTTACCGCCGGGTCAGCCGGACGTGTACCTCAGACTGGGTGAAGCCGAGAGCTAGCGTTCTTAAGGGAATATTCGGTCGGTGAACTAAAAGACGAATTCTTACTTATTCATTTATCTGCCCCCAGATGTTTTTCTGCTTTTTTTGCAGTCCGGACATGCACTTTAGGGCATGCCTCCCAGGGAAAGGAACCCCTGTTTTCGCAAAATAAATATTTAAATTTATCCGCGTTGGCATTTTAGGTGCGGGCGTGCCAGTATACAACTGTATACAAATTTAGTACTTCGACTACACGGAAATAGGAGACTGACACTTTATCGAATTATCAAAGAATTGCCTATTTCTATTTCACATGTATGTTCCATATTGCGCCTGAATATATATCCGACTGAGACGATTGCATAAGTCCTCAATTTCTGGAACCTCGAAAGAATTCCAGTTAATTACATCTGCAAGTCTACACTCGCATCATACCTCCGATTAAGCTACATCAAATGGTCATTTATATTTATAAATCTCTAGCTCACGCCTTCACAATGATATGCATGGAAATAAAGAGACCATTGAAGCACACACAAGTCACAACAAACACACATTTTAACGTGGAAAACCCAAGTCGGGTAAAAAAAAAACACGGTGGCACAAAGGCCAAATCCATTATGTGAAATGTTTACATGTGAGGGGATTACAACATCTCTTTAGATCGGGATAAGCCTTTGTAAAATGATCTGGACCAAAATCGCCTCGCTAACAAAGTAGTCATTTGTTCATGAATCAGTAAACGAATGTTTTATATGAAGTCTTGGAATAGTTATTCGGCCTCGTCGGTCACGAACCATGTATGTCAAGCCTCGTCGGTCATGACATAAACTCATCGGTCAGGGAAGAGAGTATGCCTTCTTGTGATGAACCGCTTGACTTGAGTCACGGCTCTATAAATCGTTGAGGATGGCGTCCTATTTATTCCAATGTAGATGGCTGTGTCTGTGTTTGATCAATTATGAGGTCATCACTTGTATGTCACATTATAGAAAACTTTGTCAACCACCCTAATGTATACTTGTGTTGACTAGTTTTTGACAACGACATTGAAATGTCCGCAACGACGATTGGAGCGTCAGGTAGAACCATGGGATGCCACAAATCTCCCTTTTTCTTTTCAAACCGGATCGTGACACATCCGCGGCGGTGATCGGGCGCTGGATAGAGCCGCGAGAGGCCATAAATCTCTCTTCTTCATACTGACACACGACATCTGCAGTGCCATAAATATCTTTTTTTGTATCGGATAAACACACATCCGCGGCGACGATTTGATCGCCATGTTGAGCCACGAGATGTCATCACTCTTTTTATTTTCATATTGGGTAAACCTACATCTGCGGCAGCGATTTGATCACCATGTAGAGCCATGAGATGTGAACGCTCCTTTTTCCACGTCTGGTCAACACACATCCGCGGCGACGATTAGATCGCCATGTAGAGCCGCTAAATGTCATCACTATCTTTTTTTATGTCAGATCAACGCACATCCGCGTCGACGATTAGATCGCCGAGTAGAGCCGCTAGATGTCATCACTTATATATATATATATATATATATATATATATATATATATATATATATATATATATATATATATATATATATATATTAGGCTAACTCACATCTGCGGTGGCGATTGGGGTGCCAGGTAGAGCCGCGAGATCTCATCACTTTCCTTTTCCATACCAGATCATTATACATCAGTGGCGGCGATTGGTGCGCCATGTAGAGCCACGAGATGTCATAACTCACTTTTTGTAGATCAAAGTGTAGAATGACCGCGATGATGATTAGATCGTCAGGTTGAGTCACGAGACGCCACCAACCTGCAGCGAGAGAACAAAAGAAAAGAAATGAAATAACCGCATGTTACCTTCATGCGATTAACTCACCAGCTACTGCCATCGATCTGAGCCTTGAAGTAAGTCACGAGTGAAGGTTGAAAGTAGTGGTGTTGGGATTGGAAGTCTACGTAGATGTGTGTGTATGGCACTGGCAGCGGCGGCATGGATGTTGTGGGAAGTGAAGTGCGTCGTCACCCTTGGCAGCGGCCCAAGAGCTCCAACCCCCCGTCTTCTCCATGCATCTGATGATTATATTTGTATCCCGTATGGCTTATCCTGGAGTAGATTCAACGGCCACTGACCAACAGCTTCCTCCGCACCTGTGGTGGAACTCGTGGATATCACGCATGCATACTTATCCAACTAAACGAACTACAAAAGTTCAAATCAACTCCGCTAACGGCCGTCACGTGTGTATGCATCTAAACATGTATGTGCACGTAGTAGCGAATGGTCCAAGTAATCCAGCACGTACCAATCAATCCATCATGTGTACTTATTATTCCTCTTAGCAATGGGTGCCACTTATAATCTTTTTTTGAGAGAAAGCTGCCATCTACTAAGCCACGTAAAATTCTAAGATGTCTCGCGCCTGTGTGTTCTCAATTTCTGATTGTCACCACCCTGTACATCACTATGATTTCTTTTTAACTTGGAAAATGAGAACACCATTGATATTTTTTTATTGGCTTGCAGTTGTGATTTGAAATTTCTAAACTTGTACAATCATGAAAAATTATCATCGAACAACCCCTAACGGAACTATTCTTCCTGAAAGATGTTTCTTACTAACCATGTAATATAACATAACTAGTTGGGCACTTGTCTGATAAAGCACTCATGACCCCTATGCCTGTTCTCCACGCATGCCCTGGTTCTTACATAACCGCGAGGGTATTCGGACACACTCCGGACTGTCGGGTCCCAAGGTTGAAGAGAAAAGGTCCGCTACGACAAACGATCTACAATCCGGCTAGAAGGCATTTTACATGTCATTTTAAATTACATAGTCAAACTGACTGATTGTATTCCTCTTCAATACCATCTAATAGGCTGTCTAGTTTACAGTCCCGCTGGGAATACTTTGCGGCCAACTCTACTTGGCCGTACACTAAGCTCACAGGAATCTCCTTCCCATCGGGCCCCACAGGTCCGACCTCGGCCATGTGGTTTGGGTCAGCCTTCGTGTACCGCGTCTTCACCATGGCCCAGGCCTCCCTGGCGCCTTGACGGCAGGCCGATATCTTCCATAGCCAGAAGCACCGCCGTGCTCCCTGAAGCTTCTTTGCAAGCTCTCCAAGGCCTTCGGGTAGGGAGATGGATGGCCACAAGGCCTGGGCGACGCCTCTCATCACCTGCCGAACTCGTTCGTGAAGTTGCAGTAGCTCGGGAAGTAGGTCACCCATTGAATCGGGCATTTCCTCTGCAAGACGACCTGTGAGCATACCTACAGACATATTTCAGTTAATCGACTTCCTCGCCGAACTCTTATTTTCAAAAAGTTTGCTCAAGCACTTACTATAAATACCGCGACGAAGCCGCCGATTCTCCTTAACGGAGTCAGACAGCTGGGCTCGAACATCCTTCAGTTCCTCACCAAGCTGGGTGTTGGCATCTTGGAGATCATTTTTCTCTTGCCTCACCCTTGTAAGCACATTCTCGCCGGCCTTTAACCGGCGCAGTAGTTGTTGCCTGTCCGGATCTAGTCCGGCGCCATCTGCAATATTATTATCAGACTTATACACACGACGCACTTCACAAACTACTTATCTTTCGAAGTATATATTACTGGAGGGGGTCTCTGTTGCTCCCCCTGTGGCGGCTAGTGCGGCCTCAAGCTGGGCCTTGCACTCTTCAAGCTCCTGAGACAGTCGGGTATTCTTTTCCGTAAGATCCTGCATAACAAATGATCCTTAAATCAGTTCTCCTAACTATTTTAAGTCTCGGGGGCTACTGGCATATATAACTGTCAAATCTCCTTACCCGTATGTCCTTTACATACTTCTCCCTGGCTCTGGCTAGACCATCTTGAGCGGCACGGAGGTGCGCGTCTCCCGAATTGAAGGCGTTCAATGCCTCTTGGGAGAAACATGCGTCACGAAGAACTGTCCGGCGGCGCCTGTGATTCATGGCGCTCTCCACCTCGGAGTTGGTGGCGGATAGTCTGTCGGCATCCTCTATCAGAGGAGCATCCGACGCACGCCTCGTGTTCACCTCCACTTCCGTACCCGGCGTTGGAGCCTGGCTGGCGGAGGCTCGATTGGCTATCTCTCCGGACACAGTCCGGCGAGTGCTCTTTTTCCTGAAAGGAGCACCAGCGTTAATATACCTTCCCGGAATCAATCCCGGGAATATGGTGACACGCCTTACCATCGCGGCGGCGTTTCAATCCGGACCGCGCTTCTTTTTAGCCTGCGCGGCCGTGTTGCCCCTTGTTGGCTAGCCGCCGCGGCCTCGGCTTCCCGCCTCAAAGGCATCTCCTGCAAAACACCATTGGTACGCGGTGATTAGAGATAAGAACGGATGGGTCATGGTATCGGGACTTCGGTCACAGTTACCTGGGAGGCCGGAAGTATTCTAGGGTAGTCAGCCGTAATGGCGACCAAAGCATTGTCGATGCTAAGTTGGTGAAACACCCCTTCGATCAGCTCCACCTTTATATCCAGATCCTCTTGGGAAGCCGGATCGAGGGACCGTTCTGGATCCTCGGGTTGTGGAGCCGGGCTGTGTATCTACGGCTCGGCGCAGTTCCTGCGTCGAAATCACAAAATGAGATACTTAACCATGGGAATATGGATCAGATAGGCAGAAAGAAATGTCCGCTTATCCAGCTTCGAGGGTTGTTCATGGAAAATCCGTTCAATGGACTGGCACGGAGGAAATCCTCCTCTTCCCCCTTGTATAGAGCGGACAAGATCTTCACCAGATCGGCGACCGATCCCGGCCCCTTACGGCCATGACGGGTGGAATCATCCTCCCCGTTGAAATCACACATGGGTGGCCCCTATACTGGAGCGGCTGCACCCCCCACATAATGCATGTGGCCATGACCCCGATATGGTCAGTCCGGAATGAGCCAATAATCTTATTCGGCTCATCAGGTAAAGGACGTCCCTGTCAATCTCCCTTTGAGAGCTCCGCGGACGCCAACATAGGCGTTTCTTCAGAGGAGCATTACTGAACTCCGGGAGGCCAATTCGAACTGGATCCGACAGCGGGACATCTTCGATATAAAACCATTCCGAAGGCCAGTCTTCGGACGCCTTCTTCGGGGTTCCGGGTAGGTATCCGGTCCCGGCGATGCGCCATAGTTTGGCTCCACCCACTTGATATATTGACCCCTCATGAGAACAGGGTACGAGGTAGAACAATCTCTTCCACAGCGCGAAATGAGCCTCGATGCCCAAAAACAGCTCGCAAAGGGCCACGAAGCCCGCAATATGTAGGATGGAGGCAGGCGTAAGGTGGTGCAGCTGGAGGCCGTAGAACTCCAGGAGCCCCCGGAGAAACGGATGTATTGGAAATCCGAGTCCTCTTATCAGATAGGAGACGAAGCATACCCGCTCTCCTTTGGAGGGATCGGGGACGCTTTCCGCCCTTGTAGGTGGAGAGTCCGGCTCGAACCGGAACCATGAAGGCTGGGGGAAGAAATCCCTTGGTTTGGAGCGTCACTAGCTCACTGTGCGGGACCGATCATCTCTCCCAATCTCCAGGCTGAGGGCTGGGATCGCGAGAGGAGGAGCCGCGTCGACTGTCCATGATGGAATGGATTTTTGTCAGAGGCGCTCCGATGAATGCTCGCGGAGGGAGGATGGTGTGATTCGGATCTGGATCCCCGTCTCTTTTATAGGCGGCTCATTTGCGCAGCTAGGGGGGTAAATGAAAAAATACCCTGGCTTTTCACATTCATTCAACACGCGGAAGATGGCCATTATTGGGCATGGAAGCCGAGGAGCGCGATATTTACGAGAAGTCAGACACTATTCAACACAGGATTTGGAGAAGAACCCGCCTTGCAATGCCGAAGACAATCAACACGCCGGACTCGTCATCATTGAAGCCTGGTTCAGGGGCAACTGAGGGAGTCCCGGATTAGGGGGTGTCCGGATAGCCGAACTATCACCGTTGGCCGGACTCCTAGACTATGAAGATACAAGATTGAAGACTCTGTCCCGTGTCCGGATGGAGCTTTCATTGGCGTGGAAGGCAAGCTTGGCGATACGGATATGTAGATCTCCTACCATTGTAACCGACCCTGTGTAACCCTAGCTGAGGGAGTCCTGGACTAGGGGGTGTCCAGATAGCCGGACTATCATCATCGGCCGGACTCCAAGACTATGAAGATAAAAGATTGAAGACTTCGTCCCGTGTCCGGATGGGACTTTCCTTGGCGTGGAAGGCAAACTTGGCAATACGGATATGTAGATCTCCTACCATTGTAATCGACTCTGTGTAACCCTAGCCCTCCCCGGTGTCTATATAAACCGGAGGGTTTTAGTCCATAGGACGAATAACCATTACAACAATCATACCATAGGCTAGCTTCTAGGGTTTAGCCTCCTTGATATCGTGGAAGATCCACTCTTGTACTACCCATATTATCAATATCAATCAAGGAGGAGTAGGGTTTTACCTCCATCGAGAGGGCCCGAACCTGGGTAAAAACATTGTGTCCCTTGTCTCCTGTTACCATCCGCCTAGACGCACAGTTCGGGACCCCCTACCCGAGATCCGCCGGTTTTGACACCGACATTGGTGCTTTCATTGAGAGTTCCTCTGTGTCGTCACCGATAGGCTTGATGGCTCCTTCGATCATCAACAACGACGCAGTCCAGGGTGAGACTTTTCTCCCTGGACAGATCTTCATGTTCGGCGGCTTTGCACTGCGGGCCAATTCGCTTGGCCATCTGGAGTAGATCGAAAGCTACGCCCCTGGCCATCAGGTCAGATTTGGAAGCCTAAACTTCATAGCTGACATCCGCGGAGACTTGATCTTCGATGGATTCGAGCCACAGTCGAGCGCGCCGCACTGTCACGATGGGCATGACTTAGCTGTGCTGCCGGACAATGCCTTGGAGGCCGCACATGAGTCCACTCTGATCCTTAATCCGGAGCCGACCGCGCAGATCAAGGACGGGTGGCTAGACACCGCCTCGGGGGCTGCAACCTCTACGGCGATGGAGCCGAATACTGACCTTGTCCCTTGTAAAGCCCGTGACTTCGAGGTGCCGGACTCCTCGACGGACTCCGAACCTCCTGCGCCCCTACCAATCGAATCCGATTGGGCGCCGATCATGGAGTTCACCGCTGCGGACATCTTTCAGCACTCACCCTTTGGCGACATCCTGAATTTGCTAAAGTATCTCTCGTTATCAGGAGAGCCCTGGCCGGATTGCGGTCAGGATGGTTGGGATGCAGACGACGAAGAAATTCAAAACCCACCCACCACCCACTTTGTAGCCACTGTCGACGATCTAACCGACATGCTAGACTATGACTCCGAAGACATCGACGGTATGGACGACGATGCCGGAGACGACCAAGAACCAGCGCCCACGGGGCACTGGAAGACCACCTCATCATACGACATATATATGGTGGACATCCCAAAGGATGGGAATGGCGAAGAAGCAGCGGAGGCAGATTCCTCGAAGAAACAGCCCAAGTGCCGACGTCAGTGGCGCCGCTCTAAATCCCGCCACAGCAAGAATGGAGATTCCGGCACATGAGATAATAACACCCCAGAGAGTGCCGAAGACAACCCCCTCCAGCAAGATTCAGCGCAGGAGGACGGAGAAGCCAGCCCTCACGAGAGAGCGGCAGACGAAGAGGTCGAGGATGATAATTACATGCCTCCCTCCGGAGACGAGGCAAGCCTCAACGACAACGAAATCGTCGTGCCCGAGGATCCCGTCGAACAAGAGCGTTTTAAACGCAGGCTTATGGCCACAGCAAATAGCCTAAAGAAAAAGCAGCAACAGCTCCGAGCTGATCAAGATCTGCTAGCCGACAGATGGACTGAAGTCCTGGCGGCCGAAGAGTATGAACTTGAACGCCCCTCCAAAAGCTACCCAAAACGCAAGTTGCTCCCCCGATTAGAGGAGTAGGAGTATAAACCCTCATCACCAGCGCACAATACGGCAGACCGACCACCTCGTGGCTGCGACAGAGAGGCCTCTAGGCCCTCCACTAGAACCGTACCCCGGCATCGCTCGAAAAGTATGAAGCCTCGGGGGAACGCGCCGGACTTGCGAGACATATTGGAGGACAAGGCAAGACAATCAAGATCGATCTACGGATCACGTGGGCGCCCCACGATGCACGACGATTACCGTCGCGCCGGATACAGCAACTCCGGGCGGGCTTAACACAGTAGACAAAGCTCGCTTGAGCTACGTCGTGATATTGCCCAATATAGAGGCGCCGCACACCCACTATGCTTCACAGATGAAGTAATGGATCATCAAATCCCTGAAGGGTTTAAACCCGTGAACAATGAATCCTACGATGGCACAACAGACCCCGCGGTTTGGATCAAAGACTATCTTCTTCATATCCATATGGCCCGCGGTGACGATCTCCAGGCCATTAAATATCTCCCACTTAAGCTTAAAGGACAAGCTCGGCATTGGCTTAACAGCTTGCCAGCAGAGTCAATTGGGTGTTGGGAGGACCTGGAAGCCGCATTCCTTGACAACTTCCAGGGCACATATGTGCGACCACCAGACGCCGATGACCTCAGCCACATAATTCAGCAGCCAGACGAATCGGCCAGGCAATTCTGGACATGGTTCTTAACAAAGAAAAATCAAATCATCAACTGTCCGGATGCAGAGGCCCTTGCAGCCTTTAAACATAACATCCGCGACGAGTGGCTAGCCCGGCACATAGGACAGGAAAAGCCGAAATCCATGGCAGCCCTCACATCACTCATGACCCGCTTCTGTGCGGGGGAGGACAGCTGGCTAGCCCGCAATAACAACCTCAGCAAAAATTCTGGCAGTCCGGACAACAAGGACCGCAATGGCAGGTCGCGTGCAACAAAAAGAAGCGCCGCGTTAACGGCGATAACACTGAGGATACGGCAGTCAACGCCAGATTCAGAGGCTCTAAACCCGGTCAGCGGAAAAAGCCATTCAAAAGAACTACTCCGGGTCCGTCCAATTTGGACCGAATACTCGACCGCTCTTGCCAGATACATGGCACCGCCGAAAAGCCAACTAATCACACTGAGGGAGTCCTGGACTAGGGGGTGTCCGGATAGCCGGACTATCATCATCGGCCGGACTCCAAGACTATGAAGATACAAGATTGAAGACTTCGTCCCGTGTCCGGATGGGACTTTCCTTGGCGTGGAAGGCAAGCTTGGCGAGACGGATTTGTAGATCTCCTACCATTGTAACCGACTCTGTGTAACCCTAGCCCTCTCCGGTGTCTATATAAACCGGAGGGTTTTAGTCCGTAGGCTGAACAACCATTACAACAATCATACCATAGGCTAGCTTCTAGGGTTTAGCCTCCTTGATCTCGTGGTAGATCCACTCTTGTACTACCCATATCATCAATATCAATCAAGCAGGAGTACGGCTTTACCTCCATCGAGAGGGCCCGAACCTGGGTAAAAACATCGTGTCCCTTGTCTCCTGTTACCATCCGCCTAGACGCACAGTTCGGGACCCCCTACCTGAGATCCGCCGGTTTTGACACCGACATTGGTGCTTTCATTGAGAGTTCCTCTGTGTCGTCACCGATAGGCTTGATGGCTTCTTCAATCAACAACAATGCAGTCCAGGGTGAGACTTTTTCTCCCCGGACAGATCTTCATGTTTGGCGGCTTTGCACTGCGGGCTAATTTGCTTGGCCATCTGGAGCAGATCGAAAGCTACGCCCCTGGCCATCAGGTCAGGTTTGGAAGCTTAAACTTCACGGCCGACATCCTCGGAGACTTGATCTTCGATGGATTCGAGCAACAGCCGAGCGCGCCGCACTGTCACGAAGGGCATGATTTAGCTCTACCACCGGAAAATACCCTGGAGGCCGCACATGAGTCCGCTCCGACCCATAGTTCGGAGCTGACTGCACAGATCGAGGACAAGTGGCTGGACACCGCCACGGGGGCTGCAACTTCTACGGCGATGGAGCCGAATACTGACCTTGTCCCCTGCAAAGCTCGTGACTCCGAGGTGCCGGACTCCGAACCTCCTGCGCCCCTGCCAATCGAATCCGATTGGGCGCCGATCATGGAGTTCACCGCTGCGGACATCTTTCAGCACTCACCCTTTGGCGACATCCTGAGTTCGCTAAAGTATCTCTCATTATCAAGAGAGCCCTGGTCGGAATGCGGTCAGGATGGTTGGGATGCGGACGACGAAGAAATTCAAAGCCCACCCACCGCCCACTTTATAGCCACTGTCGACGATCTAACCGACATGCTAGACTACGACTCCAAAGATATTGACGGTATGGACGACGATGCCGGAGACGATCAAAACCAGCGCCTGCCGAGCACTGGAAGCCCGCCTCAACTCACGATGTATATATGGTGGACACCCCAAAAGCGAGCGATAACGAGGAACAACGGGACGCCGCGAAGGATAATTCCCCCAAAAAACAACCAAAACGGCGACGCAAGCGCCGCCCCAAGTCCCGCCTCGATAACAACAGCACCCATTATGACCCAGCCATAGAGCAGGGCAAACCAGTGGGCGACGAACATGCAACCAAGAAACCATCCGAACAGGATGAATCGGATAATCAACTCATCCTCGGCGAAAACAACAGTCCAGACGATCTCACACCGGGCACACCACCGGAGCATAAAAACCTTCAAAAAAGGCTTGTCGCCACTGCAAGAAGTTTGAAGAAGGAGAAACGGAAGCTCAAAACAGCGGAAGACATACTCAGAATGAGGTGGAGCAAAGTACTCAAGATAGCAGACAAATATGGCAATAGTGACCAAACAAAGAGCTATCCGAAGCGCAAGCTGCTGCCAGAATTCGACGAGGAGGCCGTAGAGCCCCCACAATCAAAAAGCAAAGAGGCCGCCTGGCCGGATAGATGACCAGATGACAGGCCAAGAGCAACATGCGGCGCCGCACACAAGCCGGCACATGATCCTCGCAAAACAGATGGCCCGGTAAGGTCCATTTATGGGCCAAAGAAGAGGGCCCCAGGAAGCAACACAACACGCCGAGTGATCGAAGACAACGGCACACCCAAATACAAGGGCGCCGCACACCCACTATGTTTCACCGATGAGGTGCTGGATCATGAATTTCCAGTGGGGTTCAAACCCGTAAACATAGAGGCACACGACGAAACAACAGACCCCGGAGTCTGGATTGAGGATTATATCCTGCACATACATATGGCTAGAGGAGACGATCTCCACGCCATAAAATATTTACCCCTCAAGCTCAAAGGGCCAGCCCGACATTGGCTCAAAAGCCTCCCAGAAAATACCATTGGAAGCTGGGAAGAGCTCGAGGACGCGTTTAGAGCAAATTTTCAGGGGACTTATGTCCGCCCTCCGGATGCAGACGATTTAAATCACATAACTCAACAGCCCGGAGAGTTAGCGCGCAAATTCTGGAACAGGTTCCTTACAAAAAAGAACCAAATAGTCGACTGTCCGGACGCCGAAGCCTTAGCAGCTTTTAAACATAATGTCCGAGACGAATGGCTCGCCAGACACCTCGGCCAAGAGAAGCCGAGAACAATGGCCTCGCTAACAAGCCTCATGACCCGCATTTGCGCGGGGGAAGACAGCTGGCTAGCAAGATGCAGCACCAGCGACCCGAGTACATCCAAGATCAGAGATGGAAACGGAAAATCACGGCACAGAAAGGACCAGCGCCGAAATAAAGAAAAAAGCCCAAAGAACACGGCGGTCAACGCCGGATTCAAAGGCTCGCGGCCGAACAATAAAACACTGCCTCTTAAGGACAACAGTGACGAGCTATCCAACCTGAACAAAATTTTGGATCGGATATGTCAAATCCACAGTACCTCCGGGAAGCCTGCAAACCACACCCACCGGGATTGTTGGGTCTTCAAACAGTCCGACCGACTCAACACCGAACACAAGGGGCTCAACGCACCAAGCGAGGATGACGACGAACCCCACCAGCAGAGCGCCGGAAAACAAAAGGCTTTCCCACAAGAAGTCAAAACAGTAAACTCACTTCATGTGATAATGCGGAACAACAGTGCGGCACCCACCAAAGTAGGTGTCGCACGGTCCACCCCAGCGGAACCTCGAGATTGGATGTCAAAACCAATTACTTTCGACCACCTGGACTATTCCAAAAGCATTCGAAACGCAGGATGGACTACTCTAATATTGGATCCTATAATCGACGGACTACAATTTACACAAGTCCTAATGGATGGCGGCAGCGATTTAAACCTACTATATCCGGACACAATCCGCAAGTTGGGGATAGACCTTACTAAAATTCGCCATAGCCGCACTTCCTTCAAAGGAGTGACGCCAGGCCCTTACGCCAAGTGCACGGGCTCCTTACTACTAGAAGTTGTGTTCGGGTCACCCGGCAACTTCCGACGCGAAAAGCTAATCTTTCATGTCGCCTCATTCAAAACTAGCCATCAAGCACTATTGGGACGTGAAGCTTTTGTCCGCTTTAACGCAATACCACACTACGCGTCTCTTACACTTAAAATGCCCGGTCCATGCGGCATCATCTCATTAAAAGGTCATTCCAGACCCCGGACGCGGCTAGACGAGTCCGGCATAAATAAACTAGGGGCTCCCTAGCCGCACACCCCTTCACAGGGGGCTGTGCGTATGAGCAATAAGGAGCCAATAAAAGCTCAACTTTATTCATTTATTCATGCTCTGTTTTAAATACATTTTTGACATAATTTCTTCTCAAACTAACTTCCTCTCTTTTACAGATGAACAGCGTGTTACACCCGTCCAGGATACAGCCCAACGGAGACACAGGCGCAGACGTGCAGTAGGGACCCGTTGCAAGGATTCTTTTCAGATTAAGACCCTGCGTAAACCTTTTTTACTGTCTCTTGTTGTTATATATCCCCTGGTTTCTCATTAAATCAAGAGAGGAGCCTGATGTTTTGGCATCGGCCACATCAGTGGACCTTGCGTGTACCTTGACACTAGGGGCTTAGGGCATTGATCTGCCCGTCATCATAAAGACCGAACACCTCAGGGAGTGTTCGGCGTCTCAAGTTAGGCCTTATATGCATCAGCTCCGAATCATGTCTTTGATCAAATGTTGGGTTTGCCCGGCTCCTGTGTTTTGCTGCCTTACGTTCCGTATCATCGGCTAACGCGGCACCAGGAGAACTACTGCGATTGTGCCCCGGTTCGGCCGGGTGAGCACCTTAGTAGAGAAAGCCGAAAACTGACTGTCATGATGTAGCGAGAGACTGGTCAACCACTCGACCGACCTCTGGAATGTTTAGAATTCCTCCGCTTTGACGAAGGACCGCTTCCCGGCCAGGCACACACGCGCCCCAAATTCGGAGAGCGCGGTGCCCCTAGGGGCTATATCGTAGCCCCACCTTCGAACTCCTATGGCTAAGTGAAAGTGACAAAGCATTATAGTCCGGTTGCCTCGTTTGCTACGCTATCACCTCCTTCACAGGACCAAGACGTTGGATTAAGTGTGAAAATGCGCTATTTCGCAAACACCCCCGCACCATGTGCGTGCGGGCTGAAGCCGACGACTGCCATCTTTCAGGTTATACACAAGTATACATTAAACGGCCGCACAGGAGATATTTCAATACTTGAACGCACAAGTACAAAAATCGCTTATATTATAAACATCGTTTTACAAACCATAAAGTTCATTTGAACATGACATTTTTTGAGCACTGCAACTCTATTGCACGAGCACCACGCAGAACTTCTCCAAAATAGTGCTCGGCGGGTAACCGGCTCTCGTCCGAACCCTGGGTCGCAACAGCGGTGGCATCCATCTCCGTCCAGTATGTCTTCACACGGGCGAGGGCCATCCGTGCACCCTCTATGCAGGCCGACCGCTTCATCGCCTTGATATGCGGCACCGCCCCGAGGAATTGCTGCAATAAGCCAAAATAACTCTTCGGCTTGGGCCTATCCGGCCAGACATGAGCCACGATATCCGTCATGGCAAGTCCGGACAATCTATTCAGCTCAGCCCACTCAGCCAACCGATCGGTCAGCGGAAGTGAACGCTCCGGACTATGGAATTGAGACCAAAAAAGCTCTTCCGTCTCGTGATCCTTTTGACTTCAGAAGTGCACAACAGCATCTGCCGCATTCGCCGCTAAGTCCATATAAGGATCCTCCGAACCCCACAGCTGGCCAAGCTGAGCGTACTTCGGATCTGTAAACCTCCTACGCAGCAGAAAAGTCTTGCCAGCCGCAATATCTCCGGCCTAGCGCATCTCCTCCTTTATTGCCCACATTGCAGAACGGGCATCCTTGGCTTCGGCGGTGGCCTTCTTCAGGTTTTCTTGCTCCGCTCGGCATTCTTATTCAAGAACCTCATAGCGGTCGGTAACATCTTTCAGCTTCACGGCCATTTCGGCCATATCCTCCCTGCTTCGGCAGTGAGCAGCCCTTTCGGCTTCTAGCTCTTCGGCCGCCCTCGAGGCAGCTGCATAACTCCTTCTGGCCTGCTCCTTGGTTCGAGCAAGTTCTGCCCGAAGTCTCTCCACAGCAGCGGCACCATCTGCATTGAGCATACATGTTGTAAGGAGTGGGCTTCGGCTCCCTTACTAGGTGACCATGGAGAAAAACCTACCTTGTGACTCGTCAAGTCGCTTATTGACCAGCGCGATGTCCGCATCCGCAACGTCGAGTTGCCGCTTTAGTTCGGCAACTCCATCAGTCCGGCTGGCCACCGGACTATCCACTACCTGCATAGGAAAGGCGAAAATCAATACCTGCGATTTTGATCCTCGGCACGCTGTCGCTCTCGACAACCTACCGAGTCCCAGGGGCTACTATCTATACAGGGCGCACTTATGTGCAAAACTGTCAAAAGGTATGTCACTTTTACGTACCTCAAACCCCGCCAGCAAGCTTCTGACGGCATCATGCAACCCGCCTTCGGCGGACGAAATTCTTCCAATCACCATACTCATCAATGTACGGTGACCTTCTGAGATAGACGCCCTCTCAAGAAGATCCTTTAGCTCCCCCGGCTGCACACCAGCCGGTGCCGAACTCTCCGGCCCCGCCGGACTCGGGGATACCAAGGTAGTCAGAATCCCGACTCGACTGCTAGAATCGTACGACTTCACGACCCTACAGAAGCATGTCGATCCAAATCCCACTATGAATTCGGATCAAGTAGAATCCATGTTGAGTCGCGATCCAAATCACAGAATCCTATACAAAACGGTACAATCCCGACTATGCTATGGACTATGCCCGATTCTACTAATTTATCTAATCCGTTTGTTTAGTTGTAGCAGAATAGTATGCAATCATCCAAATCCCTTTTCATATACCTCATGGACCTTTATTCCCCTCCCAAGCCCAAAAGCTCAGCCGCCAATACCTTTGATCTAGCTCTTAGAAACCCTAGATCGAAATTGAGGATCGGGCTTGTCAACAGATGGAATTGACATGAAAAGGAGGATGCTTCAAGATTGATCTGAGGAGGAGAGGAAGACCCTTCAAGGTTTAGCACTGCAGCTCAAATAGACAAGTGATCGACTATTCACGCACTCTAAAAAGAACCTAAGTAAATTTAGAGCATTGAAGGTTTAAATGTTCTATATATTTCCCTCTCATATATGTTCCATACATGCGAGCTAGATGGTGGTTAGCCATAAAAAGAAATGGAATACAACTAGCATTGATGTGGACGCTCTTTGCTCCATATTTAGTGTCGAAACTCTACAGAACCCATATAAATTTGTTGTGTGCATACAAAACATCTTATTTGAGTAAATCTAGTAGAATCCTCGATTCCACAACTTGATCTTACGACTCGATTTTGTCTAAGGAAAATCGATCCGTCTTCGAATCCCGACTCTAACTACCTTGGGGGATACCCTCCACGATGACACCTCAGGTTCGTCTGCCCTGCCTGATGGTGCGGCAGACGAAGGCATCTCGCTCTCCACCATCTCCGGACGAAGGTCCCCCGAAGACGAGCTCATCTGAGAAGGAGGGAGATCCAAACTACAAGGTAAAAACTTCGGTTATCCTCAGAAGCAAAAATAGGGATGTCTCTTATTACAGAACCCCCTGTTTCTTCTTACGGCTTGCTGGAGGGCTGATTCCTTAGGGGAGATAGTGCGGCCGGGGCCTCCCCGGACGCAGGACCCTCTGGTGAAGATCTCTTCCCCCACTTCGAGGCCTTGGCCTCCCGGTTTTCGGAAGCAGTCCTCTTCTCCCCTTGGAAGGAGGGATTCTCGATTCCCCCTTTCTCAAATGCCTCCTTGGTAGAGGCGGTAGTGTCCCTGTTCTTCCCTTCGCCTTCCCCTGAAGGCGCAAGATTCAGCATTCTGACCAGCACGGGATCCGGCACGGTCTCCGGGAGGGGGGCCGGACATCGTATCAGTTTCGCTTGCGCTATCCACTCCTATTCAAGAGACGATGGGTTAAAAGGCAAATTCGAGAAGGCGCAAACAAACGGTGTGTCCAGACGCAGGGCCACTTACCTGAGCATCCGGGCGACTGCAGCTTAGGCCGGAATCCTCGGTCAATTCCAGACACATCTCTTGTGGTCCGAAGAACAATTTATACATTTCCATGGGTGTCGTACCCATGAAGTGTTGGAGAGCTCGTGGACCCTCTGGATTGAATTCCCACAGGCGGAGGGGGCGACGCTTGCAGGGCAAAAGACGCCGAATCAGCATAACCTGCATCACCATGACCAGATTGATCTCCCTCTCTTGGAGGTCTCGAATCCGGCCCTGAAGTAGGGGTACGTCCTTTGACGGCCCCCAGTTGAGCCCTTGCTTGACCCACGACATCAGCCGCTGTGGAGTGCCCGAGCGAAAGATGGGCAGCGGCTTCTGATTGCTGCCCCTAGGAGCGGTAATATAGAACCACCCATGTTGCCACAAGCCGAGCTCCTCCTGGAAAGAGCCCTTAGGCCATGGAGCATCGGCCCTTCTGCTTACAACCGCCCCGCCGCACTCAGCTTGACGCCCCTCGATCATCTTCGGCTCTACGTTGAAGGTCTTGAGCCACAAACCGAAGTGGGGAGTAGTGCGGAGGAAGGCTTCGCAGACGACGATAAATGATGAGATGTGGAGGATAGACTCCGGAGCCAGGTCATGGAATTCCAACCCGTAGTAAAACATGAGCCCTCTCACAAAAGGATCCGTCGGGAAGCCTAAACCCCGACGGAGGTGGGACACGAACACGACGCTCTTGCCGGGCTTAGGAGTAGGAATGACTTGCCCTTTGGCGGGCAACCTATGCGAAATCTCGCAGGTTAGGTACCTGGCTTCTCACAGCTTTAGCACATCCTCTTCCATGACGGAGGAGGGCATCCACCGGCCCTGTAGGTCGGAGCCAGACATTGTTGAAGGTCCGAAGCGCTCGAATCTGGAGCTCTGGGTGTTGGAACTCGGGGCGAGGGGTAGATTCTATTGAGGATTAAAGAAAAGAAACGAGCCTAGGTCTCATTATAAAGAGGGAGAATACCAAGAGCCGTCCCCGTGACCGTTTGGGACTCACCTTCGATAGAGGAGGCGTGGCGACGGGCACGGCTGGGTTGCCCACGTCCGTATTGATGGGAATCCCGGAATAAGGGGAACACGATCTCTGCTTCGACAAGACGTGCCGAGGAAACCGCTTCGCTAAACGCGTTGAGGTGGTATAATAAAAAACGATTCAATTAAAGGCTTGGTAGTGGCGTGACGTCATGCCACAAAATACGTTAGCAGATCGAACTCGTGTACATATTATTCTCTCTACGGTGGAATGTGGAATTTATTTTGCAGAGCCGGACACTATCCTGGTGTTCGCAATCTTCTATGAATTATTCGGAGGAGGAACCCGCCTTGCAATGCCAAAAAATATGCGCGCCGGACTCATCGTCATTGAAGCCTGGTTCAGGGGCTACTGAGGGAGTCCTGAACTAGGGGGTGTCCGGATAGCCGGACTATCATCATCGGCCGCACTCCAAGACTATGAAGATACAAGATTGTAGACTTTGTCCCGTGTCCAGATGAGACTTTCCTTGGCGTGGAAGGCAAGCTTGGCGATACGGATATGTAGATCTCCTACCATTGTAACCGACTCTGTGTAACCCTAGCCCTCTCCGGTGTCTATATAAACCGGAGGGTTTTAGTCCGTAGGATGAACAACAATCATACCATAGGCTAGCTTCTAGGGTTTAGCCTCTTTGATCTCGTGGTAGATCTACTCTTGTACTACCCATATCATCAATATCAATCAAGCAGGAGTAGTGTTTTACCTCCACCGAGAGGGCCCGAACCTGGGTAAACACATCATGTCCCTTGTCTCATGTAACCATCCGCCTAGATGCACAGTTCGGGACCCCCAACCCGAGATCCGCCAGTTTTGACATCGACAAGCGCCGTTGCCGGGGAGTCATATCGTGGGGTGAGTATTCTCGTGTGTGCTTGTTGACTTTATCACTAAGTAATTTTTATTTGTTGTTCTTAGTTGTTTTCTATCTTTAGTTATGGGTAGGAAACGCAAAATACCAAAAAAAATTAGTTGTACCTACTTCAGCAATTGTTGAAGAACCACTCAAAATCTATCACACTACTGAAGCTTTTTACTTGGATCATCTTCGATCCCTTTGTGCTCGTGCTGAAACCCCAACTAGCTTAGTTGAGGGCAAATCTTTAGATGAGCATGCTTGTTATGTGCGACACCATATATCTGAAAAAGGGAAACTTTTAGTATATCAAATTCATCGTTTGCAATGCTATGCTTGGAATTTATGTGAGATATATGATGTTACCTGTTGTTTTGAAAACCCTAAGAAACACCTTCCCTACCAATGTGAGTTTAGTGATAATGGAATAGTATCTTCGTATGCTAAGGGTGTTTATAATTACTATGATGTTCAACAAATTGAAGAATTTGTTGCTTTTAAGGGTGCTTATGAAATTGCTTCTTTGATTGAAACGTATGATGCTACTCTCTACAAATCTGAAAATTTTGCCATACTTAAATATTGTTATGATAATTATGCTTCTACTGCCTATGTTAAACCATATATTGAGGGATTCTCCACTGTCCAAGAAGATACTAATATTTTGCAGGAGTCTATGGAAGAAGAAATTGACGAAACTGTGAGCTCATTTGATGAAAAAGATGATGAGGAGAGCGAAGAACAAAAGGAGGAAGAGCGGATTAGCTACCCGTTCCCACCTTCTAATGAGAGTAACTCTTCAACTCATACAGTGTTTACTTTCCCTTTGTGCTTACCGAAGGATGATTGCTATGATGATTGTTATGATCCCGTTGATTCTCTTGAAATATCCCTTTTTGATGATGCTTGCTATGCTTGTGGCCAAGATGCCAATATGAATTATGCTTATGGAGATGAACTTGCTATAGTTCCTTATGTTAAACATGGAATTGTTGCTATTGCACCCACGCATGATAGTCCTATTATCTTTTTGAATTCTCCAAACTACACTATATCAAAAAAGTTTGTGCTTATTAAGGATTATATTGATGGGTTCCGTTTTACTACTACACATGATGATTTTGATAGATATAATATGCATGTGCTTGCTGCTCCTACTTGCAGTTATTATGAGAGAGGAACTATAGCTCCACCTCTCTATGTTTCCACTATGATAAAATTGCAAGAAACTGCTTATACTATGCATTGGCCTTTACTATGTGTGCATGAATTGTTCTTTTATGACATGCCGATGCATAGGAAGAGAGTTAGACTTCGTCATTGCTTGATATATGTTACTTTGTGCTCACTACTAAATTACAAATCATTGTTAATTAAAATTGGCTTTGATATACCTTGGGATCCGGGTGGATTCATTACTTGAGCACTATATGCCTAGCTTAATGGCTTTAAAGAAAGTGCTGCCAGGGAGACAACCCGGAAGTTTTAGAGAGTCATTTTTTTCTTTTGAGTGCTTCTATATAGTTTAAAAACAAAAAAAATAAAGGGGGTAACCCAAAACTTTTCAAAAAGGAAAGTGGAAGTGAGAAATACAAGCATTGTTTAAGTGGGAGAGCTCCTTGAACTTTGTTCATGCTCACGGAAACTTTGTGAATCTTAATTACAGAAACTTTTCATCAGAAATAATTATCCCCTTGTACAATTCCATTGTATTATAAAAATAATGTGCCAAGGTTTGCCTTTAGGATGTTTACAATGCTTGTTAGTTTGTACGGTGCAGGACAGAAACTTTGGCTGTAGTGCGCGATTTTACATTTTTAACTGGAACGTCAAACGGTTCTGATTATTTTTGCAATGTCTTGATATACAAATTTTTTATTTTTGCTAATTTGGGTAGAATTTTTGGGGTACCAGAAGAATGGTCAATAATCAGATTGCTACAGACTGTTCTGTTTTTGCAGATTCTGTTTTTGATGCATAGTTTACTTGTTTTGATGAAACTATCAATTTATATAAGTGGGTTAAGCCATGTAAAAGCTATATTACAGTAGACACAATACAAAAACAAAATATGAATTGGTTTGCAATAGTACCTAGAGTAGTAATTTGCTTTATTATACTAACGGATCTTACCGAGTTTTCTGTTGAAGTTTTGTGTGGATGAAGTGTTTGATCGAGGAGGTCTCGATATGAGGAAAAGGAAGAGAGGCAAGAGCTCAAGCTTGGGGATGCCCAAGGCACCCCAAGTAAATATTCAAGGAGACTCAAGCGTCTAAGCTTTGGGATGCCCCGGAAGGCATCCCCTCTTTCTTCAACAAGTATCGGTATGTTTTCGTATTTGTTTCGTTCATGCGATATGTGCAAGTCTTGGAGCGTCTTTTGCATTTAGTTTTCAATTTTCTTTTATGAACCATGCTGGTATGAGATAGTCCATGGTTGATTTATAGAATGCTCATTGCACTTCACTTAAATCTTTTGAGTATGGCTTTACAGAATGCTTCATGTGCTTCACTTATATCATTTGAAGTTTGGATTGCCTGTTTCTCTTCACATAGAAAACCGCCATTTGTAGAATGCTATTTTGCTTCACTTATATTTATTAGAGCATGGGCATATCTTTTGTAGAAAGAATTAAACTCTCTTTCTGCACTTATATCTATTTAGAGAGATGACAGGAATTGGTCATTCACATGGTTAGTCATAAAATCCTACATAAACTTGTAGATCGCTGAATATGATATGTTTGATTCCTTGCAATAGTTTTGCGATATAAAGATGTTGATATTAGAGTCATGCTAGTGGGTGGTTGTGGATTGTAGAGACACTTGTGTTGATGTTTGCAAGTCCCGTAGCATGCACGTATGGTAACCGTTGTGTGACAAATTTGAAGCATGGGGTGTTTCTTTGATTGTCTTCCTTATGAGTGGCGTTCGGGAACGAGCAATGGTCTTTTCCTACCAATCTATACCCCTAGGGGCATGCGTAGTAGTACTTTGCTTCGAGGGCTAATAAACTTTTGCAATAAGTATATGAGTTCTTTATGACTAATGTGAGTCCATGGATTATACGCACTTTTACCTTTCCATCATTGCTAGCCTCTTCGGTACTGTGCATTGCCCTTTCTCACCTTGAGAGTTGGTGCAAACTTCGCCGGTGCATCCAAACCCCATGATATGATACGCTTTATCACACATAGGCCTCCTTATATCTTCCTCAAAACAGCCACCATACCTACCTATCATGGCATTTCCATAGCCATTCCGAGATATATTGCCATGCAACTTCCATCATCATCATATACATGACTTGGGCATTCATTGTCATATTGCTATGCATGATCGTAAGATAGCTAGCATGATGTTTTCATGGCTTGTCCGTTTTTGATGTCATTGCTACGCTAGATCATTGCACATCCCGATACACCGCCGGAGGCATTCATATAGAGTCATATCTTTGTTCTAGTATCGAGTTGTAATATTGAGTTGTAAGTAAATAAAGTGTGATGATCATCATTATAGAGAATTGCCCCAAAAAAAGGAAAAGAAAAAAAGAAAAAAAGGAAAGGCCAAAGAAGCCCATCCAAAAAAGAAAAAAAAAGAAAAGGGGCAATGTTACTATCCTTTTACCACACTTGTGCTTCAGAGTAGCACCATGTTCTTCATATAGAGACTCTCCTATATTGTCACTTTCATATACTAGTGGGAATTGTCATTATAGAACTTGGCTTGTATATTCCAACTATGGGCTTCCTCAAATGCCCTAGGTCTTCATGAGTAAGCAAGTTGGATGCACACCCACTTAGTTTCTTTTGTTGAGCTTTCATACACTTATAGCTCTTAGTGCATCCATTGCATGGCAATCCCTACTCCTCGCATTGACATCAATTTATGGGCATCTCCATAGCCCGTTGGTTAGCTGTGTCGATGTGAGACTTTCTCCCTTATTGTCTTCTCCACATAAACCCCCACTGAGGGAGTCCCGGAATGGGGGTGTCCGGATGGCCGGACTATCACCGTTGGCCGGACTCCTGGACTATGAAGATACAAGATTGAAGACTCCGTCCCGTGTCCGGATGGGACTTTCCTTGGCGTGGAAGCGGCAAGCTTGGCCATACGGATATGTAGATCTCCTACCATTGTAACCGACTCTGTGTAACCCTAGCCCTCTCCGGTGTCTATATAAACCGGAGGGTTTTAGTCCGTAGGACGAACAACAATCA
Source organism: Triticum timopheevii (assembly GCA_963921465.1). Lineage (NCBI taxonomy): Eukaryota > Viridiplantae > Streptophyta > Magnoliopsida > Poales > Poaceae > Triticum > Triticum timopheevii. The sequence goes on along the minus strand of OY997272.1, from coordinate 547,759,146 downwards.
TACCATAGGCTAGCTTCTAGGGTTTAGCCTCTTTGGTCTCGTGGTAGATCTACTCTTGTACTACCCATATCATCAATATCAATCAAGCAGGAGTACGGTTTTACCTCCACCGAGAGGGGCCGAACCTGGGTAAAAACATCGTGTCCCTTGTCTCCTGTTACCATCCGCCTAGACGCACAGTTCGGGACCCCCTACCCGAGATCCGCCGGTTTTAACACCGACATTGGTGCTTTCATTGAGAGTTCCTCTATGTCATCACCTTTAGGGCCGATGGCTCCTTCGATCATCAACAACGACGCGGTCCAGGGTGAGACTTTTCTCCCCAGACAGAACTTCGCATTCGGCGGCTTTGCACTGCGGGCCATTTCACTTGGCCATCTAGAGCAGATCGAAAGCTACGCCCCTGGCCATCAGGTCAGATTTGGGAGTTTGAACTACATGGCTGACATCTGCGGAGACTTGATCTTCGACGGATTCAAGCCATAGCCAAGCACGCCGCACTGTCTCGATGGGTATGATCTAGCTCTGCCGCCGGACAGTACCCTGGAGGCCGCACCAGCGTCCGCTTCGACCCCTAGTTCGGAGCCGACTTCGCCGGTCAAGGACGAGTGGCTGGACACCGCCTCGGGGGCTACGATCTCTACGGCGATTGAGCCGAACACCATCCCTGTCCTTCGCAAAGCCCGTGACTCCGAGGTGCCGGACTCCTCTTCGGACTCCGAACCTCCCGCGCCCCTGCCTATCAAATCTGATTGGGCGCCGGTTATGGAGTTCACTGCCGCGGACATCTTTCAGCACTCGCTCTTTGGCGACATCCTAAATTCACTAAAGTCTCTCTCTTTATCAGGAGAGCCCTGGCCGGACTATGGTCAGGAAGGTTGGGATGCGGACGTCGAAGAAATTCAAGGCCCACCCACCACCCACTTTGTAGCCACTATCGATGATTTAACCGAGATGCTCGACTTCGACTCCGACGACATCGACGGTATGGACGACGATGCAGGAGACAACCAAGAACCAGAACCTATAGGGTGTTGGACAGCCACCCCATCTCACGATGTATACATGGTGGATACACCTAAAGGAAGTGACGACGAGGAACAACGGGGCGCTACGAAGGATATATCCCTCGAAAAGCAGTCAAGACGGCGACGAAAGCGCCGCACAAAGTCCCGCCTCGACAAAGACGGCGGACATACAGACCCAGCCATAGAGCAGGTCGCACCAGCGCTCAACGAACATGCCATCGAACAACCGTCCGAACAGGACAACTTGGATAAACAACCTGCCCCCGACGAAGATGACAGTCCGGACGATCTCACACCAGACAAGTTGCTGGAGCAGAAGAACCTCCACAAAAGGCTCGTCACAACTGCGTGTAGCCTGAAAAAGCAGAAGCAGAAGCTCCAAACAGGGGAAGATGCACTCAGAATTAGATGGAGCAAAGTATTCAACACCGCAGACAGATACGGCGACGGTCGCCAAACAAAGAGCTACCCGAAATGCAAACTACTGCCTGAATTCGATGAGGAGGCCTTAGAGCCCCCGCAATCAAAGAACAAAGAGGCCGCCCGGTCGGATAGACGACCACATGACAAGCATAGAGCGGCAAGCAGCGCCGCACACAAGCCGGCGCGCGACCCGCCTAAGGATTCGCATCAAAAGGATGGCGCAGTTAGATCCATCTATGGGCCAAGAAAGCAAGCTCTTCTAAGCAATGCAACACGCCAATTATCCGAACATCACGGCACACCCAAATATAGGGGTTCCGCACATCCCCTATGTTTCACTGATGAGGTGCTGGATCACGAATTTCCAGCGGGATTTAAACCCATAAACATAGAGGCATACGACGGAACAACTGACCCGGGAGTCTGGATTGAGGATTACATCCTCCACATACACATGGCTAGAGGAGATGATCTCCATGCCATAAAATACTTACCCCTCAAGCTCAAAGGGACAGCACGACACTGGCTTAAAAGCCTCCCTGAAAATACCGTTGGAAGTTAGGAAGAGCTCGAGGATGCTTTTCGGGAAAAATTTCAAGGGACTTATGTCCGCCCTCTGGATGCAGACGATTTAAATCACATAACTCAACAACCCGGAGAGTCAGCCCGCACATTCTGGAACAGGTTCCTCACCAAAAAGAACCAAATAGTCGACTGTCCGGACGCCGAAGCCTTAGCAGCTTTCAAACACAACGTCCGGGACGAATGGCTCGCCAGGCACCTTGGCCAGGAAAAGCCAAGAACAATGGCCGCACTAACAAGCCTCATGACCCGCTTTTGCGCGGGAGAGGATAGTTGGCTGGCAAGATGTAGTACCAGCGACTCAAGTACATCCGAAGTCAGAGATGGAAACGGGAAAACAAGACAGAGCAAGGACCAGTACCGGACAAGGGGAAACAGCCCGAAGAGCACAGCGGTCAACGCCGGATTCAAAAGCTCTTGGCGGAATCATAAAAAACTGCCCCTCAAGGATAACAGCCACGAGCTGTCCAACCTAAACAAAATCTTGGACAAAATATGCCAAATCCACAGTACCCCCGGGAAGCCTGCAAACCATACCCACAAAGATTGTTTGGTCTTCAAGCAGTCCGACAAAATCAATGCCGAACACAAGGGGCTCGACACACCAAGCAAGGACGATGAACCCCACAAGCAGAGCACCGAAAAACAAAAGAATTTCCCACAAGAAGTCAAAATAGTAAACTCACTTCAAGTGACAAAAGGGAAAATCAGAGCGACGCCCATTGAAATACGCGCCGCACGGCCTATCCCAGTGGAGTCCCGACATTGGTTTTCAAAACCAATCACATTTGAACATCAGGATTACTCCGGAAGTATCCGAAACGCAGGATGGACTGCCCTGATATTAGATCCTATAATCGACGGACTCCAATTCAGAGAAGTCCTAATGGACGGCGGTAGTGATCTAAACCTGCTATATCAGGACACAATCCGCAAAATGGGGATAGACCCAACCAAAATTCGCCACAGCAACACCTCCTTCAAGGGGGTAATGCCAGACCTATATGCCCTTTGTACGGGCTCCCTACTGCCTGAAGTTGTGTTCGGCTCATCCGACAACTTCCGCCGCGAAAAGTTAACCTTCCACATTGCCCCATTCAAAAGTAGCTATCAAGCACTATTGGGACGTGAAGCTTTCGCCCGCTTTAACGCAATACCGCCTTATGCATCTCTTACACTCAAAATGCCCGGTCCACGCGGCATCATCTCATTAAAGGGAAATATCAAGTGTTACTCGAGCACAGAAGAGCGTGAGACTGCCTGGATAGTCACACACTAATCTAGCTCCGCTAAACCAAGCACCTGAACAGGTCATTCGGACCCCGGACACGGCTAGACGAGTCCGGCGTAAACATATAAAGGCATGCTAGCCACACACCCCCGCACAAGGGGCTGCATGCATGTACAACAAGAGACAATAAAGCTCAATTTTAGTCACTTTTTTAATCGTACTCTGTTTATTTAATATAAAGTACATTTTTCGCACAACCTTTCTTCAACTAAGTTCTTCTCTTTTACAGATGAACACCGTGCTACACCCGTCCAGGATACGGCACAACGGAGACACATGCGCAGACGTGCAGTAGGGACCCGTTGCAAGGATTCTTTTCAGATTAAGACCCTGCGTAAATCTTTTTTACTGTCTCTTGTTGATACACATCCCCCGGTTTTCTGCTATAACCGAGGAGGCTGGCGTTTTGGCATCGGCCGCGTTAGAAATCTTCGCGCGTACCTGGACACTAGGGGCTTAGGGCATTGTTCTGCCCCTTTTCATAAAGACTGAATACCTTAGGGAGTGTTCGGCGTCTCGAGTTAGGACTTATATGCATCAGCTCCGAAACATGTCTTTGGTCAAATGTTGGGTTTGCCCGGCTCCTGTATTTTGCTGCCTTACGTTCCGCTCTATCGGCTAACGCGGCACCAGGAGAACTACTGCGATTGTGCCCCGGTTCGGCCTGGTGAGCACCTCAGTAGAGAAAGCCAAAAACTGACTGTCATGATATAGCGTGAGACTGGTCAACCACTCGATGACCCACCGGAATGTTTAGAATTCCTCCGCATTAACGAAGGACCGTTTCCCAGTCAGGCACATATGCACCCCGAATTAGGAGAGCGCGGTGCCCCTAGGGGCTATATAGTAGCCCCACCATCGAACTCCTATGGCTAAGAGAAAGTGATAAAGCATTATAGTCCGGTTGCCTAGTTTGCTACGCTATCGCCTCCTTCATAGGACCAATATGTTGGATTAAGTGTGAAAATGCACTTTTTTGCAAACACCCCCGCACTATGTGCGTGGGGGCTGAAGCCGAAGACTGCCATCTTTCAGGTTATATACACATATACATTAACGGCCGCACAGGAGGTATTTCAATACTTGAACGCACAAGTATAAAAAGCCATTATATTATATTGAAACATTGTTTCACAAATCATACATGTCATTAGAAAATAATATCCTTCGAGCACTGCTTCTCTATTAAACCAGCGCCCTGCAGGACTTCCTCAAAATAGTGCTCGGCAGGTACTCGGCTTCTGTCTGAATCCTGGGATGCAACGTCGGTGGCCTTCATCTCCGCCAGTATGTCTTGAGACGGGCAAGAGCCATCCGTGCACCCTCTATGCATGCTGACCGCTTTATTGCACCAATATGCAGCACCGCACCAAGGAACTACTGCACCAAGCCAAAATAACTCTTCGGCTCGGGACTGTTTGGCCACAAATGAGTCACGACATCCTTCATGGCAAGTTCGGACAACCTATTTAGCTCAGCCCATTCGGCCAAACGATCAGTCAACATCGGACGCTCTGGACTATGGAACTACGACAAAAAAAGCTCTTCCATTCCGTGATCCTTTTGGCCTCGGAAGTGTGCGACCGCGTCTGCGGCACTCGCCGCCAAATCCAGATAAGCATCCTCCGCACCCCACAGCTGGCCCAACTGAGCATACTTAGGATCCGTAAATTTCCTCTGCAGCAGAAAAGGCTTTCCAGCCGTAATATCTTCGGCCTGACGCAGCTCCTCTTTCATAGCTCTCGTCGCCGAGCGAGCATCCTTGGCCTCAGTAGTGGCCTTTTTCAGGTCCTCTTGTTCCGCTCTCCCTTATTTTTCAAGAAGCTCGCAACGGTCGGTAGCATTCTTCAACTTTACGGCCATCTTGGCCATTTCTTTCTTGCTTCGGCAGTGAGCAGCCTATTCGGCTCTCAGCTCTCCGGCCGCTTTTAAGGCAGCCGCATCACTTTTTTGGGCTTGCTCCTTGGCTCAGGAGAGTTCCGCCCGAAGGTTCTCCACGGCAGTGGCACCATCTGCGTCAAGCATACATGTTGTAAGGCACAGACATTAAGCTACCTTACCGGGTGTTCGCGGAGAAGCTGCATACCTTGTGACTCGTCAAGCCGCTTATTGACAAGCGCGATGTCTGAATTCGCCACGTCAAGTTGCTGCTTTAGTTCGGCAAATTCATCAGTCCGGCTTGCCACCGGACGCTTCGCCACCTACATAGGAAGAGCGCATATTATACCTGGGATTATGATCCTTGGCGCGCTGTCATTTTTGACAGCACACCGAGTCTCAGGGGCTACTATCTATACAGGGCGCATTCTATATGCAAAACTGTCAGAAGGTACATCATTTTGCGTACCTCAAAACCCGTCAGTAAACTTATGACGGCTTCATGCAATCTACTTTCAGCGGATGAAATCCTTTCAATCACCGTACCCATTAGCGCACGGTGATCTTCCGAGATAGACGCTCGCCAGAGCAGATCTTTCAACTCCTCCGACCGTACACCGGTCGGAGCTGGACTCGTCCAATGACCTTTTTTGAAGGCCGGACGCGGAGGGCTTTGAGGGGACCTACGACTGCCTTCGGGCCCCGCCGGATTCAGAGAAACCCTCCGCGACGACACCTCAGGGTCGTCTGCCTTGCATGACGGCTCGGCAGGCGGAGGCGTTTCGCTCTCCATCATCTCCGGATCAAGATCCCCCGAAGACGAGCTCTGCTGAGAAGGGCTGAGATCCGAACTACAAGGAAAAATTTCGGTTATCATCAGAAATAAAACGGGGATGCCTCTCATTTTAGGAAGAAGCCCCTCTTTACTTACGGCTCACTGGAGGGCTGATCTCCTTGGGGAAATTGTCCGGCCGGGGCATCTCCCGGCGCAGGACCCTCCGGCGAAGATTTCTTTCCCCGCTTCGAGGCCTTGGTCTCCGGATCTTCAGAAGTGACCCTCTTCTCCCCTTGGACGGAGGGATTCTCGATCCCTCCTTTCTTGATAAACTCCTTCGCGGAGGTAGTAGCTCCCTTGTTCCCCCCTTCGCCTTCTTCAAAAGGCGTAGCCTCTAGCATCCTGGTTAACACAGGATCCTGCGTGATCTCAGGGAGGGGGGCCGGACACCGGATCAGTTTTGCTTTCGCTATCCACTCCTGTTCAAGGGACGACTCTTTTAAAAGCTTAGGATAAATATACGGATAGCATGTTCGGGTACAGGACTACTTACTTGAGTATCCGGGCGATTGCAGCTCAGACCTGCGTCCTCGGTCAAATCGGGACACATTGCTTGTGATCCGAAAAACAGTTGGTACATCTCCACGGGCATTGCGCCCATAAGATGTTGGAGAGCTCGTGGTACCTCCGGATTGAACTCCCACAGGCGGAGGGGGCGACATTTGCAGGGCAGGGTGCGACGAATCAGCATGACCTGCACTACTACGACCAGATCTCTCTCTCTCTAAGAGATCTCGAATACGGCCCCGCAACAAGGGCACGTCCTTGGACGGCTCCCAGTCGAGCCCTTTATTGACCCATGACGCCAGCCGCGGCGGAGGACCCGAGCGAAAGGCAGGTGGCGCCAGCCATTTGGTGCCCCTGGGAGCTGTGATATAAAACCACTCTTGTTGCCACAGACTGAGCTCCTCTTGAAAAGAGCCCTCGGGCCATGGAGCATCAACATTCTTGCTTATAATAGCCCCTCCGCACTCTGCCTGCTGCCCCTTGATCATCTTCGGTTCCACTTTGAAGGTTTTAAGCCACAACCCAAAGTGAGGGGTAATGCGGAGGAAGGCTTCACATACGACAATGAACAATGAGATGTGGAGGATGGACTCCGGATCCAAGTCATGAAATTCCAGCCCATAATAAAACATGAGCCCCCTCACGGAGGGGTCCGTCGGGAAGCCTAACCCCCGAAGGAAGTGAGATACGAACACCATGCTCTCACTGGGCTTGGGAGTGGGAATAACCTGCCCTTGGGCAGGCAGCCTGTGCGAAATTTCACCGGTTAGATACCGGGCGTCTCTCAGCTTTAGCACATCTTCTTCCGTGACGGAAGAAGGCATCCACCGGCCTTGCAGGTCGGAGCCGGGCATCTTCGGAGGTCCGAAGCGCCTGAATCTAGAGCTTTGGGTGTTGGAACTCAAGGCAAGGGGCGGATTCAATTGAGATTGAAAGAAAGGAGAGGGCCTTGGTCTCGTTATAAAGAGGTTGAATACCAAGAGCCCTCCCCGTGACCGTTCGGGACTCGCCTTTGATAGAGGAGGCGTGCCAACGGGCACATCTGGGTTACCCACACCCGTATTAACGAGAATCCCGGGATAAGGGGACACGATCTCTGCTTTGATAAGACGTGCCAAAGAAACCGCCTCGCTAAACACGCTGAGGTGGGACAGTAAAAACGATTCCAATAAAGGCTTGGCTGTGGTGTGGCGTCACGCCGCGGAATACGTCAGCAGATCGAATTTGTGTAAAGATTATTCTCTCTACGGTGGTATGCAGAACTTATTTTGTAGAGCCGGACACTATCCTTGTGTTCAAAATATTCTATGAAGTATTCGGAGGAGGAACCCGCCTTGCAATGCCGAAGACAATATGAGCGTCGGACTCGTCGTCATTGAAGCCTGGTTCAGGGGCTACTGAGGGAGTCCTGGATTAGGGGGTGTCCGGATGGCCGGACTATCACCGTTGGCCGGACTCCTGGACTATGAAGATACAAGATTCAAGACTCCGTTCCGTGTCCGGATGGGACTTTCCTTGGCATGGAAGGCAAGCTTGGCCATACGGATATGTAGATCTCCTACCATTGTAACCGACTCTGTGTAACCCTAGCCCTCTCCGGTGTCTATATAAACTGGAGGGTTTTAGTCCATAGGACGAACAACAATCATACCATACGCTAGCTTCTAGGGTTTAGCCTCTTTGATTTCGTGGTAGATCTACTCTTGTACTACCCATATCACCAATATAAATCAAGCAGGAGTAGGTTTTACCTCCACCGAGAGGGCCCGAACCTGGATAAAAACATTGTGTCCCATGTCTCCTGTTACCATCCGCCTAGACGCACAGTTCGGGACCCCCTACCCGAGATCCGCCGGTTTTGACACCGACACCCACCATTATATTCTATTCCACGTATAGTGCTATATCCATGGCTTGCACTCATGTATTGCGTGAGGGTTGAAAAAAGCTGAAGTGAATTAAAAGGTATGAACCAATTGCTCGAGTTTTCATCGGGGTTGTGCATGATGGGAGCATTTTGTGTGACGAAAATGAAGCATGGCCAAACTATATGATTTTGTAGGGATAAGCTTGCTTCGGACATGTTGTTTTGAAAAGACATGATTGCTTTATTAGTACGCTCGAAGTATTATCATTTTTATGTCAAATGATAGACTATTGCTTTGAATCACTCATGTCTTAATATTCATGCGATGATTAGATATATGATCAAGATTATGCTCGCTAGCATTCCACATCAAAAATTATTTTTTTATCATTTACGTACTCGAGGACGAGCATGAATTAAGCTTGGGGATGCCGATACGTCTCCGTCGTATCTATAATTTTTGATTGTTCCATGCCAATATTCTAAAACTTTCATATACTTTTGGCAACTTTTTATACTATTTATTGGGACTAACATATTGATCCAGTGCCCAGTGCCAGTTCCTGTCTGTTTCATGTTTTATGTTTCGCAGAAACCCCATATCAAACGAAGTCCAAACGGGATAAAAATGGATCGAGAATTATTTTGGAATATTTGTGATTTTTGGAAGTAAAATCAACGTGAGATGGTGCCCGAGGTGGCCACGAGATAGGGGCCCACGCCCACTCCAAGTGGGCACCCCCCCCCACCCTCCTGGGCCACTCGTAAGGCCGTTGACGCCCTTCTTTGGCCGCAGGAAAGCTAATTTGTGGAAAAAGATCTGGGCGAAGGTTTCAATCCAATCGGAGTTACGGATCTCCATATATATATATATATGCGAAACAGTGAAAAGGCAGACCAGGAGAACGCAGAAACAGAGAGATAGATCCAATCTCGCAGGGGCTCTCGCCCCTCCCACGCCATGGGAGCCAAGGACCAGAGGGGAAACCCTTCTCTCATCTAGGGAGGAGGTCAAGGAAGAAGAAGAAGAAGGGGGGCTCTCTCCCCCTTGCTTCAGGTGGCGCCGGAACCCCGTCGGGGGCCATCATCATCACCGCGATCTACACCAACACCGCCGTCATCTTCACCAACATCTCCATCAACCTTCCCCCATGTATATTCAGCGGTCCACTCTCCCGCAACCCGATGTACCCTCTACTCGAACATGGTTTTTTTATTCTTCATATTATTATCCAATGATGTGTTGCCATCCTATGATGTCTGAGTAGATTTCCGTTGTCCTATCGGTGATTGATGAATTGCTATGATTGGTTTGAGTTGCATGTTTTATTATTGGTGTTGTCCTATTGTGCCCTCCATGTCGTGCAAGCGTGAGGGATCCCCGTTGTAGGGTTTGCAATATGTTCATGATTTGCTTATGGTGGGTGCTGTGAGTGACAGAAGCACAGACCCGAGTAAGTAGGTTGTTTGCATATGGGATAAAGGGGACTTGATGCTTTAATGCTATGGTTGGGTTTTACCTTAATGATCTTTAGTAGTTGCGGATGCTTGCTAGAGTTCCAATCATAAGTGCATATGATCCAAGAAGAGAAAGTATGTTAGCTTATGCCTCTCCCTCAAATAAAATTGCAATAGTGATTATCGGTCTAGTAAAGTAGTCAATTGCTTAGGGACAATTTCACAACTCCTACCACCACTTTTCCATAGTTGCTATATTTACTTTATTGCTTCTTTATCTAAACGCCCCTACTTTTTATTTACGTGTTCTTTATTATCTTGCAAACTTACCCTATCACACCTACAAAGTACTACTAGTTTCATACTTGTTCTAGGTAAAGCAAACACTAAGCGTGCGTAGAGTCGTATCAGTGGCAAATAGGACTTGAGAGAATATTTGTTCTACCTTTAGCTCCTCGTTGGGTTTGACACTCTTACTTATCGAAAGAGGCTACAATTATTCTGTATACTTGCGGGTTATCAATCATAAGTGGGATGCTTGTCCAAGTAAGGGCAGTACCCAAGCACCGGTCCACCCACATATCAAATTATCAAAGTACCGAACACGAATCATAGAGTGTGATGAAAACTAGCTTGATGATAATTCCCATGTGTCCTCGGGAGCTCTTTTATCATTGTAAGAAATGTCTAGGCTTGTCCTTTGCTACAAAAAGGATTGGGCCACCTAGCTGCATTTTATTTACTTTCATTGCTTGTTACCCGTTACAATTTATCTTATCACAAAACTATCTGTCACTTACAATTTCAGTGGTTCCAGAGAAAACCTTATTGAAAACGGCTTGTCATTTCCTTCTGCTCCTCGTTGGGTTCGACACTCTTACTTATCGAAATGACTATGATAGATCCCCTATACTTGTGGGTCATCAAGACTCTTTTCTTGCGCCGTTGCCGGGGAGTGAAGTGCCTTTGGTGAGTGGAACTTGGTAAGGAAACATTTATATAGTGTGCTGAAATTTCCTGTCACTTGTTACTATGGAAACTAATCCTTTGAGAGGCTTGTTCGGGGTATCTTCACCCCGACCAGAAGAGCAAAGAATTTCTCCTCAACCTACTGAACCTACTGAAAATATTTACTTTGAGATTCCTTCGGGTATGATAGAGAAACTGCTAGCTAATCCCTTTGCAGGAGATGGAACATTGCATCCCGATTTACACCTTGTCTTTGTGGATGAAGTTTGTGTATTATTTAAGCTTGCAAGTATTCCCTATGATGTTGTCAAAAGGAAGGTCTTCCCTTTATCTTTGATGGGAGATGCATTGACGTGGTATAGGCTATGTGATGATACGGGATCTTGGAATTATAAACGATTGAAGTTGGAATTTCACCAGAAGTTCTATCCTATGCATCTTGTTCATCGTGATCGTAATTACATATATAATTTCTGGCCTCGCGAAGGAGAAAGAATCGCTCAAGCTAGGGGGAGGCTTAAGTCAATGTTATATTCATGCCCCAATCATGAGCTCTCAAGAGAAATGATTATTCAAAATTTTTATGCTCGGCTTTCTCCCAATGATCGCAACATGCTCGATACCTCCTCTGCTGGTTCTTATATGCTGAAGACTATTGAATTCAAGTGGGATTTATTGGAAAGAATTAAACACAACTCTGAAGATTGGGGTTCCGACGATGGTAAGGAGTCAAGTATAACACCTAAGTTTGATTGTGTTAAATCTTTTATGGATACTGATGCTTTTCGTGGATTTAGCTCTGAGTATGGACTTGACTCTGAGATAGTAGCTGCTTTTTGTGAATCTTTTGCTACTCACGTTTATCTCCCTAAGGAGAAGTGGTTTAAATATAATCCTCCCATTGAAGTAAAAGTAGTTGCATCTATTACAGCTGAAGAAAAGACTGTCACTTATAATGATCCTATTGTTCCTACTACTTACATTGAGAAACCTCCTTTTCCTGTTAGGATAAAGGATCATGCTAAAACTTCAACTGTTGTTCGTAAGATTAATACTAGAACTTATACACCTCCTGAGCAAATCAAAGTTGAACCTAGTATTGCTATGGTTAAAGATCTCTTGGATGATAATTTAGATGGGCATGTTATTTATTTCTATGGTGAGACTGCTAATATTGTCAGACCAGATGCTAAGATACATAGACCTGTAGTACGCATGCCTGTTATTTCTGTTAAAATAGGAGATCATTGTTATCATGGCTTATGTGATATGGGTGCTAGTGCTAGCGTAATACCCTATGACTTATATAAAGAAATTATGCATAATATGGCACCCACTGAAATAGAAGATATTGATGTTACCATTAAGCTTGCCAATAGGGACACCATTAAACCAGTTGGGGTTGTTAGAGATGTCGAAGTCTTGTGTGGGAAGGTTAAATATCCTGCTGATTTTCTTGTTCTTTGTTCCCCACAAGATGACTTTTGTCCCATTATTTTTGGTAGACCCTTCTTGAATACTATTAATGCTAGGATTGATTGTGAAAAGGATATTGTTGAAATTGGCTTAGGGGATATGTCTCATGAGTTTAATTTCGCTAAGTTTCATAGACAACCCCGTGATAAAGAATCGCCTAGTAAGGATGAGATTATTGGTCTTGCTTCTATTGTTGTGCCTCCTACTGATCCGTTAGAACAATATTTGCTAGACCATGAAAATGATATGTTTATGAATGAAAGAAGGGAAATAGATGAAGTGTTCCTTCAACAGGGTCCTATTCTGAAACACAACTTACCTGTTGAAATCCTAGGGGATCCTCCTCCACCCAAGGGTGATCCCGTGTTTGAGCTCAAACCATTACCTGATAATCTTAAGTATGCTTATCTTGATGAAAAGAAATATATCCTGTTATTATTAGTGCTAACTTTCAGAGCAAGAAGAAGAAAGATTATTGAAAAATCTAAAGAAGCACCGCGCTTCTATCGGATATACTCTGGATGATCTTAAGGGCATTAGTCCCACTTTATGCCAACACAAAATTAAATTGGAAGAAGATGCCAAACCAGTTAGAGATCCTCAACGACGATTGAATCCTAAGATGAAAGAAGTGGTAAGAAAGGAGATACTACAGCTCCTGAGGCAGGTATAATTTATCCCGTTGCTGATAGTGATTGGGTAAGCCCTGTCCTTTGTGTTCCTAAAAAGGGAGGTATTACTGTCGTTCCTAATGATAAAGATGAATTGATCCCGCAAAGAATTATCACAGGTTATAGGATGGTAATTGATTTTTGTAAATTAAATAAGGCTACTAAGAAAGATCATTACCCTTTACCCTTTATTGATCAAATGCTAGGAAGACTATCCAAACACACACATTTTTGCTTTCTAGATGGTTATTCTTGTTTCTCTCAAATACCTGTGTCAGCGGCGGATCAATCAAAAACTACTGTTACTTGCCCTTTCGGTACTTTTGCTTATAGACGTATGCCTTTTGGTTTATGAAACGCACCTACTACCTTTCAAAGATGTATGATGGCTATATTCTCTGACTTTTGTGAAAAGATTTGTGAGGTATTCATGGATGATTTCTCCGTTTATGGATCCTCTTTTGATGATTGCTTGAGCAACCTTGACCGAGTTTTGTAGAGATGTGAAGACACTAGTCTCGTCTTGAATTGGGAAAAGTGTCACTTTATGGTTAATGAAGGCATTGTCTTGGGGCATAACATTTCCGAGAGAGGTATTGAAGTTGAGAAAGCTAAAGTTGATGCTATTGAAAAGATGCCATGTCCCAAGGACATAAAAGGTATAAGAAGTTTCCTTGGTCATGCCGGTTTTTATAGGAGGTTTATTAAGGACTTTTCTAAAATCTCTAGGCCTCTGACTAATTTATTGCAAAAAGATATTCCTTTTGTCTTTGATGATGATTGTGTAGAAGCATTTGAAATACTTAAGAAAGCTTTGATCACTGCACCTATTATTCAGCCTCCTGATTGGAATTTACCCTTTGAGATTATGTGTGATGCAAGTGATTATGCTGTAGGTGCTATTCTAGGGCAAAGAGTTGTTAAGAAATTGAATGTTATCAAGTATGCTAGTAAAACTCTTGGTACTGCCCAGAGAAATTATGCTACTACTGAAAAAGAGTTCTTAGCAGTTGTGTTTGCATGTGATAAGTTTAGACCTTATATTGTTGATTCCAAAGTTACTATTCACACTAATCATGCTGCTATTAAATATCTTATGGAAAAGAAACATGCCAAGCCTAGACTTATTAGATGGGTTCTCTTGCTCCAAGAATTTTATTTGCATATTATTGATAGAAAGGGAGCTGAGAATCCCGTTGCAGACAACCTGTCTAGGTTAGAGAATGTTCTTGATGACCCACTACCTATTGATGATAGCTTTCCTGATGAACAATTAGCGGTTGTTAATGCTTCTCGTACTGCTCCTTGTTATGCTGATTATGCTAATTACATTGTTGCTAAATTTATACCACCTAGTTTCACATACCAGCAAAAGAAAATGTTCTTTTATGATTTAAGACATTACTTCTGGGATGACCCACACCTTTATAAAGGAGTAGATGGTGTTATTAGACGTTGTGTACCTGAGCATGAACAGGAACAGATCCTACACAAGTGTCACTCTGAATCATATGGAGGACACCACGCTAGAGATAGAACTGCACATAAGGTATTGCAATCCGGTTTTTATTAGCCTACCCTCTTCAAAGATGCTCATAAGTTTGTCTTGTCTTGTGATGAATGTCAAAGAATAGGTAATATCAGTAGACGTCAAGAAATGCCTATGAATTACTCTCTTGTTATTGAACCATTTGATGTTTGCGGCTTTGATTATATGGGACCTTTTCCTGCCTCTAATGGTTATACACATATTTTAGTTGCTGTTGATTATGTTACTAAGTGGGTAGAAGCTATTCCAACTAGTAGTGCTGATCATAACACTTCTATTAAGATGCTTAAAGAAGTTATTTTTCCGAGGTTTGGAGTCCCTAGATATCTTATGACTGATGGTGGTTCACATTTTATTCATGGTGCTTTTCGTAAGATGCTTGCTAAGTATGATGTTAACCATAGAATCGCATCCCCTTATCACCCGTAGTCTAGTGGTCAAGTAGAGTTGAGCAATAGAGAGCTCAAATTAATTTTGCAAAAGACTGTGAATAGATCTAGAAAGATTTGGTCCAAGAAACTTGATGATGCATTATGGGCCTATAGAACTGCATATAAAAACCCTATGGGTATGTCTCCGTATATGATGGTTTATGGAAAAGCATGTCACTTACCTCTAGAACTTGAACATAAAGCATATTGGGCTATTAAAGAGCTCAATTATGACTTCAAACTTGCCGGTGAGAAGAGGTTATTTGATATTAGCTCGCTTGATGAATGGAGAACCCAAGCCTATGAGAATGCCAAGCTATTCAAAGAAAAAGTTAAACGATGACATGACAAAAGGATACAAAAGCGAGAATTTAACGTAGGTGATTATGTGTTATTATTCAACTCTCGTTTAAGATTTTTTACAGGAAAACTTCTCTCTAAATGGGAAGGTCCTTACGTTATCGAGGAGGTCTATCGTTCTGGTGCCATGAAAATCAACAACTTCGAAGGCACAATTCCGAGGGTGGTGAACGGTCAAAGAATCAAACATTATATTTCAGGTAATCCTATAAATGTTGAAACTAATATTATTGAAACCGTAACCCCGGAGGAATACATAAGGGACACTTTCCAGAATGTTTCAGACTCCAAAAAGGAATAGGTATGTGGTACGGAAAATAAACAGGAACTATGCAAACGAATATTAAGTCTTGAGCAGGAGATCGATGATCTAAAGGAGCAAAATACTATCCTCAATCATAAATTGAGGAAGAAGCCTACATCATCAACTCCTACTTCACCACCTCCGAGGACATAATCACATGGGTATGGGCACTCCCCTTGGCAACTGCCAAGCTTGGGGGAGGTGCCCCGGTATCGTATCACCATCACACTCCAATCTTTATCATTTTACTTAGTTCGATCCTTTTAGTAGTATCTTGATCTAGTAGATTGAAGTTTAGATATCAAGTAGTTTGAGTTTTGCTTTGTGATCTCTTTCTGTAATCGAGTACGTGAGCTATCTATAATAAAGATTAGTGTTGAGTCAAGGGCTTTGCTACCTTGCTATGATCTTGAGAAAGTAGAAAGAAACATAGTTTTGGTCATCGAGTAATGACTTCACACATAAAAAGTATGAGGCATAAAAGTTGTTGAGAGTTGACAAACATAGTTTTGGTCATCGTTGCAATTAATAGGAAGTAATAAGGAAAGAGCGGTTTTCACATACAAATATACTATCTTGGACATTTTTTATGATTGTGAGCACTCATTAAGTATGACATGCTAAAAGAGTTGATGTGGACAAGGAAGACAATGTAATGGTTTATGTTTTCTCACATCTCATTTAAAGTATATTGTCATTGATCTTCCCAACATGTTGAGCTTGCCTTTCCCCCTCATGCTAGCCAAATTCCTTGCACCAAGTAGAGATACTACTTGTGCTTCCAAATATCCTTAAACCCAGTTTTGCCATGAGAGTCCACCATACCTACCTATGGATTGAGTAAGATCCTTCAAGTAAGTTGTCATGTTGCAAGCAATAAAAATATCTATCTAAATATGTATGACTTATTAGTGTAGATAAAATAAGCTTCATACGATCTTGTTATGGAAGCAATAAAAGCGACGGACTGCATATTAAAGGTCCATATACAAGTGGCAGTATAAAGTGACGTTCCTCTGCATTAAGATTTTGTGCATCCAACCCTAAAAGCACATGACAACCTCTGCTTCCCTCTGCGAAGGGCCTATCTTTTACTTTATGTTTTTTTACTTTATACTTGAGTCAAGGTGATCTTCACCTTTCCCTTTTTCATTTTATCCTTTGGCAAGCTCCTCGTGTTTGAAAGATCCTGATATATATATCCAATTGGATGTAAGTTAGCATGAATTATTGTTGTTGACATCACCTAAAGGTGAATACATTGGGAGGCAACACAATAAGCCCCTATCTTTCTCAGTGTCCGGTTGAAACTCCATAACCACAAGTATTGCATGAGTGTTAGCAATTGTAGAAGACTATATGATAGTTGAGTATGTGGACTTGCTTAAAAGCTCTATTCTTGACTCTTTCTGATGTTATGATAAATTGCAATTGCTTCAATGACTGAGATTATAGTTTGTTAGTTCCCAATGAAGTTTATGAACCATACTTGACATTGTGAATTGATCGTTACTTGAGCATAAGAAATCATATGATAAATCTATTTATGTTGCTGCTATAAGAATGATCATGATGCCCTCAAGTCCGTATTTTATTTTTATCGACACCTCTATCTGTAAACATGTGGACATATTTTTCAATTTGGGCTTCCGCTTGAGGACAAGCAAGGTCTAAGCTTGGGGGAGTTGATACATCCATTTTGCATCATGCTTTTATATCAATATTTATTGCATTATGGGATGTTATTACATATTATATCTCAATACTTATGGCTATTCTCTCTTATGTTACAAGGTTTACCATGAAGTGGGGGAATGCCGGCAGCTGGAATTCTGGCTGGAAAAGGAGCAAATATTGGAAACCTATTCTGCACAGCTCCAAAAATCCTGAAACTCCACGGAAGTTATTTTGGAATTAATAAGAATTATTGAGCGAAGAAAACACCAGAGAGGGGGCCCACACTCTGGCCAGGAGGGTGGGGGGCGCGCCCACCCCTACTGGGCGCGCCCCCTGTCTCCTGGGCCCCCTGGTGGCCCTTCAGTGCCCATCTTCTGCTATATGAAGGCTTTTACCCTGGAAAAAATCAGAGGCAAGCTTACGGGATGAAACTCCGCCGCCACGAGGCGGAACCTTGGCGGAACCAATCTAGGGCTCCGGCGGAGCTGTTCTGCCGGGGAAACTTCCCTCCGGGAGAGGGAAATCATCACCATCGTCATCACCAACGATCCTCTCATCGGGAGGGGGTCAATCTCCATCAACATCTTCACCAGCAACATCTCCTCTCAAAATCCTAGTTCATCTCTTGTATCCAATCTTGTATCCAAACCACAAATTGGTACCTGTGGGTTGGTAGTAGTGTTGATTACTCCTCGTAGTTGATGCTAATTGGTTTACTTGGTGGAAGATCATATGTTAAGATCCTTATTGCATATTAATACTCCTCTGATTATGAACATGAATATGCTTTGTGAGTAGTTACGTTTGTTCCTGAGGACATGGGTGAAGTCTTGCTATTAGTAGTCATGTGAATTTAGTATTCGTTCGATATTTTGATGAGATGTACGTTGTCTCTCCTCTAGTAGTGTTATGTGAACGTCGACTATATGACACTTCACAATTATTTGGGCCTAGAGGAAGGCATTGGGAAGTAATAAGTAGATGATGGGTTGCTAGAGTGACCGAAGCTTAAACCCTAGTTTATGCGTTGCTTCATAAGGGGCTGATTTGGATCCATATGTCTAATGATGTGGTTAGGTTTACCTTAATACTTCTTTTGTAGTTGCCGATGCTTGCAATAGGGGATAATCATAAGTGGGATGCTTGTCCAAGTAAGGGCAGTACCCAAGCACCGGTCCACCCACATATCAAATTATCGAAGTACCGAACGCGAATCATATGAGCGTGATGAAAACTAGCTTGACGATAATTCCCATGTGTCCTCGGGAGCTATTTTCTCATTATAAGAAATCGTCCAGGCTTGTCCTTTGCTACAAAAAGGATTGGGCCACCTTGCTGCACTTTATTTACTTTCATTGCTTGCTACCCGTTACAATTTATCTTATCACAAAACTATCTATCACTTACAATTTCAGTGCTTGCAGAGAAAACCTTACTGAAAACCGCTTGTCATTTCCTTCTGCTCCTCGTTGGGTTCGACACTCTTACTTATCGAAAGGACTACGATAGATCCCCTATACTTGTGGATCATCAGCGGCCTTGGTGTGCGAGGTGAAATATGGTGGTGGCATTGCCCCGGTAGGCGACGGGGTGGTGTTTTATGTTGCTTAGTTGGTCGCACGGCGGAGACATAAGAGAGGTGCAACGCAGCCTTTGGTGCTAAATTTTTTTAGAAAAGGAGGATGTACCGCCGGCCTCTGCATCTAGACGATGCATGCAGCCATATTATTAATTATTCAGAAAGACCATACAAGGTGATACATCAATAAGCCTGAAGCCACCATCTTGGCAACACCGTTGCTACTCCTATCCCCTTGATGAAGGCGTGCCGAATGTCCGGGCCTGATACCAAACAGACATCGCACTAAAGCCTAACATCTAAAGCCGGGTGGCCCCTCCAAGCCACTACCTGGATTGGGTCCCACACCAGTCAGACACCCTCCCAATGAGCACAGCACGCTGCAAGTGCCGTCACCTCCATCATCCCTCGGTCCATCCTCAGAGCAAAACCGTTGCACTGATCTTGCCAGGCCTCTCTGCCATCAACGTCACCATGACGCCAAACAACTTCCTCCTCCTGCGCGAGTCCATCTCCAGACGCGCCCATCGCCGAACCTCCACGGCGCCATGCCGCCATGATCCGTCGTCGGCCTCGCGGTAGATATAACACCGCTCCTCCTCTTGTCCCCTCCAGCCAGCGCGTGCTCGAAAACGATGCCCCCAGGAGGGACAATGACATCGAAGGTGCCATCATCTTCCGATCCGGTAGACCCAGATCTAGGGTTTCCCCCGGAGCTCACACCGTCGCCGCTGCTGGAGCTACGCGGCGCCCACCACCCATAGCATCTCTCACCCGACCATCTGTGCCTCCCAAGACGACGCCTCCATGGAGGTTACGACGCACAAGGCGCCGCCGCCGCCCAATCCAAACTGAATTTTGGACTTCCGTCTGGGAGGGGTTTGGATGTGGATAGGAGGAACCTCGACTTCGCCTCCAAGGAGGGTAACGGCGTCGTAGGACGCCGCCAATGCCGGGCCGGACAAGCCGGCCAAAGTTTCTCCGGTCCCCAACCTATACCACCAAACCGAGTGGCATGCGTTGACGGCAGAGGCATAAGCGAGGTGCAACATAGACTTTGGTGCTGATTGGTAGCACGACATGCACCGGATGGACGAGTCCTCTATGCCGCTGCTGCAGGCACATCTGGAAGTTAGCCTTTGGCTAGCTTGGACTGCAATTCAAACTTTCAAAAATCAAAGGCACCAAACCAAAAAAATTTTGGTTTAGCAGCTGCAACGAACAAATCAGTTGGACTGTAGAGACCGGACACTGTTTCATTCGATCGCCATCGTTTTCGGTTGAAGTTCGTTCTGTGATACGGAGCAGAGTTGTGCCATACCGTCATGGAGATGCGCCCTATTAATGCCATTGCCAGATATCCATCCATGGATGGACCCAAGGTGGTATTGCCCTGTCTCGCCTACCCGGTGAACCTTCCATCTTCTCTTCCCTCTTGGCGTCATTCAACTTCCGCTCTTGAAATTTTGATTGGGTGCGCTATCATCTCATATGTGTCTGCTAGGTGTTGATAAACTGTCTATGGTATTCTCAATCTCTCTCTTCGTCTCCAGCGAGAAGTTTATGACCGGCGAACGGCAACACAGATCATCTCCAGCGGTGAGTCATTGACTAGCAACGGTTGCATGGGCAGTTGCAGGATGCCTACATTGGTATTCACATTTGATAATATGTGGTCTTTGTCGGTGTCAAAACCGGCGGATCTCAGGTAGGGGGTCCCGAACTGTGTGTCTAAGGCTAATGGTAACAGGAGACAGGGGACACAATGTTTACCCAGGTTCGGGCCCTCTCTGTGGAGGTAATACCCTACTTCCTGCTTGATTGATCTTGATGAATATGAGTATTAGAAGAGTTGATCTACCACAAGATCGTAATGGCTAAACCCTAGAAGTCTAGCCTATGAGGTAAAGATTGTTGTCGCTAAACCCTAGAAGTCTAAACCCTCCGGTTTATATAGACACCGGGGGGGGCTAGGGTTGTACAAAGTTGGTTACAGAGAAAGGAATCTACATATCCGAATTGCCAAGCTTGCCTTCCATGCAAAGGAGAGTCTCATCCGGACACGGGACGAAGTCTTCTATCTTGTATATTCATAGTCCAACAGTCCGGACCAAGTATACAGTCCGGCTGTCCGAGGACCCCTTAATCTGGGACTCCCTCAGTAGCCCCTGAACCAGGCTTCAATGACGATGAGTCCGGCGCGCAGATTGTCTTCGGCATTGCAAGGCGGGTTCCTTCTCCGAATACACCAACATAGCCTTCCGAACATAGAAAACGTGTCCGGATCTGCAAAACAAGTACCACACACAACCGTAGAGAGTATAATATTTCACGAGTCCAATCCGCTGACAACTTTCTGTAGCGTGACATCACGCCACTGCCCGGTCATTATTCGAACCGTTTTTAGCCTGCCGCTCCATATTTCGAGGTGACGTTTCATTGGCACATCTTGTCGAAGCAGAGATCATGTCCTCTTATCACGGGATTCTCATCAATACGGGCATCGGTAACCCAACCGTGTCATCTGCACGGCGCTTGGGGAATAGGCGAATTCTAAGGCGAGCAGGGAGGCGCATCACTTTTACTGCATTTATAAAGGGATAAGGATTCATCCTAGTTCACCCACGCCTTCTCCTTCCTCTGCCCATCCATTCTCGAGCTCCAACGCTCAAGCTCTCGCCTTCTCCGCCCAAAAAAGAACTCCAATCATGTCCGGATCCAGAGCAGGAGGCAAGTGGATGGCCTCCTCCGTCAAGAAGAAGGACATCAAGGAGCTCTGGGAGGCCGGGTACCTGGCCAAGGACATCGCTCATCGACTTCCGGCCAAGGGACAGATCATCCCCACCCCGGAGCCTCGGGAAAGGGTGGTGTTTCTCACACACTTCGTCCGCGGGCTGGGATTCCCCCTCCACCCATTCGGCCGCGGACTGATGTACTACTACGGGCTGGACTTCCATGATTTGGCCCCCAACTCTACCCTCAATATCTCGGCATTTATTGTCGTGTGCGAGGCCTTCCTCCGCATCCCACCTCACTTCGGCCTATGGCTGAAGGCCTTCAATGTGAAGGCAAAGGGGGTGAGCGGCCAACAAACAGAGTGCGGAGGTGCCATGGTGGGCAAGATGCCTAATGTCACATGGCCCGAAGGCTCCTTTGTGGAGACTGTAAAAGTGTGGCAGTCAAGGTGGTTCTACATCACCGAGCCGCGCGGCACCAATTGGGCGGCGGCCCCCGCATTCCGATCCGAAGTCCCGATGCAGCTCACCTCCTGGCAAGAGAAAGGCCTGGCCTAGGGCTCTTCGGACGAGCTGACAGGGCTCCAGACGTGCATCCAGAACATGATGAACAAGAGAATCAAGCTCGTCAACGTGATCTAGGTTATGATCGTTCGCCGGATCCTTCTGTGCCAAAGCCGGACTTGCTATTTGTGGGAGTTCGATCTAGCCAAGCACCAGACGCTACTAGAGCTCTTCGGCATGACACACGGAGACATCTGGAAGGTGTTCTTCAAGGCCGGTGAGACACCACCGCCCACGACCGAGGATTGTGGGCTCAACTTAACTCGCCGGGCTAATCCGGTAAGTTCTTTCATGTTTTCAAGGTGTACCCTTTACTGGCATATTTGAGGAAGGAATCTAAGCCTCCCTATCAACTTTTTCAGGCCTAGATAGAGATAGCGGAGCGGATTAACTGTCCGGCTCCGCTACCGGAAGGCCCAGAAACCCCGCTTCTGATGAAGATGCTGTTTCCGGCGCCATATGAGGTGCCGGAGAAGAAGGTCAGAAAGAAGGCCAAGGGGACCAGAGATGGTCTCCGTCGCAAGGGCACTTCGGACGCAATGTCCGAAGACGTCGAGGATCGCTCCTCCATCGCCGAGGACGACGAGGAAGAGGATGAGGAAGAAGAAGAAATCCATTCCCCCCTGTAGGGGAAGAAAGAAGAGGAAAACTTCCCTTCCGGACAACTCTGCAACGGCCACCAACAACAGCTCGGAGTGGGAGCCCAGGGACAAGCCCCTGGCCAAA
Organism: Triticum timopheevii; assembly: GCA_963921465.1. Lineage (NCBI taxonomy): Eukaryota > Viridiplantae > Streptophyta > Magnoliopsida > Poales > Poaceae > Triticum > Triticum timopheevii. Next base: position 547,736,236 of record OY997272.1, on the reverse strand, counting down.
TCGTAAGTGTCTGGACACGGTAATATATCCGACCTTTTTACTTTATTGTTTTTAATGTGTTGAATCATGCACCTGCACTACGGCCCAGTCCAACATCGAGCTATCCTCCTCTTCGGAGGGGTCGCTGGACCCGTCGGCAATGGACAGCGGGTCCCTTCCGACGGCCTCCTCACCCAAGGCCGTGGTCAACACTGAGATGTTGTCTTGAAGGATCCCAGGCCAAGGAGAGGCTCAGGAGGCCATCCCGGTGGTGCTAGAGGGTAAAACCATGGTTTCCGAACACATGGGGGAGCAAACCCCCATGGACACCGACGACGGGGGCCGTATGCAATTCGGCCCCCAGTTGAATACAACTCTGGAGGCCCATGTGGCTTCGGACTCAGGCAGGCCGCCTGTTTCGAAAGAGAGGGGGTGAGCCAACTCCATCGGTGACCTCTGTCCATCCAGAGGCACCAGATAGATTGCTAGAAGTGCTTTGAGGCGCTTCCATTGTTGAAGAACACCGTACTCTTATGAGTACGGTGATTGAGAAGATCAAGTCCGCCAAAAGCGGACTGACCGAAACCTGCACTAGCCTTCTAACAGGCTTTGAGGTAAGTAATATAATTATAAAAAGAATGTCATAGTATATACAATAGCCCCTGATACTCTGTCCAGTGTTCGGAAAGAAAAGCCGAACAGAGGATCAAATAATTTTTCGCAGGAGTCTAATCTGATACGTCTATGTGAATAAGCAGGCATCGCTGCTGGCTGCAACCGCTCACACTGCGGAAGTCTCCGGACTGAAGCAGAATCTAGAGCGGGCCGAGGAAGAGCTCGGCCGTGTGAAGAAGCAGTTGGAGGAAAGCAAATGTATGTATTTAACCTTGTCTAAATTCAGGTGTAATGAACGATTTGTTAGGGGCAACGACCGAGCCAGAGGCTCTCAAGAGGTTGCTGGCCGAGGCCGAGGACAGAGCGGCTAAGGAAAAGGCCGCACGTGAAAAGCATGAGGCTCGGGTCAGTGAGGTCCAGCAAGAGCTCCAGGATGCCGTCAAGAAGTACGAGTCCTTGGAGCGTGATTTTAAGGATCGAGAGTCCGAACTTGCTAAGGCCCGCCAGAGCACCCAAGATTCCTGAGCCGAAGCCTAGAGCTCCCTCTAGGAAATCCAGGCGGCCAAGAAAATCGCGGCGGGTAAGGCTTTTATAATGCAGAGCAAATATGTGAAGGAAAGGTTCCTCTTACTGACCCGGATTTGGAGTTCTCCAAGGGTGTTTGCGGATCTGCCATGCAGCGTATCAGATGCTGCAGAATTCTATCGAGCCGAAGAGGGGAGCTCCATGGAGACGCTGTTCTGGTCTCAATACCTTGGACCAGAATATCCAGTGCCCTTTAGCGATCAGCTGAAACAGCTGATCGAGCTGCATAAGGCGGCCGAACTAGCCATGAAGGACTTAATAATTCGGCTATGGCCTGCCGAGCCCATGCCCAACAGCTACTTCAGACTCGTGAAGCGGCTTGTCAGTGCCTGCGCACGGCTTGAAGCCATCAAGCGGTCGGTTTGTATCGAAGGTGCGCGGATGGCCTTTGGCCACACTAAGATGCATTGGGCGAAGATGGACGCCATGAAGCTGATGACCGAGGGGCCGCCTGAGGGAAAGGAGCACCGCCGACCCCAACTATATTTTGACAATGTCCTAGAGGGATCCCGCCTTGTGGCGGAGCAATGTGCCAAGGATATCATATTCCCATGAAAAAATTCATGTTATCTTGTCATGTAATATGAAACAAGATCGTTATGTAATATAATGCTTGTTTATTTAAAATTTTACCTCATGTGCGGCCGTTTATGAAATCTGAGAGTTGACCAGTCGTTGGCTTCTGCCTCCATGTAGGTAGTACGGGGGTGTTCTGGATAAATCTAAACACTCTTTACTCTAAAATTTGGTCCTTAAACGAGGTGTTTAGCGCAACGAACAAGGCAATCAGACTATACGGCTTTATCACCCTCACTTAGCCATAGGAGTTTGATAACGAAAATTTTGGCACAACCCCTGGTATTCGGAAGTCCGAACTTGGGGCGGGAAACCGACTCATCGCATAATGCGGGAAAAATCTCTAAGGATTTGAAACCTCTCGAACAGCTGACCAGCTCTCGCTGCATCATGACAGTCAGTTTTTGGCTTTCTCTATTGAGGTGCTCGTCCGGAAGAAGCAGGACACAATCAGTAGTTCTCCCTTTACTACCCTAGCCGATATAGCGGAACGTAAGGTAGTAAGCACAGGAGCCGGGCAACCCAAATATTGACTAAAGACATGATTCGGAGCCGATGCATATAATGCTATAAGTTCGGGGTGCCGAACTGTACTATAAAAGTGTTCAGACTTTATTGTCATGTTATGGGGTATGATGAAGCCCCTGGCGAATTAAGGCGTACCAGAGTGTACGGGTGCAATTGATAAAAAATACAAAGACAAGGAAAAAAATCAATAATAAGCTGACGCCGCAAATATTGAGCCACAAATTAATTTCCATTGTAATTTGATTAATATGTCAAAGTGTATTTGTAGAGGTAATGCGATAAGCAAATAAGGCTATTTGACATGCCATGACCAAGGGCGAGCTGCGTGCGGGTTTTTAAAACAGGTATAACAATCATTAGCAGAGACCACCTGGGGGTTCCCATGTACGTCAAAGCTCCTTGCCTTCTTGGTGTATTCGTCCCGTGATCGGTCCGATGATCAGGTTATCATAAAAGCCTCGAGAAGAGAAAAACCTGAAATGAAAAAGAAAAAGTGAAGGTATGCGGATCCAGGGGCGGTTAAGCCGCATTATGGACCATGGTCTAGCTGTGCCTCCATCCATGCCCATGGTATTTTGAGTCCGTAGTTATGTACGCGCGACACAAATGTCACCGCTTGATTGGGACTGGGACGGAGGCCGAATTGCCAGTCGAGCTCTGGACGGGCTGGGCTATCATGTTGTAGAGTAGTGCGGACTCGCTTGACGGTGTCCGGGAGCTTTACTGCCGAATTGAGGTTATGCCTAAAAAGGTTGCTCTGTACTTCTGCTTCAAGGGCGGCGGTGTGCTCCTCGGTACGGAGGGAGCGTTCCGTGTTTCCGTTGACTGTTATAACACCGCGTGGTCCGGGCATCTTGAGCTTGAGGTAGGCGTAGTGCGGCACCGCATTGAATTGAGCGAATGCGGTTCGTCCGAGCAGGGCATGATAGCCACTGCAGAAGGGGACGATATCGAAGATCAACTCTTCGCTTCGGAAATTATCCGGGGATCCGAAGACCACTTCTAGTGTGATTGAGCCCATACAGCAGGCCTCTACACATGGTATGACACCCTTGAAGGTGGTTTTTGTGGGCCTGATCCTTGAGGGATCGATACCCATTTTGCGCACTGTATCTTGGTAGAGCAGGTTCGGGCTACCGCCACCGTCCATGAGGACTCGGGTAAGGTGGAATCCATCAATAATTGGGTCAAGGACCAGTGCGGCTGAACCGCCATGACGGATACTGGTCGGATGGTCCCTGCGATCGAAGGTGATCGGATAGGACGACCATGGGTTGAACTTTGGGGCGACTGGCTCCATCGCGTAGACGTCCCTGAGTGCACACTTGCGCTCCCTCTTTGGGATATGGGTGGCGTATATCATGTTCACCGTTTTGATTTGGGGGGAAATTTCTTTTGTCCCCTTGTGCTCGGTGGTCGGGGTTCCTTGTTGTCGTCATTGCTTTGCGACCCTTTCTCCTTATTATCGGCATTTAACTTGCTGGCCTGTTTGAAGACCCAACATTCCCTGTTGGTATGATTGGCTGGTTTATCAGGAGTGCCATGGATTTGGCATGGTTGATCTAGTATGCGGTCTAGACTGGACGGGCCCGGAGTATTTCTCTTAAATGGCTTCTTCCGCTGCCCGGACTTAGAGCCACTGAATCCGGCATTGACCGTCGTGTCTTCGTTGTTATCACCGTTGTTTCGACGCTTATGTCTATTGCGTCGGGGCTTGCCGTTGCTGTTTCTGGCTTTAGAAGTGCCAGGTTCGCTTGTATTGTTGTTGCTACGGGCTAGCCAGCAATCTTCGCCCGCACAGAAGCGGGTCATGAGTGACGTAAGGGCTGACATGGAATTCACACTACTAGGAAAAGGGCTATAGATAGGATTGATACTAATGGCGCACCAGGTAAGCAGTGCGCCACTACTATATACTAATGGCGCACCTGTTGGAGGTGTGCCATTAGTGTGGAAGACACTAATGGCGCACCAGGCACACAGTGCGCCACTAGTATTGAATTTTTTTCCATTTTTCCATACACTCTAATGGCGCATGGTGCCAAAGTGCGCCATTACTAGTTCTACCAAGTAATGGCGCACCTTGTAACTAGTGTTCGTTTGTTTACTGCATAAAAATATATAGTTTTGCTGCTGTTATGCCTGTATTCACTGCTGCTGCTGCTGTACTTGTGATGATGTTGTAGGTACCCCGAGAGGCCCTTGAGCTTGCCAGAATGTCGATTAACTTCCGTTCCGGCAAATTCGGGTACTCCATATGTCCTATTTTCAGCAAAGGTAATGCTGAAATTTTCCGTGAATTTTAGCATTACTTTGCTAAAAATAGGACATATGGGGTACTTGCGACTAATGCATGTTATCATGCATGTTTTATGATCTGTTGTAAGGGTACTAATTGGTCTCTTCTGCTGCTTATCAGAGATGGCGGGAAGCAGCCACCGCCGATCTGTGACACTGCAGTACGAGTTGGATGCTTCCGAGTTCTTCACTATCATACTTGAGACTTCAGTATCATCCATGACGCAGGTATATAAAACGAGAGATCTCCCCTTAACCCATCTCATTATGATATCTTTTGTTTGCTACATCACTCATTGTCCCAAACTGCAGAGGCTGCCTGACAGTTTTATGAACATGCTGATGGGTGAAGATCTGCCAAATAATGTGAAGCTGCGACAGGCCGGCAGCGGTTTTCGCAGGCAGTGGGATGTGCAGTTGGTGATCAAGAAGGGCCACATGTACTTGTCTTGTGGGTGGGAGAAGTTCTACTGTGCCTACGACTTGCGGCTGGGGTACTTCCTTCTCTTCAGGTACGACGACGACGCCAACATGCTCATCGTGAAGGTGTTCAACAAGACTATGTGTCACATGCGCTACGCTGCCGATGATGATGCCGGTACGTTCTGCCTCTTCTTATTCCTCTACATTTGGCTTTGTCTCACATCGATTGTTAACGGTCATTGTTGCATTTTGGACAGGTAATGGGAGCAGCAGCAGCGACACTGGCTACAGCCAAAGCAGCAGCGACTATGGCTGTAGCGAAAGCAGCAGCAATTCTGGCTGTAGCGAAAGCAGCAGCGATTCTGGCAGCAGCATAGACAACAAGAAGGATGATCCGGACTGGAGTGCGGGAGAAGAGGAGCAGAGTGAGGATGAGGAGCTGCAGGATGACGATGGGCATCAGGCTGAGGATGACCTAGCGCTGGTGGTGGCTGACCAAGGGCAAGAGATGGTGGTGGCTGACCATGGGCAAGAGATGGAGGTGGCTGAGGATGACCTAGCGATGGTCGTTCCTGAAGGTGGCCTCGCGATGGTGGTGGTGCCTGACAATGACCACGCATCGGTGGTGGCGCCGGTGATCCCATAGCTGGGCGACATGACCACGCCAATTGTGGTAGAAGACTACATCCCACTGCCTCCACTGCCTCCACCGCCTCACCGCTCTAGGCGCATCAGGGAGAGGAAGGAGAAGAAGGAGAAGAACAATGCATGAGAACTGAACTTTGTCAGGTATGTCAGATCTCCTATAGGTTAGTTATCCGAAATGATATATATATATATATATATATATATATATATATGTATATATATATATACTTAGTTACCTATGTTATCTCTAATATGCTTAGTTTCCTATAGGTTAGCTTCATTTTTACCTAAGTTGGCTCTAATATACTAACTTAGAGCTTATATGCTTAGTTTCCTATAGGTTAGCTCCAAAATAACTTATGTTAGCACAAAATGATCAAGTTTACATAATAAGCTTATAGTCTTTTTCTTATTCTTCTTCTTTTCCAAAATGACATAGGTTAGCTTCATTTTTACCTAAGTTGGCTCTAATATACTAACTTAGAGCTTATATGCTTAGTTTCCTATAGGTTAGCTCCAAAATAACTTATGTTAGCACAAAATGATAAAGTTTACATAATAAGCTTATAGTCTTATTCTTATTCTTCTTCTTTTCCAAAACTCTTCTTATTCTTCTTCTAGTGTTCTTCTTCTTCTAGTATTCTTCTAGTCTTCTTCTTTTTCTTCTTCTAACTTCTTGTTTATCATTTTGCAGATTTTGATTTAATTGACGGAAGCTTGCGTGGATGGAGTGCTTCTTTTCCATTTGTGTTTTTATTTTGTATCAATGTGAAACTTTTGTGAATTGATGGATAACGGTGTTGGATGAACAATGTGAAACTTTTGTAATATGTAACGATGGAACTATGTGTTGGCTATGTATGTATATATGATGAAACTTGTGTGTTGGATATGATTGTTATATGGATGCTTGTTGTGTGTGTGTGTGTGTGTGTGTATATATATATATATATATATATATATATATGTTGGATATCTCATATGTGAAATAGTGACCTGAGATTAAGAAAAAACGAAAAAAAAAATTTAAAAAATTGTTACTAATGGCGCACTGTGGGCAATACTAATGGCGCACTACATGGTGCGCCATTAGAACACCAGATACTAATGGCGCACCAGTGGTGCGCCATTAGAATTTAATTCTAATGGCGTGGTGCTAGTGGCGCACCAGTAGTGCGCCATTAGAAGGCAAAACTGGTGCGCCACTAGCATGCCTTTTTCTAGTAGTGTCAGTTTTTCCTGGCCAAGGTGTCTGGCCAGCCATTCGTCCCAGATGCTGTGCTTAAAGGCCGCTAGGGCTTCGGCGTCCGGACAGTCGACGATCTGGTTCTTTTTAGTTAAGAACCTAGTCCAGAATTTCCTGGCTGACTCTCCGGGCTGTTGAATTACGTGACTTAATTCATCGACATTCGGAGGTCGGACATATGTGCCTTGGAAGTTGTCGAGGAAGGCGTCATCCAAGTCCTCCCAGCTGCCAATGGAGTTTTCGGGCAGACTGTTCAACCAGTACCTAGCTGGTCCCTTGAGTTTGAGCGGGAGGTATTTGATGGCGTGAAGATCATCGTTGCGGGCCATATGAATATGAAGAAAATCCTCAATCCATACCGCTAGGTCTATTGTGCCATCATATGATTCGATGTTCACGGGTTTAAACCCTTCTAGGAAATCATGTCCCATTACTTCGTCAGTGAAGCAAAGGGGGTGTGTTGCGCCTCTATATCAGGCCAAGTCGTAACGTAGCTCGGATGGAGTTCGTCTGTGGTTTTCGGCCCGGACGCGATTATGTTTTCGGCCCAGATGGCCATCGTCGCGCATCGGGGCACGCCCCCGTATCCATACATTGATCTTGTCTGACCTGCTCTGTTTTCCAAGTCGTGCCGCAGGTCATGTTTATATCCCCGAGATGTTGTATTTCTGTTTGTTCGGTGAGGCAGTGCGGGCTGGTTTTCGGCTCGAGGTGCCGCTTTGTCCCGACCACGTGGTGGTCGGTCAGCCGCATTGTACCTTGGTAGGACGGGCTCCAGCACCTCGTCATCGAAATGTGGTAACAGTTTGCGCTTCGAGTAGCTTTTGGTTGGGCGCTCGAGGCCATATTCCTCGGCTGCCAGGACATCAGTCCATCTTTCATTGAGCAGATCTTGATCAGCTTGAAGCTATTGCTGCTTCTTTTTCAGGCTTCTTGCAGTGGCAATTAGCTGACACTTGAAACGTTCCTGTTTGGCGGGCTCCTCAGGCACGATGAAATCTTTGTCACCGAGGCTCACCTCGTCCTCGGAGAGCGGAAGGTAGTTCCTATCCCCTGAGTCTTCGTTCATGCCCTGTTCGCCAGGGCTGACTCGCCCATCCTCCCGTTCCTCCTGCTTGAAGGTTGGCTCAATGTGGTCTTCATTGTCTTCGGCATCATTCGAAGTGCTATTTTCTCATGTGATGGTATTGCTCTTTTTACTACGACGTGGCTTAGAGCGGCGTCGCTGATGTCGGCGCTTTGGCTGTGTCTCAAGAGTTTTATCCTCGACTGGATTTTCATTGTCGCCGTTGTTTTCTTTGGGTGTATCCACCATGTATATGTCGTATGAGGAGGTGGCTGTCCAAGCCCTATATGCGGTGACTCCTGCTCCTCTCCGGCATCGTCGTCCATACTGTCGATGTCTTTGGAGTCGTAATCAAGCATGTCGGTTAAGTCGTCGAGAGTGGCTATGAAGTGGGTGGTGGGTGGGAAACAAAGTTCTTCGTCATTTGCTTCCCATTCGAGCCGGACATAGTTCGACCGAGAGTCCCCCGACAAGGAGAGCGATTTTAATGAGCTTAACACATCGCCAAAGGGCGAGTGCTGGAAGATGTCAGTGGAGCTGAACTCCAAGACCGGCGCCCAATTAGGTTCGATAGAGGCAGATGCACGCGGTCCAGAACCCATGGTCGGAGACGAGTCCGAGGTTATGGTGAAACAAGCCCAGCTCGATGTTGGGTCTGTGTGCGGCTCGAGCACCACTGAGTCTACGGCCTCTATGGCGGGGTTAAGCTTCCCGTCTTTGGACGACGCAGTCCGGTCCGGCTCTAGGGCCAGGGCGGTCACATGCGCTATCTCCTGCACGCGGCCAGATGATAGATCTAGGTCATGTTCATCGTGGTGGCTGGGGACAGCTATCATGGGCTCGAACCCGTCGAAGATCAAGTCTCCATAGATATCGGCCACAAAATTTAGGCTTCCAAATCTGACCTGATGGCCAGGGGCGTAGCTATCAATCTTCTCAAGATGGCCAAGCGAGTTGGCCCGCAGTGCGAAGCCGCTGAATACGAAGATCTGTCTGCGTTGTTGTAGATGATTGATGGAGCCATCAAGCCTTCTAGTGACGACGCAGCGGAACTCTCAATGTAAGCACCAATGTTAGTGTCAAAACCGACGGATCTCGGGTAGGGGGTCCCGAACTGTGCGTCTAAGGCTAATGGTAACAGGAGACGGGGGACACAATGTTTACCCAGGTTCGGGCCCTCTCTATGGGGGTAATACCCTACTTACTGCTTGATTGATCTTGATGAATATGAGCATTACAAGAGTTGATCTACCACGAGATCGTAATGGCTAAACCCTAGAAGTCTAGCCTATGAGGTTAAGATTATTGTGGCTAAACCCTAGAAGTCTAAACCCTCCGGTTGTTGGGGAACGTTGCAGAAAATTAAAAATTTTCCTACTGCTTCACCAAGATCCATCTATGAGTTCATCTAAGGAACGAGTCATGGGAGAGAGTTTGCATCTACATACCACTTGTAGATCGCATGCGGAAGCTTGCAAGGTGATGGTGATGATGGAGTTCACCGATGTCCAAGTGCTGAACGGACAGCACCTCCGCGTTCAACACACGTACGGGACGGGAGACGTCTCCTCCTTCTTGATCCAGCAAGGGGAAAGGAGAGGTTGAGGAAGCTCGCTCCAACGGCAGCACGACGGCGTGGTGGTGTTGGTGCAGCAGTACCTCGACAGGGCTTCGCCAAGCGCTTACGGAGGAGGAGATGTGTTGGGGAGGGGAGGGGCTGCGCCTTAGAGATGGGTACAGCAGCCCTCCCCCCACCCCTCTATTTATAGGGGAAGGGGCAAGGGGGCCGAACCCTCTAGATGGGATCTAGAGGGGGGGCGGCGGCCAGGGAGGGGAGGCTTGCCCCCCAAGCAAGGGGGGCGCCCCCCTCAGGGTTTCCCCCCCAACCCTAGGCGCATGGGCCCAAGGTGGGGGGCGCGCCCAGCCCTCCAGGGGCTGGCTCCCTCCCCTTTGCGGCCCATGTGGCCCTCCGGGAGGGGTGGCCCCTCCCGGTGGACCCCCGGAACCCCTCCGGTGGTCCCGGTACATTACCGATAGACCCCCGAAACTTTCCGGTGTCCGTATGACAACTTCCCATATATAAAACTTCACCTCCGGACCGTTCTGGAACTCCTCGTGACGTCCAAGATCTCATCCGGGACTCCGAACAACATTCGGTAGTCACATACTAGTCTTCCTAATAACCCTAGCGTCACCGAACCTTAAGTGTGTAGACCCTACGGGTTCGGGAGACACGCAGACATGACCGAGACGACTCTTGGGCAATAACCAACAGCGGGATCTAGATACCCATGTTGGCTCCCACATGCTCCTCGATGATTTCATCGGTTGAACCACGATGTCGAGGATTCGATCAAAACCCTGTATACAATTCCCTTTGTCAATCGGTACGTTACTTGCCCGAGACTCGATCGCCGGTATCCCAATACCTTGTTCAGTCTCGTTATCGGCAAGTCACTTTACTCGTACCGTAATGCATGATCCCGTGGCCAACACCTTGGTCACCTTGAGCTCATTATGATGATGCATTACCGAGTGGGCCCAGAGATACCTCTCCGTCATACGGAGTGACAAATCCCAGTCTCGATCCGTGTCAACCCAACAGACACTTTCGGAGATACCTGTAATGCACCTTTATAGTCACCCAGTTATGTTGTGACGTTTGATACACCCAAGGCACTCTTACGGTATCCGGGAGTTACACGATCTCATGGTCGAAGGAAGAGATATTTGACATTGGCCAAGCTCTAGCAGACGAACTACACGATCTTTATGCTATGCTTAGGATTGGGTCTTGTCCATCACATCATTCTCCTAATGATGTGATCCCGTTATCAACGACATCCAATGTCCATAGTCAGGAAACCATGACTATCTGTTGATCACAACGAGCTAGTCAACTAGAGGCTCACTAGGGACATATTGTGGTCTATGTGTTAACACGTGTATTACGATTTCCGGATAATACAGTTATAGCATGAACAAAAGACAATTATCATGAACAATGAAATATAATAATACTTTTATTATTGCCTATAGGGCATATTTCCAACAGTCTCCCACTTGCACTAGAGTCACCAATCTAGTTACATTGTGATGAATCGAACACCCATAGAGTTCTCGTGTTGATCATGTTTTGCTCGCGAGAGAGGTTTAGTCAACGGATCTGCGACATTCAGATCTGTGTGTACTTTGCAAATCTCTATGTCTCCATCTTGAACATTTTCATGGATGGAGTTGAAACGACGCTTGATGTGCCTGGTCTTCTTGTGAAACCTGGGTTCCTTGGCAAGGGCAATAGCTCTAGTGTTGTCACGGAAGAGTTTGATCGGCCCCGACGCATTGGGTATGACTCCTAGGTCGGTGAGGAACTCCTTCACCCAAATCGCTTCATGCGCTGCCTCCGAGGCTGCCATGTACTCCGCTTCACACGTAGATCCCGCAACGACGCTCTGCTTGCAGCTGCACGAGCTTACTGCTCCACCATTCAACATATACACGTATCCGGTTTGTGAGTTAGAGTCATCCAGATCTGAGTCGAAGCTAGCGTTGACGTAACCCTTTACGACGAGCTCTTCGTCTCCTCCATAAACGAGAAACATGTCCTTTGTCCTTTTCAGGTACTTGAGGATATTCTTGACCGCTGTCCAGTGTTCCTTGCCGGGATTACTTTGGTATCTTGCTACCAAACTTACGGCAAGGTTTACATTAGGTCTGGTACATAGCATGGCATACATAATAGATCCTATGGCTGAAGCATAGGGGATGACACTCATCTCTTCTTTATCTTTTGCCGTGGTCGGTGACTGAGCTGAGCTCAATCTCACACCTTGTAACATAGGCAAGAACCCCTTCTTGGACTGATCCATTTTGAACCTCTTCAAAATCTTATCAAGGTATGTGCTTTGTGAAAGACCTATGAGGCGTCTCGATCTATCTCTATAGATCTTGATGCCTAATATATAAGCATCTTCTCCAAGGTCCTTCATTGAAAAACACTTATTCAAGTAGGCCTTAATGCTGTCCAGAAGTTCTATATTATTTCCCATCAAGAGTATGTCATCTACATATAATATGAGAAATGCTACAGAGCTCCCACTCACTTTCTTGTAAACGCAGGCTTCTCCATAAGTCTGCATAAACCCAAACGCTTTGATCATCTCATCAAAGCGAATGTTCCAACTCCGAGATGCTTGCACGAGCCCATAAATGGATCGCTGGAGCTTGCATACTTTGTTAGCGTTCTTAGGATCGACAAAACCTTCCGGCTGCATCATATACAGCTCTTCCTTAAGATGTCCGTTAAGGAATGCCGTTTTGACGTCCATCTGCCATATCTCATAATCATAGTATGCGGCAATTGCTAACATGATTCGGACGGACTTCAGCTTCGCTATGGGAGAGAAAGTCTCGTCGTAGTCAATCCCTTGAACTTGTCGATAACCTTTAGCGACAAGTAGAGCTTTATAGATGGTAACATTACCATCCGCGTCCGTCTTCTTCTTAAAAATCCATTTGTTTTCTATCGCTCGCCGATCATCGGGCAAGTCTGTCAAAGTCCATACTTTGTTTTCATACATGGATTCTATCTCGGATTTCATGGCCTCAAGCCATTTGTTGGAATCTGGGCCCGCCACCGCTTCTTCATAGTTCGAAGGTTCACCGTTGTCTAACAACATGATTTCCAGGACAGGGTTGCCATACCACTCTGGTGCGGAACGTGTCCTTGTGGACCTACGAAGTTCAGTAGCAACTTGATCCGAAGTACCTTGATCATCATCATTGTTTTCCTCTTCAGTTGGTGTGGGCATCACGAGAACGGTTTCCTGCGCTGCACCACTTTCCCGTTCGAGAGGTAGTACTTCATCAAGTTCTACTTTCCTCCCACTTACTTCTTTCGAGAGAAACTCTTTTTCCAGAAAGCATCCGTTCTTGGCAACAAAGATCTTGCCTTCGGATCTTAAGTAGAAGGTATACCCTACAGTTTCCTTAGGGTATCCTATGAATACGCATTTTTCCGACTTGGGTTCGAGCTTTTCAGGTTGAAGTTCCTTGACATAAGCATCGCATCCCCAAACTTTTAGAAACGACAGCTTAGGTTTCTTCCAAAACCATAATTCATACGGTGTCGTCTCAACGGATTTAGACGGTGCCCTATTTAAAGTGAATGTAGCTGTCTCTAGAGCGTATCCCCAAAATGATAGCGGTAAATCGGTAAGAGACATCATAGACCGCACCATATCCAATAGAGTGCGATTACGATGTTCGGACACACCGTTACGCTGAGGTGTTCCAGGCGGCGTGAGTTGTGAAACGATTCCACATTTTCTTAAGTGTGTACCAAATTCGTGACTTAAGTATTCTCCTTCATGATCTGATCGTAGGAACTTTATCTTTCGGTCACGTTGATTCTCTACCTCACTCTGAAATTCCTTGAACTTTTCAAAGGTCTCAGACTTGTGTTTCATTAAGTAGACATACCCATATCTACTCAAGTCATCAGTGAGAGTGAGAACATAACGATATCCTCCGCGAGCCTCAACGCTCATTGGACCGCACACATCGGTATGTATGATTTCCAACAAGTTGGTTGCTCGCTCCATTGTTCCGGAGAACGGAGTCTTGGTCATTTTGCCCATGAGGCATGGTTCGCATGTGTCAAACGATTCATAATCAAGAGACTCTAAAAGTCCATCAGCATGGAGCTTCTTCATGCGCTTGACACCAATGTGACCAAGGCGGCAGTGCCACAAGTATGTGGGACTATCGTTATCAACTTTACATCTTTTGGCATCCACACTATGAACATGTGTAATATTACGCTCGAGATTCATTAAGAATAAACCATTGACCATCGGAGCATGACCATAAAACATATCTCTCATATAAATCGAACAACCATTATTCTCAGACTTAAATGAGTAGCCATCTCGTATTAAACGAGATCCAGATACAATGTTCATGCTCAAACTTGGCACTAAATAACAATTATTAAGGTTCAAAACTAATCCCGTGGGTAAATGTAGAGGCAGTGTGCCGACGGCGATCACATCGACTCTGGAACCATTCCCGACGCGCATCGTCACCTCGTCCTTCGCCAGTCTCCGTTTATTCCGCAGCTCCTGCTGTGAGTTACAAATATGAGCAACAGCACCGGTATCAAATACCCAGGAGTTACTACGAGTACTGGTAAGGTACACATCAATTACATCTATATCAAATATACCTTTGGTGTTGCCGGCCTTCTTATCCGCTAAGTATTTGGGGCAGTTCCGCTTCCAGTGACCCTTCCCCTTGCAATAAAAGCACTCAGTCTCAGGCTTGGGTCCATTCTTTGACTTCTTCCCGGCAACTGGCTTACCGGGCGCGGCAACATCCTTGCCGTCCTTCTTGAAGTTCTTCTTCCCCTTGCCCTTCTTGAACTTAGTGGTCTTATTGACCATCAACACTTGATGTTCTTTCTTGATTTCAGCCTTTGCTGACTTCAGCATTGAGAACACTTCAGGAATGGTCTTCACCATCCCCTGCATGTTGTAGTTCATCACAAAGCTCTTGTAGCTTGGTGGGAGCGACTGGAGGATTCTGTCAATGACCGCCTCATCTGGGAGGTTAATGTTCAGCTGGGTCATACGGTTGTGCAACCCAGACATCTTTAGGATGTGCTCACTGACAGAACTGTTTTCCTCCATCTTACAACTGTAGAACTTGTCGGAGACATCATATCTCTCAACCCGGGCATGAGCTTGGAAAACTAGTTTCAGCTCTTCGAACATCTCATATGCTCCGTGATGCTCAAAACGCTTTTGGAGCCCCGGTTCTAAGCTGTAAAGCATGCCGCACTGAACGAGGGAGTAATCATCAGCACGAGTTTGCCAAGCATTCATAATGTCTTGGTTCTCTGGGACGGGAGCGTCACCTAGCGGTCCTTCTAGGACATATTGCTTCCTGGCAGCTATGAGGATGATCCTCAGGTTCCGGACCCAGTCCGTATAGTTGCTGCCATCATCTTTCAGCTTGGTTTTCTCTAGGAACGCGTTGAAGTTCATGTTGACATTAGCGTTGGCCATTTGATCTACAAGACATATTTGCAAAGGTTTTAGACTAAGTTCATGATAATATAGTTCTAATAAAATTATGAACTCCCACTCAGAGTCGACTAGCCCGTGTCCGATCATCACGTGAGACGGACTAGTCATCGTCCGTGAACATCTTCATGTTGATCGTATCTTCCATACGACTCGTGTTCGACCTTTCGGTCTCCGTGTTTCGAGGCCATGTCTGCACATGCTAGGCTCGTCAAGTTAACCCTAAGTGTTTTCGCTGTGTAAAACTGTCTTACACCCGTTGTATGTGAACGTAAGAATCCATCACACCCGATCATCACGTGGTGCTTAGAAGCGACGAACTATAGCAACGGTGCACAGTTAGGGGAGAAAACTTCTTGAAATTTTTGTAAGGGATCATCTTATTTACTACCGTCGTCCTAAGTAAACAAGATGCATAAACATAATAAACATCACATGCAATTATATAGTTGTGACATGATATGGCCAATATCATATAGCTCCATTGATCTCCATCTTCGGGGCTCCATGATCATCTTGTCACCGGCTTGACACCATGATCTCCATCATCATGATCTCCATCATCGTGTCTTCATGAAGTTGTCACGCCAATGACTACTTCTACTTCTATGGCTAATGCGTTTAGCAATAAAGTAAAGTAGTTTACATGGCATTCTTCAATGACATGCAGGTCATACAAAAAATAAAGACAACTCCTATGGCTCCTGCCGGTTGTCATACTCATCGACATGCAAGTCGTGAATCCTATTACAAGAACATGATCTCATACATCACAATTCATCATTCATCACAACTTCTGGCCATATCACATCACATGATCAATCGCTGCAAAAACAAGTTAGACGTCCTCTAATTGTTGTTGCATCTTTTACGTGGCTGCGATTGGGTTCTAGCAAGAACGTTTTCTTACCTACGAATAACCACAACGTGATTTTGTCAACTTCTATTTACCCTTCATAAGGGCCCTGTTCATCGAATCCGCTCCAACTAAAGTGGGAGAGACAGACACCCGCCAGCCACCTTATGCAACTAGTGCATGTCAATCGGTGGAACCGGTCTCACGTAAGCGTACGTGTAAGGTTGGTCCGGGCCGCTTCATCCCACAATACCGTTGAGCAAGAAAAGACTAGTAGAGGAAAGTAAGTTGACAAGATCCACGCCCACAACAAAATTGTGTTCTACTCGTGCATTAGAGAACTACGCATAGACCTAGCTCATGATGCCACTGTTGGGGAACGTTGAAGAAAATAAAAAAAATTCCTACGGCTTCACCAAGATCCATCTATGAGTTCATATAAGCAACGAGTCATGGGAGAGAGTTTGCATCTACATACCACTTGTAGATCGCGTGCGGAAGCTTGCAAGGTGATGGTGATGATGGAGTCGTACTCAGATTCGAATCACCGATGTCCAAGTGCTGAACGGACAACACCTCCGCGTTCAACACACGTACGGGACGGGAGATGTCTCCTCCTTCTTGATCCAGCAAGGGGAAAGGAGAGGTTGAGGAAGCTCGCTCCAATGGCAGCACGACGGCGTGGTGGTGTTGGTGCAGCAGTACTCCGACAGGGCTTCGCCAAGCGCTTACGGAGGAGGAGATGTGTTGGGGAGGGGAGGGGCTGCGCCTTAGAGATGGGTACAGCAGCCCTCCCCCACCCCTCTATTTATAGGGGAAGGGGCAAGGGGGGCCGACCCCTCTAGATGGGATCTAGAGGGGGGGCGGCGGCCAGGGAGGGGAGGCTTGCCCCCCAAGCAAGGGGGGCGCCCCCCTCAGGGTTTCCCCCCCAACCCTAGGCGCATGGGCCCAAGGTGGGGGGCGCGCCCAGCCCTCCAGGGGTTGGCTCCCTCCCCTTTGCGGCCCATGTGGCCCTCCGGGAGGGGTGGCCCCTCCCGGTGGACCCCCGGAACCCCTCCGGTGGTCCCGGTACATTACCGATAGACCCCCGAAACTTTCTGGTGTCCGTATGACAACTTCCCATATATAAAACTTCACCTCCGGACCATTCCGGAACTCCTCGTGACGTCCGGGATCTCATCCGGGACTCCGAAAAACATTCGGTAGTCACATACTAGTCTTCCTAATAACCCTAGCGTCACCGAACCTTAAGTGTGTAGACCCTACGGGTTCGGGAGACACGCAGACATGACCGAGACGACTCTCGGGCAATAACCAACAGCGGGATCTGGATACCCATGTTGGCTCCCACATGCTCCTCGATGATTTCATCGGTTGAACCACGATATCGAGGATTCGATCAAAACCCTGTATACAATTCCCTTTGTCAATCGTTACGTTACTTGCCCGAGACTCGATCGTCGGTATCCCAATACCTTGTTCAGTCTCGTTACCGGCAAGTCACTTTACTCGTACCGTAATGCATGATCCCGTGGCCAACACCTTGGTCACCTTGAGCTCATTATGATGATGCATTACCGAGTGGGCCCAGAGATACCTCTCCGTCATACGGAGTGACAAATCCCAGTCTCGACCCGTGTCAACCCAACAGACACTTTCGGAGATACCTGTAATGCACCTTTATAGTCACCCAGTTACGTTGTGACGTTTGATACACCCAAGGCACTCTTACGGTATCCGGGAGTTACACGATCTCATGGTCGAAGGAAGAGATACTTGACATTGGCCAAGCTCTAGCAGACGAACTACACGATCTTTATGCTATGCTTAGGATTGGGTCTTGTCCATCACATCATTCTCCTAATGATGTGATCCCGTTATCAATGACATCCAATGTCCATAGTCAGGAAACCATGACTATCTGTTGATCACAACGAGCTAGTCAACTAGAGGCTCACTAGGGACATATTGTAGTCTATGTGTTCACACGTGTATTACGATTTCCGGATAATACAGTTATAGCATGAACAAAAGACAATTATCATGAACAATGAAATATAATAATACTTTTATTATTGCCTCTAGGGCATATTTCCAACACCGGTTTGTATAGACACCCGGGGGGGGGGGGGGCTAGACTTGTACAAAGTCGGTTACAGAGAAAGGAATCTACATATCCGAATCACCAAGTTTGCCTTCCACGCAAAGGAGAGTCCCATCCGGACACGGGACGAAGTCTTGTATCGTGTATCTTCATAGTCCAACAGTCCGGACGAAGTATACAGTCCGGCTGTCCGAGGACCCCTTAATCTGGGACTCCCTCAGTCTTACTAGAGGCATAAAGTTGCTATTATGGGATCTGTTGGGATATTATATTTTGAAGATATTACCAAAGACAACTATTAGCTGATGTTTTGGGTGCTGAATCTTTACCTGGTGCATGCAACATATCGGCATGAATTCAGAATTGTTTAGAAGAAATTGTACCACCGATATTTCATTTTTATCTATATTGTGAGGTTGCAAGTATTCTCTTATTAGTAGAATGTGATTTATGCAGAAAGAAAAAAGCTTCCAAAACAACAAAAAAGAACAATCGGAGCGACGAAGGTGGGCGTCATCACCAACATAATTAAAAGCCAGCTGATTTTTCCATCTTTATGCCAACGAAGAAACACCGTCGTAACAGCCCATATAAAAAGAAAGACATGCATAGCTCATGAGTGAAGGAAGGCGCCACAAAGCGCGCGTCACCCTCTATATTAGTTATATATCACGGAAAGTATGGTATCAAAACCATATTTTAGAGAAGTTTGTAGTGGTATACTTCTTAGGATTATAACACATAACTTACATATTATTAGCAAATTGAAAGAATAATAAATTCTAAAATCCCAAGAAAGTAAGAAGTTCATTCGACACTCATGCTTGGCTCTGCTTGCCATTGTTTCATACCAGCGTGAAGGCCACATGCACAACCATGCCACCAATTTCGCTAGTATACATTATATCTACAATTTCGTTAATATCCATTACATTTTCATTGTTATCTTCCTTTAATTAATAACTAAGTATTTGCCCGTGCGTTGCCAGAACATTTATAAATATTCTCGTACATTAGTCCGTAATTTACCTGTCTGTATTATATGAATGTGTAAACAATTGTTACCAAATCCTGCCCGTTATTTTATTTTGTACTCACTTATTGACTTACCAAAGAAATATAGCTCATTTAGTAAGTCAATAAAACATGGAACAATTAAGACAGTTTCCAAGGAATGATCATCAAAAGAAAAAAAAGTGGAATGTTGGACGAAACACTCCACCTGGCAGGAAAAGGAACAAATTTTTTTAAGTATAAGTAGAGATAAGGTTTGTTCCTCTAGAAGTGAAGAACGTAGGTGGCCAACGGGCCGACCCGATCATGGTATGGCCCATCACGCGCCTAATCAAGCTTGGCCCAACACGGCCCACGATAGTCTGTTGATAAACGGTTGTCTCAAAAAAAAAACCTGCATTCGCGCCTCCAGCAGATGCTTCCGATCGAGGTGCCCACGCTCGAGGAATCCTCTCCAACTAAAATGGCGCCAGCCTCTGACACATAGCGTACGCATCTATCGAAGGCGGCACCCGCGACGGCGCGCTGCTCAGCTCGGTTGCCTGCATCCGCATCATTAGGTTGGGGATCGAGCGCCCTGCAGCTGTTCGGTGAATTGCCCCACTGGGAGGATTGCGCCGCTGGCATCCGATGGCCGGGCTCTGGATTCAGGGTATGTTTCTTCCCAATCAGTGAGTACTAATTACCAGGATTGCACAATACTACTTTAGAACTGTACCTGGTGGCGTAGTATGTTTCGGTATCAACACAAATGATTCAGTTTCCCGAATACTCTACAAATCTAACTGTAGTTCATGCAGTACCCACTCATAGTTCTTAAGTTGAATTAAGTTGCACGCACCATGCATATTCACGAAACTTCACGTACCATGCATATTCATTGAATTAAGTTGCACGCACACTTTGCCCAGTAGTGAATCCGCAAAAATTGCCAGCATGCTCCAATTGGGATGCAAGTACATCAAGTCATCAACCACACAAGGAATCTGAAAAGAAGCCAATAGCTGAGGGGTTGGATAGAGCTAATTGAGCTGATTAAAGATCTAGAGACAGCAAGAAATAAATAGATGATCCATCACCCCGAATTTTTGATCACTTTATGGACTGCCCCCTCTCACACCAGTAGAGCTAGACTAATAATGATTAACCATGCTGATTGGGTTTCCTTGGCTCCTCCGGCGTGCCTCTTGTATGGTGACGCTCATAACATATCGAAAGCGTCATATGGATCGCAAAGTAGCCCAGCACGGCAATGATGAGCACGATGACATACACGGACGTCTTTCACCCCCTATTGGAGCCAGTTGCATAGGCCACTAGGAGAGCGATCAAATCCAGTACGATTGTCCTGTTCATTACCCTCAGTGACCATATTTCCCATTCTCCTTCCTCCTTCGGCAGCCATTGCGGTAACATCATGATGATGATGATGATGGAAGCCATGAAGGAAGTGGAGTTGCTGTAGAAGAAGGCGAGGTACCGGGGCCTCCTGTTGTCGTGCATGACCGGGTTGCCCGCCTCGTACCCTTTGCTGCTGCTCTGCCACGCTCCGTCAGGCGGTTCCAGGCCAGCCTGGTAGGCTACGCTTGCCACCAAGATGCCTAGCAGCATCAGGTACTTGCGCCTCGCGAGCTTCTGGCTTTCTTCATCCCTCATCTTTTCTCCTACCTTCTTCCCTTCTTCCTTCTTCCCTTCTTCTTCGTCCTATTCTCTGGTTGCCGAATTGTGGCCATCTTCCTTCTTCCCTTCTTCGTCCTGTTCTTTGGGTGCCGAATTGTTGCCATTTTTGTTCAGCCCCTTCAGTAAAAATACTAGCAGTAGTAGGACAACAACTAAGAGGACCACGACCACCAATGCGAAGATGTAGATGGATGTTTTGAAGTGTTGCGTACTTCCGGCGATGTAGGCCCCCATCAAACAAAACAAGCCTACCGCCGTACAAACAGATAGCGCATTGCTTCGTATGGCTGGCCTGTACAGATTGGGGTTCACCAGGAGGATGATGAGGGCGATGGACAGCATGAAGCTTATTGAGTTGCAGTAGAAGAAGGCATTGTAGCGGCGTGGGTAGTTGCCCAAGAGGACCAGGTCGCCGGCATGGTGCCGCCCGAACTTGTCGTCCTGGAGCAGGAAGCCGCCTGGAGGGGTGAGGCCGGCTTGGTAGGTGATGGTTGCTGCCAAGATTGCAAAGAGAAGCAACCATTTGCGCATCTTCTCTAGCAACTGGTGTTCCTGGACCGTGTCTTTCTTATCCTTGTGGTCCAGTGTGAAGAAGACAACATGGATCACCACATAGACCAGGACGGCGCCTGCTAGCGCCATGGCGTAAATGGAGGTGCTCACGTCCCGGCAACTCCCGGCGGCATACGCGCCGATGAGGCCAAACAGGTCGAGTATCATAGCTGCCTCCAGCGCGTGGTGCTTGAGCAGAATCTCTTTCTGAACCAGGACAATGGCCACCAAGGAGGCCACAAACGCAACTGAGTTGCAGTAGTAGAAGGCCTTGTACCGCCTAGCGTTGGTCGTGAGGAGAATGGGGTCACCGGCCATGTGCCCCTCGCCGTTGTCCTGCCAAACGCCACCCGGCGGGTCCAACCCTGCTGTGTAGGTGATGGTGGCGGCAAGAGTGGCGAGCAATAGAACAAGAGAGCGAGCCTTGTCCAGAGCTTCCCTAGCACTGCATTCATACATTGCAGAGAAAGAAGAAACATAGTTCAGTTCAGTTGCAGAGAAATAAAGAAGGAATTAGTGTAACTGCAAACAGAGGAAAAAGATGATCTACTGGCTTGGATCCGGGGTTTGGAATTGAGATGGGTGGACCGCGGCCGCCGTTGGGAGAGGAGGGTTGAGAACCAAAGCGTGTGGAAGTGTGTACCTTCTCGACCTTCCATTATCACCTGGAGTGAAACAAGACAGTAATTTTGACTCTGAACTGCAGAAGCCATGGAGTTGGAGCAGGATATATGCCACAACAGCGCCAACCAGGGAGACCACGTAGACGGTGGTGTCGGTCTCCCTGCAGCTGCCGGCGGCGTACGCGCCGATGAGGCTGACGAGTGCGACGACGATGCACGCGTAGAGCACGCGAGACCTAGCTGGTTTGTCGTGGAGCTTCTTGCCGGCGATGATAAGCAGCGTGGTGATGAGCATGGACGCCACGAACGCCGTGGTGTTGCAGAGTAGAAACACCGTCAGGCGCACGCTGTGGTGTTCCTTGAGGATCGCGTCGCCCGGGCGGTGGCCGCCTTCGGGGCTGTCCCAGAAGCCGCCCGGCATGCTCAGCCCGGCGACGTAGGTGATGCTCACCGCGAACGTGGCGAGAAGTATCAAGACCTTGCGGATCCGTTCTTCCTCTTTCATCCTCTTCTCTTCTTCAACAGTCATCGCGCCAGACCCAGAGCCGGAGTTCTTGCATCGAGACCACCAGTCCTTAAACTTGAGAACCAAAGCGTAGATGAAGACGAGGGCCACCAGCACCGCGGAGTAGACGGTGGAGATCTTGTCCCGGCAGGTTCCGGCGCCGTATGCGCCCACGAGGCTGAGGAGGTCCAGCACCATGACGACCCGCAGCGGCTTGACCTCCGAGGCGACCCAGGTGATATCCTTCTTCTTGTCGTGCCGGACGGCGAAGATGAGGATGAGCATGATGACCATGAGCGACGCGGCGAAGGCAGTGGCGTTGCAGTAGAAGAAGGCGAGGTAGCGGTGGTAGTGGATGTCGCGGATGATGGGGTCGCCGGCGAGTCGGCCGCCGCGGGCGCCCTCCTGCCAGTTGCCCCCGGGCGGGTTGAAGCCGGCTGCGTAAGTCACGGTGACCACCACGGTGGACAGCTGCAGGAGGTACTTCCGCAGCCTGTACTCCCATGGCTGGTCGCCGGGCTGATCCATTGCCGGCTGCAATCACTAGTCACTGCAGGGACGACGCCACTCCACTCTCTGAACAAGTGTGCTCCGTCTTAATCAGTGTGATGCTGCAGTGCTGCTTGCTGCAGGATGGAGAATGGCAGCCATAGAAGAGACAGGTAGAGGGAGAGTTGTGTGATGATTATAAAACGACTGGACGACCTGATGAAGCACATGTTTTTTGTTTTTGATCAGAAGATATCTAAGGGAGCGAGCACCCGGGCCTCATCATTGAACGGAGGACAGTGGTAGTACAAGGTTTGGTGCGAAACACACAGCAGCAGGGCCACACCAGTTATGGTGGAGAGAAATGTCAGTTTCTTATTGGCTGACGCATCGACCGTCCGTGCTCCATGAGTCCATGTGGCATGTAGGGTACGTGGACAGAGATGCCATGCATCATTGCCGCCCAACTTGGACGCTTTTGGGTTGAAAGGACCTCCGTCCTCCGATCCTCACAGGTGCGATTTCCAGCTTCCGTCCTGTTCGTTGGCCAGCGTCGGAGGTTTGCCACGGAGCCCCGCCTAGTCGCTCCCTCCCTGCGATCTTCCACGCGAGGCGTCACGGCCATGTCTCGTGTCGCGTGGACGAGCGGTAGGGTGCGCCGGGCATGAGCGTGCCGCCGGGGGGTCAGTTTGGTGCGGTGTGTCCGTCCGTGCAGGTGATCGGTCTAGTTTGATTGCCACCATGGACTGCATGCCTGACTTGTGCCTGTGGTTTGTGGCTCCTTGGATCATGACTAGGATATAAACCAGTCACCTGTATACCCACTTATAGTCTAACAGTTCAATAATTGTTCTTTTTTAGGGGAAATGAACTGTCTGAGCAAGGTAAAGCTAACTAAACGGACTTACGGACGAACGCTTATTTGCCATTTACATCCATATTCATTACCTGGCCTGGAAGATTCTCAAAGGCTTTGATGGGTGGGCCACCACCATCATAATTGAGATTAATTAATTTTGTCCCAAACGGTCACCTGTGTTTTTTTTTGCAGAAAATTAGATCCTAACCCAAATTGTGGTGTTTCGTTTTTGCTATTTACTGGGGTCCAGTGGCCGATTCGCTGTCACAAATAGCATTGTACAGTCGAAATGTTCATTTCCGATTCTTGTCACAAATATCACCGGTCAACAACACCCACAAAACAAACCTTGCAAGACTCGACGGGGATTACCAACATTGCAGGGCTTGACAGGAATTCTAGGCCTTTGGCTCGGGATCAAGCATTACCCATGTTCATGGGAATGGAGACACTGGTCGAACACTACACATAAAGCGAAATATATTGATTGTGGCTATCTATATATGAGGAAAACATCTTTCTTTCTTTATCGTAGTTTTTAAAATGTAATCTTTGATTTATTCTATGAAAAATAGTATGCTAGCACCTAGTGTGGTTCGTAATCCGATGGTCTAAACTCTCGTGTTCGCCGAGAAGACCCTCTGGATTTCATTATTTCTACATTTTTCCTTCGAAAACGATGGTAAACCTGCATTGGTTGATGCATGCAAGCATCTCACTCTTTCTATGTTAGAGGGCATCGAAAGTTACAAAGACATTGGCTGCGAGCGAAATTGGAGGAAAGTCAGAGACTGATAGTAAGTTTATTTCACTACTATTTATTTGATCTTTGATTTGGCTAAGATATTGATGGGTCGAGTCAGTAAAAGGTAACGAGTGTGAGATAGAGACGTTTTGTAGGACTAGCTCATTTATTATAACATGTTGTGCTTTATACTGTTATGTCTAAGTCTAGATAATTAATTAACTAATTGTATCCTAAGCATGATGATGTCTAAGTCTAGACAAATAACGACATTGGATGGTAAAAATCTTCACCCCTTATTCTTTTCACAAATAACATCAGTGATTAATGCAAGACCCGACAAGCAACAGGAAATGTCCACAAAACATCTAGGGAGCATTTCCCAGTCACAAAACATTGCAAGACTACAGAAATCCATCAGTGCAAAAATCATAACCAACAGTGCAATATGTTTTAGGCTCGATCGCAATCAATCATACGGTGACATCAGCTGAACGCGAGAGGGACACATAAAGCCGGCTGGGCTAGTCGTCGCTATCTATGAGGAGTACACCTTTCTTTATCGTGTTTCTACAAAAATAATGTTATTATTTTTACCTAACTAAAATAATGTTATTTGATTTGATTATTGTTGTAGGGAAAGTAACATGGTAGCACTTACAATGGCTGCGGGAGGTTTTAAACTTGTGTGTTTGGCGAGAAGAACCTCTGGCCTTCGTTCTTTCTCTGTTAGCAGACTATGTAAATGTTATCGCTGTTCAATAAAAGCTCGCCAGAAAGCTCTAAAAACAAATCTTCCAAGTTTGCATACACACATATATACAGATGGTACATTAATTCTTCACTCTTGCAGCAAATGATAAGGCAAGCACTGAGAATCCAATCCACTACCAACCATCCATCTATTGCCTATATATTGGGATCAGCCTACTTCATGGGAACTTACTAATTAAGCAGTCACGCTGCTTTCACGTACAGCCGGGTCGGTCTCGCCTGTCTGATTGTTGCCTATTCCTTCCTCACCAAAATCGTTGGCCCTTTGAGTGCCACGAGTTTCTGGAATTCTGGGGCAATTGCTCACTCCTTGTACAGTTTGGCTTCGGGATGGACCGTGCTCCTCGTGAATCCTACGTGGCAAAATCAAATCAAGATGACAAGTTGCACCTCTGGTCTATGGACTGACACAAAAACAACAGCAGCATATTATTATTAGTACTCCCTCCGTCCTAAAATGTAAGATCATCTTTGACACTAAGTTTATGGACGGAGGGAGTACATGATAAATAAATTCGTATCTCATGCACGTAGTAGTATCTTACCAGGGATGATAAGTCGTCTGTTGTAGCAGGAGATGTGCGTTGACAAAGAGCAGGAGGCCGCAGTAGGAGTCGACGACGTCCTGCATGTCCCGGAGCTGGGCCACCATGCCCCTGCCCCTCCGGACGCGATGCCACAACGTGCTCTTCTTGTAGGAGGCGACGAGGCCGGCCGCGTCGACGAGCGCCTTTAGAACGGGGTCTCCCATCTCCGAGCACAGTAACACGGCCGCGCCCCCCGTTGGCCATTGCAAGAGCGCGTGGAGCCTGCGGTTGCACCGCTCGAGCTTGGCGCACTCCCGCCTGCTCTGCGGGATGCGCATGAGGCTCATGCCAACGGCGACCAGCATCACGACGTGTAGCCCGGACATCTGCGCCAGGTTGGCGGCCTTCGCCAGGATGTCCCATAGCGCCGCCACCATCCCCATTGTACTTGTAGCGAGCTTGCACTTGCAGATCGTACGTGTCTGTCCCGCGTGCCTATCCTGCCCTGTCATAGAATGGCGCCCCTGCACAAGATTTATATGTGCTGCAGACGGCGACCGTGGCCACCCTGACGACTGATGTCACACGCTGGAGAAAGCATTGGGGCAAACGTAGCGCTGAGATGGTCAGGACATCCGATAAAGAAGGATATATGTGAGCCTTTTGACGCCGCATGTCCACATCACGGTTGCTATTGGTGGATGAAATGCGAAAAGTGATGTATGTTATATCTTATATCTTATCTTATATATTTACTAATTGAAGGCATCTTTCGGGCCTCCACAATTAATGGTTAAGATTTTTAAGAAGACTTTAACTTACAAAACAACAGCATGTACGTAAAGAATTAAGTTGCACGTTGAAAAAGAAGAGACACTGCCTATATTAAAAACAGACATCACGTAGAAAAAGAGTCATAATGCTGCGAACCATTAAGCATCTTTTCTTTGAGTGCCCAATGGCAAGGGTGTTATGGCGCTTGGTTCAGATTGCCTTTAACATTTCTCCTCCGAATTCGGTCAGGTCGTTGTTTGGAACGTGGCTGGTTGGTTTAGAGACCGAAACAGCCAAACAAGTTCGCGTAGGAGCATGTACGTTGTTATGGGCAATTTGGAACTGCAGAAATGACTTGGCTTTTAACAGAACAACAACTATTCATTTTTTGCAGGTTCTATTCCGGGCTACGGCGCTAATCCGTACTTGGTCATTACTCACTCCGACGGAGGCCAGGGCGCGTTTGGTTACTGGATCTGTCCGGTGGGAGATGGTAGCGCGGGATACCTTCAATAGGTTTGGATGGCGGTCTTGTAATAGGATAGGCGCCTAGTTTACCTATCTCTCTATATTTTGCCAGCCGGTTGTGGCTTTTGGGCCTTATTTTCTTTTGCTTGCTCTGTGTGAGCTAGTTTCCTTTTGTTGCAGCACTTTATACGACATTGTTGAACGACTTATTTATTTATTTATAAATGTGGCCGTATGCATCTTTCTGATGCAGAGGCCGGGGAATCCCCCCTTTTCGAAAAGAAAAAAAAATAATGCTGCGAACCAACCAGTGGTTGAAATAGTTAGGTGGACAGTGGCATCCCAAACCCACCAGGGTTCAAATCCTGATGCTCGCATTATTCCTGAATTTATTTCAGGATTTCCGGCGATGCGCTTTCAGTGGGAGGAGACGTTCCCGTCGACGACGTGGCGCCTACGGTGACTTCGTAAATCTCAAGATGATATGCCGGCTCAGTCTCTCGGAGGTGCCATAGGGGTAGGGTGTGTGTGTTTGCGTTCATAGGGGTGAGTGTATGCGCGTGTATATGAGCGCTTGTGTGATGCTAAAAAAAGAGTCCGAATGCTATAAAAACAGCCACCCTGATTTAAAAAGAAAAAACATCAAGCACCCACGTCCAAGTCCACATTCTCCTCACGTTAAAAAAGCTGGTCCACATGCCAATTTCCACCGAAGCCACACGTACATGTGCACTTGAAAAAGGAAAAACTAACGTCCAAATAAAGTGTCCACGGGCGTCATGTTTGGGAAGAATTAAAGCCTATGCCTGCTTCAAATAAAAAATCCCCACGTACTAGGAGAAGACTCACCCCAAAATAAAATAAATTACACAGAAACGTACATATATATCTCCCTAATGGCTCCGATATTGTCCCAGCCAAGTTCATTAATTTAATATATGAGTAATCGTCTAATTTGTGCACAAGAAACAAAATATGTATAAATGGTCACTCATCGAACAAAATTATATATGAAATTAAACCCATTAGGAAATATAACTACAGTAAAATCATTGCTTTTCGATGTGGCCGTTGGATATTACACAGTCAAATCTATTAAATTTTAAATTTATAGGGTTAATAATTTTTCAAGTTTTACGAGATACTGTATTGTTTAATTTGATGATATATAGACACATTCTCAATTAAGTATAGAAGTGTATTTTGGAAGTTGAGGCAGGAGCACTGCCCAGTGCATTAAGAAGAATCATATTTAAATCAAATGACAAGACTAGCATTATTATTGTGATACATGTATGTACCGACCATGTCGCTTAGATAATGGATAGATGAGGGCTTTGTCCCAGAATGGCGCCCCCGCACATGATTTATATACATGTGCTGCAGATGGCGACCGTGGTCACCCTGACGACTGGTGTCACACGCTGGAGAAAGCATTGGGCCAAACGTAGTGCTGAGATGGTCGGGACATTCGATAAAGAAGGAACCTGTGAAGTGCATTGGGCCAAACGCCGCAGGTTCACATCACGGTTGCTATTGGTGGACGAATTGTGTAGTGTGATGTATGATGATAATGCAAAGGGGAACATGTGAGAGCAAAGTAAAACTAAAGGGCGCGGTCATGGGTGGTGGCCTGGTGGGCTGGTGGTGTCATCTACGTCTGGTTTTTGGATAGGGAGAGAAAGAACAGCTCGCTCAGGCGTCCATCTACTTTGAGGCACTTAGCGCATGTACAAAGGAAGCATCACCTAATTGATGCCTCACCCCTTCCACCTAGATAAACTTGAAATGGAGGCTATTTTTTTTATGTCATCACTTTACTTTTTCTCCCGCCCACTTTTCAACACATGCAAACAGTGGTACTGAACCGAGCAGAGCTACGAAACTCACATCGCGTCATCCAAGCGGCTGCCTCAATGCTTTTGTCAGGGAGGAGGCTAGCTCTTCTGCAGGATCCCGTTTCTCCCTGCAAGCAACAGGTTCAGCGGAGCTGGCGTTCAGCAGGACAATGTGGCGCATGGGGCACCCATCCAGTCTGGCCCGTTAGCCATGCCCTTAGAGCATCTACAGCCGGACTTTACAAATTCGACCCCTCAAACGTCTGCTGACGCGCCCGAGGGCACTGACCAGGCACGCTTGAAATTAGCCACTTTGCATTCGCCTCTTTCATATTTTATCTCCTAGATCTATACAAAGCATGCAGAAAAATCCTACGTACTACCCTAGCCACTCTTCGTCGCCGGGGATGTCCACGACGACAGTGTCGGGCGCCGGCTGGACGGGCGGGTAGGAGGGCTCCGGCTCATCCTCCTTCTGCTCGATCTCATCCATGTAGGCGAACATCTCCGCCTCCTCCGCGGCCTCTTGCGCTTCCATCTCCTGCCGGCGGCGACGTCTTGCCTCCGCATCCGATTCCGACCGGAGGGAATCGAGGATGGCCTGCTGCTCCACCTGTAGATCCCCATCGCCAGCATCCCCCACATCCTCCTGCTCCGGCTCACCCCCACTACTAGGGAAAAGGCTAGCAGCAGCGCGGGTTTTAGATGTATCAGTAGCGCGGGTACCCGCGCTACTAATAAGGCGCTACAGCTAACTCATAGCAGTAGCGCGTGCGCGCCCGCGCTACTGCTACACAAGTGTAGCAGCAACGCGGTTAGAGGAAGCTCGCTACCGCTAGTAGCGCTAGCGCTCTTTGGCTGGACGCGCTACTGCTATTGTGGCGCTGCTGCTAACTTTTATACACTCGCTACTGCTAATTTAAGTAGTTTTTTTTTGGCATATTTGTTTTGTATTTGAACCGGCTTTGTAGAAGAATCTTTAGCACATAGAAATATCATCATGATACACATACAAATGCCTGCGAGACCACAAATGTAATCATAGCATGTACATACAAATAGTCTCATCATAATCATCATCCAACACAAAGTGATATCTTGTCATCATCTCGAAAATAGCAATACATGCAAGTCTCGAATACTTGCAACTACAACAACGTCATCCATCTAAAGAAAGGTATACGCAAGAAGTGCTATCACTACGAGTGAGAGCGGAACTATGCAGTACATGAGGTGGCGGTTACGAGTCCTCTCTCGTGCTAGCGTGAACCTCAAGTAACTAGCTTCTCCTTCTTGTCTGCTTTTGAAGCCTTTATGGCTGGCGCCCGTGAACCCATTCACTTGCGCCTGACACTCATGCCACTCGTTGTACACCCTCGGAACCTTCCCTTTGTACACGTCATAGCATTTCCATCTCGCCATCAAGAAACTAGGTACCTGTTAGAGATGCATGTTCATGAACAGGATGTACAATCATATATATGCAACAAAATATACTAGAGCAACACCAAAAAAGAAAGGTTAGCAACTAGATGCAACATATACAGTACGCAAATTAATTAACTAGAGGTACGCAGGTCATCGTACGCAAACTAACAAAGTAGCGTTACGCAAGTTCAGCAGGGACCTTGGACATCACAAAGTTTCATCGCTACAAAAAGTATACAAGTTCAACCGACACATATCATCATCATCGGCATCATAAATCACTAGAAGTTCCATCCTTCCATATCATCGAGGACGAACCCTAGCTTCTTGAACGGCGTGAGGTCTAGACGTTGCATGCCTATGCGAGTTCGGACGTCAGTTCACGATATAGGGCCGTGGTGGAACATCCCCTTTTCATCGACGACTTCTTTCATGATGATCGTCACAATGTTGCTTTGGATGCGAAAGAAGTCATCTCTAAGTTTATAATTCGCTTCTCCATGAGATTCTAGCCACTTGTGGATATGATCATCATTTCTGCTGTTAATGCGAAGCTTTTGGTGATTTGTGTTGAACTGAATCATGAGATGGACGATGTAGAATCCATCCTTCTTGCTTGGTTTTGGGACATGGATGCAGGAGAAGTTAGTATTATGCGCGAAACCCATCTTCTTGTTCCTTTGTTTCTTGATATGCACATGGCCACCTCTAAAGCTGAAGCCTTGGAGCGCATCATCTAGAATATTCATTATGTGGGTGTAGTCCTTTTTCTCGTAGTCTCTGGAAGGGTCAAAATACACGGCGTGAGAGACTTGCGGGTAAAGAACGATAAGGATGGCGCGCCCGTTGCTACGGGGAAAAGACACCTGAAATTATTCCCCATATGAGAGAGAAGGAATGATTGAAATGTACGAAAGGGTTGTCCGGAACTGACTTACTTTGGATGATAAGGCACGAGGACAATTTCCCGGTCCTTATTCTGTACCATGAAGTTTTGGAGGTACTCCCTAGCAGTTTCACGCTCAAAGTCGCCGAGACTCAAGAAAGACTCGTGCATGTAGTACGGATCCACCACACAGATTTGCGAGACTTCTTCACTCTTCATGACGGAGCTCATATGTAGCGCAAAAAGGCAGACGATAGTAAAATCAAGCCGCCTTGTTAGAAACATCTCAAAGATATGGTCAAACCGCAGGAAGAACACCTCCGCGGGCCGTGCGTCGACGTAGCACTTCCCCTCAGGCACACGAGCCGCGTATGTCGGATATCCTGGATCCTTTGAGGCTAGTAGGCTTTTCTCAGTCGACAGCACATGGTCGTGCAGTCTCCTGAGATCCCCTGATAGTGCCTCCAGCGGTTTCGGCGGTAGCATCAGCTCTCCCGTGAGATGGAACGTGACCGCACCTTTCACGGGTACACGCTCTTCAGAATGCATCGTCTGGCTGTTGTGTGCTCTGGCTTGTTTGGAGGCAGTTACCTTCCCCGATCTCTTCCTCTCCTTTTTCTTGGGCACACCTTCCACACCCTTCCTTAACCCCTGCCCAAGTGTTCCCGTGCTAAGTACTGTACGACCCTCGCGCCCGGCTAGTTGAGCCTGTGTTGAGGCGGCATCTTCAGGCGTGTCCTGTGAGGATTTCATGAAGAGAGACTTTTTGCAATCCATGGTACGACCCTGCCCGGGCATATCATCCATATCCTTATTAGCAAGCTGATAGCCCGATTCGTCGTATGGTTGACTCATCATATCTATGTCACAGTCATACGCGTTTGTATTGAGGTAATCCATAGGGTCGACCTCCGTCTCATCATCCATTCTCTGTTCTACAGGAGAAATTACATCAGCCAGTACTGTTGCACCCCCTTCATCATGTCGTCCGCCGCTCTCACCCGGCACTACAGGAGCTGGTAATTGCGTAGGCGGGGTGGTGGTCTCCGCACATGCTTGTTGATGTGTGGTAGTTATTGGTGTGCTCTCGGCCGGCTCCAGACGAATAAGATTCTTCGGCCATAGCAGCACCCAACCCTTGCAGCTTCCAATCCGCGGCGGGGTATCATCGTCCGCTCCCACATGCTGTACTGGAGGAGGCAAATCCTCGTGCCCCAATTTCACACTGGTCAAGCTAACCCTGAAGTGCCCAGCGGGGATCGGCTGGTTGTGGAACGTGCATTGAGAGGGGTCCATTATCATCCCCTTTCCCACGTCCACCTTCTGGCCTTTGATCAAGTAGAGTATGGTGCACGGGGTTTCTTTCTCCTGCAAACACATATGTCTGTGGCGTAAAACAACCGAAAGGCAAAAAATGGAATATTATCTATATATATATATATATATATATGTTGGTGCGACATGTAATTACCGTGACGGCGTCGAGCTCAGCCAAAGAAGAAGGCCCACCTAGCACGCCTGAGACTGAGGACGGGCTGCTATGAGCGGGAGCGGCTGCGAGAGGAGGCCCGGTTGCTTGAGCAAGTGATGGTGCGATGGTGTTGTTGTTCATGGAGTTGCTCGCAACGAAACTGGGCATCGAGAAATCATGTACCGTCTTTTCTGGATTTTCCTTCGCCTAGTTGATGATAACTGGAACCAAGTTAGTAGCAAAATCATTTCTGCAGGCAGTTACAGCTGCATTGACTGCCTGCTGTAGCAACTCATATTTGTCCTCGGCTGCTTTTTTCGCATCCTCAGCTGCTTTTTTCTCGACCGCAAGCTTCACCTTTGCGTCGATGTCCGCCTGACTAAACTTCTTTTTCTGCTTCTTGGCCTCCGGGCCGTCGTTGTAAAACACCTTCCACGTGGCGCCGTCTCCAGCGCCGTGCACACGACCATATTGCGGCCGCTGGTCCAACGGGAGTCCCTTAAGTTCGTTCAAGGCCCGGTTGAGAGGGGTGTCCCACTTGGGCCTCATCGGAGAAGTAGGGCTTTCGGCTGCAAGCCGGTGTTGCTTCTCCAGTAGTCTAATCAATTTCCTCGTGATCTTGTCCGTGTAAAAAACCTTTTTCTCCTTGTCCCACTTGTAGCGGGCCCTGATGAAGTCATGCTCCAAGGGGTTGGTGAACTTCGCGAAGGGGTCTGGGAGACCCGCGGCTTCACGTTCCGCGTCCTCCTTATCCCATATGGGCCTTTTACCGAGGTAGCCACGGCTTCCGAGGCGATGCTTCCCCGTGTTCCGGAGCTGAAGGCTTTTGAATTTCGCAGCCTTAGCCTTGGCTGCCTCGGTAGCGCAAGTGTCCTTGAACTTTTTGAACTCCTCTTCCGTAAGTGTCGGATTTTCCTCCAGAATCTTGGACAGGGGTTCATCAGCCTCAATAGCTCGTTTCACCCTCCCTTTCCAGGAGGCCAAATCATTGCTGAACATGCCCATGGCGTGATTGTTAATCTTTTTCATCTTCGGATCATCCCACGGCTGTTCTATGTTATCATCCCGGTCGGGGAACTTGAATCTCTTTTGCACCTTCGTTAGGAGCAACTGCGTCAAATGTTCTTTACTCCTTAAGTCATCGCCGTTGATGCTCACGCATTCCCGTAGGATGCATCCTACTTGGTTCCCATAGCACTTGCGAGGTTCTTCCAGCTCTAACGGCTCAAACTTGCCAGGTGCCATCTTTGTGATCACAAGTCGTCCAATTCCTAGTTTGTTAGGTTTTCGTATCCTCTGCTTCTTATGCTTCCTCTTTTCGGTAGCGGCATCAGGGCCGGTACCATCCCCGCCGGTACCTTCCCCACCGGTCTCGGTGCCGCCATCGGTGCCGGCGCTGTCGGTGTCGATGTCGGCGTCAGTACCATCAGTGAGGCCGACCTGCAAACCTTGCTTAGCAGTCAAATAGTCGAGGTACTCTTGTTCACCCTCATAATCTATCTCGTCTGCATCTTGGTCAGAAGGCCCAGTTTCTTTGTTGTTCGACATGTTTCCTATGATTAAGTGGCCTCATTTATTTCTAAAAGTATGAATAAATGAGAAATGACATAAAAAGAAATCTATGTGCCAGCACTCGATATGCCAACTATGTAGCACAAATCATTGCCTTTATTCACGGAAAATTTCGGCATGACCTTTGCTAAAAAATGGACATATCGAGCGCCTGAAATTCACCGAAACGGAAATGAATCAACATTCCAGCATAACATAGGCCACTCGGATCATTTTCCAAACATGACATGTCCAAAACATGACATATGCACATATCACATGTCCAGTTCAAATTTGCATATAAATTCAGCTAATTTTGAAACCTAGCTAAATTCATAACTAAATAGATAACCTAATTAATTAACATGAAGAACCCTAGTAGAGAGGGGGGGGGGTTTACAGAGAGTGCAGGGGCGAGGAGGCAGGCCCGACGACGGCCGGCAGGGGAGAGGAGGGAGGCGGGGGCCGACGGGTCGGGGGCGAGCGCGTCGGGGTCGGGGGCGAGCGCCGGCGCCGGAGTCGGCGGCGAGCGGCTGGGTCGGGGAGCGGCGTGGTCGGGGGCTAGCGCCGGCGCCGGGGTCGGGGTCGAGGGCCGGGACGGGGGCGAGCGCCGGGGCTAGCGCCGGCGCCGGCGGAGTCGGGGGCGAGCGCCGGGGCCGGGTCGGGCGCGGCGGTGCGACGGGGGAGAGAGAGTGGGGATTTGGGGTGAAATGGCGGGATGAAGCAGGGCGAGTGAGAATTTTGGGTTAAGTGGACGTAGCAGTAGCGCGTTATGTTAAAAAGCGCTGCTACTAAATTCTGTAGCTGCAGGGGTTTAGGAGAAACGCGCTACTACTAAATTCTATAGCTGCAACGGTTTAGGAGAAACACGCTACTACTAAGATCTGTAGATGCAGCGGTTTAGGAGAAATGCGCTGCTACTACCGTCGCTACTGCCAGTTTTCCTTTTTCTTTTCCTTTATTTTATCCCACTTTTATTCCCGAGGGCAGTGAACGAAGGGAGGGCGATATATATTGCATCATTTGACAGTTAAATATGTATGCAAAATAGGAACATATATATTACACATCATTGGACCCATGCATAATAATGGCTAAGTGTGTATACAAAATAGGAACATATATATATTACACATCATTGGACCCATAACATACATTTCCTCAGTGCTGACGTTTTTGTTTTTGATTCAGCTTCTTTCCCTTCTTGTTCATCGAAGAATAATTGAGCCCCTCATTGTGACTTTGCCTTTTCCATGGAGTATGATTTTTCTTAGGTAATGTAGTATTGATTCTTCTTTTGATGTATACTTCATCATTATCGTCATCTTTCCTCATTGGGTTGCCGTACTGATCATAGTCTTCCTTGTTGGCGACTCCATCCATTCCAATGATGTTCCTTTTGCCTCTCCTCACGACAACACGGCTGGGATTGCGCGGGTCAGTTATGAAGAAGCATTGTGTCACGTGCTTAGCGTGTACCCATGGCTCGTTTTTTGCGATAGCGTTCATGGTAGCGCTCTTGGCGTCGGGTATAGTCATGGTAGTGAACATCCGGCTTTCTCTTTCGACATTCTTAGCCCATCTAACACGGAACATCATCGTGTTGTGCAGTCCAGAGTAGTCAAGCTCC
The DNA here is from genome assembly GCA_963921465.1 of Triticum timopheevii. Lineage (NCBI taxonomy): Eukaryota > Viridiplantae > Streptophyta > Magnoliopsida > Poales > Poaceae > Triticum > Triticum timopheevii. The sequence goes on along the minus strand of OY997272.1, from coordinate 547,700,413 downwards.
CAGATCTCCTCGACCCTTCCATAAAATCGTTCAGTTGTGCCGTTGTCGTTGCCGGTCATGCATTCCATCGTCACCCCTGAGTTCTGATCATCACTGTCCATATCTTTTGCCTCCGTGTAGAACGTGTATCCGTTGATATCATATGCATGATAGGTTAGGAGGTTGGGCGAGGGGCCATGTGCTAAGGCGTATATGAGCAATCCGTCCTTAGAGCCCTCCTCTGGGGGATTAGCAATAATGTGCTCTTTGAACCAATGCAGGAAAGTGGAGTTGTGCTCTCTAGTAACTTCGGCGTCCGTCCTGCATACCCCCCGGTCACGATACTTCTTTGCGATAATTTCTTTGTGCAGTGCCACGAAAGGATCTACCTCGTCTAGGTGTTGTAGCACTACCAAGTTTGCTCTGTCAAAGTTGCTGCGTCGATCTGAGTATGCCACGTGCAGTTCCCTGCGACCGTTGCAGTGACCATCTCCTTCGAGCCTCCCATCGTGCTTGTTAACAGGCAAACTAACACTAACACCAGGCGGCTCGTCTGCGCCATATAGAAAATTCTCACAGAAAGAGATGCACTCTTGTGCCAAATAGCCCTGGACGATGCTTCCATTCGGACGGGACATGTTACGAACGAATCCTTTGATGATCCCATTCATCCTCTCAAACGGCATCATGTTGTGCAGGAATGACGGCCCCAGGTCTATTATGTCATCCACAATATGGACACACAGATGCACCATCACGTCGAAGAACGCGGGCGGGAAGTACATCTCAAGCTCATTCAGTATCACAACGATCTCTTCCTGTAGCCTTTGAAGCTGCTTCACACTGATCGACTTTCAAGAGATGACGTCGAAAAAGTTGCAGAGACCAATAAGCGTGTCACGGATGTGCTTGTCCATTATCCCTCTAAGGGCAACAGGTAGTATCTGCGTCATCATCACATGACAGTCATGAGACTTCATCCCGCTGAACCTTTTCTTGTCCGTGTCTAGATATCTGCTTATCTTGCCACAGTAAACGGAACTAACTTTCACTCCGGTAAGGCACTTAAAGAATTGATTGATCTCAGCCTGACTTAAGGTGAAGCAAGAAGGGGGGCAATAATCCTCTTTCTTTATTTTCTTGCCCTTCTTCTCCCGTGCCTCTGTCTCCGTCTCTGTCTCGTCTGACATTTTACGGGGCGGCATGTGCAGATCTACCCTGATTTTCAAATCTTGCAAGTCTTTTCTTGCCTTCGGCCCATCCTTGGTCTTATCCGGCATGTTCATCAGTGTTGCGAGCAAGCTCTCAAGGACATTCTTACAGATATGCATTTGATCAAGGCAATGAGGTGTATCGAGTTTGTGCCAGTACTCCAAGTCCCAGAACACAGACCTCATCTTCCATACCTTCAGCAGCGGCTCCGGCGCCTTTCTCATCGTCTTTCCCGGCGCGGGGCACTCCTTCCAGTTTTTCAACAGCTCATCGATTCCGGCACCGCTCCACTTACGTGGAGGTCCTCGATGATCAGCGTGACCATTGAATAGATCTCCACGGTTTCTCCACGGGTCGTCCTGTTCAAGCCATCTTCGATGCCCCATGTACACGATTTTTCCAGACCCGCCATCTTTCCTTGACGTTAGCTGCTGAGACGTTGTATCATCCATGCATTGCGTGCATCCGCAATATCCATGGCACACCTGGCCTGCCACATATCCGTAACCGAGATAGTCCTGCACTGTCGTGATCAGCGCGGCTCTCATGTTGAAATACTCACCTTTGCTGGCGTCCCATGTCTTGGCCGGTGTTTTCCATAACGTGTCTAACTCCTCTTGAAGTAGCCCTAGATACAAATTAATATTATTTCCTGGTTGTTTCGGCCCTTGAATAAGCATGCTCATGTGAATGTACTTCGATTTCATGCACAACCAGGGGGGAGGTTGTACATCCATACAAACATGGGCCATGTACTATGGTTGGTGTTCTGGTTGCCAAACGGATTCATGCCATCGGTACATGCGCCGAGCACGATGTTCCTTGCATCACATTCAAAATACCGATAGAAGCTGTTCAACGCTCTCCACTGGCTTCCATCCTTCACGTGTCTCAGCTTCGGATCATCTCCATCGTCGGGCTTCTTCCTCTCCGCGTGCCAGCGCATTAGCTTTGCTTCCTTGGGATCTACAAAATACCTCTGGAGACGGGGAGTGATCAGTAAGTACCATACAACTTTCTGGGGACATTTCTTCCCGGCCTTCTTGTATCGAGAAGCATTGCACACCGGACAACTTGTTTTTTCTGCGTGCTCCTTTCGATAAATTATGCAATCGTTGATGCATGCATGGTATCTAACGTGTGGCAGATCAAGAGGGCACACGATCTTCTTGGCCTCATCAACACTAGTAGGACATAGATTACCCGCGGGAAGAACATCCTTTAGGTACTTGAGATGCTCATCGAGGCTAGTGTCGGTCCATTTGTTTTTAGCCTTCGTCTTCAGGAGTTGGAGCGTGAAAGTCAACCGGGTCACCTCAGGATTGCAACCATCATACAATGGAGTGTTCGAGTCTACCACCAGTTGCTCTAGCTTAGCCTCCTCTCTAGAAGCAGCTCTCTCAGTACTCGTCTCCTTCCGAAGCAATGCTTGAACATGAGGGTCCCGCACAATTGAACTTAGTACCGACAAACTCTGCTGCGTGGAGTCCATGTCGTTCTCTCCGCCGCCATGTCCGACCCCTTCTCCTCCGCCATGTCTGGCCCCTTCTCCACCGCCATGTCCAGCCTCTTCCCCGCCGCCATTATCGATCATCTCTTTGTCTTGCCCCGTGTCATGATTGCCTGCCCCGTCGGCATCCTCAACATCGTCATCCTCATCTTCAATTATCCACCGAGTATAGCCATCCATGAAACCAGTCATGAGCAGGTGCGCTTCGACACGACCATCGTCATGGGGGTCGAGCCAAACTATTCCTTTGCATTTTCGACACGGACATAAAACCTCTATCTGGTGATTTTCTTTCATGTCCTGCACCGTCGACCGCAACCACCTGTCCACCATCGTTCCACTGACCATCGTCAACTCTGCACGGTAATAATAAAAAAATTGATTATAAAAATGCATGCATGCATCAAAGTCAGAAAAAATTTTGGCATGACCTTCCCTAAAAATAGGACATATATGGATCTAGAGTTTGCCCAGAATTCGCCGAAACGGAAATAAATCGACATTTCGGCAAAACATAGGCAACTCAAAAGCACAATTTGGCGGCGTCAACTCATGCCACGCACACAATTTCCACAAACATATCACACACACATAAACACATTTCCATTTTGCAAAAGCATGAAATTTTCATCACCTCTATCTCGATCGAGATTGAGCACACGGTGGAGATGAGTTGTAGGGAGATCAAAAGTGCACAAAGCTCTTCTTGACAAAGATAGATCTAGTTAGGGGGCAAATAGGTCACTTAACTAAATCCTACATCTACCTAGCTACCTAATTTGGGAGGAGACAACTTCAACTAGTGGAGGGGGAAGGAAAAAGAGAAAGGAGATGCATTAATGGAGGTGGTGTAGTTATGTAGGAGTAATGAAGAGAGAGAAGGTGGATAGAAGAGAGAGAGTAATGGGGGAGAAGTATTGAGGAGAAGAAGAAGAGTGAGAGTGGGAGCATGTGGTGGAGGTAGGGGGAAGGGAAGAGAGGAGGGGGAGGTAGGGGGAAGGGAAAAGAGGAGGGGGATGGGAGGGACGGGTGGGGAAAGGTGTTGGGTTGGTGCGGGTTAGCAGTAGCGCGGGAGCGAAAACTGTTGGGGAACATAGTAATTTCAAAATTTTCCGACGCACACGCAAGATCATGGTGATGATATAGCAACAAGAGGGGAGAGTGTTGTCTACATACCCTCGTAGACCGTAAGTGGAAGCGTTAGAACAACGCGGTTGATGTAGTCGAACGTCTTCACGGCCCGACCGATCAAGCACCGAAACTACGGCACCTCCGAGTTCTAGCACACGTTCAGCTCGATGACGTCCCTCGAACTCCGATCCAGGCGAGTGTCGAGGGAGAGTTCCGTCAGCACGACGGCGTGGTGACGATCTTGATGTACTACCGACGCAGGGCTTCGTCTAAGCACCGCTACGATATTATCGAGGTGGATTATGGTGGAGAGGGGGGCACCGCACATGGCTAAGAGATCCAAGGGATCAATTGTTGTTGTGCCTAGAGGTGCCCCCCTGCCCCCGTATATAAAGGAGCAAGGGGGAAGGGGCCGGCCGGCCTAGGAGGGGCGCGCCAAGGGGAGTCCTACTCCCACCGGGAGTAGGACTCCCTCCTTCCTTGTTGGAGTAGGAGAAGGGGGAAAGAGGGGGAGAGGAGGAAGGAAAAGGGGGCCGCACCCCTTGTCCAATTCGGACCAGAGGGGGGCTGCGCGCCTCCTTCCTTTCGGCCTCTCTCCTCTAATCCCGTATGGCCCAATAAGGCCCATACACTCCCCGGCGAATTCCCCTAACTCTCCGGTACTCCAAAAAATACCCGAATCACTCGGAACCTTTCCGAACTCCGAATATAGTCGTCCAATATATCGATCTTTACGTCTCGACCATTTCGAGACTCCCCGTTATGTCCCCGATCTCATCCGGGACTCCGAACTCCTTCGGTACATTGAAACTCATAAACTCATAATAAAACTGTCATCGAAACCTTAAGCGTGCGGACCCTACGGGTTCGAGAACTATGTAGACATGACCGAAACACGTTTTCGGTCAATAACCAATAGCGGGACCTGGATGCCCATATTGGCTCCCACATATTCTACGAAGATCTTTATCGGTCAAACCGCATAACAACATACGTTGTTCCCTTTGTCATCAGTATGTTACTTGCCCGAGATTCGATCGTCGGTATCCAATACCTAGTTCAATCTCGTTACCGGCAAGTCTCTTTACTCGTTACGTAATGCATCATTCCGTAACTAACTCATTAGCTACATTGCTTGCAAGGCTTATAGTGATGTGCATTACCGAGAGGGCCCAGAGATACCTCTCCGACAATCAGAGTGACAAGACCTAATCTCGAAATACGCCAACTCAACATGTACCTTTGGAGACACCTGTAGTACTCCTTTATAATCACCCAGTTACATTGTGACGTTTGGTAGCACCCAAAGTGTTCCTCCGGTAAACGGGAGTTGCATAATCTCATAGTTACAGGAACATGTATAAGTCATGAAGAAAGCAATAGCAACATACTAAACGATCAAGTGCTAGGCTAACGGAATGGGTCATGTCAATCACATCATCCTCCTAATGATGTGATCCCGTTAATCAAATGAGAACTCTTTTGTCCATGGCTAGGAAACATAACCATCTTTGATAAACGAGCTAGTCAAGTAGAGGCATACTAGTGACACTATGTTTGTCTATGTATTCACACATGTATTACGTTTCCGGTTAATACAATTCTAGCATGAATAATAAACATTTATCATGAAATAAGGAAATAAATAATAACTTTATTATTGCCTCTAGGGCATATTTCCTTCAGTCTCCCACTTGCACTAGAGTCAATAATCTAGTTCACATCGCCATGTGATTTAACACTAATATTCATATCTGTATATGATTAACACCCATAGTTCACATCGTCATGTGACTAACACCCAAAGGGTTTACTAGAGTCAATAATCTAGTTCACATAGCTATGTGATTAACACCCAAAGAGTACTGAGGTGTGATCATGTTTTGCTCGTGAGAGAAGCTTAGTCAATGAGTCTGTCACATTCAGAGCCATATGTATTTTGCAAATATTCTATGTCTACAATGCTCTGCACGGAGCTACTCTAGCTAATTGCTCCCACTTTCAATATGTATCCAGATTGAGACTTAGAGTCATCTGGATTGGTGTAAAAGCTTGCATAGTTGTAACTTTTTACGACGAGCTCTTTTATCACTTCCATTATCGAGAAACATCTCCTTAGTCCTCACTAAGGATATTCTTGACCAATGTCCAGTGATCTACTCCTAGATCACTATTGTACTCCCTTGCCAAATTCAGAGCAAGGTATACAATAGGTCTGGTACATAACATAGCATACTTTATAGAACCTATGACTGAGGCATAGGGAATGACTTTCATTCTCTTTTCTATTTTCTTCCGTGGTCGGGATTTGAGTCTTACTCAATTTCACACCTTTGCAACACAGGCAAGAACTCTTTCTTTGACTGTTCCATCTTGAACTATTTCATAATCTTGCCAAGGTATGTACTCATTGAAAATCTTATCAAGCGTCTTGATCTATCTCAATAGATCTTGATGCTCAATATGTAAGTAGCTTTTACTGAGGTCTTTCTTTTAAAGAACTCCTTTAAAACACTCCTTTATGCTTTGCAGAATAATTCTACATTATTTTCGATCAACAATATGTCATTCACATATACTTATCAGAAATGCTGTAGTGCTCCCACTCACTTTCTTGTAAATACAGGCCTTTCCAAAAGTCTGTATTAAACCATATGCTTTGATCCACTCATCCAAGCGTATATTCCAACTCCGAGATGCTTGCACCAGTCCATTGATGGATTGCTGGAGCTTGCACACTTCGTTAGCATCTTTAGGATTGACAAAACCTTCTGATTGCATCATATACAACTCTTCCTTAATAAATCCATTAAGGAATGCAGTTTTGACATCCATTTGCCAGATTTCATAAAATGTGGCAATTGCTAACATGATTCGGACAGACTTAAGCATCGATACGAGTGAGAAAATATCATCGTATTCAACCCCTTGAACTTGTTGAAAACCTTTTGCAACAAGTCGAGCTTAGTGGATAGTAACACTACTATCAGTGTCCATCTTCCTCTTGAAGATCCATTTAACATGGCTTGCTGATCATCGAGCAAGTCAATCAAAGTCCATACTTTGTTCTCATGCATGGATCATATCTCAGATTTTATGGCCTCAAGCCATTTCGTGGAATCTGGGCTCATCATCGCTTCCTCATAGTTCGTAGGTTTATCATGGTCTAGTAACATGACTTTCAGAACAGGATTACCATACCACTCTGGTGCAGATCTTACTCTGGAAGACCTACGAGGTTTGGTAGCAACTTGATATGAAGTTTCATGATCATCATCATTAACTTCCTCACTAATTGGTGTAGGAATCACTGGAACTGATTTCTGTGATGAACTACTTTCCAATAAAGGAGAAGGTACAATTACCTCATCAAGTTCTACTTTCCTCCCACTCACTTCTTTCGAGAGAAACTTCTTCTCTAGAAAGGATCCATCTTAGCAACGAATAACTTGCCTTCGGATCTGTGATAGAAGGGGTACCCAATAGTTTCCTTTGGGTATTCTATGAAGACGCATTTCTCTGATTTGGGTTTGAGCTTATCAGGATGAAACTTTTTCACATAAGCATCGCAACCCCAAACTTTAAGAAACGACAACTTGGGTTTCTTGCTAAACCACAGTTCATATGGTGTCGTCTCAACGGATTTAGATGGTGCCCTATTAAACGTGAATCAACTGTCTCTAATGCATAACCCCAAAACAATAATGGTAAATCAATAAGAGATATCATAGATCGCACCATATCCAATAAAGTGCGGTTACGACGTTCGGACACACCATAATATTGTGGTGTTCCAGGTGGCGTGAGCTGTGAAACTATTTCAAATTGTTTTAATTGAAGACCAAACTTGTAACTCAAATATTCGTCTCCGCGATCAGATTGCAGAAACTTTATTTTCTTGTTACGATGATTTTTCCACTTCACTCTGAAATTCTTTGAACCTTTCAACTATTTCAAACTTATGTTTCATCAAGTAGATATACCCATATCTGCTGAAATCATCTTGTGAAGGTCAGAAAATAACGATACTTGCCACGAGCATCAATACTCATTGGTCTGCATACATCAGTATGTATTATTTCCAACAAGTTTGTTGCTTGTTCCATTGTTCCGAAGAATGGAGTTTTAGTCATCTTGCCCAAAAGGCACGGTTCGCAAGCATCAAATGATTCATAACCAAGTGATTCCGAAAATCCATCTTTATGGAGTTTCTTCATGCGCTTTACACCGATATGACCCAAACGGCAGTGCCACAAATAAGTTGCACTATCATTATTAACTTGGCATCTTTTGGCATCAATATTATGAATATGTGTATCACTACGATCGAGATCCAATAAACTATTTTCATTGGGTGTATGACCATTGAAGGTTTTATTCATGTAAACAGAACAACAATTATTCTCTGACTTTAAACGAATAACCGTATTGCAATAAACATGATCAAATCATATTCATGCTCAACGCAAACGCCAAATAACATTTATTTAGGTTTAACACTAATCCCGAAAGTGTAGGTAGTGTGCGATGATGATCATATCAATCTTGGAACCACTTCCAACACACATTGTCACTTCCCCTTCAACTAGTTTCTGTTTATTCTGTAACTCCTGTTTCGAGTTACTAATCTTAGCAACCGAACAAGTATCAAATACTCAGGGGCTACTATTAACACTAGTAAGGCACACATAAATAACCTGTATATCAAATATACTCTTGTTCACTTTTCCATTCTTTTTATCCACCAAATATTCAGGGCATTTCCGCTTCCAGTGACCATTTCCTTTGCAGTGTAAGCACTCAGTTTCAGGCTTTGGTCCAACTTTGGGCTTCTTCGTGGGAGTGATAACTTGCTTGTCATTCTACTTGAAGTTCCCCTTTCTTTCCCTTTGCCCTTTTCTTGAAACTAGTGATTTTGTCAACCATCAACACTTGATGCTCTTTCTTGATTTCTACCTTCGTCGATTTCAACATCACGAAGAGCTCGGGAATCATTTTCGTCATCCCTTGCATATTATAGTTCATCACAAAGTTCTAGTAACTTTAGTGATGGTGGCTAGAGAATTCTGTCAATCACTATCTTATCTGGAAGATTAACTCCCACTTGATTCAAGCGATTGAAGTACCCAGACAATCTGAGCACATGCTCACTAGTTGAGCGATTCTCCTCCATCTTTTAGCTGTAGAACTTGTTGAAGACTTCATATCTCTCAACTCGGGTATTTGCTTGAAATATTAACTTCAACTCCTGGAACATCTCATATGGTCCATGACGTTCAAAACGTCTTTGAAGTCCCGATTCTAAGCCATTTAAGCATGGTGCACTAAACTATCAAGTAGTCATCATATTGAGCTAGCCAAACGTTCACAACGTCTGCATATGCTCCTGCAAAAGGTCCGTCACCTAGCGGTGCATTAAGGACATAATTTCTCTATGCAGCAATGAGGATAAACCTCAGATCACGGATCCAATCCGCATCATTGCTACTAACATCTTTCAACACAATTTTTTCTCTAGGAACATATCAAAATAAACATATGAAAGCAACAACGCAAGCTATTGATCTATAACATAATTTGCAAAATACTACCAGGACTAAGTCATGATAAATTTAAGTTCAATTAATCATATTACTTAAGAACTCCCACTCAGACAGACATCTCTCTAGTCATCTAAGTGATCACGTGATCCAAATCAACTAAACCATGTCCGATCATCACGTGAGATGGAGTAGTTTCAATGGTGAACATCACTATGTTGATCATATCTACTATATGATTCATGCTTGACCTTTTGGTCTCCGTGTTTCGAGGCCATATCTGTATATGCTAGGCTCATCAAGTTTAACCTGAGTATTCCGCGTGTGCAACTGTTTTGCACCCGTTGTATTTGAACGTAGAGCCTATCACACCCGATCATCACGTGGTGTCTCAGCACGAAGAACTTTCGCAACGGTGCATACTCAGGGAGAACACTTCTTGATAATTAGTGAGAGATCATCTTAAAATGCTACCGTCAAACAAAACAGAATAAGATGTATAACAGATAAACATCATATGCAATCAAAATATGTGACATGATATGGCCATGTTCATCTTGCGCCTTTGATCTCCATCTCCAAAGTACTGTCATGATCTCTATCGTCACCGGCACGACACCATAATCTTCATCATCTTGATCTATATCAATGTGTCGTCACATGGTCGTCTCGCCAACTATTGCTCTTGCAACTATTGCTATCGCACGGCGATAAAGTAAAGCAATTATTTGGCACTTGCATCTTATGCAACAAAGAGACAACCATAGGGCTTCTGCCAGTTGCCGATAACTTCAAGAAAACATGATCATCTCATACAACAACTTATATCTCATCACGTCTTGACCATATCACATCACAACATGCCCTGCAAAAACAAGTTAGACGTCCTCTACTTTGTTGTTGCAAGTTTTACGTGGCTGCTACGGGCTGAGCAAGAACCGTTCTTACCTACGCATCAAAACCACAATGATAGTTCGTCAAGTTGGTGCTGTTTTAACCTTCGCAAGGACCGGGCATAGCCACACTCGGTTCAACTAAAGTTGGAGAAACAGACACCCTCTAGTCACCTGTGTGCAAAGCATGGCGGTAAAACCAGTCTTGCGTAAGCGTACGCGTAATGTCGGTCTGGGCCGCTTCATCCAACAATACCGCTGAACCAAAGTATGACATGCTGGTAAGCAGTATGACTTGTATCGCCTACAACTCACTTGTGTTCTACTCATGCATATAACATCCACGCATAAAACCTAGGCTCGGATGCCACTGTTGGGGAACGTAGTAATTTCAAAATTTTCCTACGCACACGCAAGATCATGGTGATGATATAGCAACGAGAGGGGAGAGTGTTGTCTACGTACCCTCGTAGACCGTAAGCGGAAGCGTTAGAACAACGCGGTTGATGTAGTCGAACGTCTTCACGGCCCGACCAATCAAGCACCGAAACTACGGCACCTCCGAGTTCTAGCACACGTTCAGCTCGATGACGTCCCTCGAACTCCGATCCAGCCGAGTGTCGAGGGAGAGTTCCATCAGCACGACGGCGTGGTGACGATCTTGATGTACTACCAACGCAGGGCTTCGCCTAAGCACCGCTGCGATATTATCGAGGTGGATTATGGTGGTGGGGGGCACCGCACATGGTTAGAGATCCAAGGGATCAATTGTTGTTGTGCCTAGAGGTGCCCCCCTGCCCCCGTATATCAAGGAGCAAGGGGGAAGGGGCCGGCCGGCCTAGGAGGGGCGCGCCAAGGGGAGTCCTACTCCCACCGGGAGTAGGACTCCCTCTGAGGGAGTCCTGGACTAGGGGGTGTCCGGACAGCCGGACTATCATCGTCCGCCAGACTCCAAGACTACGAAGATACAAGATTGAAGACTCCGTCCCGTGTCCGGATGGGACTTGGCGTGGAAGGCAAGCTTGGCGATACGGATATGTAGATCCCGTACCATTGTAACCGACTCTGTGTAACCCTAGCCTTCTCCGGTGTCTATATAAACCGGAGGGCTTTAGTCCGTAGGACACAACATATATTACAACAATCATACCATAGGCTAGCTTTAGGGTTTAGCCTCCTTGATCTCATGGTAGATCCACTCTTGTACTACCCATATCATCAATATTAATCAAGCAGGACGTAGGGTTTTACCTCCATCGAGAGGGCCCGAACCTGGGTAAAACATCGTGTCCCTTGTCTCCTGTTACCATCCGCCTAGACGCACAGTTCGGGACCCCCTACCCGAGATCCGCCGGTTTTGACACCGACATTGGTGCTTTCATTGAGAGTTCTTCTGTGTCGTCACCGATAGGAAGGATGGCTCCACCCGTCTTCAAGGACGGTATTTTCGCCAAAGGGGCCTTGGCCGCCGGCCAAACTATCCGCCTTGGTGGTTTTCTTATGACCGCCTGTCCGGCCACCGCTTCGACAATGACTTCCCAAGTCGTCAAAGGCAATCTCCACGTCAGCTCGGAATTCGCCGAGCGGCTGGATCCGATAGAGCTCTCGTCTGCCAACGAACTCTTGGATCGCATCGCCGCCCTGGGAGTCGCTACGGACTACAATCAGATTGGGCTTAAAACCGATCTGAGAGAGATTAACTCTCCCCAGGTCACCCACCACGTCCCAGTGGTAGAGGAACAGTGTGGCGACTTTCCTCCTGTATTAAAAACTAGACATGTCCGGGCTCCCAAACCCTCCAAGCCGGATTTCCGCGGAGGAACGGACTTCGATCGAGCACTGAACCTAAAGTCAGGCATCGGACCGGACTCGTTGGACAACGTCCAGCAATCCAAGCTTCCAAAATTGGAAACTTCACGGCCTTTAAGCCCCGAGATGGGTAGGGATCCGAATTTTATTCCACCCACCCGCCCAGACATATGCGATCTATCTCTAATACGGCAAGAGCCCGCTGAAACAGTACATCACTACTGGGCCAGATTCCTCCTGGTTATGGACAAGATAAAGGACTGCTGAGAGGAAAACGCAATTTCAATCTTTTGCAATAATTGCACGGACAAGGGAATATTGAACGCCATCGGACGTCGTAAAATCACACGCTTCACCAATCTGGCGTCCATAGTACGAAAGTACTGTGCGATAGAGATTTTCCGGAAAACCGAAAACCAGTTTTGGGACAACCCGGCCCCGAATACAACCCTAGTCCGCAACAAAAGGGTGCATCATACTCAGGCCCCAGATACAAAAAACAAAAAGCAAAAACCCCATAGAGGGCACGGAACCGTACTGGAGGGATGGCTGAGCGGACCCTATAAGCTTCATAGTACAGAGGGCGCCGTCCCAACACATAGCCTTCGAGCATGTTGGATATTACGGCAGGTGGCCAAAAGTGGCGAGGAGCTTCTAGCCCCGGAAAACCACTCCAACAATACCGGTACGGTATCAACAGTCTTCGAGACCTTCACATCAAATAATATGCGAAAACGGACAATCCGCGGCCTCGCCGAAGTCTAACAAGTAGCAACAGCAAATTCATGGAGCAACACAGCCATCACCTTCAACGCCAGCGACGAACCTAAATTCCGAACAGCCCGAGCACCAGCCGCACTGGTGCTTAGTCCCATAGTGGACGGCTTTCGACTTACAAAGGTCCTCATGGATGGCGGCAGCGGACTAAACCTCATCTACGAGGAAACTCTTCAAAAAATAGAAATAGACTGGAGCCGTATTGAGCGAAGCAGCACAACCTTCAGAGGAATAATCCCTAGCCGGGAAGCGCGCTGCACCGAAAAAATCACACTCGATGTGGTGTTCGGCTCGCCGGACAATTACAGATCCGAAGAAGTCACGTTCCAAGTGGCCCCGTTCAACAGCGGATATCACGCTATATTAGGACGAGAGGCATTCACAATTTTTCAAGCCGTACCCCATTACGGGTACATGAAGCTCAAAATGCCTGGGCCCGGCGGAATAATCACTCTCGCTAGTGATCCGGACATAGCACTCCGCGCCAAAAACAAGACAGCTGCACTAGCCCTGGAGGCACTATCCGAAGCCTTAGCGGCAGAAGAACTCACCGCGCTGCGCTCTACAGTGAACAGGGACGATGTGATACTCGATAAAAGATCCAAGTCCACCTCCTTCAAACCAGCAGATGAAATAGTAAAATTCCAGGTCCATCCAACGGACCCAACAAAGACGGCCTCCATTGGGGCACTATTGAACCCCGAGGTAGACGCCGCACTGCGCGAATTCCTCCGGGAAAATTGGGACATTTTTGCCTGGCATCCTTCGGATATGCCCGGAATCCCACGCAGATTGGCAGAACACAGCCTAAACATCCTAAAAGGATTCAAGCCAGTCAAACAGGCTCTTCGACGATTTTCCGAACCCAAAAGACAGGCAATGGGAGAAGAGCTAGCCAAACTATTGGAAGCCGGATTCATCAGAGATATCAAACATCCGGATTGGCTAGCAAATCTGGTAATGGTACCAAAGAAGGACAAATCCTAGCGCCTATGCGTCGATTTTAAAGACCTCAATAAGGCTTGCCCAAAGGATCCCTTCCCCCTCCCCCGCATCGACCAAATTATCGATGCTACCGCAGGGCACGATTCGTTGTGCTTCCTCGACGCATACTCTGGCTACCATCAAATCAAGATGGCGGAAGCAGACCAAGCCGCAACTGCATTCATCACTCCATACGGACCATTCTGCTTCAACACGATGCCCTTCGTACTCAAAAACACCGGCGCAACATATCAGCGCATGATTCAAACATGTCTGGCTACCCAGATCGGCAAAACAGTTGAGGCATACGTAGACGACGTAGTCGTCAAAACCAAACACGTCGAAACTCTAGTAGACAATTTGAGGCTCACCTTCGACAACCTCAGAGCATATGACATCAAGCTGAATCCGGAAAAATGCGTTTTCGGCGTACCAGCCGGAAAGCTGCTGGGCTTCATTGTATCTGGTAGAGGAATTGGAGCAAACCCGGCCAAGATCCGAGCTCTGTCACAGTTGGATATTCCAAAAGACCTCAAGTAGATACAAAAATTGACCGGATGCATGGCAGCTCTAAGCCGCTTTATCTCCCGCTTGGGAGAAAAGGCACTGCCCCTTTATCGCCTTCTTAGGCGCACCGAACACTTCGAGTGGACGGATGCTGCCACTGCCGGACTCGAAGAAATAAAGGCCATATTGGCAACAAATCCGGTCTTAGCCGCGCCAAACCTAGGCGAACCCATGTTGTTATACATTGCAGCAACACATCAAGTTGTAAGCGCGGTACTCGTCGTTGAACGAGAGACAGAAGGGCATAAATTTCCTCTTCAAAAACCAGTGTACTACGTATCCACTATGTTAACCCCCTGCAAGTCCCGCTACCCGCACTATCAAAAGATAGCCTACGCGGTGTTCATGGCATCCCGGAAGCTCCGACACTACTTTCAAGAGTGTTCGATAACAGTGGCCTTTGAAGTACCACTCAATGACATTATAAACAACCGCGACGCAACAGGCAGGATTGCAAAATGGGCCATTGAGCTCCAACTATTCGATATAACCTACAAGCCTCGGCGAGCTATAAAGTCACATGTTTTGGCTGACTTTGTCGCTGAATGGACCGAAGCCGAACTCCCTAAAGAGTACGACGCATACTCCAATTGGACTATGCACTTCGACGGCTCCAAAATGTTGGCCGGACTGGGGGCTGGCGTCGTCTTGACGTCCCCAACCGGGGACACAGTCCAATACGTACTTCAAATAATGTACACGGACTCCAACAACGCAGCCGAATACGAGGCCCTCCTACATGGTCTCCGGATGGCAATCTCCATGGGCATTCAGCGCCTAGAGGTGCGCGGGGATTCAAACCTTGCAATATTCCAAATAAACGGAGACTTTGACGCCAAGGATCCAAAAATGGCAGCATATCGCAACGCTGTCCTAAAAATTTCAGCTCGGCTTGAAGGACTTGAATTCCATCATGTAGCCCGAGATAATAACCAAGCAGCCGACGTACTGGCACGCATCGGTGCAAAATGTGACGCTGTCCCTCCAAAATGTGACGCACCGGAAACAACCGCGCCAACCGGCGATTCAGCCGATGACATAACACCTTCAGCCCACGACATAATGGCAGTAATCGCCCCGTGGACAGAACCATTCCTAGCCTACTTGCTTAGGCAGGAACTCCCCGAAGACCAAAATGAGGCCCGCTGCATAGTCCGGCGATCGAAAGCCTACAAGGTCCATGAGGGAGAACTTTATAAGAAAAGTACAACCGGAGTCCTTCAAAGGTGTATCTCCGAAGAGGAAGGGCGAAACCTCCTGGCTGAAATTCATGCTGGACTAGGCGGACACCACGCAGCAGCCCGGGCCCTTGTAGGAAAGGCATTCCGTACAGGATTTTATTGGCCGACGGCCCGGGCAGATGCCCAGGACTTAGTCCAGAGATGCGTCGGTTGTCAGCTCTTTGCTAATCAGAGCCATATGCCACCCACTGCCCTCAAAACTATACCCATTACCTGGCCGTTCACGGTCTGGGGGCTTGATATGGTTGGACCCCTTAAAGGGGGAACCCACAAGCAAAGGTACCTATTGGTCATGGTGGATAAATTCACCAAATGGATAGAGGCCAAACCGGTCAAAACGGCAGAGTCCGGACCAGTGATAGACTTTATATCCGGGGTCGTACACCGTTACGGTGTCCCCCACAGCATCATCACCGACAACGGCACGAACTTCATGGCCGACGAGGTTAAGTCATGGTGCAAAAACATGGGCATTAAGCTCGACTACGCTTCAGTCTATCACCCTCAATGCAATGGTCAAGTGGAACGAGCAAATGGTCTAATAATGAGCGGCATTAAACCCAGACTAGTGCGGTCACTTACAAAATCAAACACGCACTGGGTAGAGGAGCTCGACTCTGTACTCTGGGGGCTGCGGACAACGCCCAACCGTACTACCGGATTTACACCATTCTTTATGGTATACGGCGCAGAGGCAGTTCTGCCCTGCGACATCATTCATGACTCACCTCGAGTGCGCATGTACGAAGAACGAGAAGCCGAGCTGGATCGGCAGGACAGCTTGGACGCATTGGAGGAGGAATGCGACATCGCCAAGGCTCGTTCCGCATTTTATCAGCAGCAGGCTCGAAGATATCAAAGCAGAGAAGTACGGGCCAAAACTTACAACGTTGGCGAACTAGTTCTACGCCTGCCGGACAAGAAAAAGGACAAGCTCAAGCCCAAATGGGAGGGCCCCTTCATCATCGACCAAGTCCTGACCGGCGGGGTGTACCATCTACGAAATGCGTCAGACAACCAACTCGAACCGAACCCATGCAACGCAGCCCGCCTCCGAAGATTTTACGCCTAGTGCCGGACTAAGGGTTCGTCCCCTCCCCCCATTCAAATTTTTATACTGCAGCTGTCCTTTGTTTCCGTTTCTTTTCTTAACCCTTCTACTAAAAGGTCCTCATGGGCCTACTAGCATACACTTGATGTTCTATCCGCACTCATTATACCTGGGGGCTTCTTTTCCAGAAGCTCAACTATAAGGGCTTCATGCCCAACACATGTGTCATGCTTCCACATGTACCTTTTACTCACCATTATATGCATCGATATGACTTAAGTTTTGGCCAAGCTGGGTTGCCTTGCTCCTGTGCTTACCCCTACGTTCCCGATTGTTCGGCTAGGAGGTAAAGGGAGCACCTCTGCGATTGTTACTGCCGAGTCAGCCGGATGTGTACCTCAGACTAGGTGAAGCCGAAAGCCAGCGTTCTTAAGGGAATATTCGGTCGGTGACTTGAAAGATGATTTTTTACCTGCCTGTTTATCTGCCCCCAGATGTTTTTCTGCTTTTTTCGCAGTCCAGACATGCACTTTAGGGCATGCCTCCCAGGGAAAGGAACCCTTAACGGAACTATTCTCCCTGGAAGATGTTTCTTACTACATGTAATATAACATAACTAGTTGGGCACTTGTCTGATAAAGCACTAATGACCCCTACGCCTGGTCTCCATGCATACCCCGGTTGTTTCTTAACCAAAAAGGTATTCGGACACACTCCGGACTCTAGGGTCCCGAGGTCGAAGCGAAAAGGTCGGCAAAGACAAACGATCTACAATCCGGCTAGAAGGCATTCCACATGTCATTTTCAATACATCGTCAAATTTACTGATTGTATTCCTCCTCAATCTCGTCTAACAGGCTGTCTAACTTACAGTCCCGTTGGGAAAATTTAGCAGCCAAATCTACTTGGCTGTATACTAAACTCACAGGGATCTCCTTCCCATCGGGCCCCACCGGTCCAACTTCGGCCATGTGGTTGGGATCCGCCTTCTTGTACCGCGTCTTCACCATGGCCCAGGCCTCCCTGGCACCCTGGCGGCAGGCCGAAATCTCCCATAAACGGAAGCGCTGCCGCACTCCCTGGAGTTTCTCCGCAAGCTCCCCAAGGCCCTCGGGTAGGGAGACGGCTGGCCATAATGCCTGGACGACGCCGCTCATCGCCTGCCGAACTCGTTCGAGCAGTTGCAACATCTCGGGAAGTTGATCACCCATCGATACGGGCATCTCCTCCGCAGGGCGACCTGTGAGTATACCTACAAGACATATTCTGTCAATTGACTTCCTCGACGAACTCTTCTTTTCAAAGGAGTTCGCTCAAGCACTTACTATAGATGCCGCGACGAAGCCGCTGATTCTCCTTAACGGAGCCGGACAGCTCGACCCGAACGTCTTTCACCTCTTCTCCAAGCTGGGCGTGGGCATCTTGAAGCTTGTTCCTTTCCTGTTGTACTCTATTCAGCACCGTCTCGCCGGCCTTCAGCTGACGCAGCAGTTCCTGCCTCTATGGATCTTGTCCGGCAGCACCTGCAATGTCATTATTAGACTTACGCGCACGCCGCACAGCGCTTAAATTTAACAATAAAATGTGTTACCAGGAGGGGCCTCTGTGTCTCCTCCTGCGGCAGCAAGTGCGGCCTCAAGTTGGGTCTTGCATTCTTGCAGCTCCTGAGACTGCTGGGCATTCTTCTCGGTAAGGGCCTGCTTTTCAAATGATCCTTAAATCAGTTAACATAACTACTTTAAGTCTCGGGGGCTACTGGCATATATAACCATTAAATTCCCTTACCCGTATGTCTTTTACATACTGCTCCGTGGCTCTGGTAAAACCATCTTGAGCAGCACGGAGGTGCGCGTCCCCCGCGTTAAAGGCGTTCAACGCCTCAGGGGAAAAGCACGCTTCACGAAATACTGTCCGGCGGCGCCTATGGTTCATGGCGCTCTCCACCTCAGACTTGGTGGCAGATAGTCTGTCGGCATCCTCCGTTGGAGGAGTATCCGGCTCGCGCCTTGCGCTTGTCTCCCCCTCCAGACCGGGCGCTGGAGCCTGGCCGGTATAGGTCGGATCGGCAACTTCTGCGCCCGCAGTCCGGCGAGCGCCTTTTCTCCTACAAAGATCATGAGCACTCAGACGCTCCCTAGGAACGTCGCTCTGAATATTTAAATATGAACTATACCTTTATGGCGACGTTCCAGTCCGTGCCGCGCTCCTTTTCCGCCTGCTGGTCCAGACTGGCTTTTGTTGGTCAGCCGCCGCGGGCTCGGCTTCCCACCTTGAAGGCGCTTCCTGCAAAGCACCATCGTTCGCGAAGGTCAGAAATGGGCAAGGAAGAGATAATGGTGTCCGGACCTTGGTCACAATCACCTGGGAAGCCGGATATAATCCGGGGTAGTCCGCCGTAATGGCGACTAAAGCGTTATCCATGCTGAGCTGGTGGAACACCCCGTCGATCAGCTCCACCTTGATATCCGGATCTTCTTTGGAGGCCGGATCCTGGGATCTCTCTGGATCCTCGGGTTGTGGAGCTGGACTTACCATGTCCCGCACAATCTGGCGTAGTTCCTGCGCCGAAGATATGATGTAAAAAGCTTAGACTTTGAAAGCATGGGTTGAACCCTTAAAATTGTTCGCTTACCCAGCCCCGAGGGTTATTCATGGAAAACCCATTCAAGGGGTTCATTCAAAGGAATTCCTCCTTCTCCCCCTTGTACAGGCCGAACAGGATCTGCACCAGATTCTCGGTCGAATCTGGCCCTTTGCGGCCATGGCGGGTGGCGTCGTCTTCCCCGTTGAAATCCCACATGGGGTGGCCCCTGTATTGCAATGGTTGTACCCCCCGCATGATGCATGTTGCCATGACTCCAATCATGGTCAACCCGGAATGGGCTAGTAATTTTATTCGGCCCATCAGGTAATGGACGCTCTTGTCTTCCTCCAATTGGGGGCTCCGTGGCCGCCAGCTAAGGCGTTTCTTCAGAGGAGCAGCACTAAACTCCGGGAGGCCGACCCGGACTGGATCCGGCAGCGGAGCGTCTTCTATGTAAAACCATTCTGAAGGCCAGTCTTCGGACGCCTTCTTCGGGGTACCGGATGGATATTCGGTCCCGGCAATGCGCCATACTTTGGCGCCGCCCACTTGATATATAGATCCCTCGTGAGAACAGGGTACGAGGCAGAACAACCTCTTCCACAGTTCAAAATGGGGCTCGATGCCCAGGAATAGCTCGCAAAGACCTACGTAACCCGTGATATGCAGGACAGAGGCGGGTGTAAGGTGATGGAGCTGGAGTCCGTAGAACTCCAGGAGCTCGCGGAGGAACGGATGTATCAGAAATCCAAGTCCCCTTATCAGATAAGGGACGAAGCATACCCGCTCCCCTTTGTTGGGACTTGGGGTAGCCTCTCCTTGCTTCCCACCTTGGTAGGTGGCCAGCCCGGCTCGAACCGGGACCATGAAGGCCGGAGGGAGATATCCCCCCGCTTGGAGCTTCACTAGCTCGTTGTGTGGAACAGAGCACCTCCTCCAATCTCCTGGCGGTGGGCTGGGAGCGCGAGAAGAGGAGCCGCGTCGACGGTCCATGATGGAATGGATTTTTGGGTCAAAGGCGCTCCAATGAGTATTCGCGGAAGGAAGATGGTGTGATTTGGATCTGGATTTTTGCCTCTTTTGTAGGCGGATGACTTGCACGACTAGGGGGTGAAACATAAAAGACACCCTGGCTTTTCGCGTTCGTGCGACGCGTGGAAGAAGGCCATTATTGGGTGTAGAAGCCAAGACGCACAGCATTTATGAGGAAGCCGCACACTGTTCGGCAGGTACATGGAACTTAAAGGGAGAACCCGCCTTGCAACGCCGAAGACTATATACGCGCTGGACTTATCGTCATTGAAGCCTGGTTCGGGGGCTACTGAGGGAGTCCTGGACTAGGGGGTGTCCGGACAGCCGGACTATCATCGTCCGCCGGAATCCAAGACTACGAAGATACAAGATTGAAGACTTCGTCCCGTGTCCGGATGGGACTTTCCTTGGCGTGGAAAGTAAGCTTGGCGATACGGATATGTAGATCCCCTACCATTGTAACCGACTCTGTGTAACCCTAGCCTTCTCCGGTGTCTATATAAACCGGAGGGTTTTAGTCCGTAGGACACAACATACATTACAACAATCATACCATAGGCTAGCTTTAGGGTTTAGCCTCCTTGATCTCGTGGTAGATCCACTCTTGTACTACCCATATCATCAATATTAATCAAGCAGGACGTAGGGTTTTACCTCCATCGAGAGGGCCCGAACCTGGGTAAAACATCGTGTCCCTTGTCTCCTGTTACCATCCGCCTAGACGCACAGTTCGGGACCCCCAACCCGAGATCCGCCGGTTTTGACACCGACACCCTTCTTCCTTGTTGGAGTAGGAGAAGGGGGAAAGAGGGGGAGAGGAGGAAGGAAAAGGGGGCCGCACCCCTTGTCCAATTCGGACCAGAGGGGGGCTGCGCGCCTCCTTCCTTTGGCCTCTCTCCTCTAATCCCGTATGGCCCAATAAGGTCCATACACTCCCCGGCGAATTCCCGTAACTCTCCGGTACTCCAAAAAATACCCGAATCACTCGGAACCTTTCCGAACTCCGAATATAGTCGTCCAATATATCGATCTTTACGTCTCGACCATTTCGAGACTCATCGTCATGTCCCCGATCTCATCCGGGACTCCGAAATCCTTCGGTACATCAAAACTCATAAACTCATAATAAAACTGTCATCGAAACCTTAAGCGTGCGGACCCTACGGGTTCGAGAACTATGTAGACATGACCGAAACACGTTTCCGGTCAATAACCAATAGCGGGACCTGGATTCCCATATTGGCTCCCACATATTCTACGAAGATCTTTATCGGTCAAACCGCATAACAACATACGTTGTTCCCTTTGTCATCGGTATGTTACTTGCCCGAGATTCGATCGTCGATATCCAATACCTAGTTCAATCTCGTTACCGGCAAGTCTCTTTACTCGTTACGTAATGCATCATTCCATAACTAACTCATTAGCTACATTGCTTGCAAGGCTTATAGTGATGTGCATTACCGAGAGGGCCCAGAGATACCTCTCCGACAATCGGAGTGACAAGACCTAATCTCGAAATACACCAACTCAACATGTACCTTTGGAGACACCTGTAGTACTCCTTTATAATCACCCAGTTACGTTGTGACGTTTTGTAGCTCCCAAAGTGTTCCTCCGGTAAACGGGAGTTGCATAATCTCATAGTTACAGGAACATGTATAAGTCATGAAGAAAGCAATAGCAACATACTAAATGATCAAGTGCTAGGCTAACGAAATGGGTCATGTCAATCACATCATTCTCCTAATGATGTGATCCCGTTAATCAAATGACAACTCTTTTGTTCATGGCTAGGAAACATAACCATCTTTGGTAAACGAGCTAGTCAAGTAGAGGCATACTAGTGACACTATGTTTGTCTATGTATTCACACATGTATTACGTTTCCGGTTAATACAATTCTAGCATGAATAATAAACATTTATCATGAAATAAGGAAATAAATAATAACTTTATTATTGCCTCTAGGGCATATTTCCTTCAAAAACGCGCTGCCGCTAAGATTTTAGCAGCAGCGCGCTTTGCGGTACGGCGCTACTGCTAACTGGGACAAAAAATTGTGGCAATTTGAAACTTACCAGCAGCGATCACGAAAAAAGCGCGCTACTACTACATACTTAGCAGTTGCGCTGTTCTTGGGACCGCGCTACTGCTACTTAGAGTTAGGTGAACACCGCTGGTCGATATTTGTAGCAGCGCATTTTTGGCCGAGCGCGCTACTGCTAAATCCTTATCAGCAGCGAGTTTACATAACACGCGCTACAACTAGTTAGCAGCAGCACCCCATTTTGAACCGCGCTGCTGCTAAGATTCTGTGTATAGGCTTTTCCCTAGTAGTGCCCCTCCTCCTCAAAGTCCTCCTCTTCGTCGTCGTCCTCCTCCTCCTCCACCTCCACCTCCTCCTCCTCCTCCTCCTTCTCCTCCCTCCTCCTCCTCCTCCAACTCCAACTCCTCCTCCGGATCCACTGCATCCGAAGGTAGCCCCGCGGGGATCCGAGCTTCACGCCTAGCCCGGATCTGCTCAAGGAGCTCCAACTGGCGACGTGCGGGCATGGCTACTAGGCGGACGGGTGCAGTGGAAAGTGGCAGCGGCGACAGACAGGAGGAGGAAAATGTGGATGGATGGTAGGGTTTCGGTGCCCCCGGTTGACTTAAATAACTGGGCGATGCACTACGCGGCCCGCCGGAGCTGCGCCATGTGGCGCCACTGGTCCGACGGAGGAGACGAGTTTCGGACCGCCGGGTTTGAGTGTGTTTCCGGCTGGGACCCCTTCGTCAGTCCGACATGGCGGGCGTGCCCGGGCGCGCATGGGCATCCCCATATCCGACCCATATTTGGGCTGAATATGAGGGGTGCCGGTCGGAAAATCCTATATGCTGCTCGTTGCGTCAAACTGCCGGCGCTTCGCACACGCGAGCGACCGAGCAGCGACGCAACGGGACGGCCCGTTTAACCGTTCCAGCGCTCCCGGTTTTGGGAACCTCTGGGTTTTTTCCGGTTTTGGGAACCTTCTAGAAGGTTCCTGAACCGGTTTTTTATTTTTCCTTTCTTTTTCTTTTTCTTTTTCTGTTTCTTTTACTTTTCTTTTTTGTTTTTCAAGTTTATGTTTTCTCTTTCAAAAAAATGTACGCGCTTTTACAAAAATGTTCAAAATTTTAAAAAATGTTCGTGAGCAAGTTTGTTCAAAAAATGTTCTTTTCATTCATAAGTTTGTTCTTAAGATTCAAAAAATGTTCATGCTTTAAGAAATTGTCCAAATTTGTTCTTCGTTTCAAAAATTGTTATCAAGATTCAAAAAATGTTTGTACTTTTAGAAAATATTTATGTTCAAATTTTGTTCTCAATTTGAAAATTTTGTTCTCTAAATTCAAAAAATGTTCGGGATTTTAAATTTTTGTTCAAAAAATGTTCTTTTCATTCATAAATTTGTTCTCAAGATTCAAAAAATGTTCATGCTTTAAGAAATTGTCCAAATTTGTTCTTTGTTGCAAAAAATTTCTCAAGATTCAAAAAATGTTCGTACTTTTAGAAAATATTTATGTTCAAATTTTGTTCTCAATTTAAAAATTTTGTTTTCTAAATTCAAAAAATGTTCGGAATTTTAAATTTTTGTTCAAAATTAAAAAAAATCAAAAAAATTCAAAATTTGGTCATTTTTGTTCGTAATTTCTTAATTTGGTCCATAATTGAAAAACGTGTTCGAAAGGAATTTTGTTCATAATTTCTTAACCAAAGTTCAGGTTTCGCTACTCCTTTTAGTTCTTTAAATTCGGCACTACAAGTTTGTCAACGACTATCGTTGGTCGCACTGGCGAAGGTTGTCTCCTGCATAGCAGGAGATCAACGGATCGACTCCCAGTTATAGCATTTGCTTAATTTTTTTGCGCATTTCTCTGCCCGATAGCTCGCTTCATTTCAGCCGCAATGGGTCGGCCCAGTTCAGCCGCACCCTGTGCGAAGGGACCGCAATTTGCCGCAGAAGGCGGCGAATAGGAGCTCCCGTGCCGGTCAGCCCGGGCGTCTAAGACCCGTTTGAGGCGTACGTCTGTGACCGCATGGCCCGCCCTGACGTATGAGGCGGGTTTGAAAGGTCGTTGTAGATGCTTTTATATATCTTCTGTTGGTTTTATGGACTTCTGGTGCATGATGTTCTTTTTTTTAAATAGAACTCCCGGCCTCTACATCATTATGATAAACTTGGTGCAACGAGAAAAGCAATTCTACCATGGCTCCACCATCCACCATTGAGATGAGATCCGTGCTATATTTTTTTAGGTTTTGCCAAATTTATCTCATTTCGGAGTTAGGGTTTTTATTGAAATATTTCATCGTACTGTTGTGTACCACTAAATCCAGTCGAAAGCAAGTGTACTCTTATTTGTTGTACACAGCGAAATCTTATGACACACTTTAGAAGAAGGAAACAACACAATCAAACATTACATAACACTTTGAAACAAAACAAAATTTGCCCAAAACCAAAAAAATAGAATGAATCTCAAAATGGTGAATGATTGAGCCATACAGAGGATATTTCGTGCATGATAGAAAAATCTCTCTCTTGATGCAATCATCCAATTTTCTATAATTGCTTTATGGAAGCATCGGCCCGGGTGATGCCCCTAATCAATCAATTGTGGTCATACTTTTACTATCAAAAATCCAAATTTCTCTTCTACTTTCTCTCCAAATTCATTTAAGTTTTACCTTTGCT
Organism: Triticum timopheevii; assembly: GCA_963921465.1. Lineage (NCBI taxonomy): Eukaryota > Viridiplantae > Streptophyta > Magnoliopsida > Poales > Poaceae > Triticum > Triticum timopheevii. The sequence goes on along the minus strand of OY997272.1, from coordinate 547,675,385 downwards.
CAGTCAAACTTCTCTACATTAGGCAAATGTATATAAAATTAGGTACTTTTTTCTATTAAACCATTATTATTATTGGGGTTATATGTCAAATTACACTTAGTAACATATTAGTCTCTTAATTGGTTTGCTATTAATCATCAAAGCCTGCTAGGAGGACCTGGATGCACTATTAGAACCAATGGTGAAATCAACACAATAGTGGAAATGATTTATAAATTAAATTTATAGAGACATAATTCAAACTTGTGCATACTCTCTCCATTTTTTGCTCCGTATATAAGCTTTATCTTAAGTCAAACTTCGTAAACTTTGACCAAGTTTATAAAAAAAAACTATCAATATTCACAATACCATTAGATGTATCATACAGTTACTTTTAAATTGTATATTTAGTATTGTAGATGTTGGTATTTTTAAATATAAATTTCGTCAAACTTTAGGAAATTTGACTAAAGACAAATTTTATTTTCTTACAAAAGGAGGATTACCACCGGCCTCTGCATCAGAGTGATGCATGCAACCCTTTTATTAAATAAAGTGACCGAAAGTCTGGGTTCCATAACAAGCTCGCTCAGAGCTGAAGAAAAATAAAAAAGAAACCTAATGAGGGTGTCAAGACAAATTTTATATGCGGAGTAAAAAATAAACTGACGGAGTATTTGAAAATTCTGTGCAAATGAAACCTAATGATAGCACTTCTTTTTTAACCGGGTGTACCCCTTTCCATTGCAATAACGGAAATACAACTGTTTCAGACATAACCAGGAAGAAAGGGAAACGGGGTAGCGAGTTCAACGCACTGCCAGGAAACCCACTGCACTCGTCCGCCATCGAAACGAGCACTATGGCGCGAAAACCTGATAGCACCAGCTAAATCTTAACCCAACCATACAGACCAAAGAACAATCCAAAAACCACCAGACAGACATCATACAAAGGAACTTCTAAAATAACCATCGAAACTCAGAGATGGAGCACCATCAGCATGACAGGATTGAGCACACTCCATCAACATTCACTAGGGGGAGGACTTCCCTACCATCTTTGACCGCTCGCCCGGGTCCTTCGCAAAGTTCCATCAACCTTGTAGCGCTTGACCTGATCCTTTCAGCTCCTTGACGTAGTTTCCAAGCCTCCTCCTTTGGCTGAAGACCTGATCAATAAAGAAGAAAAGAACATGTTGAGAAGACAATCTCAAAAGGAGATTTGATCAGGTTTTTTCTCAAAAGTAGCCTTATTTCCGCGCTAACAAAGATGGCCCAGGTCACCGCGGCCAAGCCAACAGTATAGAATCTAGAACCATCTTTCAGAAACATGTTGCACCACACATAATATTGCCAGATATTGTTAGGGAAAAGCTCAGTTCCCAAAACCATCCCAATCGTTCTTCAAGTTACCCGAGCCACGGGACAAGTGAAAAACAAATGAGTGGCAGATTCCACATTGTTACAGAAGTAGCAAACGGGTTCCAGGCCATTTTTTTCTTTTCATCTCCGCTCTAGTAAGCACATCATTTTGTGCCATTTTCCATTAAAAGATTTGGATTTTGAGGGGCAGTTTTGCCTTATAATTGAGCATCTTTTCAGCCCTCTCAGGCCATCAGCTTCCGCGACCATCTAATGATCAATTTTAAGCATTTTCGGCCATCGGATTTGCTGTGAATCGCTCCTAATCCGCCTCTAATAAGGATCCCTAACCATCGCGGGCCGCTGCTCCGGTCTCTTTTTTAGGTGTCTCGGGTTAAATTGGGCTTAATGGGCCTCTAGCAACCTCTCTGCACACACCGTATCGAGGAAAAGCAACGGAGTAGGCTGCCACCGCCTTCGTCAATCTCCTATTTCGATGCAACAGAGGCACACAGTCCAAGCTAAGGAATGATGCTTAGTGGTCTCACGTGTGCATGCTCCTTCAGGCTTCAGCCATGGATGAACTGGACATTGATAATTTAGTCAACTTTCTTCCAGTTTGGTGTTAGCTAGTCAGGTATGATAACCAACTAGTGTGGCTCGGGCATTTCATCAAACACTCATGTGCATAGGAGGTGAGCTAGAGCACCACAAAGCTCTTCCCTCGCCGGCCAGAAAAAACAGAGTACTGTGGAGTGCCCTGCTGTGGCGAGGGGGTATATATAGGCAACTCATTGGTCCCAGTTCGTGGCTGGAATCGGGACTAAAGGCCCCCCCCTTCTGTCCCGGTTCTAGGCACGACCAATGGCTGTGGGCCAGGAGCGAGGACCATTGGTCCTGGTTCGTGCCTAGAACCGAGACAAATAGGTCCACACGAACCGGACAAATGCCTACCGAGGGCCGGCCGGCCCCGTGGGCGCACGAACCGGGACGTATGCCCCCATGGGTCCCGGTTCGTGACAGAACCGGGACTAATGGGCTGGCCAGGCCCCAACCAAAGCCCTGTTTTCTACTAGTGCTAATAGCATAGGGTCTGACCACCAACTTGAAATGGACACTGATAACTACTTACTAATATCAATCGTACATAACGCAAATTCACTAATAATGTACCATTTGGCATGAGTGGTGAGCTATCTCGAAAACAATGAAAAAAATTCACTAATAATCCCACAAACGACTCATTTGATCAAACCCCATGACTTCTTAAAAATATTACAGAAAATCCATGGTAGCCAGGAGCTATACCAGTTTATAGAGAGCAATGTGAACCTAATATCTTGTTTAGGAAATGAAAGCATCGAGGCCTCTTTCCTTAACAAACCCAAAAGTTTGATGCTAGGCCTTCAAATCTAGGCTCATGCGAGCCCATTAGGTTCATAATATTATCATCTTAACTGGCTAAAGTGAAACTAAATGCTATAGGTGACCACCATTAGAGTTGGTTCAATGGAAAAAACTGGTTGATAACAAATAACTGAAAGTGAATAACTGATTTATTTTCAAGATACCGTGATAGTATCCTAGTTAGTTTGACTTTTGTTGGTTTTTCCGTTCACAATTGGGTTTTCTGACTTGCAAAAATTAGGTCATGAAGGCCCAATAGATACGTGCATATAGTAATACATAAATTCTATTGTGCTTGGGAAGTACCTCAGCTGTCCATTGTAAGTGGATCTCATATTAGTTGTATTTTGTACTGGAATAGTATATGCTATAGTATCATCGTTTAGGTGCGTAAGATATTAATCTATTTCTGGGCCACTTCTTCCGCTAATCGATGCTTGTTATAGCATTTGCAAGATTATAATGTTTTTTCATCATTGATATTTGGTTTAGCTAAACAATGAGTGAATTATTAGAGTTGGGTGTGGGTAGAAGCACAAACGTGATACATTTGTCAAAGATAAGGTTTATCAGTCCAAGAAATAGTAGCTTGACAGAAAGAGCCATGCTTCTCATAGGTGCATTAGATCCCTTATATTTTTGAATGGTCCATGGAGAGCAGCCAGAATAATAACTTGTATGGAAGGATCTTTGCCAAATTTGCTAAATGAGAGGCTCGATGAACTCATGAACTTGTTTGAATTCAACATGTGCTTGCATCAACATGGGCAGAAGCATGTTTGTTCTTAGCAAAAAGTGGACAGCCCGGGGAATTGAATAGCCAAGAGCTCCTCTGTGCGTATGTTCTTACAATAATAACCAATTATATATAATATCTATCTCTAATAGTGATAATCGAAGGTCAGGATAAGGTTAAAGCCTAAGCTCAGAATCCAGTCATGAAATATATTTGTATGAATTGAGCATTGTCTCTCGGTTGCATGCTCCAAAGTGAGAGAGCATTATCATAACGAGATCACCAATAGAGACTATGCGGATCAATTATAGGTGGTGATTTCACGATGACCACACATGGTGTTTAATGCTATATATTATTATCCAATGATGTGTCGCATCTCTATTACTTGCGAGTAGTTTTTGCTAAGAAGAAAAATCTATAAATTCAATAAATTCATTGTTTTTTGGTTGTTGGGTAATCAATTTTGGTTTGTGATGGACTTTACTCATCATGGTCCCTCAAAGTACACTAGAAAAGTTACTGATTATGAATACATGGACAAGCAATTCCAAGACAACATAAGATACAATAAGTTTCATTTACATTGGTTGACGATGTACATGTAGGGTCGGACAAGATAGTGTTGTACTATGGACAAGAAATGGAATCATCCACGTATCTTGCATACCCATGTGACATTCATCGTTGCATCAACTTCCACTCCTTAGGGTCCCTCCTTCCGCCATGTAGAAATATCCCTCACACCTTACTATATAAACCGCACATTCTACCTAGACTTTTCTTCTCTCTTCCATTGTATGCTTGTTTTAGTTAAGACATATTCTTGTGATATATACCGTGCCCCAATCATAGTAAATTTCTCCAAACTCAACTTCATAACACCCCTAGCATCTCTAGTTGTTCCCTCGTGCAATCCACTTGTTGTGTCATGGTATAAGTGTGAGCGGAGAATGAAAATAAGCATTGCCAAGCCCTGGAACATATCCATTTAGTTGGCCATGGGGCGTTAGACATGCTACTAGAGTTGTGTAACTTGAAGAATTGTGAGAATCGACAGATCAAAGGACTTAAGGATAGCATCTTGTTTCTCTACATGGGAGAACCATTTAGAGCAACTAGGCTTGTGAGGTAAAGGGAAATGTAGTGTCACATCGGTCACTAAATCTTCTAGTCGTGAGCTTCATCCCTCTACGGACTGTGACAGGGGAGACAAATGAACTGAGACTAGCAGCGAGGTCCCCGACAGATGCTGCAATGGCGTGTTACCGGAAATGCTTTGACGGGAGTTGTAGGTGCTATAATGGTGAGGTGCTCGGTGCTGCTTTGATGAGGGATGCAAATACAGACAAGGTGGCGACGAGGTGGTCGATGATGCCACGACGGGGTGTGTGCCTGCTGCAATGGGGGCACACGGATGTTGCGACAGGGGTGGACGATATCCCATGAGGGGGCTCATCAAATCTTGTGCTTTCAAGGTATCACGTGATGCTGAAATGGGAGGAGCGAATAAAAAAGTTCATTGGATCTGCTATAATCACCTAAGTATGCAAATGATGTTCTGATGAGTTCAAATTACATGGTTATTTTTAGGCCTACTTAGTAGGCTTTGTGGGGTTTTACAGCGTTCATGCACTTATTTTTGTAGTTTTCCTCACATAATGCTTTTTGCACCAAATATTATTATATGGAAGAAATCTCAGAAAATGGTAGTGGAATCCATAATTAAAGTGATAATAACCTACCATAAAAGAAATAAGCAAACGGGGAAAAGAGGCAATTGTCGCAGAACCTCCACAGCGAAAGATGGTGTTCCATACAACCGCGCCCGCCCCTATAAGTAGTCACATGGAGTGCCATCGCCGCCGCCTTGTCCACTATATTAACCCCGTGAAGACGGATCATGGATCAGATGCCTAGAGACACCATAAACTCATCTAGAAGCAGGAAACCTAGCCACCGGAGTAATCCGGAGGAAAGAACCGGCAAGAGGGAGGCCGCTGCCTCCCACATCTTCAATTGGAAGGCCTTGACATCATCCCCACTATCATCATCATCGTCATCATCATGCATCTCTGACCCATTGTAATCCCAAGAAACCTAGCGGAATAACTTGTGTATTACATGTGTAATCCATTCATGTTCTCCATTCTTGGTGGTATGATGTTTGTTGCCTTCATGAGTGAGCAGTTACCCTAGTTCTCAGTGATATGGATGAACCCTAGTGTGTAATAGATCGATAGATATTAGGATTTGATGTCATCTTTGCATGTTTATGTTAATGATCTTCTTGACGTTGGGTGAAGTCGAGCATCCAACGTATGCCTATTTTGGTCAGAAGGTTATTACTATTGACGAACCGTGTGGTTGCCGAGGAGGCAGTCTTACAGGCCCCATCTCCCTTCGTAACGGATTGTTGCATCAGGGGGTAAAACGGAGACCACTTTGGCTGCGTCCACAGAGACATCTTTCCCCTTAATTACCGTTTGATAACCGATGTGGGGAAGAATGGTGGTGGTGTATGTGATACAGAGCTATCGGTGTATGCACGGATCTGTACCACCTCCGCCTACAAAGAGAAACATGCATTATATGCACCTATCAGAGATGGCCGGTGGGTGGGTGGGTCGCCATTTTTGGCTAGGGGTTTTACCAGAGATTGCATGTATTCATGATATTCTGAACCTTCAATAAATTCCCTAGTTCACCTAAAAAAAACTAGCCCAGACGTTCAGCTGATGCATCACGCTTTCCTCCAAAAACAAAAACAAAGCTGATGCATCACGCGGCTGCATAGGTAGAAAGAAAAATTAACTATTTTCCTACCTATTTCCCAACCCCTAAATAAACTATTGCCCCTATAAAATACTTATTTATTATTATTGTCTCAAAAGACTAATTACCTACTAATGAAATTTTTTTTGGGGGGGGGGGGGGGGGGGGAGGGGGGCTATTAATTAATTAATATACACGAGCAACATTTAAAAATGAAAATGAACTCATATTAGCTACTACCTCTCTCTCAGTTTAGAGGGCGTGCGCGTACCCTTAGGTCGTTAATTTGACCAACCTAATACAAGTCATATATTACAAAAAATATACCAACATAAACTTCGGAGTTTCTACTTTCAAAAGGTTTAATTTTTTGTGTTATATAGTTTATATTAGGGTGATAAAATTAGCAACCTAGGTATACGCGTAGGACTTATAAACTGAAACGGAGGTAGTAAAATTTCTACAACTAATTTTTCATAAAAATGGTTTCTTAATTTATTTTATTTTTTATCAGTTTTATTGGTATATTTTTATTTTGGTGGATTCGTTTTTTTTCATGCTAATTGTGTAACTACAGCATGTCCACCGACCGCATGCTCACTGTCACAAGTTCGTCGGTCGTGCACAACTATATGTTCACCTATCTTTCAGATGTGTCAATAAGGGCAGCGGAATTATTTTACCCGTGGGGTTGAGTGCTGCTAAAACATGTTAGGGAGGGTCAGAAGATAATTTTAGAACATCTCCGGAAAACGTGGCTGCCGCCGAGTGTCTCTCCTTGCTTCTCCCTCGCCGTCGCCGGGGGTGTGGCCAGGCAAAGCCTGGTCGTCACCTGCTGCTGTGGGGCTTCTCTTGCTTCCTCGCGTGGGCGCTGTGGCGCGGGACGGGGCGCCCTTGCCGGGATGCAGCACGGATAGCGGGCGCCGCAGCGTGGTGGCGCGCTGGTGCTCCTCTACATCCACGGGCTCCATGGTGGTGGTGGTGGGTACCCTCTCGGTCACGCGAGCAGCGAGAGGTGTATCGGCGGGTGGCTCGGGCATTTGCTCTTCTCATTGGCATTGGTGACGCCCCGATCCGGACCTGGAGTGTTGGGCTCGTCACGCTTGTCCTGGATACCTCGTGGTGCGCGGGTCGCTCGGCATTGTATGGGAGCTGCCCCTCCATCTTGTATCGTTCGGCCATATACTTTACTCGGGTGTTGCTTTATATATAAAGTGGGACGAAAGCCTATTTCGAGACAAACATATTGGCTAAAAGAATTTTTTTAAATAAATCCTTGAGACAAAACAATACAAATAAAACCATTTTTATAATATGAGTTCATTTTCATTTTGCGCATGTTGCTCATGTATATTAACTAATAGGTAATTAGTCTTTTGAGACAATAATAGTAAATTAGTACTTTGTAAGGGAAATAGTATTTCTCTAGGGGTTGAAATATAGTTAATTAGGTTTTTAGCAACGGAAATCATCAATTGGTTCTTTTAGTTGATGGAAATCGTTTTTTTAGAATCAAGGATATCGTTAAAAAAAACTGAACACAATGAAATCGTTAATTAGTTGACTTGTGCAGCCACGTGATGCATCGGGTGAATGGCTGGGCTGGTTAAGATAGATCTTATGGCCAGGAGGGAGGCCTTTTTTAGGGGATGGAGTGAGGCCTTTCTGGCCCATACCAATGTGCACGCTAGTGCGTAAGAAGGCACGACACTCTGAGGGCACGGTGAAGAAAGTCTGAAGACGAGAGAAGTGGTTTTCTCTCCCCTAAGGCGATAGACCTAGGGTTTCGACATCTTCCGGCGGCGCTCGCCAGAATCTACCCATTGTCCGTCGCCAAAAACCCCTCGATCCCTCGGGGCTAGTACTACAGGGGGTCCGGACGATCTGCTCCAGCCTGGGACCCTGGGGCGCGTGGGAAGAGAAGGAAGGAGAGGAAGTTTTTCTCGTTCGAGATCAGATCAGCAGTGATGGCTGAAGGAGCGGGATCGCAGAGGCTGGGGAAGGAGACAGCAGAGGAGCTGCTGGCACGGCTAACACTGCAGGAGGAAGAAGATGACGATTTCATCTGGGAAGAGGAGTTACCGGACAGGATGGAGCCGGCGAAGTGGTTAGCAATTGTACGCGTCCACACGCTGAAGTCTTTCAGCTCTAATGCACTCTATGGAGATATGCGTGCAGCCTGGAACCCTGCAAAGCAAGTGGTGTGGAGGAAGAGAAAGAACAATCTGTTCACGGCACAGTTTGGGTGCCTGGGGGATTGGCACAAGGCGATGATTGAGGGCCCGTGGCTGTTTAGGGAGCAGGCAGTGATCATGGAAGTGTATGATGGTTTTAAGAACCCTGATTCCTTTAAACTTGACGAGATCTCGGTGTGGGCGCAGATTCATCGTCTGCCAAACAATTTCTTGATTGAACTGGCAGTGAAAGGCTTGGCGTCTAGGATCAGAGAGGTCGAGGAAGTACAACTGAAATTGCCTGCAGGTTTCTTTGGTGAATTTGTAAGGGTCAAGGTGAAGATAGACATCAACAGCAAAATAAAGCGTTTTGTCACTGGGAAGAAGGGGGAAGAGAGGGTGAAGTATCAGGTGAAATATGAGAAGTTACCCACGTTTTGCTTCAACTGTGGTGAATTTGGGCACTGGCATGAAGAATGCGGAGATGGAGAACATGATGAATCCACCTTTGAGTGGGGGGACTTTGTTCTTGCAGATAATGTGAGATACAAGCAGGCAGGAAGGGGAGGTTATGCATCCCAAAGAGGAAGAGGAGGTGCTGGAGTTGGAGGACGAGGAAGAGGGAGAGAACCATACAACCCAAACCAGAGTTGGCGTTTCAATGCGCGACAACAGTAGAACTCAACTAGCAATGGGCCATAAGGGGCTGAGACAGATGAACAGCAGAACAGTCGGACGGTGATGCAGGTTGTCACGCCATCCGCAATGGGTCATATTCAGCTATCTAACAAACGCACTTCTGTTGACAAGGCTAGCTCGTCTGAGGCTGTGAATACTGAAGGTGAAACAGGGAAGGCGTTGGCTATGGTTGTTAAAGAGTCTAAAACTCCTCCATTACCGCCGGTGTATGTATCCCCGAGGAAGGAAAGTAAGAGGCCGAAGAAGACAGGCAAGTCAGTTGGGGAAGAGAGAGATGATGGAACAAACGAGAACAGGCAGGACATGGGAAAGACAACAAGCAACAATGCTGCAACATCGGCGGGCTCCGGCGAGGAGCGCCGCCGGGCGCAATGAGTATTCTAAGTTGGAACTGTCGCGGTGCGGGCAACGCTGCGACAGTTAGAGAACTTCGCAAGATCGCGAGGGATTTTGCCCCTACCCTTTTATGTATTGTTGAAACACAAATTGAAAGGACGAGGGTAGAAAGTCTAGCAGGAACTATTGGCTATGATAATGGCTATGCGGTAAGTAGCCAAGGTAGAAGCGGCGGTTTAGGTTTGTTTTGGAATAATCCAATAAAGATTGAGATTCTTGGTTATTCGGTTTATCATATTGATTGCGCTGTGGAGGAACCAAACAGTGAACCATGGAGAATGTCTTTGTTTTACGGGGAAGCACAAACGCACTTAAGATATCAGACTTGGGATGTGTTGAAAGGAATAAGCACTTTGAGCAATCTCCCGTGGATATGTATAGGGGATTTTAATGAAGTTCTACGTCCAGATGAACAAGAAGGTATTGGAGAAAGGAGCAATGCCCAAATTCAGGGTTTTAGGGATGCGGTGGACGTGTGCATGTTGATGGATATTGGCTATCAGGGCCGTTTTTGGACGTATGAAAAGAAGGTGGCTGGAGGGAGTTATACTCGGGTCAGGTTGGACCGGGCGATGGCTATAGCTGAGTGGAATGAGAGGTTCCAGGATGTGCACCTAAAACATCTTACAGCTGCAACTTCTGATCATTGCCCCATTTTATTGAATTTCAATGGAACTCGCCCTCCAGACCGTAAGAAAGACTTCAAATATGAGGTAATGTGGGAAACACATGATACTTGGTCAGATACAATAACGTCGAGCTGGGCGGGGGGAGGCCCGACAGCAAGCATGGAAGAATTAAGGACAAAGCTGAAGCAAATCTCAAGGGAGCTACGGGTTCGGAACAAAAATACATTCGGATCGGTGAGGAAGGAGATAAAAAATCTGAAGCTTGAGTTGGAGCGTTTGCGAGGTGATCCAGCGAGGTCTGCACCATCTCATGTAGAGCTTAAGATCAATGAAAAAATAATTGAGCTTTACCATAGGGAAGAGCTAATGTGGAGGCAGCGTTCAAGGCTGGAGTGGCTCTCGGCGGGGGACAAAAATACCCGCTTTTTTCACTTGCGGGCGCGCCAGAGACGGAAAAGGAATATGATCAAATCTTTGGCTGATTCTTTGGGGGTTCTGACGGAGGAACCGGGTGCTTTAAGAGCACTCGTGACAGATTTTTACAAGAGCTTATACACTACAGAAGGAGTGACCGGGATTGAAGATGTCTTATCAAAGTTTCCAGCAAAAGTCACCGAGGAGATGAATGCCATGTTGCTGGCGCCGTATACAAAGGAAGAGGTAAAATCTGCTCTCTTCCAGATGGTTCCTACAAAGGCCTCGGGGCCGGACGGTTTTCCAGCCCACTTCTATCAAAGGCATTGGGATATTTGCGGGGATGAGGTGACCAATGCAGTTCTCAGAATAGTAAAAGGGAAAGAAGGAGCCGAGTGTATCAATGACACTGTTCTGGTACTCATCCCAAAGGTTTTGAACCCTACACTACTCTCTCAATTTCGTCCTATTAATCTTTGTAACATGATCTATAAAATTGCGTCCAAAGTTATGGCAAACAGGTTAAAAAGAATTCTTCCTGACATCATATCTGAAGAGCAGTCGGCCTTTGTTCCAGGAAGGTTAATAACAGACAACATCATTTATGCTTATGAGTGTCTGCATTTTATGAAGAGAAGCAAAGCCAAATCCAACAGCTACTGTGCATTAAAATTAGACATGATGAAAGCTTATGATCGGTTGGAGTGGCCATATCTTAAGGCCATGATGGAGAAGCTGGGATTTGCACAATCATGGATACAAATAGTGATGAACATGGTGCAGTCGGTCAAGTTCTCAGTTCTTTTTAATGGTGAGAAGTTAGAACAATTTACACCCACTCGTGGTATTCGACAGGGAGATCCTATCTCCCCTTACCTTTTCTTGATTGCGGCAGAGGGCCTTTCGTGCCTACTAAAATCGAGTTCTCAGTCGACTAGCTTGGAAGGGATCAAGGTGGCGCCAACAGCTCCGGCTGTGAACCATCTCCTTTTCGCGGACGACAGCCTGTTGCTTTTTAAGTCAAGTGTTGAGGGGGCGATGAAGGTATCAAACTTGTTGGAGATTTATTGCAATGCTTCGGGGCAGCGAGTAAACAATGAAAAATCATCCATAATTTTCAGTAAAGGATGTCCTCAGGTGATGAGAGATAACATAAAACAAATTTTGGACATGCACAAGGAGTCTTTGAGTGATAAATATTTTGGCAGGCCAACCGATGTGGGTCAATAAAAAATGGGTACGTTCAAATACTTGAGAGACAGAGTTTGGGAGAAAGTTCAAGGTTGGATGGAGAAGCTCCTATCTGCAGCAGGAAAGGAAGTGCTTGTCAAGGCAGTGGCCCAATCCATCCCAGTTTACTCTATGGCATGCTTCAGATTACCTCGAGGTTTGTGCGAGAATATCACCTCAATAATCAGGCAATTTTGGTGGGGTAGTAAGCAAGGAAGGAGGAAACCTGCATGGGTGGCGTGGGATATCATAACCCAACCGAAATACATGGGCGGGATGGGATTCAGAGACATTGAAATATTCAACCTAGCTTTGCTTGCCCGCCAAGCATGGAGGATACTTGATGAACCAAACTCTTTAAGTGCGAGGATACTCAAAGCAGCCTATTTTCCAGGTAGCTGTTTTCTGGAAGCACAGTTGGGAAGTCACCCTTCGCAGATCTGGCGAGCTGTGATGGACGGTCGAGAAGTGTTGAAGCAAGGCCTCATTCGGCGAGTTGGAAATGGAAGCACGATAAAAATTTGGGAAACAAACTGGCTACCAAGGGTCGGCCCTTTGCGTCCCATAACATCAATTACTGCCACTCCTCCAAGGCTAGTTTCGGAGCTCATTGATCCAACCACAGCAACTTGGAGGGAAGAACTAATACGAGCAAATTTTATATCCTTTGATGGAGATGCTATTATGGCCATACCTTTGTGCACTAGAGTTGTTGATGACTTCTGGGCTTGGACTGCTGAGAGAAGTGACAGGTTTACTGTCAGATCTGCCTACCGGATGATCATGAATACAAAATACCATAGAGAGAATTGGATTGATCAAAATGCGGGAGCATCAGACTTGAGTGCAAGTAGCAAAGTATGGACTGACTTATGGCACACTAAAGTACCCGCAAAATTGAGGGTTTTCTTGTGGAGACTTGCGCAACATTCCATGCCTTCCATGGATGTTCTGCATCATCGAAACATGGCGAGCACTCATCTATGCGCATTATGCGGCTGCGCTGACTCGTGGAGGCACGCGCTTTTGGACTGCACCATGTCCCGGTGCATTTGGTCTATGGCGGAAGCAAATGTTGTTGAACAAATGAGTACAAATACTGATACAAATGCGAGGAATTGGCTCTTTGCGTTACAAGATCCATTACCACAGAATGAGTTTGTTCTAATGGCTGTAACTCTATGGTCTGTATGGAAGACAAGGCGCAAGGCGATATATGAGGGGATTTTCCAGAGCCCTCACGTTATACACCAACACATTCAAGCTATTTTGAGAGATATTCACACACTGGAAGAGGCGGGAAGCCAACCAGCAAAACAGCATGAAGGTAGGCCAAATCACTGGATCAAACCACCTGAAACAATGTTCAAGATTAATGTGGATGCGGCTGTGCCACAGAGCCGGCGACGAGGAACAGCAGTAGCAATATGTCGTGATCATGATGGAAGCTTTCAAGGCGCATCAGCGATAGTTGTGAAGGGGGTGTTTGATCCGCCGACGCTTGAAGCTCTTGCTGTCCGGGAAGCGCTGGCACTTGCTGAGGATCTCAACATACAGAGAATACATGTTGCATCAGATTGCAAGACTGTGATAGATGATATCAAACAGAGGAACCCGACTAGCTACGGGGCGATCTTACATGAAATAATAGACCAAAGCTCTTCTTTCAGTAGCTGTAGTTTTGTTCATGTGTTTAGGAGCTCGAATTTCAAGGCTCACAATCTAGCGAAGCATGTTTTAAGTTTGGGGGTGGGCCGCCATGTTTGGTTAGGACACCCTGGTAATCTCTCGTTTGTACCTCTGAACATTGGGTCGAACTAAATAAAGCTTGGTGTGGATTGTCTCAAAAAAAAAACTCTGAGGGCACGGTAGAGGAGCCGGTTCCCTCCTCTACAGCTCCACTCGGTTTTGTAAGTCGTTGGCTAGCATCGGAGCAGCGGTAGGTGCACCAGGCACGATCGAGCAACCGGACTCGGTTTCATGCGGTGCGTCCATCCGTGCAGGTGATTTGCTATCGTGGCGCTTTCCATGGCGCGGCACGATGATGCCCAAAGGACGATGTCATGTGGCCGCCATAAGAATGATGTCACAACCAAACCAATTGGATGAGAAATTAAGAAGTTTTTTTCTCTCTCTTATATCCGTGCTTTGTTCCATTCATTCATCTGCGTGTTTCAGTCTGCATGCAAAAACTACTCCAGTAGGGAGGCTGCTGGTTGCATTTGAAAGGAAGAAAAGCCAAGTTTGTATGTTTCCACAACAAGGGATAAGCAAAACTGTAAAGTGCAAACGGGGAAAGATAAGCATCATAACATCATAAGATTAGAAGCTAATTTCCGAAGAAGGAAAAAGGAAATCCTGTTTTCAAACCATTTGTTCGATTTACAATCCATTTTTACAGTTAGTTTTTCTTTTTATGGGGATTTTTACTGTCAGTTTCGTACTATTTAGCGGTAGTCCCATGGCTGGTGGCCAGCAGCAGGAGGTACTTCCGCAGCCTGTACTCCCATGGCGGGTGGCCGGGCTGATCCATTGCCGGCTGCAGTCACTGCAGGGACGACGCCACTCCAATCTCTGAACAACTGTGCCTCGTCTTAATTAGTGCGATGCTGCTTGCTATGCTGCAGGATGGAGAATGGCCACCATCGAAGAGACAGGTTGGGAGAGTTGTGTGATTATAAAACCACCTGGTGAACTTGAAGAAGAGAGAAAAAACTCACATATTTTTGTTTTAGATCAGAAGATATCTGGCTAGGGAACAAGCACCCGGGCCTCATCAGTTATTCATTTTCATTGGAACGGAGGCCAGTAGTACAAGTGTGAAACACACACACAGCAGGGCCACACCAGTTATGACAGACATAAATGTACTCCCTCCGTTTCATAACGTAGTGCATATGATTTTTTTTTTAAATCAAACATCACAAACTTTCGCTAAGTTTGTGAACAAAAATATTTATATGTAGAATGACAAACATATACCATTAGATTCATCATAAGACGTGGTTCCATATTTTATATATTTCGTATTGTAGATATGAATATTTTTCTCTATAAACTTGGTCAAGGTTTATAAAGTTTGACTTTTAAAAAAATCTATACACACTACATTGTGTAACGGGGGAGTATGTCATTGCGTGACGCATCGACCGCCCATGCTCCATGTGGCATGTAGGGTAATATCGACAGAGATGCCATCATTGCCACCGAACTTGGATGCTTTTGGGTTGAGGGGACCTCCATCCTCCGATCCCTTGCAGAGCGAGTACCATTTTATTACAAGCTTTATCGGCCTCGGGGTTGGGCCTGCTAAGCAGTTATTCGAAATAAACTTTCGGTGTAAGGTATCACATTGAAGAAAAAGATTTTTCTGCATAGCATGCCTAGGCCTAAGGTGTTGGTATCTCAGACGATCCAGCTCAGCCACGTAGGTCAGATTAGATGTCTGTTGGTCGTAGTGACATAGATTTTGACATGACCGTATCATTATCTCGCCGCCCGAAAGAAGAGACATCGGATGCACCAACTCTGCCATAGAGAGGGAATACCTATGCTCCCATCGCGAGCTCAAGCCATTATCTTCCACCAACGTACAGATCTTTAGAGGTTGCCCAGGCGGCTTGCTGCTGCTGAAAGCAGTCAGGCATAGCTCACCGTGCATCTCATCTAGCAAGAAGGATTCGTCAAGGGCGGGGTCCAAAGAACCAGGCAGACGGGTGATGCTGAAACTCTCATCTTCCAGGCTAAAGCGAAGGAGGCCACGTGGACGTGGCTTGATATGGCGCTGGTCGATGACCCAAAACAAGGCACCGTTGGCGAATACGGCGGTTATCCACTCCGCGACAGGGTATGGTGGATCAGACACAGTTTCCCTCCAAGAGGCCGAAGAACCACCGATGGTGAACACTTCCATTCCCATGAGGTAGATGCCGGTGAGAGGATCTCTAGAGCGGCAGAAGGCCCGGACTACCTTGTGCATGCCGGTGCAAGGATCCAGATCAAGCCCTACTGCAAGGCAGACAATCTGCTCGCGTATCTTATTGCGGTCACTGTCCGGCAGCGTCATGGTGTCCCTGGTTGCAGGATTGAAGAGGTAGACGTAAGTGTCGGTGGGGGCAATCACCAGGCCATCGCAGTGCGCAAAGTAGCATACCGAATTAAACTCGGCATGGAAGTTGCCACCATGCATGAACCTTGCCTCAGAGGCACCTTTCCGCCACTGGTAGAAGCCAATGTTTGTGGAGAAGGTGGTCGGCCAACTCTCGTCTTCCATAACATAGTCAAGCGTGTGAGGGGTGATGAGCAGCGATGGGTTCTGCTTCCATTTCAAGGCCGAGTGCCAGAGGTGTGAGCGGATGAAGAAGGAGTCAGAGATGTTTGCGCGCCAAGCCTTGCTTACAGACTTGAACCGTAGAAGGGACTTGACTGGCAAGCGAAGCAAGATCTCAACAACAAGCTCGTCTAGCAGCTCGTCCGGAGGCGCCCTAGTTTTCTTCCTCTTCATGCAAGTGTTCAAGTCCATGACATACATGCAGTAAGAGGCAAAGTATACGAAGCTCAATAACTAGTAACGATTGTTGGAACTCGTTCATAGGATTGATCACATCAAATCACGACGAACACGTACATAAAAAACTGATAGTCAAGGGAATGTGTCGCCCCCTTCTTTTCTCTCTTTATTTCTGTTTTCTTGACGTTACAAATCTTGCACCTCTGACCGCGTATATATAAGCTGACCAGCGACCGACCTAACAAGCCTTAACCTATACGTGCACGACTCCGAATAGAACTCCAATGACCACACAGACACAATTTTCCTGAACAAATCACCGGCGACGCTGATCACGCTCCTAAGCGAACTCAACACATAGATTCCTAGTACTAGTAGGCCTTCTAATTACCAGCAACCTTGATCACATAACTAACCTGACTCAACCAGGACTCCTACTCGGACTTGAACCAGTACTCGGTACTAATCAACACGTAGGTATGTTTGGATAGGTGCAAACGTGCTTGTAGTTCACTTATTTGGTGCACGTTTACAAGACCTACACGTATTATGAGCTTATATTCTGATCACTTTTTGAGTAATAAAATATTAGTTATATATGCCACTAAAAGTACATCATTGAATTTCCTATTTTAGAGAAGTTTGTTGCATGATTTTCTTTTCTTCTCTTTTCGAGTAATAAAATATTAGTTACATATGTTATTTTGTACTTTTGTTTTCCATAAAAGGAATACTTTTCTTAAAAAGTGGGAACATTTCAAAAAAAAAATTGAACATTTTTGTAATGTGTGCACATTTTTTAAATGCGTTTGTCAATAAAATTGCGCAAACCCATGCCCACGAAAAGGAAGACACCTGGAATATTTGCTAAAATGAATAGCGCATACAACCAAGTATATGTACAGCCTGCAATAACCACTTTTTACCCATGAAAAGCAACCACAATCTCTATCCACATGGTAACAGGAAACCTTTTGGAAAAAAATCAAGATCAAATAACCAACAACACTACCACAACCTAATAGCAAAATCAAGATCCACCATAACCTAGCAGCAAAATCAAGATCCACCACTGCAGCACCACTATGACGCCAACACCACAACAACTCAATAGAGAATAAATAAAATAAACAAAAGGGAAAGGATAACCTACCGCGCCGGCGCAGCAAGGACACAACGATTGAAAACCACCCCCTCCTCTTCCCTCGGCCGCCACCCCCGTGAGCTCTCCCCCGCCGACGCTGGCGGGTGCCCCGGCGCTGGCCCGGGTGCTGCCGGCGGCGGCGGGGCCCTTCTGTACCCGCGCATTCGTCCCCCTCCCGGGGCTGGTGACGGCTGTCGTGGTTCTAAGTCTGACAGTAGAGTGGGGGGTAGGTATGGAGAGGCAAGGTCCTAGCTATGGAGAGGTTGTAAACACAAGCGATGTACGAGTTCAGGCCCTTCTCGGAGGAAGTAAAAGCCCTACGTCTCGGAGCCCTGAGGCGGTCGAGTGGATTATGTGTATAGGTGTTACAAGAGTGCGAACCCTTCTGCCTGTGGAGGGGGGTGGCTTATATAGAGTGCGCCAGGACCCCTGCCAGCCCACGTAATGAAGGGGTTTAAGTACATTAAGTCTGGGACGTTACTGGTAACGCCCCACATAAAGTGCCTTAACTATCATTAAGTCTATTCAATTATAGGCCGTTGCAATGCAGAGTGCCTTCTGACCTTCTGGTGGTCGAGTGTATCTTCATGGTCGAGTGAGTCTCCATGGTCGAGTCATTCTAGTCAGTCGAGTGGGTTCTTCGTTGGTCGACTGGAAGGTGATCTCTTCTAAGGGTGTCCTTGGGTAGGACATCTAGGTCAGGCCTATAACCCTACCCTAGGTACATGAATCCATCATTAGCCCCCGAATGGATTGAGGCTTGAATGAGGAAGGAGTTGATGCTGTTTCCGATTGATTTTTGGTATACTGGCTATGCGTCGTTCGTGACCAAGATCTTCTTTGTTGATAACGAGCAACTTTTCTTCAGTCGACTCAATCCATTCTTGTCTTTCGTCGAGTGATCTTTTAGACTTTGCCGGTTCCCGAGCGACGGATCGCAGGAAATCTCGCGTCTGACAGACCGATCTGCCGCTCGCGGATTCCACGGGATACAAAATTTGGGGAAGCGCGCGAAGCGGAACGGACCGCGGCGCTCGGACGGGACAGGACATAGACGCCTCGATCTCCGCGCCGCTTTTTCCGCCACGTATCGTGTCAATGCAACTGTTTCAGGATATGATTAGGTTGACCGGGTCCACCTGTCATCCACTCAGAAGGGATGTTATAAATGCGACTAGTGAGGGTTTCTGAACAGTGCTCCATTCTTTCTCCTCTGCTCTCCTCGTCTCTGCCCAACGCACCCGCTTTCGCCTCCGCAAAGCTCTTCTTCGCGCACCTCGCCGGTAGCCATGGGCAAGGAGAAGACGGCGGTGCTGGAGCGCGCAAAGAAGGCATCGGCGGCGGAGAAGGCGTCGGCGGCGGAGAAGGCGAAGGGGAGATCCACCAGCCGCAGTGGGTCTTCGTCGAGATCCCGCTTGCCGAAGGGCTGGGTCCAGGGAGATTGGATCCAGTCGACCATCAGGGAGAAGGATCTCCTCGACATGGCCGATGACGGGCTGATCCCCCACGGCGTCGCAAGACTTCCAGGAAAAGAGTGGCAACCCCAGCCGGAAGAGGGTGAGTGTGTGCTCCTGGCTACTCATGTCGATCGAGGATTTTCTCTGCCACCGAGCGTTTTCTTTCGTGGTTTTTTGAACTTCTTTGGAGCCCAACTCCACCACTTTACTCCGAACTCCATCGCGTATCTTGCTGCGTTTGTATCCATGTGCGAGAGCTTCCTGGGTTGTAGACCGCACTGGGGCTTGTTCAAGCACATCTTCACGTGTCGTTCTTAGACCGTGAAGAAGGCGAGTCCAGGCGATGAGAAAACCCAAGTTGTCCAAATGTGCGGGGGCCTGGGAATTCAAGTGAGGAATAAGAGCACCTTCCCAGCTATGACGTTTCCCGAGTCGGTCAGGGGCTGGCAGTCGACCTGGTTCTACTGCCAGAATGAGCCGACGCCGGGGCAGTCGAGTGGACTCCCTCCATTCACCATGAGCCGAGTGAACAAGCCCTCCTCTCTGAAGGTGGTTTCGGAGGAGAGAGCCGATGTGAAGATGTTGATGGATCGCGTGGTGCAGTTGGTTCGGGATGGCGTGAATGGCATGGACCTTCTGGAGGTTTTCCTTCGGCGGCGTATCCAGCCTCTTCAGTTCCGGAGCCATTGCATGTGGTTGTACTGCGGAACTGAAGACGAGACTCGAGTCCACCCTGAAGCAGTCGACGACGCCACGGTGGAAAGATGGATGGCCGCGGTCACTGGGAACAAGGATAATCCTCGTGGATCCAGGAGGATTCCTCCACTCGACCATTACAGCGTTCCTGATAAGGTATATTTGCTCTGCTTTCCATTGTATATTTGTCGAATTTGTTTCTGTATGTTCCGCAACTTGGTCAATTGATCTCTGTCTTGACGTCTTCCAGGCCCTTACCGAGCTGTACTCGATGCCCAATGGAGCTCAGGCTTCGACTGAGGAGGGAGAAGCCAGCGGGGGCGAGAGCCAGGATGAGTGGGATTCAGACGCTGCCGAAGATGATGACGACGACGACGACGATGATGAGGACGAAGAAGAGGAGGAGGAGGAGGTTGCACCACCGCGCTTGGAAAGGCGGTCGAAACTTGTCCATGATCCCACGACTGAACGCGGTAAGGGGGTTGTGACTGCCCCGCAGTCGACCAAACGCCCTCGGACCGCTTCTCCGGTGCCGAGTGAAAAGGCGCCGAAGCAGTCGAAGGTGGCCCCTTCAAAGCCAACCAAGCTCCTGCCGAAGATGAAGGTGTCCATCCCCACCATATCAGGGTAAACACGTTGTTTAAGTCTCCTTGTTTTGTATAAGCTTTATCTCTGGTTGATACTTGAGTTGGTCGACTGATTCTTTGGAACTTCAGTGCTGCAACTTCTGAGACCTCAGGCAAGGCTAACGCCCATGAGATGGAGGACGCAGCAACCTCAAATCCTGGTACTATACTCTCAATTCTGTCCTTAGTCGACTGACTCATGATTTCTAACTTTGATTCTTTTTCTGAAGCTCCATCCCATGACATTATCACCCTTCCTGAAGATGATGATGATGAGGATGAAGAACCGCTGAGGCACAGGAGGAGCAGGAAGGCGTCTGCTGGTAAGGCAACCCAGGATGCGACGGCGCCCGAGACTGTGGTCACGGAGGGGGAGAACCCCACTCGACACACCGTGTCTTTCACGGTGCCGTTGACGAGTGCTCATCCCACTTCGTCGAGTGCTGCACAACTTTCGCTCTTCACAACACATCACGTCCCAGAGGACCAAGCCAGTGCTGCTAAGGAGGCGATACGCCAAGCAGGGATCATGATGGAGCAGGTGAAGATCATCCGGGATGCAAGCCAAGCAGCTTATGACGCTAGCTCCGCCCTTCAAAGCAATGTTCAGGTCAGTCGACCACCGCCTGTTCTGTTAGGATATGCTATCAAAACTTTTTCTTTCTGAAATCCATAGCAATCACCCAGTGGGTGTGTCGATAAAAAACTCCGTGTTAGCGGGGGCACGCTGAGTGCACCCGCTGGGTGTAGTCCCCAAGGCTAAGGTCGACTGCTGGTAGTCGGCCTTAGGCTTTATAAGTAAAGGCTTTTCGTCATTCGACTGGATCGAATGGATTTCTGAAACCGGTGGGGGCACGCTGAGTGCACCCACTGGGTGTAGTCCCCGAGACTGTGGTCGATTGCTTGCAGTCGACGACAGTCTGAAGAGCACGTCTCTTTTTTTTGGGAGGGGGGGGGGTTGACTGGTCGACTCTGTCTTGAACAGAATTAGTGGGGGCACGCTGAGTGCACCCACTGGGTGTAGTCCCCGAGACTACGGTCGAATGCTTGCTTTCGACTGTAGTCTTAGAAACGTGTGATTTTCGCTTATCCACTCGGGAGTGAATTATCTTTGATATTTTGTCGATTGGTTCTTCGTAGAAATCCTGTGACCTTGCGGCTCGCTATACCGAACTGGAGCAGAAGCACATTCAGCTCGAGCTGGATCTGAAGCTGGTGCAGGAGAATCTGACGAAGGCGAAGGAGGAGACCAAAGGTATGTTCGGTGAGACCTCGACAACTCCTTTTTCCTTCCATTTGTTTCAAAATCTGACTTTGCTGTAACTTGCAGGCAAGGTGAAGGAGGCCCAGAAGAAGAAGGACTTTGAGCTAGCTGAGAAGACCAAGCTTGCTGACGAGAAGTTAGCTTCAGTCACCAAGCTTGAACAGGAAAATACCAATCTGAAAGCTGCTCTGGCGACTGCCACCAAGAATGTCGACCGGCTGAAAACTGACAAGACTACCTTGACCGAGAAGATCAACCAGTTGATTGGGAAGAAGAATGACCTGGAAGGCTTCCTGGGTGGTCTTGCCAAGAAATTGTTCCTTATGCTCGAAGGTAATCCTTTACACTCGACCAACATTTTCAACTGTGATGCTTCCATTCGACCATTGTCTTGATTCGGCGTTTTGTCCTTGTAGAATTCTGTCGAAACTTTGAACAAGAGACTAGCCAGTTGGAGCCGAACCTTGACCCTGTCAATTCTCCGGTGAATGATGAAGTTGCCATGAATGTCTTCCGACTGGAGTCCCGCGTTGCAGCTGTCGTGGACTATCTTGCAAGGCTGAAGGCCGCCACCTCTCGCATCGACTCGACGCTTTGGCCCAGGGCGACACTTCAGAATGACCTCGAGTTGTTGATGGCTCGACTAAACGCGGTCCCCCACCGTGTGCAAGAGTGGAAGAAGTCCTCGGCTCGGTGTGGCGCAGATGTTGCCCTGTGTCTGGCCCGAGTCCACTGCAAGGACGCGCGAGAAGAGAAGCTGGCGGCTCTCCGAGTGGCCAATACCAAAAAACACGACTTCAGGTCCTTCATGGAAACTTTCATCGCTGCTGCTACCCGGATCGCAGACGGGATCGACCTCGACGAGTTCGTTGCTCCTTCCAGCCCTCCACAGGAGGGGTAAAAAACTTTCTTTAAGCCCGACACTTTAAATTTGCCTCGGTATGCCGAGTGGAATTGTAACCGATAAACCTTAACAGGCTTAGTGCCTGAACACTCTCGGTTCCTTTAGGTATCGACCTAAACTTGGATTTGATGTTTGGATATGATTGCTCTTGGCTCGAATTGTCCTTTGCAGGTTCACAGCAAGATGCCCACTGCAGTCGACTTATTCCTTAGGCGAGCACTGGGCTGCAGCTAATCTCCCGAGTGTGAGGTTTGCTCTTCAATCGGTAGGATTTTTTATAACTTAGGCGAGCGTTGTGCTGCAGCTAAGCCTCTGAGTGAGAGGTTTGCTCTTCACTCGGTAGGATTTTTTATAACTTAGGCGAGTACTTGGACTGCAGCTAAGCCCCCGAGTGAGAGGTTTGCTCTTCACTCGGTAGGATTTTTGATAACTTAGGCGAGTACTTGGACTGCAGCTAAGCCCCCGAGTGAGAGGTTTGCTCTCCACTCGGTAGGATTTTTTTTTATAACTTAGGCGAGCGCTCGGCTGCAGCTAAGCCCCCGAGTGAGAGGTTTGCTCTTCACTCGGTAGGATTTTTTTATAACTTAGGCGAGTACTTGGACTGCAGCTAAGCCCCCGAGTGAGAGGTTTGCTCTTCACTCGGTAGGATTTTTGATAACTTAGGCGAGCGCTGGGCTGCAACTAAGCCCCCGAGTGAGAGGTTTGCTCTTCACTCGGTAGGATTTTTTTTTATAACTTAGGCGAGTACTTGGACTGCAGCTAAGCCCCCGAGTGAGAGGTTTGCTCTTCACTCGGTAGGATTTTTTTTATAACTTAGGCGAGCGCTGGGCTGCAGCTAAGCCCCCGAGTGAGAGGTTTGCTCTTCACTCGGTAGGATTTTTGATAACTTAGGCGAGTACTTGGACTGCAGCTAAGCCCCCGAGTGAGAGGTTTGCTCTCCACTCGGTAGGATTTTTTTTTATAACTTAGGCGAGTACTTGGACTGCAGCTAAGCCCCCAAGTGAGAGGTTTGCTCTTCAGTCGGTAGGATTTTTGATAACTTAGGCGAAATGGATTCGCGGCTAAGCCTCCGAGTGGAAGTCTGGCTTACCACTCGGTAGGATTTGTACAAACTTAGGCGAAACGGATTCACGACTAAGCCACCCACTGGGGGAAAAAGTGACAAAAATTATGAAGGAATTATGGCACTATTATTTCGAAATCCATGAACTACAGAGGTATTTTATTACAACTCATCCGAGTGGAACACTTTAAGTGTAAAACGGGCGGAGCAGATCCGCATTCCAAGCTCGGGGCTCTTCGATATTGTGTTCGACGTTGTAGAGACGGTATGCCCCGTTGTGGAGAACTTTGGTGACGATGAAGGGTCCTTCCCAAGAAGGAGCGAGCTTATGCTGTTTCTGCTGATCCACTAGGAGAACTAGATCTCCTTCTTGGAAGGCTCGACCTTTACATTCCTGGCGTGAAAGCGACGCAAGTCCTCTTGATAGATGGTCGATCGGATCAGAGCCATCTCCCTTTCTTCCTCTAGAAGGTCGACTGCGTCCTGACGCGCTTGCTCAGCTTCTGCTTCATTGTAGAGTTCAACTCGAGGAGCATTGTGAAGAAGATCACTCGGCAAGACTGCTTCAGCTCCATAGACCAAAAAGAATGGAGTTCTTCCGGTCGACCGATTGGGTGTGGTCCGCAGGCCCCAAAGCACCGAAGGGAGTTCGTCGACCCATGCTCCAGCCGCGTGCTTGAGATCACGCATCAGTCGGGGTTTTAAACCCTTGAGGATTAAGCCATTGGCTCGCTCCGCTTGTCCATTCGACTGCGGATGAGCGACCGAAGCGTAGTCGACTCGTGTGCCTTGAGCGTTGCAGAAATCCTTGAATTCTTCCGAGTCAAAGTTCGACCCATTATCCGTAATGATGCTATGCGGGACTCCATATCTGAACGTCAGCTCCCTGATGAAGGTAACCGCAATACCGGCGTCAAGATTCTTGATTGGTTTAGCCTCAATCCACTTCGTGAACTTGTCGACTGCGACCAGTATGTGCGTGAAACCACTTCGACCTGTTCTCAAGGGACCGACCATGTCCAACCCCCATACTGCGAACGGCCAGACGAGTGGAATGGTCTTCAGAGCTGACGCGGGCTTGTGTGACATATTGGAGTAGAACTGACATCCTTCGCACTTGTCCACTATTTCCTTTGCCATCTCATTCGCCCTTGGCCAGTAAAATCCAGCTCGGTATGCTTTGGCTACAATGGTCCGAGAGGACGCATGGTGACCACAGGTCCCCGAGTGGATATCATTGAGAATGATTCGACCTTCTTCTGGCGTTATGCATTTTTGACTAACCCCAGTCGGGCTTTCTCTATACAGCTGTCCTTTGATAACGGTAAAGGCTTTGGATCGACGGACGATCTGCCGAGCCTCTTCCTCATCCTCTGGGAGCTCTTTTCTCAGGATATACGCGATACAGGTAATTGTCCAGTCGGGAGTGACCACCAAAACTTCCATGACCAAGTCGACCACTGCTGGGACCTCAACCTCAGTCGGATCTGTGGCACTCTTGGGCTGTGGAGCTTCCTTTGTGAAGGGATCCTCTTTAATTGACGGAGTGTGTATATGCTCCAAAAACACACCACTCGGAATGGCTTCTCTTTTGGAACCTATCTTTGCCAGATCATCCGCTGCTTGATTTTTCAGTCGGGGGATGTGATGGAGCTCCAACCCCTCGAACTTCTTTTCCAGCTTCCTCACTGCATTGCAGTATCCAGTCATGGCTGGGCTTCTCACGTCCCACTCCTTCATCACCTGGTTGACCACTAAATCTGAATCGCCATAAACCATCAGGCGACGGACGCCGAGTGAGATGGCCATGCGTAATCCATATAAAAGGGCCTCATACTCTGCCTCATTGTTGGAGGAATCAAAGTGAATCTGGAGCACGTACCTAAGCTTATCTCCTCTGGGGGAAACTAGAACAACCCCAGCACCAGAACCATTCAGCATCTTAGAGCCATCGAAGAACATGGTCCAATGATCCGAGTGAACTTCAGTCGGCTGCTGTTGTTCAATCCACTCGGCGAGGAAATCTGCTATTGCCTGGGACTTAATGGCTTTCTTTGCCTCAAACTTGATATCAAGGGGAAGAAGTTCAATCGCCCATTTCGCCACTCGACCAGTTGCATCTCTGTTGTGCAGAATCTCTGATAGTGGGGCGTCGCTGACGACTGTGATAGAATGATCAGAGAAATAATGAGCAACCTTATTCATGGTCATGTATATTCCATACACAAGCTTCTGATAATGAGGATATCTCTGCTTGGATGGAGTTAAGACTTCAGACAAATAATACACCGGGCGCTGAACGTTGAAGGCTTTTCCTTCTTCTTCCCGCTCGACCGTAAGTACTGTACTGACGTCTTGTCCTGTGGCTGCAATATAAAGCAACAGCGGCTCTTTGCTGATTGGAGCAGCAAGCACCAGCTAGGTGGAGAGCAGAGCTTTTAGCTCGGCAAACGCTGCATCAGCTTCTGGAGTCCACTCGAACTTGTCTGTCTTCTTCATCAGTTGGTAAAGAGGCAATGCCTTTTCACCGAGTCGTGAGATGAATCGACTTAATGCGGCCAAGCATCCAGTAAGCTTCTGGACATCGTGCACTCGCACAGGGCGTTTCATTCGGAGAATAGTGCTGACCTTCTCTGGATTAGCGTCGATCCCTCGCTCGGAAACGAGAAAACCGAGTAACTTTCCACCAGGAACTCCGAATGTGCACTTCGATGGATTGAGCTTGATATCATACCTTCTGAGGTTGGCAAATGTTTCGGCGAGGTCGGTAAGCAGGTCGGAACCTTTTCGCGACTTAACGACGATATCATCTATATACGCTTCCACATTCCGACTGATTTGAGTGAGAAGACACTTCTGAATCATTCGCATAAATGTGGCTCCGGCATTCTTGAGGCCGAATGGCATGGTGATATAGCAAAAGCACCCAAATGGAGTGATGAAAGCTGTTTTTATTTCGTCGGGTCCATACAGACGGATCTGATGATACCCGGAATATGCGTCTAGAAAAGACAATCTCTCACATCCCGCGGTCGAGTCAACAATTTGATCTATGCGAGGGAGAGGAAAATGATCTTTCGGGCAGGCCCGATTGATGTGCTTGAAGTCAATGCACATGCGGAGTGAGTTGTCCTTTTTGGGAACCATGACGACATTAGCGAGCCACTCGGAGTGGTATATCTCTCGGATAAATCCTGCCGCCAACAGTCGAGCCACTTCCTCACGAATAGCTTTTCTCTTCTAGACGACAGACCGCCGAAGATGCTCTTTGACTGGTTTTGCTGATTTGTCGACTCTGAGGCGATGCTCAGCCAGTCCCCTGGGAACACCCGGCATGTCAGCTGGCTTCCATGCAAAAATGTCCCAGTTCTCACGGAGGAACTGGATGAGCGCTTCTTCCTATTTGGGGTCGAGTGTCGTGGAGATGTGGGTCGGGGCTGCATTGGGGTCGGTCGGGTGAATGTGAACAGGCTTCGTCTCACCAGATGACTGAAATGCAGATTCTGTGGCTGGTTTCTTGGATCGCAACAAATCACTCGGATCTGCGTTTTGCTTGTATTCTTCGAACTCGACCGCCGTCACCTGGGAATCGGCAATCTTCGAGCCCTTCTGAAAGCACTCTTCTGCCTTTTTCCGATCGCCAGTGACAGTGATCACTCCTTTGGGACCTGGCATTTTCAGTTTGAGGTACACGTAACATGGTCGAGCCATGAACCGTGCATAGGCGGGCCTCCCCAAAATGGCGTGGTACGCGCTCTGAAAATCCACAACCTCAAAGGTCAACTTTTCCTTGCGAAAATGCTTTGAGTCGCCAAAAACCACGTCCAGAGCTATTTGGCCGAGTGAGTCGGCTTTCTTCCCTGGTATGACTCCGTGGAAACTCATGTTGCTGGTGCTCAGTCGGGACATCGGGATGCCCATTCCTTTCAGTGTGTCTGCATACAACAAGTTCAGCCCACTACCACCGTCCATCAGCACTTTCGTCAGTCGAGTGCCTTCAACAACTGGATCGACCACCAAAGCTTGCCTCCCAGGGGTGGCAATATGAGTCGGATGATCAGATTGATCGAATGTGATGGGTGTTTGGGACCATCTCAGATAACTTGGTTTTGCTGGGGCAACCATATTCACCTCACGGTTAATGACTTTTAGTCGACTCTTGCTTTCCACATCCGCGAAGATCATCAGGGTAGAGTTGATATGCGGATATTCTACCTCACTGTCCTCTTTGTCTCTGGCCTTGTCTGACTCCTTCTCCCTGTACTTAGACTGTTTTCCCTGAAACTGCTGGATCAGGAGTCGACACTGGCGAGTGGTGTGCTTTAGGTAAATGATGTTGCCCTCTTCATCTTTCTTCGTGTGGATGTGGCATGGCATATCCATCACGTCGTTTCCTTCTTTATCCTTTACTTTCTTAGGATTCCAGGATCCTTTTGGCTTCCCTTTGAACTTTCCCTGAGTCACGGCCAAGGCCTCTCCAGGAGCTGCTGGCTCGGCTTTCCGCTTCTGTTTCCGACTGGAATTTCCCTTCTCCGACTGACTTGGCTTATTCTTGCCGCTTCGGAGTCGGTCCTCTTCCTCGCCATTGGCGTACTTGGTAGCAATCTCCATCATTCGACTCAGGGTCATGTCCCCGGTTCGACCAAACTTCAGACTCAATTCCCTGTTCTTGACGCCATCTTTGAAGGCGCAAACTGCTTGATGATCAGACACATTTTCCACAGTATGGTGCAGAGTGATCCACCTCTGAATGTACTCTCTGAGAGTCTCATTGGTCTTCTGCACACAAACTTGCAGCTCTGTCAAACCAGCTGGTCGCTTGCAAGTTCCTTCAAAAGTTCTGATGAACACTCGGGACAAATCTTCCCAAGTGTAAATATTGCTAGGAGGTAACTGACTCAACCACGCTCTGGCTGAACCTTCTAGCATGAGGGGCAAATGCTTCATGGCCACCTCGTCATTCCCACCACCAATCTGAACAGCCACTCGGTAGTCCTCAAGCCAAGTTTCAGGCTTGGACTCCCCAGTGAATTTGCTGACTCCTGTCGCCAACCTGAAATTGGGGGGAATCACTGCGGCTCTGATAGCCCTGCTAAAACACTTTGGACCAGAAACATGCACTCGACTGCTCGTGGGTGCATCTCTCTCGGGTCCACCTATATGGGCTCTGTTCCGGTCGACCAAGCCTTGCACGATAATGGATCGCGCGTCGAAGCCTGGTTCCCTGGGGTCGACTGGAACTCTTCGCCCCGCACTGAACTGACGCCTGTCATCCTGTCGCCGAGGAGCGTAAGACCCTTTCCTCGGAGGGGAAACGGGCACTCAACGCCTGTCATCTCGGTCGTGTCGGTCTCCATACTGATCTCGCTGGTTGTCGCGCCCTTCCCGCCGCGGAGGCGATCTGGGACTGTGAGCCGGCTGAACCGTATTCGCAGCGATGGATCGACTGTGAATTCTGTTGCGCGACTGCGACACGGCTGAGTTCTGGTCCCCTGCTACTCGGAGCAAATCTCTGATCTGCATCAAGCCTCTCCCAGCTTCCGACTGTGAAGGCTGGATGGACTCTTCTATACGGGTTGCAGCTGCTAAATTCTGAATTGGCGTGCGGTATACCTGAGTCGGCGGGAAGAGTCGACGTCGACTGGCTTCCAGAACTCGTTGCCGCGCGCGCTCGTCGAGTGCTCGCTGAAGGTTCTCCAGACGAGCGCGTTGAGCCACATTGGCCAAACGTGCCTCCTCCAAGGCGCGAGCCTCGGGGGTTTCTCCCGCAATGGGGGTACGCAGGGCATCCATGTTCCTGCGGCAAAGCTCTTCTCTCTGCAGAGAGTCGAGTGTCTCGGGCTGGTACTCTTCGTGGTCCTGTGCGGGGTCACCTCCATCACGGGCGAAGCCGGGAGGACTGCGGGGCCCGTCGACCATGAGAATTTCCGCCGCTGGATCACTGCTATCGCATTCGGATGCAGTCTCTGCGGAGCCAGTCGACAGATCGAACAGGCCGTAGAGAGATTCGTCGGGCTCGATTGCCGCAACTTGTGCGATGGCCGTCTGGCGAGCCACCGCGTGCTTCACCCACCGCTGAAGCCTCGACCGACCAGAGCGCTTGCGCTGGTGGGAGATCGGATGGGTGACCGATAAAGGAGTCGACCGATAGGGGGCCGACGGTTGCCGCAGCAGAACGCCGCGGACACATGCGCGGAAATGCGTCGCACCGCGGACGGGGAGCGCATCAACGTCGAGTGGAGCCTCCTGGAGCCACGCGGAGTCGTCGGCAACAAAGGTGAGAGCGCCAAGACGGATCTCGCGCCCCTCGACCAAAACCTCAGCAGTCATCATGATGAAAGTACTCGGAAATACCGCAACTTTTCCACAAAATCGCTAAGACACCCGCCCCATGGTGGGCGCCAACTGTCGTGGTTCTAAGTCTGACAGTAGAGTGGGGGTAGGTATGGAGAGGCAAGGTCCTAGCTATGGAGAGGTTGTAAACACAAGCGATGTACGAGTTCAGGCCCTTCTCGGAGGAAGTAAAAGCCCTACGTCTCGGAGCCCTGAGGCGGTCGAGTGGATTATGTGTATAGGTGTTACAAGAGTGCGAACCCTTCTGCCTGTGGAGGGGGGTGGCTTATATAGAGTGCGCCAGGACCCCTGCCAGCCCACGTAATGAAGGGGTTTAAGTACATTAAGTCTGGGACGTTACTGGTAACGCCCCACATAAAGTGCCTTAACTATCATTAAGTCTATTCAATTATAGGCCGTTGCAATGCAGAGTGCCTTCTGACCTTCTGGTGGTCGAGTGTATCTTCATGGTCGAGTGAGTCTCCATGGTCGAGTCATTCTAGTCAGTCGAGTGGGTTCTTCGTTGGTCGACTGGAAGGTGATCTCTTCTAAGGGTGTCCTTGGGTAGGACATCTAGGTCAGGCCTATGACCCTACCCTAGGTACATGAAT
Source organism: Triticum timopheevii (assembly GCA_963921465.1). Classification (NCBI taxonomy): domain Eukaryota; kingdom Viridiplantae; phylum Streptophyta; class Magnoliopsida; order Poales; family Poaceae; genus Triticum; species Triticum timopheevii. Next base: position 547,644,971 of record OY997272.1, on the reverse strand, counting down.
CCATCAACGGCGGCGGTGATGCTCGGCTGGGCGGCGGCCCGGCGACCCGGCAGCGGTCGCCGGCGGTAGGCGCGGTGGCAGTGCTGCCCTTGGCAGCAGGACGACGTGGTGGCGTGCGGTGGCCGGCGGCGCGTCCCCGGCCCAGATCTGGGCCCTCCTGGCCCCATCTGGGTCCTAGCGGGCCGGTCCCTGGCATGGCTTCGTCGTCGTCTGTGTAGTGAGGAGGAGGAGCGGCTCGGATGGGGGGCGGCGATGCCGATGGCGTGCCTGCTGCAGCGCGATGGCGGGAGCTGTCCGGGAATGGAGTTCCCGGCCAGGCCTGTGGGCACACGGGCCTGGTAGGCTCCTGCTAGTGTGTCCGGTCGGCTAGCGTCGTTGACGGTGGAGGTTGTGCCCTCCCGCGTGCCGAAGGTGCTGCGGCCCCTAGTCCCGGCTCCTATCCCTTGTTGTACAGACCTCACCTCGTGGTGCCGTGGTGAGACGGCGTGGAGGCTTCTTGACCATGGTGGCACAAGATGGTGGTCGGTTTGGTGGCAGGCTCTGGAGCACCCGAGGTGAAGGTTGGGATCGGGGGAAACCCCTGTCGGCCTGTCCGACACCGACGCGGCGGCGCCGGCGGGTGCCACCGGACCTTCCTGGAGGGCGTCGGGGGCGACCCTTCCTCTCGCCTCGTCGTGTACCGGGGGAAACCCTTGGCAGCAGCGTCGTCTTCGTCGCGGTCCTTCTTGGAGGTGTTGATTGGTACCGGTGCTTCGGAGCCTTGGAGCAAGGTGGGAGATTTTCGGTGGGCGCAGTGGTCGTGAAGCTTCTTCGTTTCCGTCGATCCACCGTTGTCGGCATTATTTTCTCTTGTTGTTTCTCTTTCGTTTCTTTTGGGTGTGATTGTGCTGCTTCCGCCCCAGCACCTATCCTTGGATATATCGGTTGGTTGCTTTGGAATACAAAGCGGGGGAAACCCTTTTTCTTAAAAACCACATATTTTAGGGTTAACTTTGACCACCAAGTGAACAAAAAATCCGTACAGTTAGTAAGCTCCCAGGAATTGGAGGCCTGGGAGCGATCTGGTAAGAAAAATTGTGATGGACCCCGCCCGTCAGTTTAAGGCCTCGGTGTGGATCATATGCAACCGACGTTCTTCATCTGGTCATATACTTCTTTCCCCTCAGTCGGTTGTAGAGGGCTGATGGCCTTGCGTCACGTAGCGTCAGGTCTCAGTTGCAGTTTATGAGGAGCAGGCCAAACCATCTGGGATAGCTGGAGCTTGGCGACCGTGTAGCGCTCGCCGTCGGGGGAGGCAACAAGGCCGAGGTTGCGGTTGCCCCGGTGGGGCGTGGGGAGGGGCAGGGCGGAGTCGATCCCGGCGTGGAGCACGAAGTAGCCCATGATGATGGCGCCAGCCGAATTGCTGGTGGTCAGGGGTGTCGATGATGGTGGGGATGTGGCGCGGCCTGGTCGGCGTGGAGGAGAAGAACGCTATCGTAGGAGCGAGGACAGAGGGGAAGCTGTCGCGGGTGGGGCAGGATGGGAAGATGCGCCGGGTGGTGGTGAGGAGCGTAATGCGCGGGTGCGCCGGTAGCGCGATGTTGAAGTGGGTGGCGCCCGGAACGGATGGAGGTCGGCAGCGGCAGCAGCGACCGAGGACACCCGCAAGGTGGCGTACGCCATCCGGCTAGGCTAGCTCGGTGCGTTGGTTGGTGTTCACGCGTGCGGCCTTGGTGGCGAGGTGAAACATGGTGGTGGCGTTGCCCTGGTAGGCGACGAGGTGGCGTTTTATGCTGCTCAGTTGGTCATGCCGGGGTGAGGGGGGAGTACGACGGGACAGACGGTCGAGCGGCATGCATCGCACGACCGAGGCATAAGCGAGGTGCAACGCAGCCTTTGGTGCTGATTGGTAGCATGACATGCACCGGATGGACGAGTCCGCTCTGCCGCTGCTGCAGGCACATCCGGAAGTCAGCCTTGGCTATCTTGGACTGCAATTCAAAGTTTCAAAAATCAAAAACACCGAACCAAAAAATTTGGGTTTAGCGGCTGCAACGAACAAATCAGTTGGACTGCAGAGACCGGACACTGTTTCATTCGATCCGCCATCGTTTTCGGTTGCAGTTCGTTCGGTGATACGGAGCAGAGTTGTGCCATACCGTCATGGAGACGCGCCCTATTTATGCCATTGCCAGATATACATCCATGGATAGAGACGACCCCCCACGTCGCCCCCGCTCGGGCGACTCGGGCGGGATCTCGATCCCTAGCCGCCGGGGGTCCCCTTCCCTCCCTTCCTCCCCTCCCTCCGCCGCCGCCGAGGGATGCCGCCGGCGATGGCCCGGGGCTGAAGGCGGTGGCGGGGCTCCTCCCTCTTGCCTGCGTTGTGGGGGTGGTGCGGCGCCCCGCGGCATGGGTGGCGCGGCCGATCTGGCCTGGCGGCGCGGCGGCTGCCTTGGCCAAGGGCCGATCTTGCCTGGCGGCGCAGCGGGCCTGCCTTCCGGCGGCGGCACGGCTGCTGCCTCGGCCAAGGGCGGCGATGGTGGGGTGCGGCAGCCGGCTCTGCCTCGGGCTGCGTGGCGACATTCGGCGGCGACGGCCGGGTCTGCGGCGACACACCATCTGACCTCGGATCGGCGGTGGCGGCATGGAGGGCCTGGTGGTTGGGTCAACACCATGCGGGTTGTGCCCTCCGGACAGATCTGATCTGGCCGGTGCAGCCTGCTCGTTGTGCGGCGGCTCAGATCGGCCGCGACCCGTGCACACATTACGTGATGGAGGTTCTTCGAGCGGATCCGGCTGAAAACCCTGTGCTCGGCTTGATGCCATGACCGGCGTTGGTGGCACCCTGTTGTGTCATTACCTTCTTGAAGGCATCGCCGTGGAGAAGCTCTAGACCTTTATCCGCTACCTTCGGGGGAAACCCTAGATCAGTTGATCGGATGACGGCGGCGCGTTGGTGTTGTTTCCTCCTTGGGGGCGTCATTCTTGGAGGCGTACACGGGATCGAGGGACCAGCGGGAGCCTTTTTGGTGGAGCGGTGCTTCATCCTTCACATTGATGACGGCGGATCTCGGCGGCGTGGTGCAGTGGAGATTCGGCGCCCGATGCGCGGTGATGGACTCGCGCAGGTGGAGGTAGTTGTCTGGCGTCAAGGTGGCATCGATGACGGAGTGACCTGACAAGGTAGAAGCCTCAATATCTTCTCTGAAGTCGGACCTATGGAAGATGGCGGTGACGACCCATGTGAGTGCGTCAGACCAATTTATGCCCCAGACCCGGTATGTGGCTCGGCTGGGGCTTCTGGCTTTTGATGATAGGATTAGGTGAGTAGTCTGGGTATGTGGCTCAGGTAGCACCCCTGCATCATTTGAATAGGAGTAGTGGCATAAGTTGCCAAGATGGCGGATTCAGGCATATTGTTGTAATACTTTGTAAGGTCCTCGAGAATAATCAATAAAGTGGCCGTATGCATCTCCCAGATGCAGAGGCCGGGGTCATCCTCCTTTTCAAAAAAAAACATCCATGGATGGACCCAAGGTGGTACATAGCCTGCGCCTGCCTCTTGCCCTGTCTCGCCTAGCTGGTGAACCTTCCATCTTCTCTTCCCTCTTGGTGTCATTTAGTTTTCGCTCTTGAAATTTTAATTGGACGTGCTATCATCCCATATTATTATTCTTTTTCGAAAAGGGGGATCCCCGGCCTCTGCATCAGCACGATGCATACGGCCATCTTATTAATAATAAATCATCCACAAAATCTGGAAGTCTCAGAAATAGCAAAAAAAATGAAGTCGAAAAGGCTCACACAGAGCCCAAAGGCTAGATACATAAGCTAGCCAAACAAAGGATAAACCGCTATCATCCCATATGTGTCTGCTAGCTAGGTGTTGATAAATTGTGTATGGTATTCTTAATCTCTCTCTTGTGACGAGTCTATGACCGGCGAACCGGGTCATCTCCAGCGGCGAGTCATTGACTAGCGACGGTTGCGTGGGGAGTTGCAGAATCCTACATCGGTATTCATATTTACATTATTAGTTCTTGTTGATAATATGTGGTCTTACTAGAGGCATAAGTTGCTATTACGGGATCTGTTGGGATATTATATTTTGAAGATATTACCAAAGACTGCTATTAGCTGATGTTTTGGCTGCTGAATCTTTACCTGGTGCATGCAACATATCGGCATGAATTCAGAATTGTTTAGAAGAAATTGTACTACTGATATTTCATTTTTATCTATATTGTGAGGTTGCAAGCATTCTCTTATTAGTAGAATGTGATTTATGCAGAAAGAAAAAAGCTTTCAAAACGATGAAAATGAACATTCGGAGCGACGAAGGTGGGCGTCACCACCAACGTAATTAAAAGCCATCTGATTTTTCCATCTTCATGCCAACGAAGAAACACCGTCCTAACAACCCGTATAAAAAGAAAGACAGTGAAGGAAGGCGCCGCAAAGCACGCGTCACCCTCTATATTAGTTATACATCACGAATAGTATGGTATCAAAACCATATTTTAGAGAAGTTTCTAGTGGTATACTTGGTAGGATTATAACATATAACTTACATATTATTATCAAATTGAAAGCATAATAAGTTCAAAAATCCAAAGAAAGTAAGAAGTTCATTCGACACTCATGCTTGGCTCGGCCTGCCATTGTTTATACCAGCCTGAAGGCCACATGCACAACCATGCCACCAATTTCGTTAGTATACATTATATCTGCAATTTCGTTAATATGCATTACATTTTCATTGTTATCTTCCTTTAATTAATAACTACTAGGTATTTGCCCCTGCGAGCCAGAAGCAGGAGCCAAGGCGCCGCTCCTTTTCTCCGGCACTCGCCGGCGACGACCCACACTGACCTGCACCTGGCTAGCGCAGCACTGCGCCTGGCCTTCCATTTTCGTGCATAAGATCGCAATGAGCGACTTTGCGCATCTGGTTCGCGCAGCACCTGCTTTCGCGCCTCGAGCAGCTGCTTCCCATCGAGGCGCCCACGCTCAAGGAATCCTCTCCAACTAAAATGGCGCCAGCCTCTCACCCATAGCATACGTATCTATCGACTGACGGCGGCACCCACGACGGCGCGCTGCTCAGCTCAGTTGCCTGCATCCGCATGCGGGGATCGGGCGCCCCTGCAGGTGTTCGGCGAATTGCCCCACTGGAAAGATTGCACCATGGCGTCCGATGGCCGGACTCCGGATTCAGGGTATGTTTCTTCCCAATCAGTGAGTGCTGCTAATTACTAGGATTGCAAAATAATACTTCAGAATTGTACCCGGTGGCGTAGTATGTTTCGGTACCAATAGATGATTCAGTTTCCCGAATACTCTACAAATCTAACTGTAGTTCATGCAGTACCCACTCATAGTTCTTAGTAAGAGACAGAGAGTGCACACAGACTCGGGAAACTTCACACTAGTAGAAAAGGGGGCAATGGTTCAGGCCGGTCCAGCCCATTAGTCCCGGTTCAATCCAGAACCGGGATCAATGGGGGCATCGGACCCGGTTCATGAGCCCCGGGGGCCGGCCGGGCCACGTGGGCCATTGGTCTCGGTTCGTCTGGACCTTTTGGTCCCGGTTGGTGGGATGAACCGGGACCAATGGGCCTCGCTTCTGGCCCACCACCATTGGTCCCGGTTCGTGGCTCGAACCGGGACCAAAGGCAAACCTTTAGTCCCAGTTCATGCGACCAACTGGGACCAATGGTGGTGCCTATATATACCCCCTCGCGCAAGAGCAGAGCACACTGCTCTGTTTTTTCTGGCCGAGGGGGAGAGGGCTTGGTGGTGCTCTAGCTCACCTCATATGCACACAAGGTGTTCGATGGAATGCCCGAGCCACACTACTTAAGGTTTCTCCTCTCCAAGCTCGACCGCCAAGCTCCATTTTCCTCCATATTTGTCTAGGTTTAGCGGTCCGTCACGCCCCGTCCCCGTTTTCAACGTCGTCGATCACCCGCACCGATCTCATCGCCGGCACCACCGTGGTGAGCCTCTTGTTCTTATCTTCTTTCCGAAAGGAAAAATATTCTTATTTGTATGTTTAGATAGATATATACTTGTATAATTTTCTTACTTTTATTATTGCATCTTATATAGTGCGATGGTTTTGGTATCCGCCCCCGTCGGCCCTCGTCCTGTCTATGATTCGGATGTGGTATATATTATCTTTTCATAACTATTGGTTCATTTATTGTTTATGACAATTATGCCGACCAACGTGACATAGATTTTATTCATCTAGGAAGTTGTTGAACCGGAAATTCCAACCGACCCTATTGTCGAGAGGTTAAATTTAGTTGAAGAAGAAAACAATTTGTTGAAGGAAAAAATTAGAAAAATTGAGGAGGAGAAGATGATATTGGAGTTGCATGTTGCGGATGTCGTCGATGATCACAAGATCAAGATGGATGCAATGCGCTCGAAGATTAGAAAGATTAGAAAATATGCCATTCATACCGAGGCTTGGTATCATTATGCCGTTGGATCAGTTGTTACATTGGTTGCGATTATGATCGCATTTGTTTTCGCATTGAAATGTTTTACATAGTTTCAGTGTATGGTTTAATTAATTTAGATGCTCTGCAGAGCTTTATGTTGTTAGATGAGAACTATGTATGTACTTTGGTTTTAATGTGATGATGAACAAGCAGAATGGTTTTATGTGTTGTCCATACCCTATATGTGGGAATACAAAGTCTTACTCTGACCGGAAAATCCTCCACACCTACCTGCTTTACAAGGGTTTCATGCCACACTATAATGTTTGGACGAGGCACGGAGAAATAGGGGTTATGATGGAAGACGGCGAAGAAGAAGAGTACGATGACAACTATGTGCCCCCTGAATACGGTGATGCTCCAGAAGATCAAGAGGAACCAGACGATGTGCACGATGATGCTGCAATGGGAGAAGCTGCTGAAGATCAAGAGGAACCAGACGATGTGCCCGATGATGATGATCTCCGCCAGGTCATTGTCGATGCAAGGACGCAATGCGAAAGTCAAAAGGAGAAGCTGAAGTTCGATCGCATGCTAGAGGACCACAAAAAAGGGTTGTACCCCAATTGCGAAGATGGCAACACAAAGCTCGGTACCGTACTGGAATTGCTGCAGTGGAAGGCAGAGAATGCTGTGCCTGATAAAGGATTTGAGAAGCAACTTAAAATATTGAAGAAGAAGCTTCCAAAGGATAACGAATTGCCCGACAGTACATACGCAGCAAAGAAGGTCGTATGCCCTCTAGGATTGGAGGTGCAGAAGATACATGCATGCCCTAATGACTGCATCCTCTACCGCGGTGCGTACAAGGATCTGAACGCATGCCCGGTATGCGGTGCATTACGGTATAAGATCAGACAAGATGACCCTGGTGATGTTGACGGCGAGCCCCCCAGGAAGAGGGTTCCTGCGAAGGTGATGTGGTATGCTCCTATAATACCACGGTTGAAACGTCTGTTCAGAAACGGAGAGCATGCCAAGTTGATGCGATGGCACAGTGAGGACCGTAAGAAATACGGGAAGTTGAGAGCACCCGCTGACGGGTCGTAGTGGAGAAAAATCGAGAGAAAGTACTGGGATGAGTTTGCAAGTGAGCCAAGGAACGTATGGTTTGCTTTAAGCGCGGATGGCATTAATCCTTTCGGGGAGCAGAGCAGCAATCACAGCACCTGGCCCGTGACTCTATGTATGTATAACCTTCCTCCTTGGATGTGCATGAAGCAGAAGTTCATTATGATGCCAGTTCTCATCCAAGGCCCTAAGCAACCCGGCAATGACATTGATGTGTACCTAAGGCCATTAGTTGAAGAACTTTTACAGCTGTGGAATGGAAACGGTGTACGTACGTGGGATGAGCACAAACAGGAGGAATTTAACCTAAAGGCGTTGTTGTTCGTGACCATCAACGATTGGCCCGCTCTCAGTAACCTTTCAGGACAGACAAACAAGGGATACCACGCATGCACGCACTGTTTACTTGACACCGATAGTATATACCTGGCAAGCTGCAGGAAGAATGTGTACCTGGGCCATCGTCGATTTCTTCCGACCAACCATCAATGTCGAAAGAAAGGCGAGCATTTCAAAGGCGAGGCAGATCACCGGAAGAAGCCCGCCATGCGTACCGGTGATCACGTACTTGATATGGTCAATGATTTACACGTAATCTTTGGAAAGGGTCCAGGCGGACTAGCTGTTCCGAGTGACGCTGAGGGACACGCACCCATGTGGAAGAAGAAATCTATATTTTGGGACCTACCCTACTGGAAAGACCTAGAGGTCCGCTCTTCGATCGACGTGATGCACGTGACGAAGAACCTTTGCGTGAACCTGCTAGGCTTCTTGGGCGTGTATGGGAAGACAAAAGATACAGCTGAGGCACGAGAGGACCTGCAACGTTTGCACGAAAAAGACGGCATGCCTCCAAAGCAGTATGAAGGTCCTGCCAGCTATGCTCTTACCAAAGAAGAGAAGGAAATCTTCTTTGAATGCCTTCTTAGTATGAAGGTCCCGACTGGCTTCTCGTCGAATATAAAAGGAATAATAAATATGGTAGAGAAAAAGTTTCAGAACCTAAAGTCTCATGACTGCCATGTGATTATGACACAACTGCTTCCGGTTTCATTGAGGGGGCTTCTACCGAAAAACGTCCGATTAGCCATTGTGAAGCTATGTGCATTCCTCAATGCAATATCTCAGAAGGTGATCGATCCAGAAACCATACCAAGGCTAAGGAGTGATGTGGTGCAATGTCTTGTCAGTTTCGAGCTGGTGTTCCCACCATCCTTCTTCAATATCATGACGCACGTTCTAGTTCATCTAGTTGACGAGATTGTTATTCTGGGCCCCGTATTTCTACACAATATGTACCCCTTTGAGAGGTTCATGGGAGTCCTAAAGAAATACGTCCGTAACCGCGCTAGGCCAGAAGGAAGCATCTCCATGGGCCATCAAACAGAGGATGTCATCGGGTTTTGTGTTGACTTCATTCCTGGCCTTAAGAAGATAGGTCTCCCTAAATCGCGGTATGAGGGGAGACTGACTGGAAAAGGCACGCTTGGAAAGGACTCAATAATATGCAGGGACGGATATTCTTGGTCTCAAGCCCACTACACAGTTCTACAGAACTCTACCTTGGTGACCCCGTATGTCGATGAACACAAGAACAGTCTGCGCTTCAAACACCCGGAGCAGTGCGACGACTGGATTACATGTGAACACATCAGAACTTTCAGCAGTTGGTTGGAAGCACGTATCAGAGGTGACAGCACTGTTTGTGAGGAGCTGTACTTGTTATCCAGGGGACCATCTTTGACTGTATTGATTTGGAAAGGATATGAGATAAATGGGAATACATTTTACACGATTGACCAAGATCAAAAGAGCACCAACCAAAACAGCGGTGTCCGCTTCGATGCAACAACCGAGAGGGGAAAGGACACATATTATGGTTACATAGTGGACATATGGGAACTTGACTACGGACATGATTTTAAGGTCCCTTTGTTTAAGTGCAAATGGGTCAATCTGTCAGGAGGCGGGGTACAAGTAGACCCACAGTACGGAATGACAACAGTGGATCTGAAAAATCTTGGGTACACTGACGAACCGTTCGTCCTAGCCAATGATGTGGCACAGGTTATCTATGTGAAGGACATGTCCAGTAGACCGAAAAAGAGAAAAGATAAGGAAGCAAATACATCATACGATGAGCCAATGCGCCACATAGTTCTTTCAGGAAAAAGGGACATCATGGGAGTGAAGGACAAGACAGACATGTCTGAAGATTATGAAAATTTTTATGAAATTCCTCCCTTTAAAGTCAAGGCTGACCCCAGCATCCTGATAAACGATGAAGATTATCCATGGTTACGGCGCAATAAGCAAATGACACAAGCGAAGAAAAAGTGAAGACCTTCTCCCGCAACTATTGTTCGTTTATGATACCATTGTAACTGACGAGTATGATACCATTGTTCGTTTTGTACATGCACATGCTATGTGTGGGTCAATTTATGATACCATGCCAACTTTCAACTTTTTCAGAGTTCATTTGAAATGCTTTAATGTCTTATGGTTCGGCCCTCGTAATAATTAAAAATAGCAACAATAAGTATTTTGTTGTAAGTAGAAACAAAATAAAATAAATAAAGCAAGAAAGAAAATAAAAAAAAGTGTTTTCAAATTTGAAAAGTAATGGCACTAACAGAAAGTTTATAATTTTCCTAAAACTAAAAGCAAAAAGAATTAAAAAATAAAGCAAAAAACAAAAGAAAATAAATAATGCAGAAAACAAAACAAAAAAACAACAATAAGTATTTTTTTGTAAGTAGAAACAAAATAAAATAAATAAAGCAAGAAAGAAAACAAAAAAAGTGTTTTCAAATTTGAAAAGTAATGGCACTAACAGAAAGTTTATAATTTTCCTAAAACTAAAAGCAAAAAGAATTAAAAAATAAAGCAAAAAAAAAAAGAAAATAAATAATGCAGAAAACAAAACAAAAAAACAACAATAAGTATTTTTTTGTAAGTAGAAACAAAATAAAATAAATAAAGCAACAAAGAAAACAAAAAAAAAGTGTTTTCAAATTTGAAAAGTAATGGCACTAACAGAAAGTTTATAATTTTCCTAAAACTAAAAGCAAAAAGAATTAAAAAATAAAGCAAAAAACAAAAGAAAATAAATAATGCAGAAAACAAAACAAAAAAACAACAATAAGTATTTTGTTGTAAGTAGAAACAAAATAAAATAAATAAAGCAAGAAAGAAAACAAAAAAAAAGTGTTTTCAAATTTGAAAAGTAATGGCACTAACAGAAAGTTTATAATTTTCCTAAAACTAGAAGCAAAAAGAATTAAAAAATAGAGCAAAAAACAAAAGAAAATAAATAATGCAGAAAACAAAACAAAAAAACAACAATAAGTATTTTGTTGTAAGTAGAAACAAAATAAATTAAATAAAGCAAGAAAAAAAAGTGCCACCTACTGGGCCACCACGGCCTGAATACGACTTGTATCCCTAATTTGGGCCAGGATTCAGGCCCGCAGAAGGCCCAGAAGGCCCAACAGGCAAAGAAGTAGCAAGTAGGCCCATAAGCCTGCAGTAGGAAGGAGTTCAAGAGGGGAGCGGCAGTGGGGCTTATAAACCACTGCGCTCCCCTCTCAACTAGCGAGGTGGGACTAAACTTTGGCCCCGATGCGGGCAGCGCAGGGGCCTTTGGTCCCGGTTGGTGGCACCAACCGGGACTAAAGGGGGGGCTTTAGTCCCGGTTGGAGCCACCAACGGGACCAAAGGCCGCAGCTTCCCGCCCTTTGGGCTGCCGAAAAAGAGGCCTTTGGTCCCGGTTGGTGGCTCCAACCGGGACTAAAGGGGGCATTAGTCCCGGTTGGTGCCACCAACCGTGACCAATGCTCCTTGTATATAAGTAGCACTTTGCAGTTTTGCAGTTCATCGCCACATTGCCCCCCCCCCCCCCCCCCGACGATGCCGAACGCATCGACGCCGCCAGGCTGCCCCGACGCCGCCCGCCGCCCCCGCCGTCGCCGTCGCCCGCGCCCGTCGTCGTCGCCGTCCTCCCCGAGCCCGCGCTCGCCGTCGTCGCCGCCAGGCTCTGCCGCGTCGCTGCCAGGCTCCGCCGCGTTGCCGCCGCCCGCGCGCCCCCGCGCCCCGCGCCCCGCGCCTCGTCGCCGTCGTCGTCGCCGTCGCCGTCGCCGTCGCCCGCCCCCGCGCTCCGCCACCGCTGTGAGCCGCCGCGCCGCACCGGCTCTTTTTTTCTTTCATTTTTATTAGTTTTATTTTTTTGTTCAATGTATATATATATATGTGTATGTATATATGTGGCTATATATATATATATATATATATATATATATATATATGCGGCTCTGTTTTTTTTTCATTTTTATTAGTTTAGTTTTTTTGTTTATATATATATATATAATGTATATGTGTATGTATGTGGCTATGTGTATGTAATGTTTAAAAATTGTTCAGATTATGTTTTTGTTGATATATGTATTTATTGTTCATATGTGTATTAATGTTTTCATATATGCAAAAGATAGATTTTTAGAAAAGTTCGGTTTTTTTTCTGTTCATAGATTTTTTTTGTTGATATTAATTATTGTAGAATATGCAAATGTTTCTATATTCATATGAACAATGCATTAGGCAAAACCTTTGTTTTTTTTTTCAAAATTTTCTATTTGAACATTTTTTTTAAAACAAGCAATACTAAAAGAATGAGAGGAAAAAGGAAAATAAGAAGAGGAAGAAAGGAGAAAAAGAGGAGAGGAAGAAGAGGAGAAATAAATAAGAAGAGGAAAAAAGAAGAAAAAGAAGAGGAGAAGAAGAAAGGAATAGAGGAGAAAGGAGAAATTCTATTTTTTCTTCTTCTCCTCTATTCCTTTCTTCTTCTCCTCTTTTTTTCTTCTTTTACTTCTTCTTATTCTTCCTTCTTCCTTCTTCCTCTTTTCTTCCTTTTCCTTAATTATTTTCCTTTCTCGAGGGAGAAGAAGAAAAAGAAGAGGAGAAGAAGAAAGAAAGGAAAGGAGAAAGAAGAAACTTCAACACGAGGGGGTGGTACCGATACCCCCTCCCCGATAACATTATTTTCCCATGTATATGTATGTCGCGTCGTTGTCGATATAACCCCCTCTAGATACAACTGCAGCACCCCCCTCGGCCCTCTCGCTCGACCAAAACTCTCGAGGACACCCAAACCCTAGAGAGAAAACGATGTTGCAGGTCTCCTACGTACCCCCTCCCGCCGCGCTCCTACCCGACAAATTAACTCTCTCGAGGCCACCCAAATTTATCAAGTTAAAAGAGCGTTATCGTCGAGGCCACCCCAAACCCTTGAAGCTTTGTGTCGAGGCGACCCCAAACCCTAGAGAAGCAGCGTCGAGGCCACTAACATGATTCCTTATTGTGATTAGCTAGCTAGTTCTACGTTTGCCACTATGTACCATGTTTGAATAATAATTGACATGTTGTCAATATTTGCAGAAACTATGGAGCACTCCCGAGACGAAGAAACAGAAGCGATGTTGGGGGAAATAATCGCAAATGGAAGTGATGATGTTGCGTCATTTCTCATCGACACCGTTGGTCAGATGGATGAAGAAGAGGGCTATGATTATGATGGCTTCGACCCATTAATGCCGGTACAAGAGGAGGACTATGTTCATGATGGCTCCGGTGACACAATGGAGGTACAAGACGAAGGAGACCGTGCCGAGCCGAGTCACCGAACCGAGTCCGGCCAGGTATATATATATTAGTTAAGCCCGTGCTGACAAGTTAATTGATGCATCCATTGTTTTGGTATATGTACACATATTAAGTACTGTCGTCTTTCTTCCTTATAATTTCTAGCCCTCCGGATCGAGCACAACTTCGGTAAGGAGACGAGGCCCGAAGAAAAAGTTGAGCTCGGATGAAAAGTTTGAGATCATAGAAATCGCGCCCGACGGCGAACCGATTGAACCCATCCGGACAAAGAAGGCATTTTCTACTCAGTGCGGGGTTCTTGTTAGGGATAGGATCCCGATCAGCATCTAAGCCTGCTAAGGATGAAGATGCTGAGGTGTCTTATGTCAATGATATGCAGAAAGAAGATCTTTGGAATGAGCTGAAGGCAAATTTCACCCTACCGCCAGAGGAGGATCCGGAGAAGCCAGTTAAAGAGCAATTAATCAATTCTTGTGCTCTTAAGAAGATGGCTGGCCTAATGAGGAGGTGGAGGAAAGAGCTGAACCAGTTTGTCACGAAAAAAGAGACACCAGAATTCATTGGCAAATATGAGAAGATCAAAGATCACTGGCCCGCATTTGTGGCCCACAAGACATCAGAAAAGAGTAAGAAGATGTCGGAGACAAACAAGAAAAATGCTGCGAAGAAGAAGCTTCACCATCGCACGGGGTCAGGTGGCTACCTCAAAGCCCAGCCTAAGTGGTCCAAGGCTAAGCATGATCTGCTTGAAAAAGGGATCAAACCAGAGACAATGCGCTGGCCAGACCGTTGCCGGACTTGGTTCTTCGGGGCTGGCGGAACCTTGGACCCTGTAACAGGGCAGTGTCAGTGGACGGACGAGCAACTGCAAACACTAGTCAAGAAACTTCGACACTATATCGATGCAGCGCAGCGAGGGACGTTCCTTCCAAACAGGGAGAAGGACGAGCTCACAATGGCCCTTGGGAATCCCGAGCACCCTCGACGGACACGAGGCACGCCAGGCTCTCTTTCGTGGAAGGTTGGTTTTCCGGACGCAGGGGTGACAAAACCCACGAGAGGAGGAAGAAACTGGAGCAGGACCAAATGCAGGCGCTGCTTGGAAGGGTAATGGGGCTAGAGGATCGAGAAGAGGAACGAGAAGCAGCAGATCGCAACAAACGACATGCCGAAGCTTCCCCCGAAGCTACCCCGCCATCTCAGCGGAGAAGCAGCGTTGCTTCCATCGAGCTGCTTCAGCCGGAGCATGTCTTGACGGCTCCTGCCAGCTATCCCGTGGATGGTATCATGGAGTCTCAAAATTGCCACATTATGGCGCGATGCATGAATTTGAAGGTCAAGGCGGCTGTTGGCCAAGTTTATCCTAGTGGACCCGGCACAACTTATCACTGCCAGCCGATTCCAGAAGGATTTGCTAAGGTGATGGTTGATGAAATAACGGAGGGATTTGAGGACCTCGCGCTTGAGCACCCTACCGGTGAAGGGGAGACTAGGCTGGGTTCTGCTCTGAAGACTCCATGCCTATGGCGGAAGGAGCTCATCGACCTTCTGAACTGGATGCCTCCGCCTCCTCCTCCTCCTCCGGCGAGTCAGGGCACTCCGCCTCCTCCACCGCCTCCTCCTCCGGCGAGTGACGATCAGGGCACGCGTGGCGGCACTCCGCCTCCTTCTCCGGCGGGTGGCGGCACTCCGCCTCCTTCTCCGGCGGGTGGCGGCACTCCGCTTCCTTCTCCGGCGCGTGTCGGCACTCCGCCTCCTCCTTCTCCGCCTCGCCAGCAAGGGCGGAAGAGACCCGCCGCCGCCCCGGCTGCTTCGACGCGTCGTAGTCCTTCTCCTCCGCCTCGTAAGCAAGCACGAAAGAAGACAGACGCCGCAGCCGCTCCGTATGCTCCGGCGTCTAGCAGCACAAGAAGAGAGAGGCAATACAGATACGGTCCACCTCTAAAGCCTCTAGAGAAGTTACCATACGAGAGGACCGAGGAGGAAACCAATACGATCGTGCAGACCCACGTGAAGGAGTTGTTTGAAGGGGTGAAAGCAAAGATACATCCACCTCCGAAGGAGAAGGTCGATCCGATGAAAGCAAAGCGCACTCTCGATGCCCTGAGGAAACCACCAAAGTCTCCGCCGACAACCAACTATGAGCGCATTACTGAACAGACATATTCCAAGCCAAGCGGTCGGAAACTACTGTCAATGATAAAAGGTCAAAAGAACAACGAGCAAAGGGGAAAAAAATTTCCCAGCTCGGCGAACAAGCACAGCAATCGTGCCCCCCGCTCAATGTGTCTAATCCTCCGGGGACGGTGGCCGGTTATGGCAATCTTGGAGATTACCTGCCTGACGATGCACTTCCTGATTTCATGGTGGACTTATTCAGATACGAGTACGGGAAGCCTCTCGTCAAAGATGAAAAGTCTCTGACAACAATGATGCGAAGATTCCATAGTTGGTACATGAAAACCTGCAGAGAGTCTGAGGGACGAACACTTTGTATCTGAAAATTAAAGAGGAGCACGACCTCGTTTCAAATGATCTGTTGTCTATTCCATTTGAGGAGTTCTTCGAGTTCTTCAATCAAAAGGCCCTCGATAAATTAATGGTCTTTTGCTACTGCCTGTAAGTACTATTTCTGTCATTAGTCTGTATATATAGCTCGGCTCTTTCATTGCATGTATTTATAATTAATTATCCTCAATATATTATGCAGATTGAAGATTGTCGAGTGCAAAAAAAATGAAATCTATGATATTGGGTTCATTAACACAAATATTATAGATGTTTTTCTGGTTAAAAAGCGCGCCGAAGAGGCCGAGGACAACTTGCTACAATCATTGATCAAAAATCAAAACAAAGATACCATACTCTTTCCTTACCACGGCCTGTGAGTGTTACTGTCGTGTGCATATTCGGTTTTCCTTATTACTCGAGCGAGGTTAATGTAATTGATGAGTTATGCATGCGTGCAGGTACCACTATATTCTTCTGGAGATTAAGCTTGAGCGTGGACTAGTAACCGTCTTAGACTCCAGACGGAAAGATCCCAGCACCTATGCGGACATGACTGAAATGCTCGGCAAGTAAGTTCAATCGATCATTATCACACCATATCGGCAACTTTTTGTTCATTTCCTGATATCTCAAGTAATAACAAATATTTTCTTTGTCTTGCAGGGTTTGGAAACAGTTCACCGCACAAGCTCCGGGACTGCCGAAGGAGCTGCGATATACATACCCGAAAGTAAGTACTATTGGCGCGCATCTCCCGTTGATTCTATAGCTATACTTTCATCAATGCCATTTATATAATGCTTCATTATCAGTTTGATTGACCTCTATTTCTCGTAAAGTGCTTGTGGCAGGAGGAAGGGAATGATTTCTGTGGATACTACGTGTGCGAGTTCATCCACAACGCGACTTTGAAAAACAAGCGGGGCTACTCTAGAAGACAATATGAAGTGCGTAAGCAATAATATTCACAATTTCATTTTATTACACCATCATTTCTGTTGAGTTTCATTCATATATATGTATTAATTAACCCCCTTCTTCAAATTAATTAGACGTGGCAGATGCGGGATGAACTCCTAGAACCAGATCGCATGAAAGCAATTCAAGAGGAATTGGCGGGATTCTTTCTTGAACACGTCATCAGTAAAACCGGAGAATACCATGTGGAACTTCAATTCAAATGCTAGTGGTTTGTAATTAAGAGATCTTATATAGATTGTACATGTATGTAGCCAGTAAAACTTGTTGTTCGACCAATCTCTCGGAGAAGGAGAGGTCGATCGATCACTTCTCTCGGTATGCATGACGAACTTCTGTACTGAATGGTTCTCTCGATCACTTATTTATATATACTACGTAGCGTCGAGCAAGCACGGACATAAGAGAGGACACTTCTCTCTATTAATTAGCTAGCTAACACAATATACGAAACACCTAAATTAACCCCCCAAAACCCCCCAACCCCCCTCCTTTCAAAACAAAAAACAAAAACCCCAGCCACCGGAATGCAGACACGTGGATGCCTTTTGGTCCCTGTTGGAGCCACCAACCGGGACCAAAGGCCCCCTGACTGGGCTCGGCGCACAGGGCCACGTGGAGGCACATTGGTCCCGGTTCGTGTTTGAACCGGGACTAATGGGTTGAGGTATTAGTAACTACCCATTAGTCCCGGTTCCCGAACCGGGACTAAAGGCCCTTACGAACCGGGACTGATTGGTGGTTTTCTACTAGTGTCACCTGCCATGCATATTCATTGGACTAAGATACATGCACACTTTGCGCAGTAGTGAGTCGACAAACAATGCCAGCATGCTCCAGTTGGATGGAGGTTATTCATGCGAGTACATCAAGTCATCAACCACACTAGGAATCTGAAAAGAGGGTGAATTGCCAAGAGCAGAGGGGTTGGACATATAGCTAATTAAGCTGATTATAAAGGTCTAGAGACAGAAAGAAATAAATAGATGATCCATCACCCCGGATTTTTTATCACTTTATGGACTGCCCCCTCTCACACCAGTAGAGCTAGACTGATAATGATTAACCATGCTGATTGGGTTTCCTTGGCTCCTCCGGCGTGCGTCTTGTCTGGTGATGCTCATAACATATCGAAAGCGTCATATGGATCGCAAAGTAGCCCAGCACGACAATGATGAGCACGATCACATACACGGACGTCTTCCACCCCCTGCTGGAGCCAGCTGCATAGGCCACTAGGAGAGCGATCAAATCCAGTACGATTGTCCTGTTCATTACCCTCAGTGACCATTTTTCCCATTCTCCTTCCTCCTTCTTCGGCAGCCATTGCGGTAACAGCATGATGATGATGACGATGGAAGCCATGAAGGAAGTGGAGTTGCTGTAGAAGAAGGCGAGGTACCGGGGCCTCCTGTTGTCGTGCATGACCGGGTTGCCCGCCTCGTACCCATTGTTGCTGATCTACCACGCTCCGCTAGGCGGTTCCAGGCCAGCCTGGTAGGCTACGCTTGCCACCAAGATGCCTAGCAGCATCAGGTACTTGCGCCTCGCGTGCTTCTGGCTTTCTTCATCCCTCATCTTTTCTCCTACCTTCTTCCCTTCTTCCTTCTTCCCTTCTTCTTCGTCCTGTTCTCTGGTTGTCGAATTGTTGCCATCTTCCTTCTTCCCTTCTTCGTCCTGTTCTTTGGGTGCCGAATTGTTGCCATTTTTGTTCAGCCCCTTCAGTAAAAATACTAGCAGTAGTAGGACTACAACTAAGAGGACCACGACCACCAATGCGAAGATGTAGATGGATGTCTTGAGGTTGCATACTTCCAGCGACGTAGGCCCCCATCAAACAAAACAAGCCTACCGCCGTACAAACAGATAGCGCATTGCTTATTATGGCTGGCCTGTACAGATTGGGGTTCACCAGGAGGATGATGAGGGCGATGGACAGCATGAAGCTTATTGAGTTGCAGTAGAAGAAGGCATTGTAGCAGCGTGGGTAGTTGTCCAAGAGGACCGGGTCGCCGGCATGGTGCCGCCCGAACTTGTCGTCCTGGAGCAGGAAGCCGCCCGGAGGGGTGAGGCCAGCTTGGTAGGTAATGGTCGCTGCCAAGATTGCAAAGAGAAGCAACCGTTTGCGCCTCTTCTCTAGCAACTGGTGTTCCTGGACCGTGTCTTTCTTATCCTTGTGGTCCAGCGTGAAGAAGACAACATGGATCACCACATAGACCAGGACGGCGCCTGCTAGCGCCATGGCGTAAATGGAGGTGCTCACGTCCCGGCAACTCCCGGCGGCATACGCGCCGATGAGGCCAAACAGGTCAAGTATCATAGCTGCCTCCAGCGCGTGGTGCTTGAGCAGAATCTCTTTCTGAACCAGGACAATGGCCACCAAGGAGGCCACAAACGCAACTGAGTTGCAGTAGTAGAAGGCCTTGTACCGCCTAGCGTTGGTTGTGAGGAGAATGGGGTCGCCGGCCATGTGCCCCTCGCCATTGTCCTGCCAAATGCCACCCGGCGGGTCCAACCCTGCTGTGTAGGTGATGGTGGCGGCAAGAGTGGCGAGCAATAGAACAAGAGAGCGAGCCTTGTACAGAGCTTCCCTAGCACTGCATTCATACATTGCAGAGAAAGAAGAAACATAGTTCAGTTCAATTGCAGAGAAATAAAGAAGGAATTAGTGTAACTGAAAACAGAGGGAAAAGATGATCTACTGGCTTGGATCCGGGGTTTGGAATTGAGATGGTTGAGAACCAAAGCGTGTGGAGAGGAGGATTGAGAACCAAAGCGTGTGGAAGTGTGTACCTTCTCGACCTTCCATTATCACCTGGAGTGAAACAAGACAGTAATTTTGACTCTGAACTGCAGAAGCCATGGAGTTGGAGCAGGATATATGCCACAACGGCGCCAACCAAGGAGACCACGTAGACGGTGGTGTTGGTCTCCCTGCAGCTGCCGGCGGCGTACGCGCCAATGAGGCTGACGAGTGCGACAACGATGCACGCGTAGAGCACGCGAGACCTAGCTGGTTTGTCGTGGAGCTTCTTGCCGGCGATCATAAGCAGTGTGGTGATGAGCAAGAACTCCAGGAACGCCATGGTGTTGCAGAGTAGAAACACCGTCAGGCGCATGCTGTGGTGTTCCTTGAGGATCGCGTCGCCTGGGTGGTGGCTGCCTTGGGGGCTGTCCCAGAAGCCGCCCGGGGTGCTAAGCCCGGCGACGTAGGTGATGCTCACCGCGAACGTGGCGAGAAGCATCAAGACCTTGCGGAGCCGGTTTTCCTCTTTCATCGTCTTGTTTTCTTCGACAGTCATCGCGCCAGACCCAGAGCCGGAGTTCTTGCATCGAGACCACCAGCCCTTGAACTTGAGAACCAAAGCGTAGATGAAGACGAGGGCCACCAGCACCGCGGTGTAGACGGTGGAGATCTTGTCCAGGCAGGTTCCGGCGCCGTATGCGCCCACGAGGCTGAGGAGATCCAGCACCATGACGACCCGCAGCGGCTTGACCTCCAAGGCGACCCAGGTGATGTCCTTCTCCTTGTCGTGCCGGACGGCGAAGATGAGGATGAGGACGATGACCACGAGCGACGCGGCGAAGGCAGTGGCGTTGCAGTAGAAGAAGGCGAGGTAGCGGTGGTAGTGGATGTCGCGGATGATGGGGTCGCCGGCGAGTCTGCCGCCGCGGGCGCCCTCCTGCCAGTTGCCCCCTGGCGGGTTGAAGCCAGCTGCGTAAGTCACGGTAACCACCACGTGGCCAGCAGAAGGAGGTACTTCCGCAACCTGTACTCAGTACTCCCATGGCTGGTCGCCGGGCTGATCCATTGCCGGCTGCAGTCACTAGTCACTGCAGGGACGACGCCACTCCACTCTCTGAACAAGTGTGCTCCGTCTTAATCAGTGTGATGCTGCAGTGCTGCTTGCTGCAGGATGGAGAATGGCAGCCATAGAAGAGAGGTAGAGTTGTGTGATGATTATAAAACGACTGGACGACCTGATGAACCACATGTTTTTTTGTTTTTGATCAGAAGAAGATATCTAAGGGAGCAAGCACCCGGGCCTCATCATTTATTCACTTCCACTGAACGGAGGACAGTTGTAGTACAAGGTTTGGTGCGAAACACACAGCAGCAGGGCCACACCAGTTATGGCGGGCAGAAATGTCAGTTTCTCATTGGCTGACGGATCGACCGTCCGTGCTCCATGAGTCCATGTGGCATATAGGGTACATGGACAGAGATGCCATGCATCATTGCCGCCCAACTTGGATGCTGTTGGGTTGAAAGGACCTCCGTCCTCCGATCCTTGCAGGTGCGATTTCCAGCTTGCTTCCTGTTGAGTATTTAACCAAAAACTACCACAATTGACCGAAACGTGACGAAAAACTACCACTTTACGTTTTTGTGCGAAAAACTATCAAATTTGGACTAAACCGTGGCAAAAAACTACCAACTCGTGAAATCGCTCGCTTCGCCCGCGCTAACCCCGAATCTGACCGGTTGGGCCCGCGAATGAGGCACCACGTTTGCTAACGGTCGCCCACCGTGCGTAGACGGCCGTTAACGGCCCGTCCGCTGTCGGAACGGCGCCTGTCGGTGGGACAATAAGTGAGAGCGAGCTCAGCCACTCGCTCATTCTCTTCCTCTTCTCCTCGCTCGCTCTCACTCGTCCTCATCCTCTCCCTCTCCCTGGTGCTCTGAGCTAGGTCAGCCTATCGCCGTCGCCGCCGCGGCCATTGCTGCCGGTAGAAGTTGAGGATGCCATCCTGGTATGACGAGGACAGCTCGGACGAGGACATCAACATGGTTTCATTGGATCAGCAGCTATTTGTAAGTGCATAATGGTGGAACAGAGTTAGGGTTAGGGTTAGTTCATCCAAATTGGAGATTCCAAGTTGCTTTTGGTTTGATTCGAAGTTTCTTTTGCAGGAAACCCCTGACAGTGTGGTGGAACCATCTTTCTGTGGTTCTTACACTGAATCTGAGCCTACGTGCATGATGCATCATCAGAGGCCGAAGAACATGGTGGCTTTTGAAGGTTCTTTGACTGGGAGGTGTTTCCTGGGTTGTCCTATGCAGCAGGTATTAAATCTTGAACGCTAACTTGTTTTGCTGGTGGAGATGTGTGATGTGTTTTGCTACTGTAGATGTGAGATGTGTTGTGCAACATGTGGTGCAAAGATGTGTGATGTGCAGAGATGTGTGCTATAGTTTAGAACTGAAACTTGAAAGTGCCATAAATATGGAAGCTATATATGAAAGTAAATCTTTAGTTAACTGAATTCAATACATGACTGAACCTGAGAACACCTACAAACAGATATCTTTAGTGTACTGTGAACCTGAGAATATAGCTGTTAACTGAAAAAGAACAGAGTTAAATGAATTTATATCTACTGCTAAATGTAGCTGTTAACTGAATTTATCTCTGATGCTAAGTCAGGTGCTTAATTATAAATAATTGCTTCTGTAGGATGAAAGTGTGAACTGTGGGGTTGTGGAGTGGGTGGATGGTCCTTGGCCAGAGATTCTACAAAGGTGCCTAACCAGGATTTGGGACATGTATCATGAGCAGAACTTGGGGAGGGTGAATGACAAACAAGCCCATGAGAAAGAGGTGGCCAAGCTACAGAAGGAAATTGATTCCCTGTCAAACAACTACAGCCAGTTGGTGGTAGATGTATCCAAGCTATTTGACTATCAAGATGGCAAGATGTCTCATGACATGGACTATACCAGTCAGGCAATCAATGAACTAAATGAGAAGAAGAAACAACTTGAGGATCAGGCAAAGATTGAGTTAAGTATGTAAAAGCTGAAGCTTGCCAAGGAGCAAAGGTGCATTCTTCAAAGCCAAGCAGAGATAATTCAGAACACGAGGAAGGCCATGAAGGAAGTGGAGGGGGACAGGGACCTACTTAAGCAAGAGAAGAAGAAGCTGGAGTATCTGATTGCTGATCTGCTCAATGCTGGGCATGCCAGCAAAGATAAGCTGGAGAGGATCAAGGCAATTATGAATGAGTGAAGTGGTTGGTTTGTGGGTTAAGTAATTAGTAGGCCTATATATATAGCTGGCCTTGGAATGTCATGCATGTTAGGTGTATATTTTGGGAAAGTTTCATGTGCTTTCAGAATGGTATGAGGGAGGGAGGTACTGCTATGGTTTAAGAACTATTTGGTTTTATCTATGATGTAATGACTATTATGTTAAGACCTACTATGCTAAGTACTAATGCTAAGTTAAGTAAGTAAGAATGTTTTATCTATGATGAGGCTGTTTTACTCTGCAAATATCATGTGTGGATAACTGACAGTAGTGACATAGTTGGAAGTAGCAAGTAACATATATAGCAATTAGCTTAGATATTCTGACAATAACTTAACATATGTAGCAAGTAGGAAGTAACATATATAGATAGTCTGACATAGATAGATAGTACTGCCATTCATAGTCTGACATAGATAGCAACTACTAGTAGATAGTGCCTGACATAAAGATGAACTAGTAGTAGATAGTGCCTGACGAAACTGAACCTAGGAACTTACTGAACTTAGGAAAGTTCAGGACTGACGAACTGAATATTAGTGTAGCAGTTCACTCCTTCTTCAGCATCTTCAGGCGGTGCGAGCGGCGCACTGCAGTCACGGCCGCCCTCTTCTTCTTGCCCGATGCTGGCTCCAGCACATCTTCCTCGCCGCCATCTTGTTCTTGCTTCACAACGACGACGTCTGGGAGATCGGCGACCTCCGACAGCGCATCCACGTTGATTGGGCGGTTCCTATCCCCCTCCACGGCGTCGAGGACGGGAGCCAGCATCTGCAGTTCAGGCTCGTCGTCGGAGAGGACGACTACCTCATCCACCTCGTCGTCAGAGGGCTCGTCACTGGACTCATTGTCAGTGGACTCATCGTCAGAAGACTCGCCGTCAGAGTCGTCAGAGGGCCCAAGGACCCATGGATTGCGCCTCTCCCAGTAGGCGTTGTTGATTGGGGCTGGGAGAGCGAGGACGGCGTCGGTGACGTCGTCCGCGGCGGCCGGCGGCGTGGTGGATGAGCGGTACATCCACCATCTGGCGCGCTGCCTGGGGTCGGGGGAGCGCTGCACCTCGCGCATCGCCCACAGCAGAATGGTCGGCGGCGGGATGGTGCGGCCGGCAAGGAAGGCGCGCTGCTTTTCATCAGCCGTCATCACCTTCACGAGGCCGCGGGCGTGGTTCCTGAGCATCGCGATACTGGGGAACCAGCGTGCGATCTCCCTGTACTGCGCCCGGATCTCCTTGTTGTTGCCGGCGAGAGCTTCGATGGCGAGCTGCCATTCCATGGCGACGGCGATGGCGGTGGTTGTCAGCGGTGATTTCGACAGGAGAGAGGGGGAAGTGGAGTGGGTGGTGCGAGCGGCGAGTGGGCGAGTGAGCAGAGGGCGTGGTAGGTGGACACGTAATAAAGTCGTAGAATCCGAAACGACTAGTTTTAATCTACGCACGCTCACCACGCTGTCAGCTGCTACGCACACTGAAAACAGGACGTGGCTAACAGTATATAATAAGTGTGGCCGATGCTAGTCAAAAAAATCACCAGCACTAGCCCATTGGTATTGAACGCATAGTTACAACCAACTGGTCCTCGGTTCGAGCCCCAGGCTAGACTTTTTTTGTGCAGATTTTTTTTCCTACAATCAATTTGGCAGTAACTTCTGAACTGTAGAAATGGCAAATTAAAGCAAATAAAACAATTAAAACATGCACCTAAACTACACAAATAAGTCCACAAACTTAGTAGCACAACACACATTTTAGTACCAGAACTTAGTAGCACAAACTTAGTTCACATGTCTGAATTTAAACACAAACTTAGTAGCACAACACACATTTAGTACCAGAACACAAACTTAGTACCATACAAAAATAAGTACCATACACTCAATAGTTTCCACTAGCATTGAAATAGGATGCAAACTTGCTAGGAGGTTTCCTCTTCCTCTTGCCTGCCAATATCCCTGGTTCTCCAGTGGATGTTCTTGGTGCATTGAATGTTCTTGTAGATGTTGATCCTCTTGTTCTTGGAGCTCTTGTTGATGCAGATCCTGTTGCAGGTGCTGGTGAAGATCTGGCTGCTCCTTCTGAAACTGTTGATGTTGAACCTCACTTTTTTGCTGTTGTTTTTCTGTTCCTCATTGCTTTAGGAGGTGGAGCAGATGATGCTGGCATCTGTGTAGTTTGGTGTTGAGGTGGAGCAGATGGTGCTGGTTTTGGAGGTGGATGTGTAGCACTAGAGGAACCCCTAAAAATTTCTCTATTCTCCTGCATGACAAAATTAAATCAGTTAGTAAATATACCAGAACTAAAATAATTAAACAAAGAATGCATCATTTTTGAATGACCTGGTGTAAGTTCTCTCTCATCTCAAGACTAGGTTTTAAAGCTTTCCCACAGTTTGTATATCTGTGGCCTTGTAGACCATAATTGTTGCATGTAATTGTTCCCATCCTGCTTGTGTCCTTTGGAGCAGGCACCTCAAACTGCCCCTTTCTCCTAGCTGTCTGTTTCTTGCCTGCTTTTTCTTTTAACACTGGGGGCTCAATATCAGGAGTATGGGTGTCAGGCCAGAATTCAGGACCAGGGGCAAGGTACACTATGTCTTTGTATGCTTCAATATATACTGCTTTTTTGAAAAATTCATGCACGTAGTCCTCTGGGTTCATGTGAATCTTGCTCATTGCTGCTATTGCATGACTGCATGTCACACCTGTCATGTCCCACCTCCTGCAGTCACATGATTGAGTAGCTAGGTTCACACAGTACTGATTTTCCTTACTATTAACTTGCCAAATGTCAGGTCCTGCCTTATATGCATCACAAAATTTGGCATACTTCTTATTCTCCTCTAATTTCTCTGAATAGTTGGGTGTGATCATCCACCTGTTGTTCTATGTTTTTTCCCTAGTCTTCTTCCTTTTGATCATCTGCTTATTCCTAATTCCTTCAAACATAGTCCTAATTGGTTTGGCCCTAACATCAAGGATCATTTTGTTGAAAACCTCACTAAGGTTGTTGACAACAAGATCAGTTTTGCAATTGTAATCCATTGCAGACCTACACCAAGTCTCCCTTGGAATTTTTTTAAGCCACTTCCACGCATCCTCACACTCTGCTTTAAGCTCTGCCATTGCTAATTCATGGCCATGTTTGGTGAATGAGTAGCTAGCCTGATCTACTAGCTTCTTTAGCTCTGCTCCTCTGAAACCAGCTGACTGAAAATTTGCATATATGTGCCTGAGGCAGTATCTCTGAGGGGAATGAGGGAACACCTCATTTATAGCCTTAAGAAGACCCTGATTGTAAATTAACAACCATGTTTATGAACAAAAGGAAATAAAGCTACTAATAACAATATATATCTGAACTAGTGGCTAAGATAGGGTGCATACCTTTTGCTTGTCAGAAATAATGGTGTAGGTTCCAAATTTGCTAGCACTTCCAATGCAACATCTTAGCTGGGTTAGGAACCATGTCCAACTATCTGAATCTTCCTTATCAACCACACCAAAGGCTATGGGGTAGATGTTGTTGTTGCCATCTCTTCCTGTGGCTGCAAGTATTTGTTGTCCAGTGGTTAGCTTGATGAAGCAACCATCAAGCCCTGCATCCATACCCAAATTAGCTACTACCTCCGTCTCGGTGAATAAGTCATTCGCGTATTTCTAGGTTGACGATTTAACTATCTAAATATGTATTATATGTGATAAAAAATATATATTTTGAAACTACATCCTTGTAGAAATCTAGTGATATACTTTTCATAACATATAATACATATTTAATTGCTCAAATCGATGACCTAGAACTACGTAAATGACTTATTCACCTGGACGGAGGTAGTACCATAGATTTACAACAAGATATTTTGAACAAATTGCAGTTATAGATTTACCTATAAAGGGCCTGCAACCATTAAGAAATCCTTGCTTTGATGCATGCAAGCAGTAGAACATGTACTTAAATCTAGGTGTTGGGGCAGGGTTTTCTGGGTCCTCAAATGTTGTAACTACACACCTGCTACCAGGGTTTGTGTCAAGAACTGCTTGTAGGTAGTCCCTCAGTCTATAGTACTGCTCCTTCTGGTCACCTTGTACAACATTAATAGCCTTCTTCCTTGCCCTATAGGCCACACTCTTTGATACATCAACTGAAAACTTGACTTTGCTGTTTTTAATAAGTGAATCCACAGGTGCTCTAGGATCTGCTCTAAGAGAAGGCTCAACTGCTTTGGAAAGCCACTTAGCAGTAACCTTTGTGTTCTCTGCTGATGCTGGACAAATGTGCTCCATGTTACATTTCTTAATGCAAAATGTTCTTTCATGAGCTATCCTAGAGGCACACATGTAAAATTCACATCCATGCTCTCTTTGTGAACACCAAACAATAATTCTTGTTGGAGTGTTCCTGTGGTAGTGAAAAGACCTCAAAGTCCTTATATAAAAATCTCTTAATGCTTCTCTGAACTGGTAAACACTATCAAAACACAAGTTCTTGCACAAGAGTAAATGTGAATTGGGAATTGAGGGGTCAGAATATAGCCTTTCCTTCATCTTTTTCATACTACTCTTTGTGTTTGGCTTCTTCATGAGGTATGGTAGTTCAACATCATCTACTTCTTCCTCATCACTTATGCTTGCATCACCAGCAAAACAAAACTCATCTGCTTCAGGAAACCAATCTTCAAAACGTTTTTTCTCTACCTCTTTGTGACATCTGCTAGTTGGACCAGGATTCTTCACATGTTTGAAAATAGCAGTAATTTGCAATGTTGTATCCTCTTCAGAGACACACACTATTTCCATTGGTTGAACAGCTTTAGTACTCCCATCTGAATGAACTGAATCCTCAGAACAAAATTCAGACACTTCAGCACTCCCATCTGTTGGGGAACGTTGCCGAAAATTAAAATTTTTCCTACGGTTTCACCAAGATCCATCTATGAGTTCATATAAGCAACGAGTCAAGGGAGTGAGTTTGCATCTACATACCACTTGTAGATCGTGTACGGAAGCGTTCAAGGGGATGGTGATGATGGAGTCGTACTCGACGTGATTCAGATCACCGAAGTCCAAGTGTTGAACGGACAGCACCTCCGCGTTCAACACAAGTACGGGATGGGAGACGTCTCCTCCTTCTTGATCCAACAAGGGGGAAGGAGAGGTTGATGATGATCCAGCAGCACGACGGTGTGGTGGTGGATGCAGCAGAACTCCAGCAGGGCTTCGCCAAGCGACTACGGGAGGACGAGGTGTAGCAGGGGGAGGAAGGCGCCAAAGCACAGGGTGCGGCTGCCCTCCCCCCTGCCCTCCTTTATATAGGCCCCCAGGGGGGGCGCCAGCCCTGGGAGATTCAATCTCCCAAGGGGGCGGCGGCCAGGGGGGAACTTGCCCCCCAAGGCATGTGGTGCGCCCCCCCACCCTAGGGTTTCAACCCTAGGCGCAGGGGGTGGGCCTAGGGGGGCGCACCAGCCCACTATGGGCTGGTTTCCCTCCCACTTCAGCCCATGGGGCCCTCCGGGATGGGTGGCCCCACCCGGTAGACCCCCGGGACCCTTCCGGTGGTCCCGGTACATTACCGGGTGACCCCAAAACTTTCCCGATGGCCGAAATACCACTTCCTATATATAATTCTTTACCTCCGGACCATTCCGAAACTCCTCGTGACGTCCGGGATCTCATCCGAGACTCCGAAAAACATTCGGTATGCTGCATACTCATATTCATACAACCCTAGCGTCACCGAACCTTAAGTGTGTAGACCCTACGGGTTCGGGAGACACACAGACATGACCGAGACGACTCTCGGGCAATAACCAACAGCGGGATCTGGATACCCATGTTGGCTCCCACATGCTCCTCGATGATTTCATCGGATGAACCACGATGTCGAGGATTAAACAACCCCGTATACAATTCCCTATGTCAATCGGTACGTTACTTGTCCGAGACTCGATCGTCGGTATCCCAATACCTTGTTCAGTCTCGTTACCGGCAAGTTACTTTACTCGTACCGTAATGCATGATCCTGTGACCAACCACTTGGTCACTTTGAGCTCATTATGATGATGCATTACCGAGTGGGCCCAGAGATACCTCTCCGTCATACGGAGTGATAAATCCCAGTCTCGATCCGTGTCAACCCAACAGACACTTTCGGAGATACCTGTAGTGCACCTTTATAGTCACCCAGTTACGTTGTGACGTTTGATACACCCAAAGCACTCCTACGATATCCGGGAGTTACACGATCTCATGGTCAAAGGAAGAGATACTTGACGTTGGAAAAGCTCTAGCAAACGAACTACATGATCTTTGTGCTATGCTTAGGATTGGGTCTTGTCCATCACATCATTCTCCTAATGATGTGATCCCGTTATCAACGACATCCAATGTCCATAGCCAGGAAACCATGACTATCTGTTGACCACAACGAGCTAGTCAACTAGAGGCTCACTAGGGACATATTGTGGTCTATGTATTCACATGTGTATTACGATTTCCGGATAATACAATTATAGCATGAATAAAAGACAATTATCATGAACAATGAAATGTAATAATACTTTTATTATTGCCTCTAGGGCATATTTCCAACAGTCTCCCACTTGCACTAGAGTCACTAATCTAGTTACATTGTGATGAATCGAACACCCATAGAGTTCTTGTGTTGATCATGTTTTGCTCGCGAGAGAGGTTTAGTCAACGGATCTGCGACATTCAGATCCGTATGTACTTTGCAAATATCTATGTCTCCATCTTGAACATTTTCACGGATGGAGTTGAAACGACGCTTGATGTGCCTGGTCTTCTTCTGAAACCTGGGCTCCTTGGCTAGGGCAATAGCTCCAGTGTTGTCATAGAAGAGTTTGATCGGCCCCGACGCATTGGGTATGACTCCTAGGTCGGTGATGAACTCCTTCACCCAAATTGCTTCATGCGCTGCCTCCGAGGCTGCCATGTATTCCGCTTCACATGTAGATCCCACCACGACGCTCTGCTTGCAGCTGCACCAGCTTACTGCTCCACCATTCAACATATACGCGTATCCGGTTTGTGACTTAGAGTCATCCAGATCTGCGTCGAAGCTAGCATCGACGTAACCCTTTATGACGAGCTCTTCGTCACCTCCATAAACGAGAAACATGTCCTTTGTCCTTTTCAGGTACTTCAGGATATTCTTGACCGCTGTCCAGTGTTCCTTGCCGGGATTACTTTGGTACCTTGCTACCAAACTTACGGCAAGGTTTACATCAGGTCTGGTACACAACATGGCATACATAATAGATCCTATGGCTGAAGCATAGGGGATGACACTCATCTCTTCTTTATCTTTTGCCGTGGTCGGGCACTGAGCCGAGCTCAATATCACACCTTGTAACATAGGCAAGAACCCCTTCTTGGACTGATCCATTTTGAACTTCTTCAAAATCTTATCAAGGTATGTGCTTTGTGAAAGACCTATGAGGCGTCTCGATCTATCTCTATAGATCTTGATGCCTAATATATAAGCAGCTTCTCCAAGGTCCTTCATTGAAAAACACTTATTCAAGTAGGCCTTAATGTTGTCCAGAAGTTCTATATCATTTCCCATCAAGAGTATGTCATCTACATATAATATGAGAAATGCTACAGAGCTCCCACTCACTTTCTTGTAAACGCAGGCTTCTCCATAAGTCTGCATAAACCCAAACACTTTGATCATCTCATCAAAGCGAATGTTCCAACTCCGAGATGCTTGCACCAGTCCATAAATGGATCGCAGGAGCTTGCATACTTTGTTAGCGTTCTTAGGATCGACAAAACCTTCCGGCTGTATCATATACAGCTCTTCCTTAAGATGTCCGTTAAGGAATGCCGTTTTGACGTCCATCTGCCATATCTCATAATCATAGTATGCGGCAATTGCTAACATGATTCGGACGGACTTCAGCTTCGCTACGGGAGAGAATGTCTCGTCGTAGTCAATCCCTTGAACTTGTCGATAACCCTTAGCGACAAGTCGAGCTTTATAGATG
Source organism: Triticum timopheevii (assembly GCA_963921465.1). Lineage (NCBI taxonomy): Eukaryota > Viridiplantae > Streptophyta > Magnoliopsida > Poales > Poaceae > Triticum > Triticum timopheevii. The sequence goes on along the minus strand of OY997272.1, from coordinate 547,614,215 downwards.
GTAACATTACCATCCGCGTCCGTCTTCTTCTTAAAAATCCATTTGTTTTCTATCGCTCGCCGATCATTGGGCAAGACTGTCAAAGTCCATACTTTGTTTTCATACATGGATTCTATCTCGGATTTCATGGCTTCAAGCCATTTGTTGGAATCTGGGCCCGCCATCGCTTCTTCATAGTTCGAAGGTTCACCGTTGTCTAACAACATGATTTCCAAGACAGGGTTGCCGTACCACTCTGGTGCGGAACGTGTCCTTGTGGACCTACGAAGTTCAGTAGCAACTTGATCCGAAGTACCATGATCATCATCATTATTTTCCTCTTCAGTTGGTGTAGGCATCACAGGAACATTTTCCTGAGCTGCACCACTTTCCCGTTCGAGAGGTAGTACTTCATCGAGTTCTACTTTCCTCCCACTTACTTCTTTCGAGAGAAACTCTTTTTCCAGAAAGCGTCCGTTCTTGGCAACAAAGATCTTGCCCTCGGATCTTAAGTAGAAGGTATACCCGACAGTTTCCTTAGGGTATCCTATGAAGACGCATTTTTCCGACTTGGGTTCGAGCTTTTCAGGTTGAAGTTTCTTGACATAAGCATCGCATCCCCAAACTTTTAGAAATGACAGCTTAGGTTTCTTCCCAAACCATAATTCATACGGTGTCGTCTCAACGGATTTAGATGGTGCCCTTTAAAGTGAATGTAGCTGTCTCTAGAGCGTATCCCCAAAATGATAGCGGTAAATCGGTAAGAGACATCATAGACCGCACCATATCCAATAGAGTGCGATTACGACGTTCGGACACAACATTACGTTGAGGTGTTCCAGGCGGCGTGAGTTGTGAAATGATTCCACATTTCCTTAAGTGTGTACCAAATTTGTGACTTAAGTATTCTCCTCCACGATCTGATCGTAGGAACTTTATCTTTCGGTCACGTTGATTCTCTACCTCATTCTGAAATTCCTTGAACTTTTCAAAGGTCTCAGACTTGTGTTTCATTAAGTAGAAATACCCATATCTAGTCAAGTCATTAGTGAGAGTGAGAACATAACGATATCCTCCGCGAGCCTCAACGCTCATTGGACCGCACACATCAGTATGTATGATTTCCAATAAGTTGGTTGCTCGCTCCATTGTTCCGGAGAACGGAGTCTTGGTCATTTTGCCCATGAGGCATGGTTCGCATGTGTCAAATGATTCATAATCAAGAGACTCTAAAAGTCCATCAGCATGGAGCTTCTTCATGCGCTTGACACCAATGTGACCAAGGCGGCAGTGCCACAAGTATGTGGGACTATCGTTATCAACTTTACATCTTTTGGCATCCAAACTATGAATATGTGTAATATTACGCTCGAGATTCATTAAGAATGAACCATTGACCATCGGAGCATGACCATAAAACATATCTCTCATATAAATAGAACAACCATTATTCTCGGATTTAAATGAGTAGCCATCTCGTATTAAACGAGATCCTGATACAATGTTCATGCTCAAACTTGGCACTAAATAACAATTATTAAGGTTCAAAACTAATCCCGTAGGTAAATGTAGAGGCAGCGTGCCGACGGCTATCACATCAATAACATGTATATCAAATATACCTTTGGTGTTGCCGGCCTTCTTATCCGCTAAGTATTTGGGGCAGTTCCGCTTCCAGTGACCCTTCCCCTTGCAATAAAAGCACTCAGTCTCAGGCTTGGGTCCATTCTTTGACTTCTTCCCGGTAACTGGCTTATCGGGCGCGGCAACATCCTTGCCGTCCTTCTTGAAGTTCTTCTTGCCCTTGCCCTTCTTGAACTTAGTGGTCTTATTGACCATCAACACTTGATGTTCTTTCTTGATTTCAGCCTCTGCTGACTTCAGCATTGAGAACACTTCAGGATTGGTCTTCACCATCCCCTGCATGTTGTAGTTCATCACAAGCTCTTGTAGCTTGGTGGGAGCAACTGAAGGATTCTGTCAATGACCGCCTCATCTGGGAGGTTAATGTTCAGCTGGGTCATACGGTTGTGCAACCCAGACATTTTGAGTATGTGCTCACTGACAGAACTATTTTCCTCCATCTTACAACTGTAGAACTTGTCAGAGACATCATATCTCTCGACCCGCGCATGAGCTTGGAAAACTAGTTTCAGCTCTTCGAACATCTCATATGCTCCGTGATGCTCAAAACGTTTTTGGAGCCCCGGTTCTAAGCTGTAAAGCATGCCGCACTGAATGAGGGAGTAATCATCAGCACGAGACTGCCAAGCGTTCATAACGTCTTGGTTCTCTGGGACGGGAGCGCCACCTAGCGGTCCTTCTAGGACATATTGTTTCCTGGCAGCTATGAGGATGATCCTCAGGTTCCGGACCCAGTCCGTATAATTGCTGCCATCATCTTTCAGCTTGGTTTTCTCTAGGAACGCGTTGAAGTTCATGTTGACATGAGCGTTGGCCATTTGATCTACAAGACATATTTGCAAAAGTTTTAGACTAAGTTCATGATAATTAAATTCATCTAATCAAATTATGAACTCCCACTCAGATTAGACATCCCTCTAGTCATCTAAGTGTTACACGATCCGAGTCGACTAGGCCGTGTCCGATCATCACGTGAGACGGACTAGTCATCGTCGGTGAACATCTTCATGTTGATCGTATCTTCCATACGACTCGTGTTCGACCTTTCGATCTCCGTGTTCCGAGGCCATGTCTGTACATGCTAGGCTCGTCAAGTTAACCCTAAGTGTTTTGCATGTGTAAAACTGTCTTACACCCGTTGTATGTGAACGTAAGGATCTATCACACCCGATCATCACGTGGTGCTTCGAAACGACGAACTGTAGCAACGGTGCACAGTTAGGGGAGAACACTTCTTGAAATTGTTGTAACGGATCATCTTATTTACTACCGTCGTTCTAAGTAAACAAGATGCATAAACATAATAAACATCACATGCAATTATATAGTAGTGACATGATATGGCCAATATCATATAGCTCCATTGATCTCCATCTTCGGGGCTCCATGATCATCTTGTCACCGGCATGACACCATGATCTCCATCATCATGATCTCCATCATCGTGTCTTCATGAAGTTGTCACGCCAACGACTACTTCTACTTCTATGGCTAACGTGTTTAGCAATAAAGTAAAGTAATTTACATGGCGTTCTTCAATGACACGCAGGTCATACAAAAATAAAGACAACTACTATGGCTCCTGCCGGTTGTCATACTCATCGACATGCAAGTCGTGAATCCTATTACAAGAACATGATCTCATACATCACAATATATCAATCATCATTCATCACAACTTCTGGCCATATCACATCACATGAACAATCGCTGCAAAAACAAGTTAGACGTCCTCTAATTGTTGTTGCATCTTTTACGTGGCTGCAATTGGGTTCTAGCAAGAACGTTTTCTTACCTACGTATAACCACAACGTGATTTTGTCAACTTCTATTTACCCTTCATAAGGACCCTTTTCATCGAATCCGCTCCAACTAAAGTGGGAGAGACAGACACCCGCCAGCCACCTTATGCAACTAGTGCATGTCAGTCAGTGGAACCGGTCTCACGTAAGCGTACGTGTAAGGTTGGTCCGGGCCGCTTCATCCCACAATACCGCTGAAGCAAGAAAAGACTAGTAGTGGCAAGCAAGTTGACAAGATCCACGCCCACAACAAAATTGTGTTCTACTCGTGCATTAGAGAACTACGCATAGACCTAGCTCTGATACCACTATTGGGGAACGTTGCAGAAAATTAAAATTTTTCCTACGGTTTCACCAAGATCCATCTATGAGTTCATCTAATCAATGAGTCAAGGGAGTGAGTTTGCATCTACATACCACTTGTAGATCGTGTACGGAAGCGTTCAGGGGGATGGTGATGATGGAGTCGTACTCGATGTGATTCAGATCACCGATGTCCAAGTGCTGAACGGACAGCACCTCCGCGTTCAACACACGTATGGGACGGGAGACGCCTCCTCCTTCTTGATCCAGCAAGGGGGAAGGAGAGGTTGATGATGATCCAGCAGCACGACGGCGTGGTGGTGGATGCAGCAGAACTCCAGCAGGGCTTCGCCAAGCGACTACGGGAGGAGGACGAGGTGTAGCAGGGGGAGGGAGGCGCCAAAGCACAGGGTGCGGCTGCCCTCCCCCCTTCCCTCCTTTATATAGGCCCCCAGGGGGGCGCCAGCCCTGGGAGATTCAATCTCCCAAGGGGGCGGCGGCCAGGGGGGGAACTTGCCCCCCAAGGCATGTGGTGCACCCCCCCCCACCCTAGGGTTTCAACCCTAGGCGCAGGGGATGGGCCTAGGGGGCACACCAGCCCACTATGGGCTGGTTCCCCTCCCACTTCAGCCCATGGGGCCCTCCGGGATGGGTGGCCCCACCCGGTGGACCCCCGGGACCCTTCCGGTCGTCCCGGTACATTACCGGGTGACCCCGAAACTTTCCCGATGGCCGAAATACCACTTCCTATATATAATTCTTTACCTCCGGACCATTCCGAAACTCCTCGTGACGTCCGGGATCTCATCCAGGACTCCGAACAACATTTGGTATGCTGCATACTCATATTCATACAACCCTAGCGTGACCGAACCTTAAGTGTGTAGACCCTACGGGTTCGGGAGACACGCAGACATGACCGAGATGACTCTCGGGCAATAACCAACAGCGGGATCTGGATACCCATGTTGGTGAAGGAAATATGCCCTAGAGGCAATAATAAAGTTATTATTTATTTCCTTATTTCATGATAAATGTTTATTATTCATGCTAGAATTGTATTAACCGGAAACATAATACATGTGTGAATACATAGACAAACATAGTGTCACTAGTATGCCTCTACTTGACTAGCTCGTTTATCAGAGATGGTTACGTTTCCTAGCCATGGACAAAAGAGCTGTCATTTGATTAACGGGATCACATCATTAGGAGAATGATGTGATTGACTTGACCCATTCCGTTAGCTTAGCACTTGATCGTTTAGTATGTTGCTATTGCTTTCTTCATGACTTATACATGTTCCTATAACTATGAGATTATGCAACTCCCGTTTACCGGAGGAACACTTTGGGTACTACCAAACGTCACAACGTAACTGGGTGATTATAAAGGAGTACTACAGGTGTTTCCGAAGGTACATGTTGGGTTGGCATAATTCGAGATTAGGATTTGTTAGTCCGATTGTCGGAGAGGTATCTCTGGGCCCTCTCGGTAATACTCATCACCTAAGCCTTGCAAGCATGTAACTAATGAGTTAGTTATGAGATGATGTATTACGGAACGAGTAAAGAGACTTGCCGGTAACGAGATTGAACTAGGTATTGGATACCGACGATCGAATCTCGGGCAAGTAACATACCGATGACAAAGGGAACAACGTATGTTGTTATGCGGTTTGACCGATAAAGATCTTCGTAGAATATGTAGGAGCCAATATGGGCATCCAGGTCCCGCTATTGGTTATTGACCGAGAATAGTTCTAGGTCATGTCAACATAGTTCTCGAACCCGTAGGGTCCGCACGCTTAAGGTTTTGATGACAGTTATATTATGAGTTTATGAGTTTTGATGTACCGAAGGAGTTCGGAGTCCCGGATGAGATCGGGGACATGACGAGGAGTCTCGAAATGGTCGAGACGTAAAGATCGATATATTGGACGACTATATTCGGAGTTCGGAAAGGTTCCGAGTGATTCGGGTATTTTTCGGAGTACCGGAGAGTTACGGGAATTTGTATTGGGCCTTAATGGGCCATACGGGAAAGGAGAAAAAGGGCCAAAAGGGTGGCCGCCGCCCTCCCCTTGGACTAGTCTGAATTGGACTAGGGAGGGGGGGGCGCACCCTTCCTTCCTTCTCCTTCTCTCTTCCCTTTCCTTCTCTCCTACTCCTAATACATGGAAGGGTTCCTAGTTCTACTAGGAAAGGGGGAATCCTACTCCCGGTGGGAGTAGGACTCCCCTAGGGCGCGCCATAGTAGAGGGCCGGCCCTCCCCTCCTCCACTCCTTTATATACGGGGGTAGGGGGCACCCCATGGACACACAAGTTGATCTACGGATCGTTCCTTAGCCGTGTGCGGTGCCCCCTTCCACCATATTCCACCTCGGTCATATCGTCGCGGAGTTTAGGCGAAGCCCTGCGCCGGTAGAACATCATAATCGTCACCACGCCGTCGTGCTGACGGAACTCATCTCCGGAGCTCGGCTGGATCGGAGGCCGGAGATCGTCATCGAGTTGAACGTGTGTAGAACTCGGAGGTGCCGTACGTTCGGTATTTGGATCGGTCGGATTGTGAAGACGTACGACTACATCAACCGCGTTGTCATAACACTTCCGCTTACGGTCTACGAGGGTACGTGGACATACACTCTCCCCTCTCATTGCTATGCATCACCATGATCTTGCGTGTGCGTAGGAAATTTTTTGAAATTACTACGTTCCCCAACAGTGGCATCCGAGCCTAGGTTTTATGCGTTGATGTTATATGCACGAGTAGAACACAAGTGAGTTGTGGACGATATAAGTCATACTGCCTACCAGCATGTCATACTTTGGTTCAGCGGTATTGTTGGATGAAGCGGCCCGGACCGACATTACGCGTACGCTTATGCGAGACTGGTTTTACTGCCGTGCTTTGCACACAGGTGACTAGCGGGTGTCTGTTTCTCCAACTTTAGTTGAACCGAGTGTGGCTACGTCCGGTCCTTGTGAAGGTTAAAACGGAGTCTATTTGACAAACTATCGTTGTGGTTTTGATGCGTAGGTGAGATTGGTTCTTGCTTAAGCCCGTAGCAGCCACGTAAAAACTTGCAACTACAAAGTAGAGGACGTCTAACTTGTTTTTGCAGGGCATGTTGTGATGTGATATGGTCAAAACGTGATGAGATATAAGTTGTTGTATGAGATGATCATGTTTTGTTGAAGTTATCATCGACTGGCAGAAGCTCTATGGTTGTCTCTCTGTTGCATAAGATGCAAGTGCTAAATAATTGCTTTACTTTATCGCTATGCGATAGCAATAGTTGCAAGAGCAATAGTTGGTGAGACGACCATGTGATGACACATTGATATAGATCAAGATGATGAAGATCATGGTGTCGTGCCGGTGACGATAGAGATCATGACAGTACTTTGGAGATGGAGATCAAAGGCGCAAGATGATCATGGCCATATCATGTCACATATTTTGATTGCATATGATGTTTATCTGTTATACATCTTATTATGTTTTGTTTGAAGGTAGCATTTTAAGATGATCTCTCACTAATTATCAAGAAGTGTTCTCCCTGAGTATGCACCGTTGCGAAAGTTCTTCGTGCTGAGACACCACGTGATGATCGGGTGTGATAGGCTCTACGTTCAAATACAACGGGTGCAAAACAGTTGCACACGCGGAATACTCAGGTTAAGCTTGACGAGCCTAGCATATACAGATATGGCCTCGGAACACGGAGACCGAAAGGTCGAGCGTGAATCATATAGTAAATATGATCAACATAGTGATGTTCACCATTGAAAACTACTCCATCTCACATGATGATCGGACATGGTTTAGTTGATTTGGATCACATGATCACTTAGATGACTAGAGAGATGTCTGTCTAAGTGGGAGTTCTTAAGTAATATGATTAATTGAACTTAAATTTATCATGAACTTAGTCCTGGTAGTATTTTGCAAATTATGTTGTAGATCAATAGCTCGCGTTATTGCTTTCATATGTTTATTTTGATATGTTCCAAGAGAAAACTGTGTTGAAAGATGTTAGTAGCAGTGATGCGGATTGGATCCGTGATCTGAGGTTTATCCTCATTGCTGCACAGAAGAATTATGTCCTTGATGCACCGCTAGGTGACAAACCTATTGCAGGAGCAGATGCAGACGTTATGAACGTTTGGCTAGCTCAATATGATGACTACTTGATAGTTTAGTGCACCATGCTTAACGTCTTAGAATCGGGACTTCAAAGACGTTTTGAACGTCATGGACCATATGAGATGTTCCAGGAGTTGAAGTTAATATTTCCAGCAAATACCCGAGTTGAGAGATATGAAGTCTCCAACAAGTTCTATAGCTAAAAGATGGAGGAGAATCGCTCAACTAGTGAGCATGTGCTCAGATTGTCTGGTTACTTCAATCGCTTGAATCAAGTGGGAGTTAATCTTCCAGATAAGATAGTGATTGACAGAATTCTCTAGTCACCATCACCAAGTTAGTAGAACTTCGTGATGAACTATAGTATGCAAGGGATGACGAAAACGGTTCCCGAGCTCTTCGTGATGTTGAAATCAACGAAGGTAGAAATCAAGAAAGAGCATCAAGTGTTGATGATTGACAAGACCACTAGTCTCAAGAAAAGGGCAAAGGGAAAGAAAGGGAACTTCAAGTGGAAAGACAAGCAAGTTGTCACTCCTGCGAAGAAGCCCAAAGCTGGACCATAGCCTGAAACTAAGTGCTTACACTGCAAAGGAAATAGTCACTGGAAGCGGAAATGCCCTGAATATTTGGTAGATAAGAAGGATGGCAAAGTGAACAAGGGTATATTTGATATACAGGTTATTAATGTGTGCCTTGATAGTGTTTATAGTAGCCCCTGAGTATTTGATACTTGTTCGGTTGCTAAGATTAGTAACTCGAAACAGGAGTTACAGAATAAACAGAGACTAGTTGAAGGGGAAGTGACGATGAGTGTTGGAAGTAGTTCCAAGATTGATATGATCATCATCGCACACTCCCTATACTTTTGGGATTAGTGTTAAACCTAAATAAATGTTATTTGGCGTTTACATTGAGCATGAATATGATTTGATCATGTTTATTGCAATACAGTTATTCATTTAAAATCAGAGAATAATTGTTGTTCTGTTTACATGAATAAAACCTTCAATGGTCATACACCCAATGAAAAATAGTTTGTTGGATCTCGATTGTGATGATACACATATTCATAATATTGATGCCAAAAGATGCAAAGTTAATAATGATAGTGCAACTTATTTGTGGCACTGCCGTTTGGGTCATATCGGTGTAAAGCGCATGAAGAAACTCCATAAAGATGGATTTTTGGAATCACTTGGTTATGAATCATTTGATGCTTGCGAACCGTGCCTTTTTGGCAAGATGACTAAAACTCCCTTCTCCGGAACAATGGAACAAGCTACTAACTTGTTGGAAATAATACATACAGATGTATGCGATCCAATGAGTATTGATGCTCGTGGCAAGTATCGTTATTTTTTTTGACCTTCACAAGATGATTTGAGCAGATATGGGTATATCTACTTGATGAAACATAAGTCTGAAATAGTTGAAAGGTTCAAAGAATTTCAGAGTGAAGTGGAAAAATCATCATAACAAGAAAATAAAATTTCTGCGATCTGATCGCGGAGACGAATATTTGAGTTACGAGTTTGGTCTTCAATTAAAACAATGTGAAATAGTTTCACAGCTCACGCCACCTGGAACACCACAACGTTATGGTGTGTCCGAACATCGTAACCGCACTTTATTGGATATGGTACTATCTATGATGTCTCTTACTGATTTACCAATATTGTTTTGGGGTTATGCATTAGAGACAGCTGCATTCATGTTAAAAGGGCACCATCTAAATCCGTTGAGACGATAGCATATGAACTATGGTTTAGCAAGAAACCCAAGTTGTCGTTTCTTAAAGTTTGGGGCTACGATGCTTATGTGAAAAAGTTTCATCCTGATAAGCTCAAACCCAAATCGGAGAAGTGCGTCTTCATAGAATACCCAAAGGTAACTATTGGGTACACCTTCTATCACAGATCCAAAGGCAAATCATTCGTTGCTAACAATGGATCCTTTCTAGAGAAGGAGTTTCTCTCGAAAGAAGTGAGTGGGAGGAAAGTAGAGCTTGATAAGGTAATTTGTACCTTCTCCCGAATTGGAAAGTAGTTCATCACAGAAATCAGTTCCAGTGATTCCTACACCAATTAGTGAGGAAGCTAATGATGATGATCATGAAACTTCAGATCAAGTTACTACAGAACCTCGTAGGTCTTCCAAAGTACAGTTCACACCGGAGTGGTACGGTAATCCTGTTCTAGAATTCATGTTACTAGACCATGATGAACCTACGAACTATGAGGAAGCGATGATGAGCCCAGATTCCACGAAATGGCTTGAGGCCATAAAATCTGAGATATGATCAATGTATGAGAACAAAGTATGGACTTTGATTGACTTGCTCGATGATCAGCAAGCCATGTTAAATAAATGGATCTTCAAGAGGAAGACAGACACTGATAGTAGTGTTACTATCCATTAAGCTTGACTTGTTGCAAAAGGTTTTCAACGAGTTCAAGGGGTTGAATACGATGAGATTTTCTCACCCGTATCGATGCTTAAAGTCTGTCCGAATCATGTTAGCAATTGCCACATTTTATGAAATCTGGCAAATGGATGTCAAAACTGCATTCCTTAATGGATTTATTAAAGAAGAGTTGTATATGATGCAACCAGAAGGTTTTGTCAATCCTAAAGGTGCTAACAAAATGTGCAAGCTCCAGCGATCCATCTATGGACTGGTGCAAGCATCTCGGAGTTGGAATATACGCTTTGATAAGTTGATCAAAGCATATAATTTTATATGGACTTACGATGAAGCCTGTATTTACAAGAAAGTGAGTGGGAGCACTACGGCATTTCTGATAAGTATATGTGAATGACATATTGTTGATCGGAAATAATGTAGAATTATTCTGCAAAGCATAAAGGAGTGTTTGAAAGGAGTTCTTTAAAATAAAGACCTCAGTAAAAGCTACTTACATATTGAGCATCAAGATCAATTGAGATAGATCAAGACGCTTGATAAGATTTTCAATGAGTACATACCTTGGCAAGATTTTGAAATAGTTCAAAATGGAACAGTCAAAGAAAGAGTTCTTGCCTATGTTGCAAAGGTATGAAATTGAGTAAGACTCAAATCCCGACCACAGCAGAAAATAGAAAGAGAATGAAAAGTCATTCCCTATGCCTCAGTCATAGGTTCTATAAAGTATGTTATGCTATGTAACAGACCTATTGTATACCTTGCTCTGTATTTGACAAGGGAGTACAATAATGATCTTGGAGTAGATCACTGGACATTGGTCAAAAATATCCTTAGTAAGGACTAAGGAAATATTTCTCGATTATGGAGGTGATAAAAGAGCCCGTCGTAAAAGTTACCTCGGTGCAAGTTTTCACACCGATCCAGATGACTCTAAGTCTCAATCTGGATACATATTGAAAGTGGGAGCAATTAGCTAGAGTAGCTCCGTGCAGAGCATTGTAGACATAGAATATTTGCAAAATACATACGGCTCTAAATGTGACAGACCCGTTGACTAAGCTTCTCTCACGAGCAAAACATGATCACACCTTAGTACTCTTTGGGTGTTAATCACATAGTGATTTGAACTAGATTATTGACTCTAGTAAACCCTTTGGGTGTTGGTCACATGATGATGTGAACTATGGGTGTTAATCATATACAGATATGAATATTGGTGTTAAATCACATGGCGATGTGAACTAGATTATTGACTCTAGTGCAAGTGGGAGACTGAAGGAAATATGCCCTAGAGGCAATAATAAAGTTATTATTTATTTCCTTATTTCATGATAAATGTTTATTATTCATGCTAGAATTGTATTAACCGGAAACATAATACATGTGTGAATACATAGACAAACATAGTGTCACTAGTATGCCTCTACTTGACTAGCTCGTTTATCAGAGATGGTTATGTTTCCTAGCCATGGACAAAAGAGTTGTCATTTGATTCACGGGATCACATCATTAGGAGAATGATGTGATTGACTTGACGCATTCCGTTAGCTTAGCACTTGATCGTTTAGTATGTTGCTATTGCTTTCTTCATGACTTATACATGTTCCTATAACTATGAGATTATGCAACTCCCGTTTACCAGAGGAACACTTTGGGTACTACCAAACGTCACAACGTAACTGGGTGATTATAAAGGAGTACTATAGGTGTTTCCGAAGGTACATGTTGGGTTGGCATAATTCGAGATTAGGATTTGTCACTCCGTTTGTCGGAGAGGTATCTCTGGGCCCTCTCGGTAATACTCATCACCTAAGCCTTGCAAGCATGTAACTAATGAGTTAGTTATGAGATGATGTATTACGGAACGAGTAAAGAGACTTGCCGGTAACGAGATTGAACTAGGTATTGGATACCGACGATCGAATCTCGGGCAAGTAACATACCGATGACAAAGGGAACAACGTATGTTGTTATGCGGTTTGACCGATAAAGATCTTCGTAGAATATGTAGGAGCCAATATGGGCATCCAGGTCCCGCTATTGGTTATTGACCGAGAATAGTTCTAGGTCATGTCTACATAGTTCTCGAACCCGTAGGGTCCGCACGCTTAAGGTTTTGATGACAGTTATATTATGAGTTTATGAGTTTTGATGTACTGAAGGAGTTCGGAGTCCCGGATGAGATCGGGGACATGACGAGGAGTCTCGAAATGGTCGAGACGTAAAGATCGATATATTGGACGACTATATTCGGAGTTCGGAAAGGTTCCGAGTGATTCGGGTATTTTTCGGAGTACCGGAGAGTTACGGGAATTCGTATTGGGCCTTAATGGGCCATACGGGAAAGGAGAAAAAGGGCCAAAAGGGTGGCCGCCGCCCTCCCCTTGGACTAGTCCGAATTGGACTAGGGAGGGGGGCGCACCCTTCCTTCCTTCTCCTTCTCTCTTCCCTTTCCTTCTCTCCTACTCCTAATACATGGAAGGGTTCCTAGTTCTACTAGGAAAGGGGGAATCCTACTCCCGATGGGAGTAGGACTCCCCTAGGGCGCGCCATAGTAGAGGGCCGGCCCTCCCCTCCTACACTCCTTTATATACGGGGGTAGGGGGCACCCCATGGACACACAAGTTGATCTACGGATCGTTCCTTAGCCGTGTGCGGTGCCCCCTTCCACCATATTCCACCTCGGTCATATCGTCGCGGAGTTTAGGCGAAGCCCTGCGCCGGTAGAACATCATCATCATCACCACGCCGTCGTGCTGACGGAACTCATCTCCGGAGCTCGGCTGGATCGGAGGCCGGAGATCGTCATCGAGCTGAACGTGTGCAGAACTCGGAGGTGCCGTACGTTCCGTACTTGGATCGGTCGGATCGTGAAGGCGTACGACTACATCAACCGCGTTGTCATAACGCTTCCGCTTACGGTCTACGAGGGTACGTGGACATACACTCTCCCCTCTCGTTGCTATGCATCACCATGATCTTGCGTGTGCGTAGGAAATTTTTTGAAATTACTACGTTCCCCAACAGTTGGCTCCCACATGCTCCTCGATGATTTCATCGGATGAACCACGATGTCGAGGATTAAACAACCCCGTATACAATTCCCTTTATCAATCGGTACGTTACTTGCCCGAGACTCGATCGTCGGTATCCCAATACCTTGTTCAGTCTCGTTACCGGCAAGTCACTTTACTCGTACCGTAATGCATGATCCCGTGACCAACCACTTGGTCACTTTGAGCTCATTATGATGATGCATTACCGAGTGGGCCCAGAGATACCTCTCCGTCATACGGAGTGACAAATCCCAGTCTCGATCCGTGTCAACCCAACAGACACTTTCGGAGATACCTGTAGTGCACCTTTATAGTCACCCAATTATGTTGTGATGTTTGATACACCCAAAGCACTCCTACGGTATCCGGGAGTTACACGATCTCATGGTCAAAGGAAGAGATACTTGACATTGGAAAAGCTCTAGCAAACGAACTACATGATCTTTGTGCTATGCTTAGGATTGGGTCTTGTCCATCACATCATTCTCCTAATGATGTGATCTCGTTATCAACGACATCCAATGTCCATAGCAAGGAAACCATGACTATCTGTTGATCACAACGAGCTAGTCAACTAGAGGCTCACTAGGGACATATTGTGGTCTATGTATTCACACGTGTATTACGATTTCCGGATAATACAGTTATAGCATGAATAAAAGACAATTATCATGAACAATGAAATATAATAATACTTTTATTATTGCCTCTAGGGCATATTTCCAACAGTATGGTAGTTCAACATCATCTACATTCTTCCTCATCACTTATGCCTGCATCACCAGCAAAACAAAACTCATCCGCTTCAGGAAACCAATCTTCAAAACGTTTTTTCTCTAGCTCTTTGTGACATCTGCTAGTTGGACGAGGATTCTTCACATGTTTGACAATAGCGGTAGTTTGCAATGTTGTATCCTCTTCAGAGACACACACTATTTCCATTGGTTGAACAGCTTCAGCACTCCCATCTGAATGAACTGAATCCTCAGAACAAAATTCAGACACTTCAGTGTCTCCTTCAAAGTGGTTCAAATCCGCCTCTCTTTGAATCCTGCTCCTCTCAAGATGAGCCTTTCTATCATCTATCTGATTCTGAAGCTCAGATTGCTCCACAACCTTTTTCACACAGCAGCTCTCTTAAGTGTTCATGTAATTCTCATTAGCCTGTGTACTAATTCCAGGTTCAACATTTCTCACAACCCTTATGTTGACTAGCTTGACATGATGAAAAAAGTCCAACATTTCATGAACACTAGCTTCATTACCTAAATACTTTACTCTGTCAGATCCATTTTCCTCCTCCTTCACATAGTACATGTAATCACTGTCCCCATACCCTTCACTAGCAATGAGTGATTGTAGAGTAAGCAAAGAAATATCTGACTCAAATATACCCCTTTTCACAGGGTTTCTTCCTTCTAAATGAAACCATATATCCCACTTCTGGTCAGCCAAACTGCACAAATAAGTGCTCATGAATTGAATTGAAATTGACTGAGCTATACAGTTTACTGACTCTAGTTTACTACACATGTCCAACTAATAGAAACAAACACATCTTACTAATTTGCAATGTTGAAGCAGCTAACCAAAAGCCCAGCAGATGATACTTGCATACCTGCGACCCATTGGCGATGACTGGGAGAGCGGTGCCTCCGGCTGCTGCGAGCCGGCCTGCATCGAGAAACTGGTGCTCCCCAACCAATTATCGACTGAGCCGCTGGCCATCGGTGGAGGCGTGGGCGAGGCAGCAGCGTCCAAACTTGTCTCACCACCGCCAGCGTCGCCGCCGCCAGCGCCGCCGCCCTCCGGAATCAACGAGGACATGGCGGCCGCTACCTAGGTCAGAGAGAGGGAGAGGAGGGAGAGAGTGAATCGAGAGGGGAACGGATCAGATTTGACCCGCACCGCACCGACAGGCGCCGTTCCGACAGCGGACGGGCCGTTAACGGCCATCTACGCGCGGCGGGTGACCGTTAGCCAACATGGCGCCTGATTCGCGGGCCCAACCGGTCAGATTCGGGGTTAGCGCGGGTGAAGCGAGCGATTTCACAAGTTGGTAGTTTTTTGCCACGGTTTAGTCCAAATTTGGTAGTTTTTCGCACAAAAACGTAAAGTGGTAGTTTTTCGTCACGTTTCCGTCAATTGTGGTAGTTTTTGGTTAAATACTCCTTCATGTTCGTTGGCCAGCGTCGTCAGAGGTTTGCCACGGAGCCCCACTCAGTCGCTCCCTCCCTGCGTTCTTCCACGCGAGGGGGCACGGCCATCGCAAAGCTCTTTCTACCGGTGTCAGGATGTACCGTCAACCAGCTAGCCAATCAGCACATGACACCACATCAATCACTCATATACGGGAGATGTATTTCACTCATTTCTCTAGATTTGCATGCAGTGTATTTTCTGCATTAGGACCCACCATATGTCAGATGAAGGACACATGCATGCGTGACCATCTCTTGCTGACACACAAGTACTTATGAAGCACGCATGCATTTTGTTTTCGCTTTGACAATTTCAATCACACATATCTTTTAATCTATAGTTTTACTTTTTAAACTTTTTTTATATTTGAACTCCCAGGGTCTAAGACCTTTACAACAAGATCATTCTTGGATATATTTGAAACATGTTTAAATTTCAACGTTTCAATTCACTTATTTCGTTCAATCTATTAATTCTGTGTGGGAAATTTGTTTTTCATTTTAGTGAATTTATTTTGAAATGAGCTAACCTTGTATTGAGTGAAATTAGAAATGAGATAAAATAGTTTTGAAACTAAGTTTGTAATGGATGAAATATAGTATATCAATAGAATTTTTGAGTGAAATATTTTTAAACGTGTGAAATATGTTTATTGAAATGATTGAAATCAATTTTTATATGAGTGAGATAT
The DNA here is from genome assembly GCA_963921465.1 of Triticum timopheevii. Taxonomy (NCBI): domain Eukaryota; kingdom Viridiplantae; phylum Streptophyta; class Magnoliopsida; order Poales; family Poaceae; genus Triticum; species Triticum timopheevii. The sequence continues at coordinate 547,597,957 of OY997272.1, read as the reverse complement.
CAGTTTCGCAAGCGCACAGTGAAATTAGTTTTGAAATATATCTTTTGTAATGAGTGAAAAAGGTATTTTGAAACAAGTGAAATATACTATTTCAATTGAATGAGTGTAATGTGTTTTCTGGAATGAGTGAAACTAATGTGTTTTTTAGTGAAATAATTTTACTGAAACTGAAAAATTAAACTTGTGAGGATGAGTAAACAAATATTTAAAAGAAACCTATTTTGGATGAAATAGCAAGAAAAACCAATTTCGTAAGAAATATGTGAAATACACCTATTTTATAAGAAATGTGGTGAAATATATTTAGTGAAATGATTGAAATCGATTTTTATATGAGTGAAATATCAGTTTCGCAAGCGCGCAGTGAAATTTAGTGAGTGTAATGTGTTTTCTGAATGAATGAAATCTACCTTTCGTAAATGAGTGTAATGTGTTTTCTAAATGAGTGGAATCTATCATTTGTAAATGATTGTAATGTGTTTTCTGAATCTAGTGAAATGTGAAACTGACGGGAAGGTTTTTCGAAACTAGTGAAATGTGAATCTAACTGAAATGCTTTCTCTAAAATGAGTGAAACGGTAAAATTCAAACTAGCCAAAGTGCATCCAAGACTGATCTTGTTTTAACGGTCTTGTCGCGCTGAATTCAACCTTTTAAAATATTTCAAAACTGGATATTTAGTTCAAAAGTTATCAACCTTTTAAAATGTGGCATGGAAGATAAAGTGCTAGTATGTATTTAGTATGTGCATGCAGCTCATTCATCTACTCTCTTTCTCACCCTGCCACCTGACAAAAGGTACTGTTGTGGACCCCATCCAACCTTTTATATGTGTTTGTATAAGATTCATATTGCTAAAAAGGAGAAACAAAAGCACAGTGAGGTCTACCAGCCACATCAATCTCAAAGCAACGTTTGTGATAGATTCTCCACCAGTAGCTCCCTCCACCGGTAAAAAAACTTAGTCGGCACGGCCATGTCTCGTGTCGCATGGACGAGCGGTAGCCGGTAGGGTGCGCCGGGCGTGAGCGTGTGTCCGGGGGCTTGTTTTGCTGCGGTGTGTCCATCCATGCAGGTGATCTGCTACCGTGGCGCTTTCTATGGCGCGGTCCGGTGGACCGGCGCAGGGGCGATATTACAACCGATAGAATCATGGCTAGTTTGGTTGTCATCATGGGCTGCATGCCTGACTTGTGCCTGAGGTTTGTGGCTCTGGGATCATGACTAGTGTAAGTGCATCTAGTGCCCCTTAGTGATTTTGGTGTATTAAAGACTTATAGGTTAAGTAACTGATGCGTTTGTGAGTGTACACAGGTCTATAAGTCCATGAGGAGTTTGATATTTACAGAGAAAGTCGACCCCTAAAAATGAAGTTCTTCGACTGAAGACTTTGATATTCTAAAGACTTTCTGAAGACGTTGAAAGTGAAGAAATTGGTGTGACCTTGAAGACTTGATATTCATTCGAGGAATATGAAGCGTGAAGACTTTTGTTTTCGTAGTTTCATTTTCTCTTTCTTGAGTCATAGGAAACACCGTACTGTTAAAGGGGGTCGAGGAAATACTAAGGAAAAATTTCCATGTGATGCTCAACTCAAAATCCTACACCTACCAATCCCTTCGAGTGAAGCCATTGGAAATCTCATACAGTTCAGTCAAATTCATCAGTGACAGAGACGCAGTTCTTCTGTTCACTGAGGACTTTGCTCTGACTGAGGAGTTAGGAATTCGCCAGTGCGAATTGCCTACACAGTGAGGAACATGATAGCCCTGAGGAATTTGAGAGTCAAATTTCCGACCGTTGCTGTGCTGCGCGCCGGCGGACCAAAATATCTTATCCACCTAACGGTCATATCATTGAAGGGCATTTATGTCTTATCATGTCGGGCTGCTCAATAGGCTATAAATAGCCGCCCCCCTACAACCACTAGTTGGTTGGCTGCTCCAAGAGAACTTGACACTTGTCATTTGAGAGCAACCCATCCTCCGAGGACTTTGAGCGAAAATCATCAAGTGAGGAAAATCCCAAAACCAAACCCACAAACCCCAAGTGATTTAGCATCACTGAAGAAATTGATCCTGTGTGGATCCGACGCTTGTTACCTTTGAAGACTGTGCTTCTTCCAGACGGTTAGGCGTCAAGGTCTAGAGCATCCAAGAGGAATTGTGGATCGCCGAGTGACCAAGTCTGTGAAGGTTTAGAAGTCACCTGAAGACTTACCACGAGTGATTGGACGAGGCCTGCGTGGTCTTAGTTCAAGGAGAATACGGTGAGGACTGGGTGTCCTGAGTTGCGGCTCAGAGACTGGGTGTCCGGGACTGTGTGTCCTCGAGTTTAAATACTCAGCCGCTCCAACCAGACGTACAACTGAGACAGCGGTTGGAACTGGTTTACCAAATCATTGTCTTCACCAACTGCCTGGTTCTATTTCCTCAACTCATCCATTTCCTCATTCTGTGTTGCATGTTGTTCATATCTGTGCATGAAGACTTTGACTGAAGACTTTCACAAATTCCTCAGTTCAATTTCTTCAGTCTGTTTGTCTTCATCTTGTTATCCTGTGTTTACGCTTCCCGTACTCTGTTCTAGTCTTCATTTCATCATGCTGACTATGTGTGCATCCTGTTATGTTTACTTCTGAGTACATATTCCGCTGCAAATAGTTCTTCGCTAAGGAATTTCCTCACCGGCAAATTCCTCAGTGAAGAATTTCATAAAAATCGCCTATTCACCCCCCCCCCCCTCTAGTCGATATAACGCACTTTCAACTAGGGATATAAACCGGTCCCGTTTATACCCACTTATAGTCTAACCATTCAATAATTGTTTTTTTAGGGAGAATGAATTGTCGAGCATAAAGCTAACTAAATGGGACTACATTTATTTGCCATTTACATCCCTATTCATGACCTGACGTGGAATATTCTCAAAACCTTTAAAATATGTTGAGGTATCAGCCCACAATCCATCCAAGAGAGAGAAAGGGGTGAGAAAGAAGGAGGAAGAGAGGGTCAACATAACCAATGTGCCTGCGTGGTTTTTATTGCCAGGTCAGCCCTGATGGGTGGGGTACCCCTATCATAATTAGGCTTAGTTTTGTCCCAAAGGGTAACCAGTGTTCTTTTGCAGAAATTAGATCCTAACCGGAATTGTGGTGTTTTTCTTTTCTATTTACTCAGGTCCAGTGGCCGATTCGCTGTCACAAATAGCATTGGACAGTCAAAATGTCCATTTCCAAATCTTGTCACAAATAACACTAGTCAACAACACCCACAAAACAAACCTTGCAAGACTCGATGGGGATTAATAACATTACATGGCGTGATAGGAATTCTAGACTTTTGGCTCAGGATCAAGCATTACCCATGGGCATGGAGACACAGGTGGAACACTACACATAAAGCACAATAGATTGATTGTCGCTATCTATGAGGAAAACATCTTTGTTTTGAAAAAAATGCAATCTTTGATTTGTTTTATAGAAAATAATATGTTAGCACTTAGTGTGGTTCATAATCTGAGGGTCTAAACTCTCATGTTTGGCGAGAAGACCCTCAAGATTTCATTATTTCTATGATTTTTTCCTTTGAAAAGGATGGTAAACCCCGGACTCTGCATTGGTTGATGCATGCAAGCATCCCATTCTTTCTATGTTAGTGGGCATAAGACATTGGCTGTGAGCGAAACTGGAGGAAAGTTGAGACTGATAGTAAGTTTATTTCACTACTATTGATTTGATCTTTGATGTGTCTAAGATATTGATGGGCCGAGTCAGTACAAAAGGTAACGAGTGTGAGATAGAGATATGTTATAGGACTGGCTCATTTATTATGACATGTTGTGCTTTATACTGTTATGTCTAAGTCTAGATAATTTATTAGCTTTTTTGTGGCGGAGATAATTTATTAACTAATTGTATCCTAAGCACGATGATGTTTAAATCGTAACCTAACACTGCAATATGTTTAAGGCCGTGGACTCGATCGGGATCGAGCATATCGTGACATCGGCTGAATGTGAGAGACACATAAAGCCGGCTGGGCTGGTCGTCACTATCTACTATGAGGAGTGCACCTTTCTTTATCGTGTTTCTACAAACATAATATTTGATGATTGTTCTAGGGAAAGTAACATGGTAGCACTTAGTATGGCTTGCAATGCAGGATGGTTTAAACTCGTGTGTTTGGCGAGAAGATTCTCCGGTTCTTCCTTGTCACTGATCAGTAAAGGTCGTCACGAAAAGCTCTGAAAAGCAAATCTTCCAAACTTACATATACATATATACAGACGTACATTCTTCACTCTCGCAGAAAATGAAAAGGCAAGCACTGAGAATCCAATCCACTACCAACCATCCATCTATTGCCTATATATTGGGATCAGTCTACTTCATGGGAACTTACTAATTAAGCAGTCACGCTGCTTTCACGTCCAGCCGGGTCGGTCTCGCCTGTCCGATTGCCTATTCCTTTCTCACCAAAATCGTTGGCCCTTTGAGTGCCACGAGTTTCTGGAATTCTAGGGCAATTGCTCACTCCTTGTATAGTTTGACTTCGCGATGGATCGTGCTCCTCGTGAATCCTACGTGGCAAAATCAAATCAAGATGACGAGTTGCACCTCTGGTCTATGGACTGACACAAAAACAACAGCTGCATATTATTATTAGTACTCCCTCCGTCCTAAAATGTAAGATCATCTTTGACACTAAGTTTATGGACGGAGGGAGTACATGATAAATTAATTTGTATCTCATGCACGTAGTAGTATCTTACCAGGGATGATAAGTCGTGTGTTGTAGCAGGAGATACGCGTTGACAAAGAGCAGGAGGCCACAGTAGGAGTCGACGACGTCCTGCATGTCCCGGAGCTGGGCCACCATGCCCCTGCCCCTCCGGACGCGATGCCACAACGTGCTCTTCTTGTAGGCGTCGACGAGGCCGGCCGCGTCGACGAGCGCCTTTAGAACGGGGTCTCCCATCTCCGAGCACAGCAACGCGGCCGCGCCCCCCGTTGGCCATTGCAGGAGCTCGTGGAGCCTGCGGTTGCACCGCTCGAGCTTGGCGCACTGCCGCCTGCTCTGCGGGATGCGCATGAGGCTCATGCCAACGGCGACCAGCATCACGACGTGCAGCCCGGACATCTGCGCCACGTTGGCAGCCTTGGCAAGGATGTCCCATAGCGCCGCCACCATTCTCGTCGTAGTTGTAGAGAGCTTGCGCTTGCAGATCGTACGTGTCTGCCCCGCGTGCCTATCCGGCCCTGTCTTAGAATGGCGCCCCTGCACAAGATTTATATGTGCTGGAGATGGCGACCGTGGCCACCCTGACGACCGGTGTCACACGCTGGAGAAAGCATTGGTGCAGACGTAGTGCTGAGATGGTTAGGACATCCGATAAAGAAGGATACATGTGAGCTTTTTGACGCCCGCATGTCCAGATCACGGTTGCTATTGGTGGACGAAGAGTGAAGTGGGTTTGCATGGAACAATGCAAAGGGAACCTGTGAGCAAGGTAAAACTAAAGGGCTCGGTCATGGTGGGGTGGTGGGCTGGTGGTGTCATCTACGTCTGGTTTTTGGATAGCGCGTACAATTGATTTATTATCCCCGAATCTCGAAAGGAGAAATGGAGAGAAAGAATAGCTCCGCTGAGGCGTCCATCTACTTTGAGACACTTGGAGCATCTACAGCCGGACTTTGCACATCCGACCCCTCAAACGTCCACGGGCACTGACCATGCGCATCTCAAATTAGTCACTTTGTGTCCACCTCTCTCATATATCATCTCCTAAATCCATACAAAACATGCAAAAAAAATCCTACATACTACATCTACGTGCCACCCTAGTTAATCTTCGTCGTCAGAGATGTCCACGACGGCAGTGCTGGGCGCCGGCTGGATGTGGGCGGGTAGGAGGGCTCTGGCTCATCCTCCTTCTGCTCAACCTCATTCATGTAGGCGAACATCTTCGCCTCGTCCGCGGCCTCTTGCGCCTACATCTCCTGCCGGCGACGGCGTCTTGCCTCCGCATCCGACTCCGACCGGAGGGAATCTAGGATGGCCTACTGCTCCGCCTGCATATCCCCGTTGCCAGCGTCCCCACATTCTCCTCCTCCGGCTCACCCCCCCTCCTCCTCAAAGTCCTTCTCTTCGCCGCCCTCCTCCTCCTCCTCCTCCACCTCCTACAACTCCAACTCCTCCTCCGGATCCACTGCATCCGGAGGTAGCCCCGCAGGGATCCGAGCTTCACGCCTAGCCCGGATCTGCTCAAGGAGCTCCAACCGGCGACGTGGGGGCATGGCTACTAGGCGGACGGGTGCAGTGGAAAGTGGCGGCGGCGACGGACAGGAGGAGGAAAATGTGGATGGATGGTAGGGTTTCGGTGCCCCCGATTGACTTAAATAGCTGGGCAATGCACTACGGGGCCCCCCGGAGCTACGCCACATGGCGCCACCGGTCCGACGGAGGAGACGAGTTTCAGACCGCCGGATTTGAGGGTGTTTCCGGCTGGGACCCCTTCGTCAGTCCGACATGGCGGGCGTGCCCGGGCGCGCACGGGCACCCCCATATCTGACCCATATTTGGGCTGAATATGAGGGGTGCCGGTCAGCCCGGGCGTCTGAGACCCGTTTGAGGCGTCCGTCTGGGTCAAAAAAACGTGACCGGTCAGTGACCACACGGCCCGCCCGGACGTATGAGGCAGGTTTGAGAGGTCCGGTTGTATATGCTTTTATATGTCTTCTGTTGGTTTTATGGATTTCTGGTGCATGATGTTCTTTTTTTCGAAAATAAAACTCCTGGCCTCTGCATCATTGTGATGCACACAATAATATTTATTAAACTTGATGTAAGGCACGATTCCTAACCATCTACTTTGATGGACTTCTCGTGTGTGATGTTGGACACTCGAGAAAAGCATTGGTGCGGGCTTGCTCTGAGACGAGGCAAAGTCTCGTGCCAGCTTGGTGCTGGCATGGTGAACGGGTCGGTGAAGAGCGGAGTCGATGTCAATGAACTAAGCTGGACGCTCTAGAAAGCATTTGGTGCAACAAGAAAAGCAATTCTACCATGGCTCAAATCCGCGCTATATATTTTTTAGGTTTTGCAAAATTTATCTCATTTCAGAGTTAGGATTTTTTATTGAAATATTTCAGTGCGTACTGTTGTGTACCACTAAATCCAGTCTAAAACAATTGTACTCTTATTTGTTGTACACGGCGAAATCTTATGACACACTTTAGAAGAAGGAAACAACACAATCAAACATTACGTAACACTTTGAAACAAAATAAAATTTGCCCAAAACAAAAAAATAGCATGAATCTCAAAATTGTAAATGATTGAGCCGTACAAGGGATATTTCATGCATGATAGAAAAAACTCTCTCTTGATGCGATCAGCAAAGGGGGGCAAAGGATACACTCCCTCTCAGCACACGAAATTAGGGTGGTGTCATCTTGTGCTGTATAGCTCATGGAGGCTCACCTCAAAAAAAAAAAAGCTCATGGAGGCGTCCACCTCCTTTGAGGAGCTTCCCTGCTCGTCAACCAACTTTCTACTAGCTAAATACCCGTGTGTTGCTACGGATCAGATTTTTTTTTCATATTTACAATACAGTTGACTACGTTAAAGTAGTGCAAAAGAACACACCTTTTATGATCTATAAATACATATTTTGTTTGGTCCATGTGTGGATCTCAAGTAACTATTATCAGTGCTTGCTTGCGCATGGGACCTGAATATTGTACGTACAAAATCACAAAGAAACTCAACATGTTCGCTAGAGCTCCATGATGGCCTGCAAAATCACAATAAGTATTGTCCTGTTGTCTAAAGAGAAATTTCTTTGCGAAAGCCTGATATCATTTGACATGTGGAACCTAGCTAGACTTACCATTTACCCTCGTTGACACCACTAAAATGTTAAATAGCTAAAAGTATGTCCATTGCTACGGAACAACACAAAAATTACAGAGACACGCCGATGAAACAAGTGTTATATAATTCATAAATGTGTGCCGAAGATGACACATGTTTTCACCCATATAGAAAAAATACTGATTATCCCTCCCTCCCATCAATTGACACCAAAATTGTACAAAATTTAACAGATCAATTAGCCTTGTTGAAACTTGATCTTAAGCTAAGGACAGTAAAAATCTATAAATGTAAACATATTTTCTACTGAATTGGAGCTCTATAAAAACATCCTTATCAAAACCATTTTCTACTGGAAAGAGCTTTCCCCACTGACATTTCCAAACTCTTATTGAACTGTTCTTACAGGCTTACATCACACAAAATATACAAATCAAAGGAAAAACAGAAGGCACGTTGCATTTCATGCCAAAACATGCAATATAACCTGCCATAGGAGTATTTGTACTACTGCTACTAAACGATGTGGGACACTGAGCTAAACCCCAGAACATACAAAAGAGATTATCGTCAATGAGGAATATGAAGTTTTATGTGCTGCTATGTCAGATGACCTCACTGGTTGTTTGCCACGCTCCGATAGTTGCGCCCCTGGCCTATATAGAACACCAAGAAGACAATTCATCATACATAATGGCATAACAAACACAAATCATACAACAATCATCAATTTTTACTATCAAAAAACAACCAACTCCTAGATTTATGAACGAAATAAGCTTTATCTCACCCTGTATGATAAAGATGGTTTCAAAACATTTTGATTGCACAATTCATCTCACCCTGCATAGTTGTATAGCAATGAGCTTAGGGAAATGAACTGCGAGTTTTCACGAAAGTAGAAGTTGAAGGCCAATACAGCCCCCTTCAAAGTTTAATTACAAGCAGAACTGAAATAGCTCGAATGCAAGGATACTTCACTGACCTCACGTACCCGTATCGGATACCGTATCTGATACAGATACTGCTCCAATACGTGGTGGACATGTTTCATGTAAGCATCCGGAAATAAATGATTTAAAATGAATCTGATACTTGTTTGATACTCGATGGGTGCTTTTTGGATACGGCCCAATCCACAGGCAACCCTAGTCCCGACGCGACATCCTTACCCTCCTCCTCTTTCCTCCCGAGCTCCATAGCAGGCGGCGGTGGCGGTTGGCATGCCGGCAGCAAGCCGACGAGGAGCTGCTCCTCCTCTCACTGACTCCCCATCGTCCTTGTCTCCAACTCCCCCTCACCGTCAGCCCCTCTCATGCAACAGCCAGACATCTTGTCGAGCTTGATCCCCGGAGGCAGCTCGACGGTTGAGGTCGACACAACCACCAAGATATGTACACTGAGCCATTCAGCCGCCAGCCACCAAAGCTAAGCTCACTTCCTCTTTTGTGTTCTCTTTTGTTCTCTCATGATCTATCTCCTATGATTCTCTCTTTCAGATGTATCCTCCTGCTGAACCTACCAATCTAAGGGTGCCATTGTGGAGCCATGTTACAATTACAAAGAAATCACCAGCTGGGGAGAAGGACCAAAACAAAACAAAAAATGTGTCCTTGCCTATTGTTTCTACATGTTTTGCTTCATCGAGTGCAAGCACTAAGAGGGGAGAAGGACCAAATACTACGTTAGAGAAAGCTTCATATGGTATAAGAAAGCGAGGTAGGCAAAAAATGTACAGTGGAAGCCAATCATTTCATTTTCATGCATCTATATGATTATCTGTTGTTCCTAACTTTTATACCTTTTTGTTTTGAATTAAAAAAGATAGTAAAACGTATCCCCTTATCAGCACTTTCTCAAAATGGCAAATTTGTGTATCAGTATCGGCCTGATACTGATACGCGTATTCGTATCGGTGCTTTGTTGCTAAATAGTACTCCCTCGGTTAGTACAAAGTTGAGTCATCTATTTTGGAACGGAGGGAGTATTTGTTAACAAAAAGGAAAGGCACTCAAATTTATAGTCTGAGAGCTAAGTTAAAGCTTCTCCCCTATCTATTTTGAAGAATGCATTTACAGTAGAAAAGATTGCATACTACTTTGTTTGGCAACATTGCAAAATAAACTCTGAAATTATTAGTGCAACAGATTTTGAAAACAAAAGCTGGTGTGCTCATTACCTATTTCTCTTCCATCTGTAGTTACTTGTAGAGTACCCATGCCCACAAATTGTCATCACACATCCATGAAACTGATCCTAAAGATCCATGAAACTGCAATGTGTACTTGTGAGCTTTAACAACCAGGAAGAAAAAAAATCTAGACCCCAATTCATCATTAATTTCTTTGTCCCGACCAAAGAAATTTGTTCATGTGAACAGATTAGGACTACAATGCCACAAATCACATATAAGCATGAAACATCAATATTAGAAAAAGGTGCAGACGTCACCTGAATGTCAGGGCCTGCAATAACAAATTGCAATAAGAGACTGTTGCCTCCATAAATGGAAAACCACGCTCCAAACGCATCTACACTGGGCCTCACTTGCCGCCGTCAGAGGTCGTGCCACCTCAGTTTACCTTTGCTGTCGGCGCCCCTGCTGCCATGTTTCTTCTCCATCGCTGGATACCTTGTAATATGTATCGCAGTCTGGTGCAAATAACTATCTATTGTCAATGACCATATAGAGCAAATAGTTATCTAGTGAGAATGACCATATAGCATCACCATCAGTCCTCATGCAAGCACTTTTCAGCTTTGCAAGTGTAATGACAATACTCTGGATGGAAGTTGAAACTCACTAATAAGAAGCCTCCGAGAAAGATAGTCTGGACAATCAGTGGTTAAGAAAAATCACATACTACATTTAAATGATAGTGCAAATGACGTCACTGTTATTCAGAATCCGCGGAAGCGGTACAGAAGAAGTGTAGTCTCCACGCAGAGAAACGACTAACTTAATTCTTCCATGGATGTTGGGTATATATAAAGCTTTTAATGATTGGTCCAAACACTACTAAACTAACAAATTTCTTGTGAATATGCAACGCAAGTGAAATAATGTTGAGCACATGTGCAGTAGATAAGGTGCACCATAAGTGAGAAATTATGTACGTTTTGGAGTCTTGCTAGATCACGGTGCTTCATGTGTACCTTCAGCTCCGTGTTGATGGTATAAGCGGCAACACTGCAGGTACAATAATATAACCACAATCAGGCCCTTCGAACCAAATCTTTGCAGAAAAAATATGAAACAAAATTCTCTTTTTTTTTGAAAGATCCGGTTTAGGCCGGCTTCATTGATTTAGAAGAAAGCATACGGGAAAACAGTGAGGATCAAGTGATCATGGCGAACAGGAGCAAAGCTCAGGACAAAACAAAATAAGAAAAAAGACGGTAAGGTGCTCGGCGCCTACATAAAGCTGGATATCTCATCGGGGCGTCCCCGAACGGGGGCACTAAGCATGCAGCTCCGGCAGACCTCCATTGTGTAAGATCAAGCTTTATGGCCTGGAGAACATCGTCGGTCTTAGGCATTTTCCCTCTTAAAACGTAAGCATTCCACTCCTTCCAGATGTGCCAGGTGATCAACATCGTCATTGTCTTGATTCCTCGCCTCTGATCGGCTGATGTGCACCTGAACATCTCCAGGCAGTGCTGCATAGAGCTATGATAAGGCAGTCTGCTCAGGCCCAGCGCCTCGCAGCCATTCCATGTGGCAGCAGACCTCCAGATCGTCCAGGAGAAGGGGCAGTCCCATATGAGATGCAGAGCAGATTCCAGGCTCCTCATACATAATCCGCAGAAGTATCCATTCGGCCATCCCCTCCTTTGTAGCCTGTCATTGCACCAGATCTTGTTGTTGTGCAGCAAACATCTTGACAGTTCCAGGCACCCAGCCTTTCCAGACAACGCTCTTGTGGCTCGTGCTCGGCGTGTCCTTGAAGAGCATCTTGTATGAAGCCCGGGCAGAGTACATCGCCCCTCCTCCTGCAGTCCAAGCGATCCGATTAGCAACTTGGCTGTCCAGGGTGATCTCAGCGTGCTAGAGTCTCCGCTAGAGACGAAGGAAGTCAGCAACAATGAGGGATGTGTCGCCGTGGTTGAGATCCTTGATCCATTGGTCATTGTCGTGCTCAGCAACCACCGATCGGTTTTTGCGCCGAGAGTGCTTGAACAGGCACGGGAACACAAGACTTAACGGTGCACCATCAAGCCAGGGGCACGTCCAAAACCCCGCCCTTTGGCCGTCGCCGATCGCGATCGCCGTTGCTCTGGCGAACAGCTCCCGGTCGGCCTTGTCGCAGGGCAAGGGGAAGGCCCTCCAGGGCCTCATCGATTGCTGCCAGGACGTCTATAGCCACCGCAGCCGGAGGGCCGAGCCGAACCGAAACAGGTCACGGATCCCCAGCCCGCCCTTCTCCACTGGAGAGCACACCTGTTTCCAAGCCACCTTGGCCTTGCTGCCGGCCAGTGCTTTGTCTTGGGCCCATAGGAAGCGACGGCGTGCCTTGTTGATCTCCTTTAGGATTTTCTTCGGCACCTTGAGCACAGTCATGGCGAAAGTGGGCAGTGCTGACAGCACCGCCCGCACCAGAACGCGCCGACCTGCCAGCGACATCAATTTGCCCTTCCAGCCCACGAGGTGTGACTTCACGCGGTCAATGAGGAATTGGAAATGCACCAGTCGAAGCCTCTTGGGGGAAAGAGGCAGCCCCAGGTAGGTCGTGGGGAAGCTAGCGATCGATCCCCCAAACCCATGCAAAACCTCTATCAGAAGTTGTTCATCACAGTTCATCGGGATAACTGAAGATTTTGCTTGGTTCAGCTTTAACCCCGTGGCCTCTCCAAAAGAATGCAGCAGCCCCAGCAAGGTGGTGATCTCCTCTTTGATTGGATTGGCGAAGATTATTGCGTCGTCCGCGTATAAACTCACCCGCATGCTTGCCCCGCGCCCTGGAAGCAGCACAATCAACTCTTTTGCCGTGGCCGCGTCCAGCAGACGATACAACGGGTCAATCGCCAAGATGAACAGCAACGGTGAGAGCGGGTCGCCCTGCCTGAGCCCGGAGGCGTGGAAGAAGCTTGGCCCCGGTGACCCGTTCAGCAGACAGGAGGAGGATGCGGAGGAGAGGAGCAAGGCCACCCAGTTTCTCCAGCGCTGCGAGAAGCCCATGCGGTGCAGCAGCTCGATCAGGTACGGCCAGGAAACGGAATGCGCGAGCGAAGTTGAGCTTGAAGAGAACGAACAGGAAGCACAAGCAATGGAATCACACAGGCTCAGTTCATAGTAATTCCACAAACCGAGAGTTACAAAGAACAAAAGAACAATTGTTACATCGTTTTCTTCTCAAACCTTGTGAATACGGAGATGAATGCCATTAGCAAGATTGATTAGATGGGGTGTTTTCTGGGAATATGGATTCTATTTTGTTGGAAAATTCGCGGTCAGTGGCCACCTCATCTTTGAACGGAAATCGCCTCTTCTTCACAAGAAGTTGGCTAGATGCCTCAATTTACTGATGATTTTTTTAATAGAATTTTCTGTCTAAGGATAAGAACAAATATTGAAAGAACAATCTGGTTGTTTCGTATTTTCTAATGTTGCAGCCAAATTAGTAAGAAATTCTATTTTTAGCAGGCACTAATTAGAATGCCTTACCTTTGGTTGCCTAAATGTAGGAGAAAACAGACATGATAACATTTATTTTTTGCTCCGCACTCTCTCAGGGTTGGCTATCAATACATGTTCAGCTTCGGTAGCTGTTTCATTGGTAATATCCATTCATGAAGCCACATGATTATTGTGGAATCAGTTCAAAACTGAAATGTGCTTTTCCCTGCTAGTGGGGAGGGGACATTTTTTGCCTTCTTGCCTTGAAACTAAATCTGTTCTGGTCAATGACGCTAGGCTCACTTCCTGACTTGGTAAAATTATGCTAAGCACAAATGGTGACGCTAAAAAATAATGTCCAAATTCAGCAAACTAATACAGAAAATCTTAGTTTCTATTAACTCTGAACTACAGATAATTTTCAAGTACAATAAAATAAATCATATTGAACTTTCACGGGCACAGTCTAAACAGTCAAACTACATTAAACCAATCAAGCCACCATCAGAGTGGTCAAAGTAATAAGTAACTCACCATCATTTCTCACCTTTCATGATGACTGGCCCTGATCTAGAGCTCGCCTCATTGGCCCGGCCCGAGCTCCTCACCGGTGGACGAATCTGTTCCAGCTTGCTAATGGAACCATACATTGTATTTGCTCCAAGAAACAGAAAATCAAACGATGCATCAACATCCAACAATCTTGTCCTTGTGGCTAGCACTCGCATCTAGGAATCAAAGTATGGGTAACTTACTAACGACAAATATGTTGCTTGATTTAAAAGAATGAATATAAACTTTTTCCAGTAAGTCTGGTGTTCACAGAACTATAAGCGGTGCAACTACAATCTAAGAAAAAAATGCATGTCTGTTGAACAACCACTGCATAAGAAACTAAAATTCCAACTATTTGTTTTTTCTCATAACAGAGGGGGAGAGGCAAGAAGGTGATGAGAAACTGAAGAAGTGTTGGCGAAGGGTTGAGGGAGCTCGAAGGGATTGGTACCACTGAACAAGCCGTGCTTCATTACAATCCCTAGAAAACTTTAGAAAGGGTGTTTCTATCCACCCACATAAATCAAAAGATAAATCTATGATTGCGAGGCAGGCCTGATAATCCACTCCAAACCAATCAAAAAAGAGACCAATCTGTGACTTGTTGAGTAATTAATAAACCCGGTGTTGTTGTCCACTACCAGCCGGCTGGAGGCCCCAACTTGTTTGGCTCCGTCTACTCGGTGCCAGCAGATTAGCACATGGATGCATCCGCCGGCAGTACCAACTGCACATCAAAGAACAACGGATTAGTACGTTGACAGGGATAGAAAAATATGAAACTCGGACACACAGAATTTGCAGTTATCAACAAACACTAATTTGAATACCTTCTAAATCTCACATAGTGCAGGGGTGCTCTGAATATCATTGTGTTCCATAAATAATGTTCCTTTCTTAGTCTACTACCGGGTGCAGAATCCATCGACCACCATGATCCTTTGTCACATTAAAGCTGTTCTATATCATCAGATTAGAGTCTTTGCTCCTGTTGATAAATTATGTAACACTCTGAAACACAATGATATTTTTTTTACTCATCAGATTAGAGTCTTTTTTTTTTACTCTGAAACACAAAAAGATCATTGTCCCATTGTCAACGGAGTAAAAAAAGAGCAGATTATCTTCATACCCCCGTATTTATGAAAAATATTTAGTCAACAAAAACATGTATACTTTCATTGCAAACCAACTGTGTGCAGCAACGTTATTTATTAATTAATGTAAAATATGTCTACCACTCAACAAAGTTTAGAACTAAATGGACAACTATGAAGAAGCATAAATATTTTGTAATCCTTTTTGGTTTCCTTACATCTTGCAGGCAGCATACGATACTTACCTGAAATACCTAAAGGCACAAGAAAAGCTAGTGAAGAATGAAGAAACTTTAATCTAGCCTCGCTCAATCTGGTGTATTTCCTTGAGCACCCATGCGAGTGTCTTAGCACTTCTTCGTACGCATGGGGCACCAGCATGTTCCCCAAGGAGGACAGTAGCTCTCCCCCATGACCTCCTCGATGTCGTTGGTGAAGTAGTAGGGTGACAACATGGAATTGCTTGGTCGCTTGTGTGGGTGACCTCAAGGCGCTGCTGGTGGGAGGTCACAGAGGAACGCCTGATGTCGGTGAAGGTGGATCTAGAGAACAAGAATTCAACCTACAATTAAAAACTGCACGCACATACATACTATGTATGCCCTCCATATGTCTCCATTCAGATTACACATGTCTTACCTGCATCTTGATACTCCACATAATGTTGGTTACTCAGATTGTCCTCCTCGTCTTCTACAATTTTGTTGTTCGTGTACGCTACCCTATCCCCTGGTCAAAAAGCAATTACCGATTAGTGCAAATGGATAACATAGAGAGGGCAGAAAAATGACCGGTGGAACTCCCAACCACATTTCCATCGCCAACCAAATACGAGTGCAAAATCGCCTCCCTAGCCTCTCAACCATGTCAGGTGTAAATAGAACAGCCACCAGTCGTCGCCTCCGCATCCCCATCCACCACACATCATGCAGAGAACAACACGTACAATATTGAGAGGACAACACGTACAATATTGGGAGAACTATGGCATGATTCAGAGAAAAACCATCACTTTCCCCGCGCACCGTCAGCACACACCAAGCATGATACAAAAGTGGTGGATCCAAAATTTGCAAACTTACTGGGAGAAGTGCTAATGAAAGGTACCGGGCAGGCTAGCTAAGGTGAGTCCTCTGGAAGGGGATACGTCCCATTCAGGCTGACCCCCCTTTGCTTTGGTCTACTATTGTTAATTCTCTGCTGAATAAATACCAACGTCGGCAATGGATGTACAAATTTTGTGGAGTCACCATGGCGATGCAAGATCTGAAGAAAATATAGAGTGGGGGCTGACCTTGCTGCTGATGACTAACCTAGATTGAGGAGGCAATGGCTGCGGGCTTCGATTACGACGTCAGGGAGGAGGACGCCTAGGTCGTTGAATGTATCCCCAACCATGGATCTCCTCTTCCTCCTTTTGATCGCCTCCGGATCTCACAAGCACCCTTGCCCGGATACACGGACGGGTACATGCAGGAAGATGGATAGAGCCACACCCCTACCTCGATCACCGATTTGGAGGGCTTCAACGATGGACGAACATGGAACGTCGGCGGGTGGGGAGGCCACGGCCGTCGTGGCGCCGATTGAGATCCATGGCAAGGCGTCTTTCGCAAGGGAGGCGGTGGCGTGTGGAGAAGGATCGACAAGGCATCTGGGGAGGGGGCGCCATGGCTTGCAGGCGGGATTGGGGCGATTGTGAGGAGGATGAGGAACTGGTGGCGTGCGTATGTGCATGCACAGGTTCCACCGGGAGGGGGTGGATCGAGAGAGGAGTGGGGTTTTCGTTGTTTAGCGGGAGGGATGGTGGGACGAGACGAAAAAACGACGAAAAAAGACCAGAGGAAAATAAACCGTGTCTGCAATCCTACCAACTCAGACATTAGGAGTAGAGATAATTGCTTTATGGAAGCATCGGCCCGGGTGATGCCCCTAAGCAATCAATTGTGGTCATATTTTTACTATCGAAAATCCAAATTTCTCTTGTACTTTGTCTCCAAATTCATTTATGTTTTACATGGCGTCTAGCGAGGGAAATTACCACCGTAGAGGTCCTTACTTTGATGGTAACAAATTTTGCTAGTTGGAAGTATAAGATGAAAATGTGTATTCTTGGTCATAACCCTGCCGTTTGGGTTGTTGCTCGTATTGGCTTGCAAGGTGAGTACTTTGAAGATGGTAGAGAACCGGATCATGAAGCAACTGCAGATAAATTGAAGATGTCGCAATACAATGCTCAAGCTTGTGACATTCTCTTCAATGGATTATGCCCCGAAGAATTCAACAAAATCAGCCTCCTTGAGAATGCAAAGGAAATTTGGGATACTTTGGTTGATATGGACGAAGGTACCAAGTCCGTCAAGGAATCCATGTTGGATGTGCTCCAAAGTCAACTTGACAAGTTCAAGATGAAGGATGGTGAAGGAGTCGTTGAAATGTACTCTAGGCTTGCTCTCATCACAAATGAGATTACCGGTTTAGGAAGTGAAGAGATGACCAAAATATTCATCGTCAAGAAGATCCTTAGAGCCTTGGATGGAAAATATGATACCATATGCACATTGATCCAAATGATGCCCAACTACAAAGATCTCAAGTCAACAAAAGTCATTGGTAGAATTGTTGCTCATGAGATGTCACTCAAGAATAAAGATGAGCTCCACAACAAGTCAAGTGGTGTCCACAAAGCTACAAGTGATGCTCCTACAACATCAAGTGACAAACTAGTCTCCAACAAAGAATTGAGCTCAATGGTGAAGAACTTAAACAAATTCTACAAGAATAGAACTAAAGAGAGAATTTCCAAGTCAAGGTACTACAATGACAAGAGATCTTCTAGTCATGATCGTAATTGCTACAATTGTGGAAGACCGGACACTACTCCAATGAGTGTACGACTCCTCACAAGAGAATAGAAGACTAACCAAAAAAGAGAAGTAGAAGGGATGAATCACCTCCAAGAGAGAGAAGGAGTAGAGATGATTGTTATGAACGAAAACCCTCTCGAAGAAGCAAGGATTAGAAAAGGAGAGACAAGTCATCAAAGAGCTACACAAGACGAAGACATCAAGCTCATGTTGGTGAATGTATTTCCGGTTCGGACTCGGACAGCTACTCCGAGAGAAGCTATCACTCCGACTTCGACTATACTCAAGATGAAGGTGTTGCCGGTCTCGCACTTGTGTCATCGAACTCCTACGACATATTTGACTCACCAAATGAAGAAATTGGAAGATGCTTCATGGCTAAAGGCCCCAAGGTATCACACCCTGAGTATCTTGATTTTGATAGTGATGAAGATGATTTGCTAGGTGATGATGGTTTACTTAGTGACAAAACTAGTGAAAACAATGATGAACTTGCTAGTAATCATGCTAATCAAGATGAAACGAATGACAATGATAAGAAGGAGATTAAGCGTCTAACTAAAGAACTAAACACTCATAAGTTGGCTCATAAAACAACTCTAGAGGATCATAGAGAGCTCTTAAGAACTCATGAGAAGCTACGCTTTGAGAAGCTAAATTTAGATCAAGAGCATGGGTTTCTTAAAGCTATCAATGATGATCTTCGAAAGAAGATTTCTTCTTATATTGCCAAACGTCTCCTCTTGTTTACTTATATGCCACAAATAAAATCTAGTAATAAGAGCAAGAAAGATTATTCTTGTAGTAGTAACAATAATCATGCTAAATCTAATATTGTTGCTCCTAGTAGTTCTCTTGATTTCACTAATTATTCTCTTAGACAAGTTACACTTGAGCAAGAAAATGGCTTACCCTTGATTTTACCTATCCGGCTCTAGCTATCATGGATCGCGGAGATCCCCTATACCTGCCACAGCCTTAAAAAAGTAACCATAGACCCTCTACTAGCATAAATAACAGTCTTTCTGTTCACAAATATAAGATGTTTTAAATATTTTAATATAAACTATATACAGGCTAAAATGAGTGAACAAACCTATTAAAATGTGTCTACTTACACTTGATTTGGAAGAAGTTAAAACATCTTATATTTGTGAAAGGAGGAAGCAGTTCATAGATCATTGACTTCTCATCCAAGCAAATTGATGTTAACACTCCCTCTTATAAGTCCGTTGTTTAGTACTCCAGCTTTCTGTGACTTGGCAGACTCCAGTGTGAATCTTAGAGAGCCTTGACATATGCGATAAGGGGCTGTGGTACACCCGGGATCCGTCACACCTTTCCGTTCTCTCCTATATTGAAAAGTACGAAGTACTATATTTGACTGTTATAAAAGATTAAAAGCAATGCAATTTCATGTTCCCGAGTGATATGAGACTAAAAAGATTCATGTGTTACACCTTGCACGGGTGGCCGCCTGTGTGTCCCCTCTTGCTCCGCTCACACAAGTCCTGACTGGCGCCGCCACATGACCAGAAGAACATCAACAACCCTCGATGTGAGCACACCTTTCCCCTCTGGTCGCTGATCGCCAACCATGCTCAAACTCCAGCATCTCTCATGCCAATACTAACCTTGAATGAATCCTCAATTGCATAACAAGGAGAAAACAACTGCGATGGAGAAGTTGAGAGAAAAATCGGAACGTAGGCAGCTGAGGAGAAGGATTTCGGGCAACATGTGGAAATTGATTTGGGGGCCATCGTTTCCTCCATTCAAATCCCCATATCAAATGGCAGCATACACTACTAGAAAAAAACTTATAGACAGACGCTTACTAGTAGCGTGCTAAATTGCCCCACGCTACTGCTACTTACTAGTAGCGCGTGGCTAAATAAAACACGCTACTGGTAAATATCTCTAACCGTGCCCCGCGAACAGACCATAGTAGTAGCGGGGTTCTAAAACCCGCGCTACTACTATGTGGACAATTATAGCGCACATGAGCCAACCGCGCTACTAGTATACTCCCACTCCACAAACGGTCCCGCTCCACCGTCCACCCATCACTGTTTATCTCGAAAAAAATCACCCAACCCTCAATCCAGATCCCCTCCACCGCTGGCCTCCTTCCACCTCCTCTCCCAATCCACGAGCGTGTGCAACCTCGAGCGTGTGCGCCCCGCTCCGACCGCTGCAGCCGGCCGGCCACAGATCCCTCTTGCCCCTCCGGCCGGATCGGCGAAACCCCCTCCCCCGCCTCCCGCCGCCCGCTCCGACCTTGCTGTCACCGAGCAACAGCAGCAGCGCTCGGTGTCGGCGTGCCTGGCTAGCCCCAGCCTAGCGCTCCCACTGGAGGAGGAGGACCCACCGGAGCCCAACGCCCCGACGGAGCACGCCTTCGCGAAAAGCCTGGGCTCCCGTCGCTCCGCCTCTGTGTGAACTGCACGGTGACTGTCTCCTCCTCCTCTCTTGACCTTGCTGGTTGCAGCCATGTCTGCTGCGTCGCGTCTGCACCTGCGGCTTGATGTGTGCTGCTGCAGCGTTGCGTATATGCTGCTGCTGGCGTGTGTGGTGTACAGGCTTGATACCTGTGTGTGCTAGCTTGGTGCTGAATTTGTTCATTTGATACTTTGGTATTAGTGTTTAATCTGTAGCTGATTTTTCGATAAATCATTAGCTAAAAGTGCCGACGGTCATATTTAGATTAGACTGTACATCAACAATAGCAGTTCACCTATTGAGTACGCAGTGAATTGAGAGATTTAGTCCGCTCTTGCAAACAAACAAAGGAATCATAATTGCTTTCTGAAGGAGAAAAAATATACTTCAAGATCAAAGGAGGAAATAGTGTTGCAGATGAAATTATAGTACTCGTGTACCTCCTAATTTGTTAATTGGTTAAGAATGTAGTAATGCTATACTAATGCAGATTCTTTAATATCTGTACTTTGTCTTTCCCGTGTCCCTAAAATAGTCAGTTAATTTCAGCATCCAATGCAAGGGTTCACATGTTAAAACATGGGTAGGCATCGAACAATTGTTTTAGTTTGCTGCCCATATAGTGTTAGATTTCATCGGACCAAACACCAAACTCGTATGGCAAACTCCGTTTGAGCTATTACACCATGTTTGGTACAATAAACTAGAGATTAACTCCAGGTTTTGTTTTGTTCTCTTCTGGCAGGTGCTATGATGGAAAACACAAACAAAGCAAACGGTATGTGACATCTCTTTTCCTCTGTATTATCACCCTGCTCTGCACTCACTGGTAGAAAAAGGACCTAATATGAGACATATTAGTGCCGGTTTGACTTTGAGCTGGCACTAGTGTGTCCATTAGTGCCGGTTCCAACGGCTAGCCGGCCGTTCTCATTAGTACCGGGAAAACCGTTAGCGTTCCCCAACAAGCAGCTGGCAAAAAATGTGGGAAAACCGTTCCCCAGTTGGGAGAACAGGCGGCGCAAGCGATCCCCCCGCTTGTTGTGCCAACAACACATGAGAGGAGTAGTACGCGCGCCAAATATTATTATGGGCAAACCGTTAGCGTTCCCCAGCATGGCGATGTGGTAATAACGGAGGATCATATAATGCAGGCTCAAATGCTCAATATCTCTGTTGGACAACTCCTTGAAATCGAGCTCATGCCTACGCTTAGAGAATCGGAAATAGCACGGAAATATGTCCAGGGCCAATCTTTGGTCCATCCAAACAAGGTCAAGGACCTCCCAACGAGAATGTATCAATTGCATCAATGGTACATGAACATTACCAAGATTTCCAATCGAGAGTCCCTCATGGTGAATGTCAAGCATGAGCATTATTATCATGAGAAAGCTCTGTCCATTAAGTATCCAGAACTATTTTAGTTATACAATCAAGACGCACTCGACAAGTCTATCGTCAGTTGCTATTGTCTGTAAGTGATTTCTTTCTGTAATTTAAGTCTCAAGCTAGTTGTGTAGTGATAATTTTGATCAATCATTACATGTAATTATCCTCACTATATTCTTTTTCTGTGGTATTATATGCAGGATGAAGATGTATGAAATGAAAAAAGCTGGACGCTATGGCGTTGGGTTCATTAACCCAAATATCATTAATCAGGACATATGGCAGATTGAACGTTGTCAAGATGCTGTAGAGGAAAGCATGCTAGAGTTCTTGAAGCGCCTCAATACCAATGAAGATATACTACTTCCTTACAACTTTCCGTGAGTCACACTGTCTTGTACTACAAATTCTGTTTTTGCTTACTAGCTAGCTAAATGTTAATAATTAAGTGTATACGGTTTACGGTAATTGATTAATTTTATGCACATGCCCGCTTAATTAAGACATGCAAACGTGTGCGTATGCAGTTGGCACTGGGTCTTGTTAGACATTAAAGTTGAGGAAGAAAAAGTTGAATTACTGGACTCACTAACTAAAGAAGATAAAGACTACACCATCGTGAAGGGGATAGTCAACAGGTAATGTCAATCATTATTAACTATATCTCGGCCTATTAATTATTAGTTCATCATTTCCTGATATGAACTATTTAATAACCCCTTTATTAATTTTCTTTGCCGGCGGGCAGGGCATGGGCAAAGTTCATCAAGGTGACTCCAGGCAAGTGGCCAAAAAAGTTGTTTTGGCATCGACCCATGGTAAGTAATTAAGTAGTACTAGCTAGCTACCATCTCTTTAATTCTTGTTTCAATATTATTAATTAATTATCATGCTTGATTAATCATTATCTGATTCAATTACATTCTTGTAAAGGCTCTGAAGCAGGCGCCGGGGAATAATCTGTGTGCATTCTACGTTTGCGAGAACATTCGCATGATGACGTGCGAAAGGAGCAGATCTGATAGACAGGACTGGGTACGTTTGTCAGAACACTATTCACACCATTATCGATATCTAGTCACACAACTAACACACATGCATATTGATCTCCTTCTTAACAGTTCAAATCGGTGCGGGATAAGCTCCTACCATCGGACCGCATAGTAGCACTTCAAGAGGAAATAGCCGGATTTTTGCTCTACCAGGTCATAGATCCCAAAAAAGAATACTATTATTACCCGCTACCGCCCCATGAACCACTTGTCATCGTGCTCCGGAGGCACCAAAGGCAACATATGTAGGAGAAATTGTATATGTATATACATGTGTATGTGTGAATAATTAATGATGTTGGTTTGTGAGACATTCGATGATATATATATATATACTATTAATAACCCAAGGTGAAGAATTACTTATTCTTCACCCGGGTCGGACGACGCAGCCACTGGCAGGGTACCTGGCTCCAGCCGAGGTAATTTTTTGTTGCGGGGGCAACCGAGGTAATTTAACTTTTCCTAGCAACTGTTTTTTTAGAGATCCTAGCAACTGTTTAGCTAATCCATTCCCCGCAATTTATGGAATATTGGGAGCGGAAGCGGCGAGCGGCGGGTGGTTTCAGCGGCGAGCCGACGGCTGCCGCGGGTGGAGTCGGATGCGTGCGACACCAGGGGTGGCTCCATTTGCCGGCGGCAGCGTCGTGGCCAGTCGCGTTTCGAGATGTTTCACGGCGTTTGGCAACCTCTTCCGCCGACGGCCGCGCCACGAGCCCACAACCCACCTCCATCGCTCGCTCCCTTCGTCGCCCCGGCGATGGCCCGACTTTCGTTCCCATTCCCAGATCCGAAGCTCCTGCCCTGGCCTCTTGTCGTCGCGCTGCGCCGGACTCCTCCCTGCCTTCCTTTTTACATGCACGGCAGCAGGATTGCTCCGATTGGAGTGAGGCTCGCCAGAAGCGACCCCCTTCCTACGATTGGTCCATAGCGCTGAGGAGGTTGAGGTCGTTGCTGTCAACCCTCCAGCGAGCTCTGCTTAAGATCTCCGGCTCCATGGCTCCGTCTCCTACATGGCACCAAGCCATTCCCAGGTTTTCTCGCTTTCTCTCTTCCCCTCTCTCACTGTGTAGGTGTTGTCATGCATGCTCCGTCTCTTAGTCATTTTGCTAATGATGCTTAGATTAATTAGCATATTATGCAGAGTATTTTGCAGGAAACAGCATTACTGTATTATTAAAGTGATAAAGACAGGAGTCAATTTACATCTTATCTGACCATCTTAGATCTTTCCTTACTAGCTAGATTTATAATTTAGATTTGCTCAGTGTATAAGTTTATTCTCATTCAGGAATCAGCTACTGTACCACAATAGCATTTATGTCATTCTAATTCTCAAAGTATTTTAGAAATCTCGTATTATTAATCGCTTAATTTATGACATAATTGGAGGATATTTGATGGTTGCAAACCTAGATTTTTCCATTTTTCAAATGTCATGTAATCTTTTTGTATAGGTTTGATAGACATATCTTGGTCTAAATCTGCATTTGTGATTTCAGTTTCTTCATTTTTGTTGGCTTGATGATGCATTTCTGTCAGAGCATAGGTATACTATTGTTAGGTCAATTTAACCGTCGATTCATCTGTTTTCCATGTCATACAAAACAATAACCTTCTCTTCTTTAGGTTGTGATTTTAAAACTTGTTATAGCGATCGTTTGAGGAACCCCTGGAATTCTTCATGATGGATGACAAGATGTTTATTTTCCCTTGCTTGCCATCATGTCATGATTCTTGTCCTTGTCCCGGGGCATCAATTAGGAGTACATGTACTTCATCTTTGTGATTGTGCAGATGACGGTCATTTAGCCATTTATATATGTAGTAATCTATTAATAAACCCTTGTCGATCGACCGAGTCAGATTTCTCTTGGGTCTAATCCAACGAACGTGCTGTGCCTCTGACGTTCCACCTTAACTCCACGCGTGGGTAAAATCTTTTAGGTGCCGATGTAAACGTTTGCAAAAAGATTTCTGTTTGTGGTACCTATAGCCCCCTTTCTCCGGCTCATTGTTTCCTATTCTAATTGTGGTGGCCGATTCCCTAAAAAAATCATGGTGGCATGCGGTTTTCGCCCGTGGCCGGCATCTAAGTGGGTAGCGGGTGGGCGCGATGGCATGGTGGTCGGAAGAAAGGCTGGGCGGGTTGGGGAGTGGCGGCTGACTACGGTGGGGGTGTGACGGCGTGGTGCTCGGCGGCAATGTCGGCGAGGCGTGCAGGGCGTGGCCTCAGTGTTGGGCAAAGTGGCTTGTGGTAGTCTGCTGGCCGCTGGAATGGGTGTAGGGTGCTCACGGCACTGCTTCAACTGCAAGTGGTTTGTGCTGCTTGCTCCACTACGCTCTAGTGAGTTTAATCAAGGTTTTGGTTTTCGGTTTGTGTTTTTTTCGCCCCGGAACGAGATGGCTGAAATTCGGCCATTTCAAATATTACTAGTAATAGGCCAAGGTGGATCATGCTTCCCCCTTTACTGATGATACCATAGTACTCCCTCCGTCTCATAATATAAGATGTTATTACATCCAATAACGGAGGGAGTAGATAAGGACATTCATGAAGTCAACGAAAATAGGTAACAAAACCATACATATCCTTCCCTGTGCATAATGCAGAAATGTCATACATACCTCTGCTATGGAGAACCCTCGAGAGATTGATCCAGAAACAAGAAAGTTTAATAAAGCTAAAGTATCTATATGAACAAAAATAAACTAGTCCTTATTAATGAGTAGCAATTGTATCTACTCAAGTATTTTATATTGTGTATTACCATGTTGTTCTAAACTCTGAGTTTAGTTGACCCAGAAATAGATTGACCATTTGTCTGATTATGCAGTAAATGCTTATCGATTCATTTGGTGAGGACTAGAAGCTTATCAATAAATTGAATGATGAATTATGTAGTTTAGAAATAGCTAACTCTATCCCTGCAAATAAAATGAAGTGTCAGCTCTCATATGAACCTGTATTTACAACATTTTGGAGATTGAGGAGCTTGAAGAAAATGTATTTCTTTGTCATGTGCACATACCTCTCAGATTTATAATGAAAACTTAATGAGTTTGTCTTCAGTTTGATCTTCGTGATAATACTACTTATCCTATACAAATAAAAAGAAATATATGTGTATATGAGTACTTGTAGTTTTACGTTTGGTGTTACTTTTCTTTTCAACTTGAAAATTTGGTACTCAGTATACTCCTTGTTGCCTTTGTTTTCTGTCTGGGTTGGTGTGTTCAGAATATCATTTTTTAATAGAATGTTGTGCCTTAAGATTCTTTTTATGGAAAGTCTAACAATGTTGTTTTCTTACTCAAATCTATGTTTTGATTTCTTGTTTGAAATAGGGCGACCATATTACTAAAGCTTCACCATACAGTGAAGAATGGATGCATCAACTCTCATCTTATTCACCAAATTAGGAACTGTTCCATCTCTATTTTAATTTCCCCTTTTAGGTACTATTGATATACTTCATTTAATTTTTTAAATTAGGATCTGTTTTGCAATTTCAAAATCGATACTCTATGCAGCTAAACATTAGTCAAAATGGCAAACAGTTCTGTAGCTTCTGTTTTTGTCAACACTAAAAACTTGGCACTACCTTCTACTTTTGTTCAACAATATCCTCAAATCCATAGCTCCTAAAATAAGTGCGTGGAGCATGAATAGCAATCTACAAAATGATCTGCCTCCTGAACCACCACCCGAAGGGCCAGTTCTTTCCTGGCTTTTTTGGGCTTACAGAATAAGCTGCCCCCTACTTTTCTTTTAGAAGCCTACTTTTCAAGTCTTAACTATTAGGTTTCTAAAAAAATAACTTTGGTTGGGCTTGTAGAATAAGCTGGGTAGGGGGTACCTTATTTCAGCTTATTCTAGAAGCTAGCAAAAGAACTGACCTGAAGATGTGTTTGGCACGGTAAGGCATAAATCAGCCATCTATTTCTGAAAGAAGATTCCTAATTGTCCAATTTCTACTTTATATTGGAGTTTGCAGATTTAATATTTACTTTTTTGCAACAAATAAATTTTCTCTTGGGCTTTGCTTTAGATTCTTTATATACTGTGAAGTGCTGGTTTTGCTCATCTTTAACCCATTGTTTCTGGTCTGATTACTTATTCTTCACCCGGGTCGGACGACGCAGCCACTGGCAGGGTACCTGGCTCCAGCCGAGGTAATTTTTTGTTGCGGGGGCAACCGAGGTAATTTAACTTTTCCTAGCAACTGTTTTTTTAGAGATCCTAGCAACTGTTTAGCTAATCCATTCCCCGCAATTTATGGAATATTGGGAGCGGAAGCGGCGAGCGGCGGGTGGTTTCAGCGGCGAGCCGACGGCTGCCGCGGGTGGAGTCGGATGCGTGCGACACCAGGGGTGGCTCCATTTGCCGGCGGCAGCGTCGTGGCCAGTCGCGTTTCGAGATGTTTCACGGCGTTTGGCAACCTCTTCCGCCGACGGCCGCGCCACGAGCCCACAACCCACCTCCATCGCTCGCTCCCTTCGTCGCCCCAGCGATGGCCCGACTTTCGTTCCCATTCCCAGATCCGAAGCTCCTGCCCTGGCCTCTTGTCGTCGCGCTGCGCCGGACTCCTCCCTGCCTTCCTTTTTACATGCACGGCAGCAGGATTGCTCCGATTGGAGTGAGGCTCGCCAGAAGCGACCCCCTTCCTACGATTGGTCCATAGCGCTGAGGAGGTTGAGGTCGTTGCTGTTAACCCTCCAGCGAGCTCTGCTTAAGATCTCCGGCTCCATGGCTCCGTCTCCTACATGGCACCAAGCCATTCCCAGGTTTTCTCGCTTTCTCTCTTCCCCTCTCTCACTGTGTAGGTGTTGTCATGCATGCTCCGTCTCTTAGTCATTTTGCTAATGATGCTTAGATTAATTAGCATATTATGCAGAGTATTTTGCAGGAAACAGCATTACTGTATTATTAAAGTGATAAAGACAGGAGTCAATTTACATCTTATCTGACCATCTTAGATCTTTCCTTACTAGCTAGATTTATAATTTAGATTTGCTCTGTGTATAAGTTTATTCTCATTCAGGAATCAGCTACTGTACCACAATAGCATTTATGTCATTCTAATTCTCAAAGTATTTTAGAAATCTCGTATTATTAATCGCTTAATTTATGACATAATTGGAGGATATTTGATGGTTGCAAACCTAGATTTTTCCATTTTTCAAATGTCATGTAATCTTTTTGTATAGGTTTGATAGACATATCTTGGTCTAAATCTGCATTTGTGATTTCAGTTTCTTCATTTTTGTTGGCTTGATGATGCATTTCTGTCAGAGCATAGGTATACTATTGTTAGGTCAATTTAACCGTCGATTCATCTGTTTTCCATGTCATACAAAACAATAACCTTCTCTTCTTTACGTTGTGATTTTAAAACTTGTTATAGCGATCGTTTGAGGAACCCCTGGAATTCTTCATGATGGATGACAAGATGTTTATTTTCCCTTGCTTGCCATCATGTCATGATTCTTGTCCTTGTCCCGGGGCATCAATTAGGAGTACATGTACTTCATCTTTGTGATTGTGCAGATGACGGTCATTTAGCCATTTATATATGTAGTAATCTATTAATAAACCCTTGTCGATCGACCGAGTCAGATTTCTCTTGGGTCTAAGCCAACGAACGTGTTGTGCCTCTGACGTTCCACCTTAACTCCACGCGTGGGTAAAATCTTTTAGGTGCCGATGTAAACGTTTGCAAAAAGATTTCTGTTTGTGGTACCTATAGCCCCCTTTCTCCGGCTCATTGTTTCCTATTCTAATTGTGGTGGCCGATTCCCTAAAAAAAATCATGGTGGCATGCGGTTTTCGCCCGTGGCCGGCATCTAAGTGGGTAGCGGGTGGGCGCGATGGCATGGTGGTCGGAAGAAAGGCTGGGCGGGTTGGGGAGTGGCGGCTGACTACGGTGGGGGTGTGACGGCGTGGTGCTCGGCGGCAATGTCGGCGAGGCGTGCAGGGCGTGGCCTCAGTGTTGGGCAAAGTGGCTTGTGGTAGTCTGCTGGCCGCTGGAATGGGTGTAGGGTGCTCACGGCGCTGCTTCAACTGCAAGCGGTTTGTGCTGCTTGCTCCACTACGCTCTAGTGAGTTTAATCAAGGTTTTGGTTTTCGGTTTGTGTTTTTTTCGCCCCGGAACGAGATGGCTGAAATTCGGCCATTTCAAATATTACTAGTAATAGGCCAAGGTGGATCATGCTTCCCCCTTTACTGATGATACCATAGTACTCCCTCCGTCTCATAATATAAGATGTTATTACATCCAATAACGGAGGGAGTAGATAAGGACATTCATGAAGTCAACGAAAATAGGTAACAAAACCATACATATCCTTCCCTGTGCATAATGCAGAAATGTCATACATACCTCTGCTATGGAGAACCCTCGAGAGATTGATCCAGAAACAAGAAAGTTTAATAAAGCTAAAGTATCTATATGAACAAAAATAAACTAGTCCTTATTAATGAGTAGCAATTGTATCTACTCAAGTATTTTATATTGTGTATTACCATGTTGTTCTAAACTCTGAGTTTAGTTGACCTAGAAATAGATTGACCATTTGTCTGATTATGCAGTAAATGCTTATCGATTCATTTGGTGAGGACTAGAAGCTTATCAATAAATTGAATGATGAATTATGTAGTTTAGAAATAGCTAACTCTATCCCTGCAAATAAAATGAAGTGTCAGCTCTCATATGAACCTGTATTTACAACATTTTGGAGATTGAGGAGCTTGAAGAAAATGTATTTCTTTGTCATGTGCACATACCTCTCAGATTTATAATGAAAACTTAATGAGTTTGTCTTCAGTTTGATCTTCGTGATAATACTACTTATCCTATACAAATAAAAAGAAATATATGTGTATATGAGTACTTGTAGTTTTACGTTTGGTGTTACTTTTCTTTTCAACTTGAAAATTTGGTACTCAGTATACTCCTTGTTGCCTTTGTTTTCTGTCTGGGTTGGTGTGTTCAGAATATCATTTTTTAATAGAATGTTGTGCCTTAAGATTCTTTTTATGGAAAGTCTAACAATGTTGTTTTCTTACTCAAATCTATGTTTTGATTTCTTGTTTGAAATAGGGCGACCATATTACTAAAGCTTCACCATACAGTGAAGAATGGATGCATCAACTCTCATCTTATTCACCAAATTAGGAACTGTTCCATCTCTATTTTAATTTCCCCTTTTAGGTACTATTGATATACTTCATTTAATTTTTTAAATTAGGATCTGTTTTGCAATTTCAAAATCGATACTCTATGCAGCTAAACATTAGTCAAAATGGCAAACAGTTCTGTAGCTTCTGTTTTTGTCAACACTAAAAACTTGGCACTACCTTCTACTTTTGTTCAACAATATCCTCAAATCCATAGCTCCTAAAATAAGTGCGTGGAGCGTGAATAGCAATCTACAAAATGATCTGCCTCCTGAACCACCACCCGAAGGGCCAGTTCTTTCCTGGCTTTTTTGGGCTTACAGAATAAGCTGCCCCCTACTTTTCTTTTAGAAGCCTACTTTTCAAGTCTTAACTATTAGGTTTCTAAAAAAATAATTTTGGTTGGGCTTGTAGAATAAGCTGGGTAGGGGGTACCTTATTTCAGCTTATTCTAGAAGCTAGCAAAAGAACTGACCTGAAGATGTGTTTGGCACGGTAAGGCATAAATCAGCCATCTATTTCTGAAAGAAGATTCCTAATTGTCCAATTTCTACTTTATATTGGAGTTTGCAGATTTAATATTTACTTTTTTGCAACAAATAAATTTTCTCTTGGGCTTTGCTTTAGATTCTTTATATACTGTGAAGTGCTGGTTTTGCTCATCTTTAACCCATTGTTTCTGGTCTGATTACTTATTCTTCACCCGGGTCGGACGACGCAGCCACTGGCAGGGTACCTGGCTCCAGCCGAGGTAATTTTTTGTTGCGGGGGCAACCGAGGTAATTTAACTTTTCCTAGCAACTGTTTTTTTAGAGATCCTAGCAACTGTTTAGCTAATCCATTCCCCGCAATTTATGGAATATTGGGAGCGGAAGCGGCGAGCGGCGGGTGGTTTCAGCAGCGAGCCGACGGCTGCCGCGGGTGGAGTCGGATGCGTGCGACACCAGGGGTGGCTCCATTTGCCGGCGGCAGCGTCGTGGCCAGTCGCGTTTCGAGATGTTTCACGGCGTTTGGCAACCTCTTCCGCCGACGGCCGCGCCACGAGCCCACAACCCACCTCCATCGCTCGCTCCCTTCGTCGCCCCAGCGATGGCCCGACTTTCGTTCCCATTCCCAGATCCGAAGCTCCTGCCCTGGCCTCTTGTCGTCGCGCTGCGCCGGACTCCTCCCTGCCTTCCTTTTTACATGCACGGCAGCAGGATTGCTCCGATTGGAGTGAGGCTCGCCAGAAGCGACCCCCTTCCTACGATTGGTCCATAGCGCTGAGGAGGTTGAGGTCGTTGCTGTCAACCCTCCAGCGAGCTCTGCTTAAGATCTCCGGCTCCATGGCTCCGTCTCCTACATGGCACCAAGCCATTCCCAGGTTTTCTCGCTTTCTCTCTTCCCCTCTCTCACTGTGTAGGTGTTGTCATGCATGCTCCGTCTCTTAGTCATTTTGCTAATGATGCTTAGATTAATTAGCATATTATGCAGAGTATTTTGCAGGAAACAGCATTACTGTATTATTAAAGTGATAAAGACAGGAGTCAATTTACATCTTATCTGACCATCTTAGATCTTTCCTTACTAGCTAGATTTATAATTTAGATTTGCTCTGTGTATAAGTTTATTCTCATTCAGGAATCAGCTACTGTACCACAATAGCATTTATGTCATTCTAATTCTCAAAGTATTTTAGAAATCTCGTATTATTAATCGCTTAATTTATGACATAATTGGAGGATATTTGATGGTTGCAAACCTAGATTTTTCCATTTTTCAAATGTCATGTAATCTTTTTGTATAGGTTTGATAGACATATCTTGGTCTAAATCTGCATTTGTGATTTCAGTTTCTTCATTTTTGTTGGCTTGATGATGCATTTCTGTCAGAGCATAGGTATACTATTGTTAGGTCAATTTAACCGTCGATTCATCTGTTTTCCATGTCATACAAAACAATAACCTTCTCTTCTTTACGTTGTGATTTTAAAACTTGTTATAGCGATCGTTTGAGGAACCCCTGGAATTCTTCATGATGGATGACAAGATGTTTATTTTCCCTTGCTTGCCATCATGTCATGATTCTTGTCCTTGTCCCGGGGCATCAATTAGGAGTACATGTACTTCATCTTTGTGATTGTGCAGATGACGGTCATTTAGCCATTTATATATGTAGTAATCTATTAATAAACCCTTGTCGATCGACCGAGTCAGATTTCTCTTGGGTCTAATCCAACGAACGTGTTGTGCCTCTGACGTTCCACCTTAACTCCACGCGTGGGTAAAATCTTTTAGGTGCCGATGTAAACGTTTGCAAAAAGATTTCTGTTTGTGGTACCTATAGCCCCCTTTCTCCGGCTCATTGTTTCCTATTCTAATTGTGGTGGCCGATTCCCTAAAAAAAATCATGGTGGCATGCGGTTTTCGCCCGTGGCCGGCATCTAAGTGGGTAGCGGGTGGGCGCGATGGCATGGTGGTCGGAAGAAAGGCTGGGCGGGTTGGGGAGTGGCGGCTGACTACGGTGGGGGTGTGACGGCGTGGTGCTCGGCGGCAATGTCGGCGAGGCGTGCAGGGCGTGGCCTCAATGTTGGGCAAAGTGGCTTGTGGTAGTCTGCTGGCCGCTGGAATGGGTGTAGGGTGCTCACGGCGCTGCTTCAACAGCAAGCGGTTTGTGCTGCTTGCTCCACTACGCTCTAGTGAGTTTAATCAAGGTTTTGGTTTTCCGTTTGTGTTTTTTTCGCCCCGGAACGAGATGGCTGAAATTCGGCCATTTCAAATATTACTAGTAATAGGCCAAGGTGGATCATGCTTCCCCCTTTACTGATGATACCATAGTACTCCCTCCGTCTCATAATATAAGATGTTATTACATCCAATAACGGAGGGAGTAGATAAGGACATTCATGAAGTCAACGAAAATAGGTAACAAAACTATACATATCCTTCCCTGTGCATAATGCAGAAATGTCATACATACCTCTGCTATGGAGAACCCTCGAGAGATTGATCCAGAAACAAGAAAGTTTAATAAAGCTAAAGTATCTATATGAACAAAAATAAACTAGTCCTTATTAATGAGTAGCAATTGTATCTACTCAAGTATTTTATATTGTGTATTACCATGTTGTTCTAAACTCTGAGTTTAGTTGACCCAGAAATAGATTGACCATTTGTCTGATTATGCAGTAAATGCTTATCGATTCATTTGGTGAGGACTAGAAGCTTATCAATAAATTGAATGATGAATTATGTAGTTTAGAAATAGCTAACTCTATCCCTGCAAATAAAATGAAGTGTCAGCTCTCATATGAACCTGTATTTACAACATTTTGGAGATTGAGGAGCTTGAAGAAAATGTATTTCTTTGTCATGTGCACATACCTCTCAGATTTATAATGAAAACTTAATGAGTTTGTCTTCAGTTTGATCTTCGTGATAATACTACTTATCCTATACAAATAAAAAGAAATATATGTGTATATGAGTACTTGTAGTTTTACGTTTGGTGTTACTTTTCTTTTCAACTTGAAAATTTGGTACTCAGTATACTCCTTGTTGCCTTTGTTTTCTGTCTGGGTTGGTGTGTTCAGAATATCATTTTTTAATAGAATGTTGTGCCTTAAGATTCTTTTTATGGAAAGTCTAACAATGTTGTTTTCTTACTCAAATCTATGTTTTGATTTCTTGTTTGAAATAGGGCGACCATATTACTAAAGCTTCACCATACAGTGAAGAATGGATGCATCAACTCTCATCTTATTCACCAAATTAGGAACTGTTCCATCTCTATTTTAATTTCCCCTTTTAGGTACTATTGATATACTTCATTTAATTTTTTAAATTAGGATCTGTTTTGCAATTTCAAAATCGATACTCTATGCAGCTAAACATTAGTCAAAATGGCAAACAGTTCTGTAGCTTCTGTTTTTGTCAACACTAAAAACTTGGCACTACCTTCTACTTTTGTTCAACAATATCCTCAAATCCATAGCTCCTAAAATAAGTGCGTGGAGCATGAATAGCAATCTACAAAATGATCTGCCTCCTGAACCACCACCCGAAGGGCCAGTTCTTTCCTGGCTTTTTTGGGCTTACAGAATAAGCTGCCCCCTACTTTTCTTTTAGAAGCCTACTTTTCAAGTCTTAACTATTAGGTTTCTAAAAAAATAATTTTGGTTGGGCTTGTAGAATAAGCTGGGTAGGGGGTACCTTATTTCAGCTTATTCTAGAAGCTAGCAAAAGAACTGACCTGAAGATGTGTTTGGCACGGTAAGGCATAAATCAGCCATCTATTTCTGAAAGAAGATTCCTAATTGTCCAATTTCTACTTTATATTGGAGTTTGCAGATTTAATATTTACTTTTTTGCAACAAATAAATTTTCTCTTGGGCTTTGCTTTAGATTCTTTATATACTGTGAAGTGCTGGTTTTGCTCATCTTTAACCCATTGTTTCTGGTCTGATGGCCTTTTACGTGCTAGGCCAGTTGCTTAGTTAATGGGCTTGAGGGGGAAATATAAAGGGTGTTAGATGATAGGAGGTGGGCAGGGCTGCTTGGCTACAAGGTACTAAATTTTCAGATTATTATAGCTGGCAAACTGCACATAAATGTATATACCCATGTACTAGTGTTTTTGTTTTGGCAAAAATAATGGGTGTACAGATGTACACCCATGTACCTTTGCACGAGGTTGTGAAAGTCGGTGTTCAAACACAAATTGCCTTTGCAAGAGGTTTATCTGATGGGCTCCCTAAGTTTGTGAAGGCTGAAGGATATGTTGTGTAAGTTGAGGCAAGTGATTGAAACATTGAAATACATTGTTCTCTGTAACTGTAATCTCGCTCTTCATAAACAAGTCTCGGTATGTGGATTATACCGAATTGTTCCGCTGGGGGGCCAACAAATTACGTGTAATTATCTATTCCATGCCTTGGTTGTCACCATGAATTCAGATTTCTTTTCTTAGGAAATAATTACTACACTAAATCATATAACGTTTGGTCACCCTATGAGACAGTCGCTACTCCAAATCATACATAAATAGTCACGGCCTGTTGTTGTAGTTGCTCAAAAAACATGCTACAGCAAGAATTTTTGTTCATCCAGGCTGTGCTGCAAATTTTTTCTTTTATCAATTGGTGTTAGGTGCCCCTTTTCATCACGAGTATAGGCCGTGGTAGCCTGCTTCGATGGTACAAAATTCACATTCACGAGATGGGTTGTGGACAACTTCTAATCCTTATCCCTTTAGTTTTATGCTACTCCAATTGCATCTGGCACAATTTGATACATCACACGGTTTAGTGTGCATTGAAACAGTAGTTACAGAGTTTGGCCTCTCTGTCTTGTTTCTGTGTAAACTTCTGATTCAGACCTGCAACCAGCGTGTTCGTGTGATTCCGCTGAATTTGGTACATTCAAACTTCCATTGGGATTTCTCTCATTTTGATGTTATTCCCAGTTTATGGTATTGAAGCCTCACGTAACCCTCGAGTGTTATATGTTCTTGTGTGTTGGCAGCCTCTACCTCTTTGTTGGTATGCTTCTAGCAACTCAATTTTTTTTTCAGGTGTCTGTTCAAGTGGATATGAATGTTTCATCCGCTGGAGAGATTGTTGGATAGATGAAATTGACGGGAAATCTTTGGCCACCTGCAGGTTAAGCTGCTTGAAGAACAAGTTCAAACATGTATGATGGCAGTGAAGTTGCGCCTCTGAGTCTCTTTGCATCCTGATGTAATTAGTCCCGTAGTATTGAGTTCTGTAGTAATTATTTCTGAATATTTCCTGCTGCTGGTTATCGCGTTCCAAGTGGCATTCAATGTTCTCCAAAGGAATTTTATTTTTACTACTAGTAGGGATGATTTTCATTACGTGAGACATATCCCGGAACCATCACTTACTCTTCTACATGGAATCTATTTATTATATGGCTTTGTTATTGCTGGGCCATGTCATTGATTATATGATTTTACGGCCATCAGGCTAGTTCTTATATTGGCTCTCAAATTCTGTACATCAATGCCTCTCATGGTTCCTTTTTAGATTGGTTCCATAATCTGTACGTTGGCTGCTGATTTTTCTTTGTCCTGTATGCTATTTTGCATGGGTCATCAAATTTCTGGAGGATAAATATGAACAAAGCCTGACATACCACATACATGATCATGCATGATTGACTTGAGAATTTCAATTTTGTTGAGCTTCTAGCCACAATGCTTCTTGCCTCCGTCATCACACTTCTCACAGGAACAACAAAAAGAACCAAAAAGGTTTAGATCAATTACACAACTCAGGAGCTCAACCCTCACATATTTCATTCATTCTAGTTATATTATTAAAAAAGAAAGCACTCACTTCTTGTTTCCGAATAGGCACACTGCAACAACAAAATAAATCTGTCATCTTTTCTTCTGAAAAGCCAGGCTATTCTGATGTTAAGTTCCACTAAGAATTCTGGGCTTTGTCCTTACCTACGAAAAAGTGAGATCTTTGGCCTACTAAGAAGAGAGAATTAACACAGCAAATCTCACTAACTGGATAACAAATGGTACACAGTTATAAGAAAAAGGATAAAGTCGCTTGGAAGGAAATGTGGTACACAGTTATTGAAGAATAGTAATACCTAATTGGTAGCTGCAGGGACCAAAAACATAAGTCCATTGAGCACCTCCATAGGACAAACAGATTGTCTCTCAAACTGCAGTTTGAAAGCCCCTCATATTGTCCCTTTGCTATGATGTAATCGGTACAATAATTGTCACGCAAGGATTCTTGCTACTATAGTGTAGCAAAACTACTGACATGCAAAGCACAAAGTTAAATATTATTTTTACTCTAGCACAAAATAGCCAATTCCTATATAGGGCATATAGAGGAAGAAAAAACCATTATACTATTGTTTGTCGCAGATCTAGTCGAACGAAATGGGGGATCAAATAATAATAAACTTCTAGGCATCTTAGCTCCCACTCAATCTCTATATATATTGATCAAACTAAAACTGGCAATCGCCAAAGGAAATATCCATTGCTAGCTCCCAGAATGAGTCAATTTAAAACTACATGCGAATTTTCTTACCAAATTAAAATGTATGACAAGAAACCTAAGCATGTCGAAAATTAGACCGTCTATTTTATGCAAGCGGGTGACAACTACTCAGTTCTTGTAAATTTTAAGCAAATTGATGAACTACCTTTTCCCCAAATTAGAAGCAATACAGTTCTCAGTTCTCACCATGACTATAATTTGGATTGCAGCTTGCAAACTTACGTTATTTGCATATGTATCGTAGTGTTAGTCGAGGAAGCCAGAAGTGGAGGATCACACAAGGGCATAAGTAGGGTCTGTAGAATCAAGAAATTCAAACTGGTGGTGTTTAATGCAGTGAGGTGAAATAAACAAAACTAATTGCTAATAGAAATATTGAATTAAACAATAAACTTAGAATTGTTATTGTGGTAAGTTACGGTTAAAAAATACGACTTTCAGAAGTGTGCATACAAATTCAATGTAAATTGGGGTAGTGCTAATAAATAATTAAACCAAATCATGTTACTGCAAAAGCTAAGGAATTTTCTGATGTAAATACATACTTTCTTGTGTAGGGAAATTCCCTGTACCAGGAAAATAAAAATTGTTGTTCCGTTTGCCTTTGATAGTTCAAGCAATCCAGAATCTCGCTCCAGCAGAAGGTTCGCTACATCGTGGTGGCCTCTAATCGGCGCATTTATCAGAGGAGTCACATTTTGATTGGCCAGACGTTTTCCCAAGGAATCGATCATGGTCCAGGAGTACCTTCACAATATCTACAAGCAGTGTCAGATGTCCATCTTTCTTGCTCATTAGCTTGTGTAGGCAATGCCACACTGTAGTTATCATACAGATCAGGTAAATTTCAGCACTGCAAAACTAATACAATCGGATCCATGGAGATTGATCAAAGACCCAAAAAAACCATGGCAATCAATTAATTTAGAAATCCATAAACCCCATTCTTCATGCAAACACTGTAGTCTAAACACAAGGTCCAAAGCTACCCTGTTCCCATGTAAAAATATGACCAATCAGAAGTGGTTTAGTATTGAAGTGTTTGTCAGTGCTCACCTCCGTGGCCTTCCTTTGCAGTGATGTGTAGAGCATCGAATCCTGATTTGTTCTTCCTCGCAAGGCTCTCCTTGTCAGAGTGCTTGAGCAACTCGACGACGATGTTGACGAACCCTTTATCAGCGACGATGAGTAGCGTGGTGTCCCACCTCGTTGGGCTTGTTCGTTGACAACGGCAGCGCAGATCTCCGCCTCGCTGTTGAACTCCTCCCTGGTGTCGGTCATCTGTGCATCGATTCCGGCAATGATCTGGCGAACAAAGTGAGGTCCGCACGTTGCGCGGTGAGAACATAGTCAAAACTGTATATACATAGCCAGTAGCATCAACCGTAAATCATGGACGCAGATGCTTGGATAATAAGATGACATGTGTGAGAACATGGAAGCTAACGTGGCCAGTAGACATTGGAAATCGTGAGCTTTAGGATTCGAATACCTCAATTGAGATCTAAGAGCAACTGCAGAAAAATCACATAGCCCGAACCCGATGGTATGGATTTTTTTTGCAAATCGGCCTTAGTCCTTAGGATTTCCTAAACAAATACACCAGAACTAACGCCCTGTGGCGGATTGGAAGGAAAAAATAGAATCAATCAGAAGGGATATAACCATGGCCGCCTCATCACGAATCATGGCCGCCTCCACCGGCTAGGGTTCCGCCTGCACCTCCCGCATCACTCGCCAGCTGCAGTATTGAGTTGGGTTCACACCCTTGTTCTCTCCCACCAGGGTCGACGTCGCCGCTTCAGCCCATCCTCCATGAGGAAGGAAAGAAAGGATGTGAAGGTCTGGCCACCACATCTCTTTCTTGGCCTGATCCGCATCGAGGGGAGGGATTGGTTTGCCGTCGTCCCTGCTCACTTTGCCTTTGTCGGTACGGACCTCCAGGTTCCAGCGGCGGCGTGGATGGGGGATGTGAAGACGTCGGCATGGATGGAGGATGCGGGGGCGACGACACTGGGCGGCGGCGTGAGTGGGGGATCTAGGTCGAGGGCACTGGGATGCAGCGGTGATGCTTGTAGCGCGACGACGACAAGGATGGCGAGTGCGGCGGCTGAGAAGAACGCACTGGGACTGGATGAATGCACACCATCGCTCCTCTGAATCCCTCGTCAGCTGAAATGGGCTGCCCGACGGTCCAGTTAACTACAGGGCTTCCTTTCGGCCTCCGGAGCAGCTGCCCAAAGAACAGTTGGGCCAGTAGCGGGAGGGATGCTTTCCACACGAGATCCGACGACCAGAAATATTCAGATCATGAAAATGGACGGCCAGGAACGTGAATCACTGAGAGAGCTCGCTTTAGGCTCGATTTTACAAAATCGGACGGCTGGGCACGCTAAGGGCGTGAGAGAGCTCGCTTTAGGTGCGGTTATACTGTCCTTAATTTCCTTACAATGAGCAAAAATGTCGTGTACAGAACAATTACTGGACTAGGTGGAGAATGATCATTAATAGATCTAGCAAAAATACATGTGATATACGAATGCATCCTTATCTTCTAAAAAAAATAGAATACAGCCTTGTCCTATAAAAAAACAGGAACACAACCCTATTGATTGCCGTAAAATTACAGTAGCATATTTTCATTTTTATAGTGTGATTTGGTTGCGCCATACTGGCTTTCATAACCAGGCCCTAAATTACATGCATGCATTATGTAAGATTACCTTGGACCCTTCTACACGGTGAGAGACCGGTTTCTTTTCTCCCATCATAATCTTACCTCAAGTGTTTGTGGGACTGGACTGGGGTGAGGAATAAGAATTCCTCACCCAGGGTGATGAATAGCGCGACCCTATATATGCGGTTCTACGTACGAGAAAATCTATTTATATATATGCATAACGTGTACAATTTGTAGTATCGTGAAATACCAGCAAACAAAAAAAAATTGAATGGAAAATAAATCAAAATCCCCCCCGCCCCCCAAATATTTAGTACCGGTTGGTGTTACCAACCGGTACTAATGCCCTACGCGCACCCTGGGCCTGGCTCGTGCCACGTGGTGGCACTTTAGCGCCGGTTCGTGACGAACCGGTACTAAAGGGGGGGGGGGCCTTTAGTTCCCACTCTTTAGTGCCGGTTGGCAAACCGGCACTAAAGGCCGTTACGAACCGGCACTAAAGCCTGGTTCTGCACTAGTGACTACAGAGCACTACACTTCTTGTATGCTGCTACATGCATGATTTGAGGAAATCCTGTTCCTCTACCTTCTGCTATCTATCCTTAGTTTCTGAAAGCATGCATATAACATTATACTTTTCTTATTGTGAAACATGCTATCATGGACTTGTTCTTAATTTCGCTCTGCTTGCATGTATTTTTCCTCATTACTTGAAGAAATGAAGAGCCATTCTCGTTTCTACTGTTATTAGTTGCTTGAAAATATTCGGCTTATGCTTGTTGTTTTTCAATGTGCACATCAGGTGAAGCTGAAGCAATTCTTGCCAGGTCACAGGCCACTGCTAAAGGGATTAGGATGGTCTCGGAGTCGTCTAAAACTGAAGGCAGCACAGAGGTATCACATGTTTTTTTTCTTGATCCTTCAGTTAGGATTTTTCTTTTGCCTAACAAAACATACATGGCTGCTTGTATTTTGTTAGTGCACGAAACGGCGTCACTGCAGCCCAAGTGGATGAGTCGGCCGCCCACGTCGTAGGTGCCCCGGGTACCAGCGGAGGTGACGTTGGAAACTATGATGCTCTTTTTTTACTTGTTTTTGAAGAAGTTATAGCTTGCCGTATGTGCTTGGTAGATTCAGTTCTGCAAGTAGGTAGTATCTTGATTTCCACTGGACATGTAGCGATGGAGCTGAAAACAATGCTTTGCATAGGTTCATGGCCCTGCCATGTGCTTGCTCCTGTCTATGTCCATGAGCAACAGCAAAATCAATCATTTAGTAGCATATC
Source organism: Triticum timopheevii (assembly GCA_963921465.1). Taxonomy (NCBI): domain Eukaryota; kingdom Viridiplantae; phylum Streptophyta; class Magnoliopsida; order Poales; family Poaceae; genus Triticum; species Triticum timopheevii. The sequence goes on along the minus strand of OY997272.1, from coordinate 547,556,883 downwards.
GTTCTTAGACCTTAATACTTGTCCTAGCAACTGGATATACCGAGCCACTCATTTCTTCTGGAGAATTGGGTGTCAAGCCAGATGATCTTAGCCTGGAGAAATATTTTGCTGCTAAAAGTCTTCTTTCATCAAGGTCCTTCCATATAGATAAATATCATGGTTCTGGAATGGTTTCCCTGGCTGACCTGTAAGCTACAATCTACCTCTGTAATTTGATTCATTTTATCTGCTTATGTTTCAAATGCTGCATCAGTTACGTTGTGGTGACTGCCTGACTGGTGGGTTATAGTGGTTTGAATACTAACGTGGATATGTGCCTTTCACTGTATTTGGTTATCAGTTTTAATCACAAGACTGATGGTGAACATGTCCACTTCACTAAGTCAGAAGCCTCAGACTCTGATGAAGAAGAAGATGATGATGATCAAAGCAATGCAGAAGAAATCGACATGGGGCTGCGGAGGCGACTACGACGACATCATCACGGTGCTGCGGCGGCGATGACGACGGCATCGTCACGGTGCTGTGGCGGCAGCGATGACGACGGCATCATCACGGTGCTACGGCGGCGGCGACAACGCCGACGCCGACATCAACACCATCAAACACGGGCTTGTGGAGGCGCCGACGCCGACGACCTATACGCATGCGTATATTGTGTGTGCGTGTATATATGTGTGTATTAATTAGCTATATCAGATATGTATGTTTGTCTGTACACATAAAATGTACGTATTATTAAATGCATGTATGTGAGTACTATGAAATGTATGTCTAAACTGAGATAGGTAGATTTTTATTTTTTTTAAATCCTAATTAATTACTAGTAGCGTGGGTGTATCATATATGTGCTACCACTATTCCATTAGTAGTAGCGCTGGTGTGAACTAGTAGTAGCGTTGGGCACAGGCGTTACTGGTATGTCTGGTTATCAGTAGCATGGGGTAAAACACGCGCTACTGCTAAAAAATAGCTGTAGCGCCGTAGCAGTAGCGCGGGAACACACGCTACTGGTATGCAAAAAACCCACACTACTGGTAATGTTTTTCCTAGTAGTGATAGCACGCACGCACGCAGACGCACATAAACAAAGCTCCTCGTTGGCGCCTTTTTTTAGAGAAAAGTATGTTTTTGTCCGTCAAATTCCCTAAAAATGTAGACTTGGTCCCTCAAAAAAGTTTGGTAGACAATGGTCCTTAAGTCTCAAAAGCGGATAAGTTTGGTCCAAAATCAGATTTTGAGCATGTTGACCGGGTTTGACCATGTTGACCAGATTTGACCGAAGAAAATTCAAAAAAAAGGCTGAAATTTTGTGGCAACCAGGTGCGCAAGGTGCATGAATTTTTTGTGGTGTTTCAACATTCGAGGAGCTTGTGGAAAAAATGGCTAAAAAAGCCATAATTTGTTTTTTTTCTTGCAAGAGCTCCTCGGATGTTATTCAAAAAATTACAAGCATCTAGTACACCAAGCATCTTGGATGTTACAAAAGTTCAGTTTTTTATGAATTTGTTTGCTATTTTTTTCAAATTTACTACTCATCAATCAAACCAGGTCAACCCAAAAAATTGCTGTTTTGAACCAAATTTATCCGGTTTTAAGACTTGAAGGACGAAATGTCTACTAAAGGCTAGCTCAGCTATGGGGCAAGCTGGGCAATACAACCAAACGCATCCTAAGTCTATAGTTTTGGGGAATTTGAGGGACAAAAAAACGTATTTTTCTCTTTTTCTAAGGCGAACTCCTCGTTTTTTTAGCAAACTCCACGCTGAGCTCCAGCGCGCGCATAGCAAATTATAGCTGGCCAAATGGGCCGGTTTTTTCGGGCCGGCCCGTGAGCATGCCGGCACGGCCCGCCTTGGGCATGGAGACACAGGTGGAACACTACACATAAAGCACAATAGATTGATTGTCGCTATCTATGAGGAAAACATCTTTGTTTTGAAAAAAATGCATTCTTTGATTTGTTTTATAGAAAATAATATGTTAGCACTTAGTGTGGTTCATAATCTGAGGGTCTAAACTCTCATGTTTGGCGAGAAGACCCTCAAGATTTCATTATTTCTATGATTTTTTCCTTTGAAAAGGATGGTAAACCCCGGACTCTGCATTGGTTGATGCATGCAAGCATCCCATTCTTTCTATGTTAGTGGGCATAAGACATTGGCTGTGAGCGAAACTGGAGGAAAGTTGAGACTGATAGTAAGTTTATTTCACTACTATTGATTTGATCTTTGATGTGTCTAAGATATTGATGGGCCGAGTCAGTACAAAAGGTAACGAGTGTGAGATAGAGATATGTTATAGGACTGGCTCATTTATTATGACATGTTGTGCTTTATACTGTTATGTCTAAGTCTAGATAATTTATTAGCTTTTTTGTGGCGGAGATAATTTATTAACTAATTGTATCCTAAGCACGATGATGTTTAAATCGTAACCTAACACTGCAATATGTTTAAGGCCGTGGACTCGATCGGGATCGAGCATATCGTGACATCGGCTGAATGTGAGAGACACATAAAGCCGGCTGGGCTGGTCGTCACTATCTACTATGAGGAGTGCACCTTTCTTTATCGTGTTTCTACAAACATAATATTTGATGATTGTTCTAGGGAAAGTAACATGGTAGCACTTAGTATGGCTTGCAATGCAGGATGGTTTAAACTCGTGTGTTTGGCGAGAAGATTCTCCGGTTCTTCCTTGTCACTGATCAGTAAAGGTCGTCACGAAAAGCTCTGAAAAGCAAATCTTCCAAACTTACATATACATATATACAGACGTACATTCTTCACTCTCGCAGAAAATGAAAAGGCAAGCACTGAGAATCCAATCCACTACCAACCATCCATCTATTGCCTATATATTGGGATCAGTCTACTTCATGGGAACTTACTAATTAAGCAGTCACGCTGCTTTCACGTCCAGCCGGGTCGGTCTCGCCTGTCCGATTGCCTATTCCTTTCTCACCAAAATCGTTGGCCCTTTGAGTGCCACGAGTTTCTGGAATTCTAGGGCAATTGCTCACTCCTTGTATAGTTTGACTTCGCGATGGATCGTGCTCCTCGTGAATCCTACGTGGCAAAATCAAATCAAGATGACGAGTTGCACCTCTGGTCTATGGACTGACACAAAAACAACAGCTGCATATTATTATTAGTACTCCCTCCGTCCTAAAATGTAAGATCATCTTTGACACTAAGTTTATGGACGGAGGGAGTACATGATAAATTAATTTGTATCTCATGCACGTAGTAGTATCTTACCAGGGATGATAAGTCGTGTGTTGTAGCAGGAGATACGCGTTGACAAAGAGCAGGAGGCCACAGTAGGAGTCGACGACGTCCTGCATGTCCCGGAGCTGGGCCACCATGCCCCTGCCCCTCCGGACGCGATGCCACAACGTGCTCTTCTTGTAGGCGTCGACGAGGCCGGCCGCGTCGACGAGCGCCTTTAGAACGGGGTCTCCCATCTCCGAGCACAGCAACGCGGCCGCGCCCCCCGTTGGCCATTGCAGGAGCTCGTGGAGCCTGCGGTTGCACCGCTCGAGCTTGGCGCACTGCCGCCTGCTCTGCGGGATGCGCATGAGGCTCATGCCAACGGCGACCAGCATCACGACGTGCAGCCCGGACATCTGCGCCACGTTGGCAGCCTTGGCAAGGATGTCCCATAGCGCCGCCACCATTCTCGTCGTAGTTGTAGAGAGCTTGCGCTTGCAGATCGTACGTGTCTGCCCCGCGTGCCTATCCGGCCCTGTCTTAGAATGGCGCCCCTGCACAAGATTTATATGTGCTGGAGATGGCGACCGTGGCCACCCTGACGACCGGTGTCACACGCTGGAGAAAGCATTGGTGCAGACGTAGTGCTGAGATGGTTAGGACATCCGATAAAGAAGGATACATGTGAGCTTTTTGACGCCCGCATGTCCAGATCACGGTTGCTATTGGTGGACGAAGAGTGAAGTGGGTTTGCATGGAACAATGCAAAGGGAACCTGTGAGCAAGGTAAAACTAAAGGGCTCGGTCATGGTGGGGTGGTGGGCTGGTGGTGTCATCTACGTCTGGTTTTTGGATAGCGCGTACAATTGATTTATTATCCCCGAATCTCGAAAGGAGAAATGGAGAGAAAGAATAGCTCCGCTGAGGCGTCCATCTACTTTGAGACACTTGGAGCATCTACAGCCGGACTTTGCACATCCGACCCCTCAAACGTCCACGGGCACTGACCATGCGCATCTCAAATTAGTCACTTTGTGTCCACCTCTCTCATATATCATCTCCTAAATCCATACAAAACATGCAAAAAAAATCCTACATACTACATCTACGTGCCACCCTAGTTAATCTTCGTCGTCAGAGATGTCCACGACGGCGGTGCTGGGCGCCGGCTGGATGTGGGCGGGTAGGAGGGCTCTGGCTCATCCTCCTTCTGCTCAACCTCATTCATGTAGGCGAACATCTTCGCCTCGTCCGCGGCCTCTTGCGCCTACATCTCCTGCCGGCGACGGCGTCTTGCCTCCGCATCCGACTCCGACCGGAGGGAATCTAGGATGGCCTACTGCTCCGCCTGCAGATCCCCGTTGCCAGCGTCCCCACATTCTCCTCCTCCGGCTCACCCCCCTCCTCCTCAAAGTCCTTCTCTTCGCCGCCCTCCTCCTCCTCCTCCTCCACCTCCTACAACTCCAACTCCTCCTCCGGATCCACTGCATCCGGAGGTAGCCCCGCAGGGATCCGAGCTTCACGCCTAGCCCGGATCTGCTCAAGGAGCTCCAACCGGCGACGTGGGGGCATGGCTACTAGGCGGACGGGTGCAGTGGAAAGTGGCGGCGGCGACGGACAGGAGGAGGAAAATGTGGATGGATGGTAGGGTTTCGGTGCCCCCGATTGACTTAAATAGCTGGGCAATGCACTACGGGGCCCCCCGGAGCTACGCCACATGGCGCCACCGGTCCGACGGAGGAGACGAGTTTCAGACCGCCGGATTTGAGGGTGTTTCCGGCTGGGACCCCTTCGTCAGTCCGACATGGCGGGCGTGCCCGGGCGCGCACGGGCACCCCCATATCTGACCCATATTTGGGCTGAATATGAGGGGTGCCGGTCAGCCCGGGCGTCTGAGACCCGTTTGAGGCGTCCGTCTGGGTCAAAAAAACGTGACCGGTCAGTGACCACACGGCCCGCCCGGACGTATGAGGCAGGTTTGAGAGGTCCGGTTGTATATGCTTTTATATGTCTTCTGTTGGTTTTATGGATTTCTGGTGCATGATGTTCTTTTTTTCGAAAATAAAACTCCTGGCCTCTGCATCATTGTGATGCACACAATAATATTTATTAAACTTGATGTAAGGCACGATTCCTAACCATCTACTTTGATGGACTTCTCGTGTGTGATGTTGGACACTCGAGAAAAGCATTGGTGCGGGCTTGCTCTGAGACGAGGCAAAGTCTCGTGCCAGCTTGGTGCTGGCATGGTGAACGGGTCGGTGAAGAGCGGAGTCGATGTCAATGAACTAAGCTGGACGCTCTAGAAAGCATTTGGTGCAACAAGAAAAGCAATTCTACCATGGCTCAAATCCGCGCTATATATTTTTTAGGTTTTGCAAAATTTATCTCATTTCAGAGTTAGGATTTTTTATTGAAATATTTCATTGCGTACCGTTGTGTACCACTAAATCCAGTCTAAAACAATTGTACTCTTATTTGTTGTACACGGCGAAATCTTATGACACACTTTAGAAGAAGGAAACAACACAATCAAACATTACGTAACACTTTGAAACAAAATAAAATTTGCCCAAAACAAAAAAATAGCATGAATCTCAAAATTGTAAATGATTGAGCCGTACAAGGGATATTTCATGCATGATAGAAAAAACTCTCTCTTGATGCGATCAGCAAAGGGGGGCAAAGGATACACTCCCTCTCAGCACACGAAATTAGGGTGGTGTCATCTTGTGCTGTATAGCTCATGGAGGCTCACCTCAAAAAAAAAAAAAACTCATGGAGGCGTCCACCTCCTTTGAGGAGCTTCCCTGCTCGTCAACCAACTTTCTACTAGCTAAATACCCGTGCGTTGCTACGGATCAGATTTTTTTTTCATATTTACAATACAGTTGACTACGTTAAAGTAGTGCAAAAGAACACACCTTTTATGATCTATAAATACATATTTTGTTTGGTCCATGTGTGGATCTCAAGTAACTATTATCAGTGCTTGCTTGCGCATGGGACCTGAATATTGTACGTACAAAATCACAAAGAAACTCAACATGTTCGCTAGAGCTCCATGATGGCCTGCAAAATCACAATAAGTATTGTCCTGTTGTCTAAAGAGAAATTTCTTTGCGAAAGCCTGATATCATTTGACATGTGGAACCTAGCTAGACTTACCATTTACCCTCGTTGACACCACTAAAATGTTAAATAGCTAAAAGTATGTCCATTGCTACGGAACAACACAAAAATTACAGAGACACGCCGATGAAACAAGTGTTATATAATTCATAAATGTGTGCCGAAGATGACACATGTTTTCACCCATATAGAAAAAATACTGATTATCCCTCCCTCCCATCAATTGACACCAAAATTGTACAAAATTTAACAGATCAATTAGCCTTGTTGAAACTTGATCTTAAGCTAAGGACAGTAAAAATCTATAAATGTAAACATATTTTCTACTGAATTGGAGCTCTATAAAAACATCCTTATCAAAACCATTTTCTACTGGAAAGAGCTTTCCCCACTGACATTTCCAAACTCTTATTGAACTGTTCTTACAGGCTTACATCACACAAAATATACAAATCAAAGGAAAAACAGAAGGCACGTTGCATTTCATGCCAAAACATGCAATATAACCTGCCATAGGAGTATTTGTACTACTGCTACTAAACGATGTGGGACACTGAGCTAAACCCCAGAACATACAAAAGAGATTATCGTCAATGAGGAATATGAAGTTTTATGTGCTGCTATGTCAGATGACCTCATTGGTTGTTTGCCACGCTCCGATAGTTGCGCCCCTGGCCTATATAGAACACCAAGAAGACAATTCATCATACATAATGGCATAACAAACACAAATCATACAACAATCATCAATTTTTACTATCAAAAAACAACCAACTCCTAGATTTATGAACGAAATAAGCTTTATCTCACCCTGTATGATAAAGATGGTTTCAAAACATTTTGATTGCACAATTCATCTCACCCTGCATAGTTGTATAGCAATGAGCTTAGGGAAATGAACTGCGAGTTTTCACGAAAGTAGAAGTTGAAGGCCAATACAGCCCCCTTCAAAGTTTAATTACAAGCAGAACTGAAATAGCTCGAATGCACGGATACTTCACTGACCTCACGTACCCGTATCGGATACCGTATCTGATACAGATACTGCTCCAATACGTGGTGGACATGTTTCATGTAAGCATCCGGAAATAAATGATTTAAAATGAATCTGATACTTGTTTGATACTCGATGGGTGCTTTTTGGATACGGCCCAATCCACAGGCAACCCTAGTCCCGACGCGACATCCTTACCCTCCTCCTCTTTCCTCCCGAGCTCCATAGCAGGCGGCGGTGGCGGTTGGCATGCCGGCAGCAAGCCGACGAGGAGCTGCTCCTCCTCTCACTGACTCCCCATCGTCCTTGTCTCCAACTCCCCCTCACCGTCAGCCCCTCTCACGCAACAGCCAGACATCTTGTCGAGCTTGATCCCCGGAGGCAGCTCGACGGTTGAGGTCGACACAACCACCAAGATATGTACACTGAGCCATTCAGCCGCCAGCCACCAAAGCTAAGCTCACTTCCTCTTTTGTGTTCTCTTTTGTTCTCTCATGATCTATCTCCTATGATTCTCTCTTTCAGATGTATCCTCCTGCTGAACCTACCAATCTAAGGGTGCCATTGTGGAGCCATGTTACAATTACAAAGAAATCACCAGCTGGGGAGAAGGACCAAAACAAAACAAAAAATGTGTCCTTGCCTATTGTTTCTACATGTTTTGCTTCATCGAGTGCAAGCACTAAGAGGGGAGAAGGACCAAATACTACGTTAGAGAAAGCTTCATATGGTATAAGAAAGCGAGGTAGGCAAAAAATGTACAGTGGAAGCCAATCATTTCATTTTCATGCATCTATATGATTATCTGTTGTTCCTAACTTTTATACCTTTTTGTTTTGAATTAAAAAAGATAGTAAAACGTATCCCCTTATCAGCACTTTCTCAAAATGGCAAATTTGTGTATCAGTATTGGCCTGATACTGATACGCGTATTCGTATCGGTGCTTTGTTGCTAAATAGTACTCCCTCGGTTAGTACAAAGTTGAGTCATCTATTTTGGAACGGAGGGAGTATTTGTTAACAAAAAGGAAAGGCACTCAAATTTATAGTCTGAGAGCTAAGTTAAAGCTTCTCCCCTATCTATTTTGAAGAATGCATTTACAGTAGAAAAGATTGCATACTACTTTGTTTGGCAACATTGCAAAATAAACTCTGAAATTATTAGTGCAACAGATTTTGAAAACAAAAGCTGGTGTGCTCATTACCTATTTCTCTTCCATCTGTAGTTACTTGTAGAGTACCCATGCCCACAAATTGTCATCACACATCCATGAAACTGATCCTAAAGATCCATGAAACTGCAATGTGTACTTGTGAGCTTTAACAACCAGGAAGAAAAAAAATCTAGACCCCAATTCATCATTAATTTCTTTGTCCCGACCAAAGAAATTTGTTCATGTGAACAGATTAGGACTACAATGCCACAAATCACATATAAGCATGAAACATCAATATTAGAAAAAGGTGCAGACGTCACCTGAATGTCAGGGCCTGCAATAACAAATTGCAATAAGAGACTGTTGCCTCCATAAATGGAAAACCACGCTCCAAACGCATCTACACTGGGCCTCACTTGCCGCCGTCAGAGGTCGTGCCACCTCAGTTTACCTTTGCTGTCGGCGCCCCTGCTGCCATGTTTCTTCTCCATCGCTGGATACCTTGTAATATGTATCGCAGTCTGGTGCAAATAACTATCTATTGTCAATGACCATATAGAGCAAATAGTTATCTAGTGAGAATGACCATATAGCATCACCATCAGTCCTCATGCAAGCACTTTTCAGCTTTGCAAGTGTAATGACAATACTCTGGATGGAAGTTGAAACTCACTAATAAGAAGCCTCCGAGAAAGATAGTCTGGACAATCAGTGGTTAAGAAAAATCACATACTACATTTAAATGATAGTGCAAACGACGTCACTGTTATTCAGAATCCGCGGAGGCGGTACAGAAGAAGTGTAGTCTCCACGCAGAGAAACGACTAACTTAATTCTTCCATGGATGTTGGGTATATATAAAGCTTTTAATGATTGGTCCAAACACTACTAAACTAACAAATTTCTTGTGAATATGCAACGCAAGTGAAATAATGTTGAGCACATGTGCAGTAGATAAGGTGCACCATAAGTGAGAAATTATGTACGTTTTGGAGTCTTGCTAGATCACGGTGCTTCATGTGTACCTTCAGCTCCGTGTTGATGGTATAAGCGGCAACACTGCAGGTACAATAATATAACCACAATCAGGCCCTTCGAACCAAATCTTTGCAGAAAAAATATGAAACAAAATTCTCTTTTTTTTTGAAAGATCCGGTTTAGGCCGGCTTCATTGATTTAGAAGAAAGCATACGGGAAAACAGTGAGGATCAAGTGATCATGGCGAACAGGAGCAAAGCTCAGGACAAAACAAAATAAGAAAAAAGACGGTAAGGTGCTCGGCGCCTACATAAAGCTGGATATCTCATCGGGGCGTCCCCGAACGGGGGCACTAAGCATGCAGCTCCGGCAGACCTCCATTGTGTAAGATCAAGCTTTATGGCCTGGAGAACATCGTCGGTCTTAGGCATTTTCCCTCTTAAAACGTAAGCATTCCACTCCTTCCAGATGTGCCAGGTGATCAACATCGTCATTGTCTTGATTCCTCGCCTCTGATCGGCTGATGTGCACCTGAACATCTCCAGGCAGTGCTGCATAGAGCTATGATAAGGCAGTCTGCTCAGGCCCAGCGCCTCGCAGCCATTCCATGTGGCAGCAGACCTCCAGATCGTCCAGGAGAAGGGGCAGTCCCATATGAGATGCAGAGCAGATTCCAGGCTCCTCATACATAATCCGCAGAAGTATCCATTCGGCCATCCCCTCCTTTGTAGCCTGTCATTGCACCAGATCTTGTTGTTGTGCAGCAAACATCTTGACAGTTCCAGGCACCCAGCCTTTCCAGACAACGCTCTTGTGGCTCGTGCTCGGCGTGTCCTTGAAGAGCATCTTGTATGAAGCCCGGGCAGAGTACATCGCCCCTCCTCCTGCAGTCCAAGCGATCCGATTAGCAACTTGGCTGTCCAGGGTGATCTCAGCGTGCTAGAGTCTCCGCTAGAGACGAAGGAAGTCAGCAACAATGAGGGATGTGTCGCCGTGGTTGAGATCCTTGATCCATTGGTCATTGTCGTGCTCAGCAACCACCGATCGGTTTTTGCGCCGAGAGTGCTTGAACAGGCACGGGAACACAAGACTTAACGGTGCACCATCAAGCCAGGGGCACGTCCAAAACCCCGCCCTTTGGCCGTCGCCGATCGCGATCGCCGTTGCTCTGGCGAACAGCTCCCGGTCGGCCTTGTCGCAGGGCAAGGGGAAGGCCCTCCAGGGCCTCATCGATTGCTGCCAGGACGTCTATAGCCACCGCAGCCGGAGGGCCGAGCCGAACCGAAACAGGTCAGGGATCCCCAGCCCGCCCTTCTCCACTGGAGAGCACACCTGTTTCCAAGCCACCTTGGCCTTGCTGCCGGCCAGTGCTTTGTCTTGGGCCCATAGGAAGCGACGGCGTGCCTTGTTGATCTCCTTTAGGATTTTCTTCGGCACCTTGAGCACAGTCATGGCGAAAGTGGGCAGTGCTGACAGCACCGCCCGCACCAGAACGCGCCGACCTGCCAGCGACATCAATTTGCCCTTCCAGCCCACGAGGTGTGACTTCACGCGGTCAATGAGGAATTGGAAATGCACCAGTCGAAGCCTCTTGGGGGAAAGAGGCAGCCCCAGGTAGGTCGTGGGGAAGCTAGCGATCGATCCCCCAAACCCATGCAAAACCTCTATCAGAAGTTGTTCATCACAGTTCATCGGGATAACTGAAGATTTTGCTTGGTTCAGCTTTAACCCCGTGGCCTCTCCAAAAGAATGCAGCAGCCCCAGCAAGGTGGTGATCTCCTCTTTGATTGGATTGGCGAAGATTATTGCGTCGTCCGCGTATAAACTCACCCGCATGCTTGCCCCGCGCCCTGGAAGCGGCACAATCAACTCTTTTGCCGTGGCCGCGTCCAGCAGACGATACAACGGGTCAATCGCCAAGATGAACAGCAACGGTGAGAGCGGGTCGCCCTGCCTGAGCCCGGAGGCGTGGAAGAAGCTTGGCCCCGGTGACCCGTTCAGCAGACAGGAGGAGGATGCGGAGGAGAGGAGCAAGGCCACCCAGTTTCTCCAGCGCTGCGAGAAGCCCATGCGGTGCAGCAGCTCGATCAGGTACGGCCAGGAAACGGAATCAAACGCGCGAGCGAAGTCGATCTTGAAGAGAACGAACAGGAAGCACAAGAAATGGAATCACACAGGCTCAGTTCATAGTAATTCCACAAACCGAGAGTTACAAAGAACAAAAGAACAATTGTTACATCGTTTTCTTCTCAAACCTTGTGAATACGGAGATGAATGCCATTAGCAAGATTGATTAGATGGGGTGTTTTCTGGGAATATGGATTCTATTTTGTTGGAAAATTCGCGGTCAGTGGCCACCTCATCTTTGAACGGAAATCGCCTCTTCTTCACAAGAAGTTGGCTAGATGCCTCAATTTACTGATGATTTTTTTAATAGAATTTTCTGTCTAAGGATAAGAACAAATATTGAAAGAACAATCTGGTTGTTTCGTATTTTCTAATGTTGCAGCCAAATTAGTAAGAAATTCTATTTTTAGCAGGCACTAATTAGAATGCCTTACCTTTGGTTGCCTAAATGTAGGAGAAAACAGACATGATAACATTTATTTTTTGCTCCGCACTCTCTCAGGGTTGGCTATCAATACATGTTCAGCTTCGGTAGCTGTTTCATTGGTAATATCCATTCATGAAGCCACATGATTATTGTGGAATCAGTTCAAAACTGAAATGTGCTTTTCCCTGCTAGTGGGGAGGGGACATTTTTTGCCTTCTTGCCTTGAAACTAAATCTGTTCTGGTCAATGACGCTAGGCTCACTTCCTGACTTGGTAAAATTATGCTAAGCACAAATGGTGACGCTAAAAAATAATGTCCAAATTCAGCAAACTAATACAGAAAATCTTAGTTTCTATTAACTCTGAACTACAGATAATTTTCAAGTACAATAAAATAAATCATATTGAACTTTCACGGGCACAGTCTAAACAGTCAAACTACATTAAACCAATCAAGCCACCATCAGAGTGGTCAAAGTAATAAGTAACTCACCATCATTTCTCACCTTTCATGATGACTGGCCCTGATCTAGAGCTCGCCTCATTGGCCCGGCCCGAGCTCCTCACCGGTGGACGAATCTGTTCCAGCTTGCTAATGGAACCATACATTGTATTTGCTCCAAGAAACAGAAAATCAAACGATGCATCAACATCCAACAATCTTGTCCTTGTGGCTAGCACTCGCATCTAGGAATCAAAGTATGGGTAACTTACTAACGACAAATATGTTGCTTGATTTAAAAGAATGAATATAAACTTTTTCCAGTAAGTCTGGTGTTCACAGAACTATAAGCGGTGCAACTACAATCTAAGAAAAAAATGCATGTCTGTTGAACAACCACTGCATAAGAAACTAAAATTCCAACTATTTGTTTTTTCTCATAACAGAGGGGGAGAGGCAAGAAGGTGATGAGAAACTGAAGAAGTGTTGGCGAAGGGTTGAGGGAGCTCGAAGGGATTGGTACCACTGAACAAGCCGTGCTTCATTACAATCCCTAGAAAACTTTAGAAAGGGTGTTTCTATCCACCCACATAAATCAAAAGATAAATCTATGATTGCGAGGCAGGCCTGATAATCCACTCCAAACCAATCAAAAAAGAGACCAATCTGTGACTTGTTGAGTAATTAATAAACCCGGTGTTGTTGTCCACTACCAGCCGGCTGGAGGCCCCAACTTGTTTGGCTCCGTCTACTCGGTGCCAGCAGATTAGCACATGGATGCATCCGCCGGCAGTACCAACTGCACATCAAAGAACAACGGATTAGTACGTTGACAGGGATAGAAAAATATGAAACTCGGACACACAGAATTTGCAGTTATCAACAAACACTAATTTGAATACCTTCTAAATCTCACATAGTGCAGGGGTGCTCTGAATATCATTGTGTTCCATAAATAATGTTCCTTTCTTAGTCTACTACCGGGTGCAGAATCCATCGACCACCATGATCCTTTGTCACATTAAAGCTGTTCTATATCATCAGATTAGAGTCTTTGCTCCTGTTGATAAATTATGTAACACTCTGAAACACAATGATATTTTTTTTACTCATCAGATTAGAGTCTTTTTTTTTACTCTGAAACACAAAAAGATCATTGTCCCATTGTCAACGGAGTAAAAAAAGAGCAGATTATCTTCATACCCCCGTATTTATGAAAAATATTTAGTCAACAAAAACATGTATACTTTCATTGCAAACCAACTGTGTGCAGCAACGTTATTTATTAATTAATGTAAAATATGTCTACCACTCAACAAAGTTTAGAACTAAATGGACAACTATGAAGAAGCATAAATATTTTGTAATCCTTTTTGGTTTCCTTACATCTTGCAGGCAGCATACGATACTTACCTGAAATACCTAAAGGCACAAGAAAAGCTAGTGAAGAATGAAGAAACTTTAATCTAGCCTCGCTCAATCTGGTGTATTTCCTTGAGCACCCATGCGAGTGTCTTAGCACTTCTTCGTACGCATGGGGCACCAGCATGTTCCCCAAGGAGGACAGTAGCTCTCCCCCATGACCTCCTCGATGTCGTTGGTGAAGTAGTAGGGTGACAACATGGAATTGCTTGGTCGCTTGTGTGGGTGACCTCAAGGCGCTGCTGGTGGGAGGTCACAGAGGAACGCCTGATGTCGGTGAAGGTGGATCTAGAGAACAAGAATTCAACCTACAATTAAAAACTGCACGCACATACATACTATGTATGCCCTCCATATGTCTCCATTCAGATTACACATGTCTTACCTGCATCTTGATACTCCACATAATGTTGGTTACTCAGATTGTCCTCCTCGTCTTCTACAATTTTGTTGTTCGTGTACGCTACCCTATCCCCTGGTCAAAAAGCAATTACCGATTAGTGCAAATGGATAACATAGAGAGGGCAGAAAAATGACCGGTGGAACTCCCAACCACATTTCCATCGCCAACCAAATACGAGTGCAAAATCGCCTCCCTAGCCTCTCAACCATGTCAGGTGTAAATAGAACAGCCACCAGTCGTCGCCTCCGCATCCCCATCCACCACACATCATGCAGAGAACAACACGTACAATATTGAGAGGACAACACGTACAATATTGGGAGAACTATGGCATGATTCAGAGAAAAACCATCACTTTCCCCGCGCACCGTCAGCACACACCAAGCATGATACAAAAGTGGTGGATCCAAAATTTGCAAACTTACTGGGAGAAGTGCTAATGAAAGGTACCGGGCAGGCTAGCTAAGGTGAGTCCTCTGGAAGGGGATACGTCCCATTCAGGCTGACCCCCCTTTGCTTTGGTCTACTATTGTTAATTCTCTGCTGAATAAATACCAACGTCGGCAATGGATGTACAAATTTTGTGGAGTCACCATGGCGATGCAAGATCTGAAGAAAATATAGAGTGGGGGCTGACCTTGCTGCTGATGACTAACCTAGATTGAGGAGGCAATGGCTGCGGGCTTCGATTACGACGTCAGGGAGGAGGACGCCTAGGTCGTTGAATGTATCCCCAACCATGGATCTCCTCTTCCTCCTTTTGATCGCCTCCGGATCTCACAAGCACCCTTGCCCGGATACACGGACGGGTACATGCAGGAAGATGGATAGAGCCACACCCCTACCTCGATCACCGATTTGGAGGGCTTCAACGATGGACGAACATGGAACGTCGGCGGGTGGGGAGGCCACGGCCGTCGTGGCGCCGATTGAGATCCATGGCAAGGCGTCTTTCGCAAGGGAGGCGGTGGCGTGTGGAGAAGGATCGACAAGGCATCTGGGGAGGGGGCGCCATGGCTTGCAGGCGGGATTGGGGCGATTGTGGGGAGGATGAGGAACTGGTGGCGTGCGTATGTGCATGCACAGGTTCCACCGGGAGGGGGTGGATCGAGAGAGGAGTGGGGTTTTCGTTGTTTAGCGGGAGGGATGGTGGGACGAGACGAAAAAACGACGAAAAAAGACCAGAGGAAAATAAACCGTGTCTGCAATCCTACCAACTCAGACATTAGGAGTAGAGATAATTGCTTTATGGAAGCATCGGCCCGGGTGATGCCCCTAAGCAATCAATTGTGGTCATATTTTTACTATAGAAAATCCAAATTTCTCTTGTACTTTGTCTCCAAATTCATTTATGTTTTACATGGCGTCTAGCGAGGGAAATTACCACCGTAGAGGTCCTTACTTTGATGGTAACAAATTTTGCTAGTTGGAAGTATAAGATGAAAATGTGTATTCTTGGTCATAACCCTGCCGTTTGGGTTGTTGCTCGTATTGGCTTGCAAGGTGAGTACTTTGAAGATGGTAGAGAACCGGATCATGAAGCAACTGCAGATAAATTGAAGATGTCGCAATACAATGCTCAAGCTTGTGACATTCTCTTCAATGGATTATGCCCCGAAGAATTCAACAAAATCAGCCTCCTTGAGAATGCAAAGGAAATTTGGGATACTTTGGTTGATATGGACGAAGGTACCAAGTCCGTCAAGGAATCCATGTTGGATGTGCTCCAAAGTCAACTTGACAAGTTCAAGATGAAGGATGGTGAAGGAGTCGTTGAAATGTACTCTAGGCTTGCTCTCATCACAAATGAGATTACCGGTTTAGGAAGTGAAGAGATGACCAAAATATTCATCGTCAAGAAGATCCTTAGAGCCTTGGATGGAAAATATGATACCATATGCACATTGATCCAAATGATGCCCAACTACAAAGATCTCAAGTCAACAAAAGTCATTGGTAGAATTGTTGCTCATGAGATGTCACTCAAGAATAAAGATGAGCTCCACAACAAGTCAAGTGGTGTCCACAAAGCTACAAGTGATGCTCCTACAATATCAAGTGACAAACTAGTCTCCAACAAAGAATTGAGCTCAATGGTGAAGAACTTAAACAAATTCTACAAGAATAGAACTAAAGAGAGAATTTCCAAGTCAAGGTACTACAATGACAAGAGATCTTCTAGTCATGATCGTAATTGCTACAATTGTGGAAGACCGGACACTACTCCAATGAGTGTACGGCTCCTCACAAGAGAATAGAAGACTAACCAAAAAAGAGAAGTAGAAGGGATGAATCACCTCCAAGAGAGAGAAGGAGTAGAGATGATTGTTATGAACGAAAACCCTCTCGAAGAAGCAAGGATTAGAAAAGGAGAGACAAGTCATCAAAGAGCTACACAAGACGAAGACATCAAGCTCATGTTGGTGAATGTATTTCCGGTTCGGACTCGGACAGCTACTCCGAGAGAAGCTATCACTCCGACTTCGACTATACTCAAGATGAAGGTGTTGCCGGTCTCGCACTTGTGTCATCGAACTCCTACGACATATTTGACTCACCAAATGAAGAAATTGGAAGATGCTTCATGGCTAAAGGCCCCAAGGTATCACACCCTGAGTATCTTGATTTTGATAGTGATGAAGATGATTTGCTAGGTGATGATGGTTTACTTAGTGACAAAACTAGTGAAAACAATGATGAACTTGCTAGTAATCATGCTAATCAAGATGAAACGAATGACAATGATAAGAAGGAGATTAAGCGTCTAACTAAAGAACTAAACACTCATAAGTTGGCTCATAAAACAACTCTAGAGGATCATAGAGAGCTCTTAAGAACTCATGAGAAGCTACGCTTTGAGAAGCTAAATTTAGATCAAGAGCATGGGTTTCTTAAAGCTATCAATGATGATCTTCGAAAGAAGATTTCTTCTTATATTGCCAAACGTCTCCTCTTGTTTACTTATATGCCACAAATAAAATCTAGTAATAAGAGCAAGAAAGATTATTCTTGTAGTAGTAACAATAATCATGCTAAATCTAATATTGTTGCTCCTAGTAGTTCTCTTGATTTCACTAATTATTCTCTTAGACAAGTTACACTTGAGCAAGAAAATGGCTTACCCTTGATTTTACCTATCCGGCTCTAGCTATCATGGATCGCGGAGATCCCCTATACCTGCCACAGCCTTAAAAAAGTAACCATAGACCCTCTACTAGCATAAATAACAGTCTTTCTGTTCACAAATATAAGATGTTTTAAATATTTTAATATAAACTATATACAGGCTAAAATGAGTGAACAAACCTATTAAAATGTGTCTACTTACACTTGATTTGGAAGAAGTTAAAACATCTTATATTTGTGAAAGGAGGAAGCAGTTCATAGATCATTGACTTCTCATCCAAGCAAATTGATGTTAACACTCCCTCTTATAAGTCCGTTGTTTAGTACTCCAGCTTTCTGTGACTTGGCAGACTCCAGTGTGAATCTTAGAGAGCCTTGACATATGCGATAAGGGGCTGTGGTACACCCGGGATCCGTCACACCTTTCCGTTCTCTCCTATATTGAAAAGTACGAAGTACTATATTTGACTGTTATAAAAGATTAAAAGCAATGCAATTTCATGTTCCCGAGTGATATGAGACTAAAAAGATTCATGTGTTACACCTTGCACGGGTGGCCGCCTGTGTGTCCCCTCTTGCTCCGCTCACACAAGTCCTGACTGGCGCCGCCACATGACCAGAAGAACATCAACAACCCTCGATGTGAGCACACCTTTCCCCTCTGGTCGCTGATCGCCGACCATGCTCAAACTCCAGCATCTCTCATGCCAATACTAACCTTGAATGAATCCTCAATTGCATAACAAGGAGAAAACAACTGCGATGGAGAAGTTGAGAGAAAAATCGGAACGTAGGCAGCTGAGGAGAAGGATTTCGGGCAACATGTGGAAATTGATTTGGGGGCCATCGTTTCCTCCATTCAAATCCCCATATCAAATGGCAGCATACACTACTAGAAAAAAAACTTATAGACAGACGCTTACTAGTAGCGCGCTAAATTGCCCCGCGCTACTGCTACTTACTAGTAGCGCGTGGCTAAATAAAACACGCTACTGGTAAATATCTCTAACCGTGCCCCGCGAACAGACCATAGTAGTAGCGGGGTTCTAAAACCCGCGCTACTACTATGTGGACAATTATAGCGCACATGAGCCAACCGCGCTACTAGTATACTCCCACTCCACAAACGGTCCCGCTCCACCGTCCACCCATCACTGTTTATCTCGAAAAAAATCACCCAACCCTCGATCCAGATCCCCTCCACCGCTGGCCTCCTTCCACCTCCTCTCCCAATCCACGAGCGTGTGCAACCTCGAGCGTGTGCGCCCCGCTCCGACCGCTGCAGCCGGCCGGCCACAGATCCCTCTTGCCCCTCCGGCCGGATCGGCGAAACCCCCTCCCCCGCCTCCCGCCGCCCGCTCCGACCTTGCTGTCACCGAGAAACAGCAGCAGCGCTCGGTGTCGGCGTGCCTGGCTAGCCCCAGCCTAGCGCTCCCACTGGAGGAGGAGGACCCACCGGAGCCCAACGCCCCGACGGAGCACGCCTTCGCGAAAAGCCTGGGCTCCCGTCGCTCCGCCTCTGTGTGAACTGCACGGTGACTGTCTCCTCCTCCTCTCTTGACCTTGCTGGTTGCAGCCATGTCTGCTGCGTCGCGTCTGCACCTGCGGCTTGATGTGTGCTGCTGCAGCGTTGCGTATATGCTGCTGCTGGCGTGTGTGGTGTACAGGCTTGATACCTGTGTGTGCTAGCTTGGTGCTGAATTTGTTCATTTGATACTTTGGTATTAGTGTTTAATCTGTAGCTGATTTTTCGATAAATCATTAGCTAAAAGTGCCGACGGTCATATTTAGATTAGACTGTACATCAACAATAGCAGTTCACCTATTGAGTACGCAGTGAATTGAGAGATTTAGTCCGCTCTTGCAAACAAACAAAGGAATCATAATTGCTTTCTGAAGGAGAAAAAATATACTTCAAGATCAAAGGAGGAAATAGTGTTGCAGATGAAATTATAGTACTCGTGTACCTCCTAATTTGTTAATTGGTTAAGAATGTAGTAATGCTATACTAATGCAGATTCTTTAATATCTGTACTTTGTCTTTCCCGTGTCCCTAAAATAGTCAGTTAATTTCAGCATCCAATGCAAGGGTTCACATGTTAAAACATGGGTAGGCATCGAACAATTGTTTTAGTTTGCTGCCCATATAGTGTTAGATTTCATCGGACCAAACACCAAACTCGTATGGCAAACTCCGTTTGAGCTATTACACCATGTTTGGTACAATAAACTAGAGATTAACTCCAGGTTTTGTTTTGTTCTCTTCTGGCAGGTGCTATGATGGAAAACACAAACAAAGCAAACGGTATGTGACATCTCTTTTCCTCTGTATTATCACCCTGCTCTGCACTCACTGGTAGAAAAAGGACCTAATATGAGACATATTAGTGCCGGTTTGACTTTGAGCTGGCACTAGTGTGTCCATTAGTACCGGTTCCAACGGCTAGCCGGCCGTTCTCATTAGTACCGGGAAAACCGTTAGCGTTCCCCAACAAGCAGCTGGCAAAAAATGTGGGAAAACCGTTCCCCAGTTGGGAGAACAGGCGGCGCAAGCGATCCCCCCGCTTGTTGTGCCAACAACACATGAGAGGAGTAGTACGCGCGCCAAATATTATTATGGGCAAACCGTTAGCGTTCCCCAGCATGGCGATGTGGTAATAACGGAGGATCATATAATGCAGGCTCAAATGCTCAATATCTCTGTTGGACAACTCCTTGAAATCGAGCTCATGCCTACGCTTAGAGAATCGGAAATAGCACGGAAATATGTCCAGGGCCAATCTTTGGTCCATCCAAACAAGGTCAAGGACCTCCCAACGAGAATGTATCAATTGCATCAATGGTACATGAACATTACCAAGATTTCCAATCGAGAGTCCCTCATGGTGAATGTCAAGCATGAGCATTATTATCATGAGAAAGCTCTGTCCATTAAGTATCCAGAACTATTTTAGTTATACAATCAAGACGCACTCGACAAGTCTATCGTCAGTTGCTATTGTCTGTAAGTGATTTCTTTCTGTAATTTAAGTCTCAAGCTAGTTGTGTAGTGATAATTTTGATCAATCATTACATGTAATTATCCTCACTATATTCTTTTTCTGTGGTATTATATGCAGGATGAAGATGTATGAAATGAAAAAAGCTGGACGCTATGGCGTTGGGTTCATTAACCCAAATATCATTAATCAGGACATATGGCAGATTGAACGTTGTCAAGATGCTGTAGAGGAAAGCATGCTAGAGTTCTTGAAGCGCCTCAATACCAATGAAGATATACTACTTCCTTACAACTTTCCGTGAGTCACACTGTCTTGTACTACAAATTCTGTTTTTGCTTACTAGCTAGCTAAATGTTAATAATTAAGTGTATACGGTTTACGGTAATTGATTAATTTTATGCACATGCCCGCTTAATTAAGACATGCAAACGTGTGCGTATGCAGTTGGCACTGGGTCTTGTTAGACATTAAAGTTGAGGAAGAAAAAGTTGAATTACTGGACTCACTAACTAAAGAAGATAAAGACTACACCATCGTGAAGGGGATAGTCAACAGGTAATGTCAATCATTATTAACTATATCTCGGCCTATTAATTATTAGTTCGTCATTTCCTGATATGAACTATTTAATAACCCCTTTATTAATTTTCTTTGCCGGCGGGCAGGGCATGGGCAAAGTTCATCAAGGTGACTCCAGGCAAGTGGCCAAAAAAGTTGTTTTGGCATCGACCCATGGTAAGTAATTAAGTAGTACTAGCTAGCTACCATCTCTTTAATTCTTGTTTCAATATTATTAATTAATTATCATGCTTGATTAATCATTATCTGATTCAATTACATTCTTGTAAAGGCTCTGAAGCAGGCGCCGGGGAATAATCTGTGTGCATTCTACGTTTGCGAGAACATTCGCATGATGACGTGCGAAAGGAGCAGATCTGATAGACAGGACTGGGTACGTTTGTCAGAACACTATTCACACCATTATCGATATCTAGTCACACAACTAACACACATGCATATTGATCTCCTTCTTAACAGTTCAAATCGGTGCGGGATAAGCTCCTACCATCGGACCGCATAGTAGCACTTCAAGAGGAAATAGCCGGATTTTTGCTCTACCAGGTCATAGATCCCAAAAAAGAATACTATTATTACCCGCTACCGCCCCATGAACCACTTGTCATCGTGCTCCGGAGGCACCAAAGGCAACATATGTAGGAGAAATTGTATATGTATATACATGTGTATGTGTGAATAATTAATGATGTTGGTTTGTGAGACATTCAATGATATATATATATATACTATTAATAACCCAAGGTGAAGAATTACTTATTCTTCACCCGGGTCGGATGACGCAGCCACTGGCAGGGTACCTGGCTCCAGCCGAGGTAATTTTTTGTTGCGGGGGCAACCGAGGTAATTTAACTTTTCCTAGCAACTGTTTTTTTAGAGATCCTAGCAACTGTTTAGCTAATCCATTCCCCGCAATTTATGGAATATTGGGAGCGGAAGCGGCGAGCGGCGGGTGGTTTCAGCGGCGAGCCGACGGCTGCCGCGGGTGGAGTCGGATGCGTGCGACACCAGGGGTGGCTCCATTTGCCGGCGGCAGCGTCGTGGCCAGTCGCGTTTCGAGATGTTTCACGGCGTTTGGCAACCTCTTCCGCCGACGGCCGCGCCACGAGCCCACAACCCACCTCCATCGCTCGCTCCCTTCGTCGCCCCGGCGATGGCCCGACTTTCGTTCCCATTCCCAGATCCGAAGCTCCTGCCCTGGCCTCTTGTCGTCGCGCTGCGCCGGACTCCTCCCTGCCTTCCTTTTTACATGCACGGCAGCAGGATTGCTCCGATTGGAGTGAGGCTCGCCAGAAGCGACCCCCTTCCTACGATTGGTCCATAGCGCTGAGGAGGTTGAGGTCGTTGCTGTCAACCCTCCAGCGAGCTCTGCTTAAGATCTCCGGCTCCATGGCTCCGTCTCCTACATGGCACCAAGCCATTCCCAGGTTTTCTCGCTTTCTCTCTTCCCCTCTCTCACTGTGTAGGTGTTGTCATGCATGCTCCGTCTCTTAGTCATTTTGCTAATGATGCTTAGATTAATTAGCATATTATGCAGAGTATTTTGCAGGAAACAGCATTACTGTATTATTAAAGTGATAAAGACAGGAGTCAATTTACATCTTATCTGACCATCTTAGATCTTTCCTTACTAGCTAGATTTATAATTTAGATTTGCTCTGTGTATAAGTTTATCTCATTCAGGAATCAGCTACTGTACCACAATAGCATTTATGTCATTCTAATTCTCAAAGTATTTTAGAAATCTCGTATTATTAATCGCTTAATTTATGACATAATTGGAGGATATTTGATGGTTGCAAACCTAGATTTTTCCATTTTTCAAATGTCATGTAATCTTTTTGTATAGGTTTGATAGACATATCTTGGTCTAAATCTGCATTTGTGATTTCAGTTTCTTCATTTTTGTTGGCTTGATGATGCATTTCTGTCAGAGCATAGGTATACTATTGTTAGGTCAATTTAACCGTCGATTCATCTGTTTTCCAAGTCATACAAAACAATAACCTTCTCTTCTTTAGGTTGTGATTTTAAAACTTGTTATAGCGATCGTTTGAGGAACCCCTGGAATTCTTCATGATGGATGACAAGATGTTTATTTTCCCTTGCTTGCCATCATGTCATGATTCTTGTCCTTGTCCCGGGGCATCAATTAGGAGTACATGTACTTCATCTTTGTGATTGTGCAGATGACGGTCATTTAGCCATTTATATATGTAGTAATCTATTAATAAACCCTTGTCGATCGACCGAGTCAGATTTCTCTTGGGTCTAATCCAACGAACGTGCTGTGCCTCTGACGTTCCACCTTAACTCCACGCGTGGGTAAAATCTTTTAGGTGCCGATGTAAACGTTTGCAAAAAGATTTCTGTTTGTGGTACCTATAGCCCCCTTTCTCCGGCTCATTGTTTCCTATTCTAATTGTGGTGGCCGATTCCCTAAAAAAATCATGGTGGCATGCGGTTTTCGCCCGTGGCCGGCATCTAAGTGGGTAGCGGGTGGGCGCGATGGCATGGTGGTCGGAAGAAAGGCTGGGCGGGTTGAGGAGTGGCGGCTGACTACGGTGGGGGTGTGACGGCGTGGTGCTCGGCGGCAATGTCGGCGAGGCGTGCAGGGCGTGGCCTCAGTGTTGGGCAAAGTGGCTTGTGGTAGTCTGCTGGCCGCTGGAATGGGTGTAGGGTGCTCACGGCGCTGCTTCAACTGCAAGCGGTTTGTGCTGCTTGCTCCACTACGCTCTAGTGAGTTTAATCAAGGTTTTGGTTTTCGGTTTGTGTTTTTTTCGCCCCGGAACGAGATGGCTGAAATTCGGCCATTTCAAATATTACTAGTAATAGGCCAAGGTGGATCATGCTTCCCCCTTTACTGATGATACCATAGTACTCCCTCCGTCTCATAATATAAGATGTTATTACATCCAATAACGGAGGGAGTAGATAAGGACATTCATGAAGTCAACGAAAATAGGTAACAAAACCATACATATCCTTCCCTGTGCATAATGCAGAAATGTCATACATACCTCTGCTATGGAGAACCCTCGAGAGATTGATCCAGAAACAAGAAAGTTTAATAAAGCTAAAGTATCTATATGAACAAAAATAAACTAGTCCTTATTAATGAGTAGCAATTGTATCTACTCAAGTATTTTATATTGTGTATTACCATGTTGTTCTAAACTCTGAGTTTAGTTGACCCAGAAATAGATTGACCATTTGTCTGATTATGCAGTAAATGCTTATCGATTCATTTGGTGAGGACTAGAAGCTTATCAATAAATTGAATGATGAATTATGTAGTTTAGAAATAGCTAACTCTATCCCTGCAAATAAAATGAAGTGTCAGCTCTCATATGAACCTGTATTTACAACATTTTGGAGATTGAGGAGCTTGAAGAAAATGTATTTCTTTGTCATGTGCACATACCTCTCAGATTTATAATGAAAACTTAATGAGTTTGTCTTCAGTTTGATCTTCGTGATAATACTACTTATCCTATACAAATAAAAAGAAATATATGTGTATATGAGTACTTGTAGTTTTACGTTTGGTGTTACTTTTCTTTTCAACTTGAAAATTTGGTACTCAGTATACTCCTTGTTGCCTTTGTTTTCTGTCTGGGTTGGTGTGTTCAGAATATCATTTTTTAATAGAATGTTGTGCCTTAAGATTCTTTTTATGGAAAGTCTAACAATGTTGTTTTCTTACTCAAATCTATGTTTTGATTTCTTGTTTGAAATAGGGCGACCATATTACTAAAGCTTCACCATACAGTGAAGAATGGATGCATCAACTCTCATCTTATTCACCAAATTAGGAACTGTTCCATCTCTATTTTAATTTCCCCTTTTAGGTACTATTGATATACTTCATTTAATTTTTTAAATTAGGATCTGTTTTGCAATTTCAAAATCGATACTCTATGCAGCTAAACATTAGTCAAAATGGCAAACAGTTCTGTAGCTTCTGTTTTTGTCAACACTAAAAACTTGGCACTACCTTCTACTTTTGTTCAACAATATCCTCAAATCCATAGCTCCTAAAATAAGTGCGTGGAGCATGAATAGCAATCTACAAAATGATCTGCCTCCTGAACCACCACCCGAAGGGCCAGTTCTTTCCTGGCTTTTTTGGGCTTACAGAATAAGCTGCCCCCTACTTTTCTTTTAGAAGCCTACTTTTCAAGTCTTAACTATTAGGTTTCTAAAAAAATAATTTTGGTTGGGCTTGTAGAATAAGCTGGGTAGGGGGTACCTTATTTCAGCTTATTCTAGAAGCTAGCAAAAGAACTGACTTGAAGATGTGTTTGGCACGGTAAGGCATAAATCAGCCATCTATTTCTGAAAGAAGATTCCCAATTGTCCAATTTCTACTTTATATTGGAGTTTGCAGATTTAATATTTACTTTTTTGCAACAAATAAATTTTCTCTTGGGCTTTGCTTTAGATTCTTTATATACTGTGAAGTGCTGGTTTTGCTCATCTTTAACCCATTGTTTCTGGTATGATTACTTATTCTTCACCCGGGTCGGACGACGCAGCCACTGGCAGGGTACCTGGCTCCAGCCGAGGTAATTTTTTGTTGCGGGGGCAACCGAGGTAATTTAACTTTTCCTAGCAACTGTTTTTTTAGAGATCCTAGCAACTGTTTAGCTAATCCATTCCCCGCAATTTATGGAATATTGGGAGCGGAAGCGGCGAGCGGCGGGTGGTTTTAGCGGCGAGCCGACGGCTGCCGCGGGTGGAGTCGGATGCGTGCGACACCAGGGGTGGCTCCATTTGCCGGCGGCAGCGTCGTGGCCAGTCGCGTTTCGAGATGTTTCACGGCGTTTGGCAACCTCTTCCGCCGACGGCCGCGCCACGAGCCCACAACCCACCTCCATCGCTCGCTCCCTTCGTCGCCCCAGCGATGGCCCGACTTTCGTTCCCATTCCCAGATCCGAAGCTCCTGCCCTGGCCTCTTGTCGTCGCGCTGCGCCGGACTCCTCCCTGCCTTCCTTTTTACATGCACGGCAGCAGGATTGCTCCGATTGGAGTGAGGCTCGCCAGAAGCGACCCCCTTCCTACGATTGGTCCATAGCGCTGAGGAGGTTGAGGTCGTTGTTGTCAACCCTCCAGCGAGCTCTGCTTAAGATCTCCGGCTCCATGGCTCCGTCTCCTACATGGCACCAAGCCATTCCCAGGTTTTCTCGCTTTCTCTCTTCCCCTCTCTCACTGTGTAGGTGTTGTCATGCATGCTCCGTCTCTTAGTCATTTTGCTAATGATGCTTAGATTAATTAGCATATTATGCAGAGTATTTTGCAGGAAACAGCATTACTGTATTATTAAAGTGATAAAGACAGGAGTCAATTTACATCTTATCTGACCATCTTAGATCTTTCCTTACTAGCTAGATTTATAATTTAGATTTGCTCTGTGTATAAGTTTATTCTCATTCAGGAATCAGCTACTGTACCACAATAGCATTTATGTCATTCTAATTCTCAAAGTATTTTAGAAATCTCGTATTATTAATCGCTTAATTTATGACATAATTGGAGGATATTTGATGGTTGCAAACCTAGATTTTTCCATTTTTCAAATGTCATGTAATCTTTTTGTATAGGTTTGATAGACATATCTTGGTCTAAATCTGCATTTGTGATTTCAGTTTCTTCATTTTTGTTGGCTTGATGATGCATTTCTGTCAGAGCATAGGTATACTATTGTTAGGTCAATTTAACCGTCGATTCATCTGTTTTCCAAGTCATACAAAACAATAACCTTCTCTTCTTTAGGTTGTGATTTTAAAACTTGTTATAGCGATCGTTTGAGGAACCCCTGGAATTCTTCATGATGGATGACAAGATGTTTATTTTCCCTTGCTTGCCATCATGTCATGATTCTTGTCCTTGTCCCGGGGCATCAATTAGGAGTACATGTACTTCATCTTTGTGATTGTGCAGATGACGGTCATTTAGCCATTTATATATGTAGTAATCTATTAATAAACCCTTGTCGATCGACCGAGTCAGATTTCTCTTGGGTCTAATCCAACGAACGTGCTGTGCCTCTGACGTTCCACCTTAACTCCACGCGTGGGTAAAATCTTTTAGGTGCCGATGTAAACGTTTGCAAAAAGATTTCTGTTTGTGGTACCTATAGCCCCCTTTCTCCGGCTCATTGTTTCCTATTCTAATTGTGGTGGCCGATTCCCTAAAAAAATCATGGTGGCATGCGGTTTTCGCCCGTGGCCGGCATCTAAGTGGGTAGCGGGTGGGCGCGATGGCATGGTGGTCGGAAGAAAGGCTGGGCGGGTTGAGGAGTGGCGGCTGACTACGGTGGGGGTGTGACGGCGTGGTGCTCGGCGGCAATGTCGGCGAGGCGTGCAGGGCGTGGCCTCAGTGTTGGGCAAAGTGGCTTGTGGTAGTCTGCTGGCCGCTGGAATGGGTGTAGGGTGCTCACGGCGCTGCTTCAACTGCAAGCGGTTTGTGCTGCTTGCTCCACTACGCTCTAGTGAGTTTAATCAAGGTTTTGGTTTTCGGTTTGTGTTTTTTTCGCCCCGGAACGAGATGGCTGAAATTCGGCCATTTCAAATATTACTAGTAATAGGCCAAGGTGGATCATGCTTCCCCCTTTACTGATGATACCATAGTACTCCCTCCGTCTCATAATATAAGATGTTATTACATCCAATAACGGAGGGAGTAGATAAGGACATTCATGAAGTCAACGAAAATAGGTAACAAAACCATACATATCCTTCCCTGTGCATAATGCAGAAATGTCATACATACCTCTGCTATGGATTATGCCCCGAAGAATTCAACAAAATCAGCCTCCTTGAGAATGCAAAGGAAATTTGGGATACTTTGGTTGATATGGACGAAGGTACCAAGTCCGTCAAGGAATCCATGTTGGATGTGCTCCAAAGTCAACTTGACAAGTTCAAGATGAAGGATGGTGAAGGAGTCGTTGAAATGTACTCTAGGCTTGCTCTCATCACAAATGAGATTACCGATTTAGGAAGTGAAGAGATGACCAAAATATTCATCGTCAAGAAGATCCTTAGAGCCTTGGATGGAAAATATGATACCATATGCACATTGATCCAAATGATGCCCAACTACAAAGATCTCAAGTCAACAAAAGTCATTGGTAGAATTGTTGCTCATGAGATGTCACTCAAGAATAAAGATGAGCTCCACAACAAGTCAAGTGGTGTCCACAAAGCTACAAGTGATGCTCCTACAATATCAAGTGACAAACTAGTCTCCAACAAAGAATTGAGCTCAATGGTGAAGAACTTAAACAAATTCTACAAGAATAGAACTAAAGAGAGAATTTCCAAGTCAAGGTACTACAATGACAAGAGATCTTCTAGTCATGATCGTAATTGCTACAATTGTGGAAGACCGGACACTACTCCAATGAGTGTACGGCTCCTCACAAGAGAATAGAAGACTAACCAAAAAAGAGAAGTAGAAGGGATGAATCACCTCCAAGAGAGAGAAGGAGTAGAGATGATTGTTATGAACGAAAACCCTCTCGAAGAAGCAAGGATTAGAAAAGGAGAGACAAGTCATCAAAGAGCTACACAAGACGAAGACATCAAGCTCATGTTGGTGAATGTATTTCCGGTTCGGACTCGGACAGCTACTCCGAGAGAAGCTATCACTCCGACTTCGACTATACTCAAGATGAAGGTGTTGCCGGTCTCGCACTTGTGTCATCGAACTCCTACGACATATTTGACTCACCAAATGAAGAAATTGGAAGATGCTTCATGGCTAAAGGCCCCAAGGTATCACACCCTGAGTATCTTGATTTTGATAGTGATGAAGATGATTTGCTAGGTGATGATGGTTTACTTAGTGACAAAACTAGTGAAAACAATGATGAACTTGCTAGTAATCATGCTAATCAAGATGAAACGAATGACAATGATAAGAAGGAGATTAAGCGTCTAACTAAAGAACTAAACACTCATAAGTTGGCTCATAAAACAACTCTAGAGGATCATAGAGAGCTCTTAAGAACTCATGAGAAGCTACGCTTTGAGAAGCTAAATTTAGATCAAGAGCATGGGTTTCTTAAAGCTATCAATGATGATCTTCGAAAGAAGATTTCTTCTTATATTGCCAAACGTCTCCTCTTGTTTACTTATATGCCACAAATAAAATCTAGTAATAAGAGCAAGAAAGATTATTCTTGTAGTAGTAACAATAATCATGCTAAATCTAATATTGTTGCTCCTAGTAGTTCTCTTGATTTCACTAATTATTCTCTTAGACAAGTTACACTTGAGCAAGAAAATGGCTTACCCTTGATTTTACCTATCCGGCTCTAGCTATCATGGATCGCGGAGATCCCCTATACCTGCCACAGCCTTAAAAAAGTAACCATAGACCCTCTACTAGCATAAATAACAGTCTTTCTGTTCACAAATATAAGATGTTTTAAATATTTTAATATAAACTATATACAGGCTAAAATGAGTGAACAAACCTATTAAAATGTGTCTACTTACACTTGATTTGGAAGAAGTTAAAACATCTTATATTTGTGAAAGGAGGAAGCAGTTCATAGATCATTGACTTCTCATCCAAGCAAATTGATGTTAACACTCCCTCTTATAAGTCCGTTGTTTAGTACTCCAGCTTTCTGTGACTTGGCAGACTCCAGTGTGAATCTTAGAGAGCCTTGACATATGCGATAAGGGGCTGTGGTACACCCGGGATCCGTCACACCTTTCCGTTCTCTCCTATATTGAAAAGTACGAAGTACTATATTTGACTGTTATAAAAGATTAAAAGCAATGCAATTTCATGTTCCCGAGTGATATGAGACTAAAAAGATTCATGTGTTACACCTTGCACGGGTGGCCGCCTGTGTGTCCCCTCTTGCTCCGCTCACACAAGTCCTGACTGGCGCCGCCACATGACCAGAAGAACATCAACAACCCTCGATGTGAGCACACCTTTCCCCTCTGGTCGCTGATCGCCGACCATGCTCAAACTCCAGCATCTCTCATGCCAATACTAACCTTGAATGAATCCTCAATTGCATAACAAGGAGAAAACAACTGCGATGGAGAAGTTGAGAGAAAAATCGGAACGTAGGCAGCTGAGGAGAAGGATTTCGGGCAACATGTGGAAATTGATTTGGGGGCCATCGTTTCCTCCATTCAAATCCCCATATCAAATGGCAGCATACACTACTAGAAAAAAAACTTATAGACAGACGCTTACTAGTAGCGCGCTAAATTGCCCCGCGCTACTGCTACTTACTAGTAGCGCGTGGCTAAATAAAACACGCTACTGGTAAATATCTCTAACCGTGCCCCGCGAACAGACCATAGTAGTAGCGGGGTTCTAAAACCCGCGCTACTACTATGTGGACAATTATAGCGCACATGAGCCAACCGCGCTACTAGTATACTCCCACTCCACAAACGGTCCCGCTCCACCGTCCACCCATCACTGTTTATCTCGAAAAAAATCACCCAACCCTCGATCCAGATCCCCTCCACCGCTGGCCTCCTTCCACCTCCTCTCCCAATCCACGAGCGTGTGCAACCTCGAGCGTGTGCGCCCCGCTCCGACCGCTGCAGCCGGCCGGCCACAGATCCCTCTTGCCCCTCCGGCCGGATCGGCGAAACCCCCTCCCCCGCCTCCCGCCGCCCGCTCCGACCTTGCTGTCACCGAGAAACAGCAGCAGCGCTCGGTGTCGGCGTGCCTGGCTAGCCCCAGCCTAGCGCTCCCACTGGAGGAGGAGGACCCACCGGAGCCCAACGCCCCGACGGAGCACGCCTTCGCGAAAAGCCTGGGCTCCCGTCGCTCCGCCTCTGTGTGAACTGCACGGTGACTGTCTCCTCCTCCTCTCTTGACCTTGCTGGTTGCAGCCATGTCTGCTGCGTCGCGTCTGCACCTGCGGCTTGATGTGTGCTGCTGCAGCGTTGCGTATATGCTGCTGCTGGCGTGTGTGGTGTACAGGCTTGATACCTGTGTGTGCTAGCTTGGTGCTGAATTTGTTCATTTGATACTTTGGTATTAGTGTTTAATCTGTAGCTGATTTTTCGATAAATCATTAGCTAAAAGTGCCGACGGTCATATTTAGATTAGACTGTACATCAACAATAGCAGTTCACCTATTGAGTACGCAGTGAATTGAGAGATTTAGTCCGCTCTTGCAAACAAACAAAGGAATCATAATTGCTTTCTGAAGGAGAAAAAATATACTTCAAGATCAAAGGAGGAAATAGTGTTGCAGATGAAATTATAGTACTCGTGTACCTCCTAATTTGTTAATTGGTTAAGAATGTAGTAATGCTATACTAATGCAGATTCTTTAATATCTGTACTTTGTCTTTCCCGTGTCCCTAAAATAGTCAGTTAATTTCAGCATCCAATGCAAGGGTTCACATGTTAAAACATGGGTAGGCATCGAACAATTGTTTTAGTTTGCTGCCCATATAGTGTTAGATTTCATCGGACCAAACACCAAACTCGTATGGCAAACTCCGTTTGAGCTATTACACCATGTTTGGTACAATAAACTAGAGATTAACTCCAGGTTTTGTTTTGTTCTCTTCTGGCAGGTGCTATGATGGAAAACACAAACAAAGCAAACGGTATGTGACATCTCTTTTCCTCTGTATTATCACCCTGCTCTGCACTCACTGGTAGAAAAAGGACCTAATATGAGACATATTAGTGCCGGTTTGACTTTGAGCTGGCACTAGTGTGTCCATTAGTACCGGTTCCAACGGCTAGCCGGCCGTTCTCATTAGTACCGGGAAAACCGTTAGCGTTCCCCAACAAGCAGCTGGCAAAAAATGTGGGAAAACCGTTCCCCAGTTGGGAGAACAGGCGGCGCAAGCGATCCCCCCGCTTGTTGTGCCAACAACACATGAGAGGAGTAGTACGCGCGCCAAATATTATTATGGGCAAACCGTTAGCGTTCCCCAGCATGGCGATGTGGTAATAACGGAGGATCATATAATGCAGGCTCAAATGCTCAATATCTCTGTTGGACAACTCCTTGAAATCGAGCTCATGCCTACGCTTAGAGAATCGGAAATAGCACGGAAATATGTCCAGGGCCAATCTTTGGTCCATCCAAACAAGGTCAAGGACCTCCCAACGAGAATGTATCAATTGCATCAATGGTACATGAACATTACCAAGATTTCCAATCGAGAGTCCCTCATGGTGAATGTCAAGCATGAGCATTATTATCATGAGAAAGCTCTGTCCATTAAGTATCCAGAACTATTTTAGTTATACAATCAAGACGCACTCGACAAGTCTATCGTCAGTTGCTATTGTCTGTAAGTGATTTCTTTCTGTAATTTAAGTCTCAAGCTAGTTGTGTAGTGATAATTTTGATCAATCATTACATGTAATTATCCTCACTATATTCTTTTTCTGTGGTATTATATGCAGGATGAAGATGTATGAAATGAAAAAAGCTGGACGCTATGGCGTTGGGTTCATTAACCCAAATATCATTAATCAGGACATATGGCAGATTGAACGTTGTCAAGATGCTGTAGAGGAAAGCATGCTAGAGTTCTTGAAGCGCCTCAATACCAATGAAGATATACTACTTCCTTACAACTTTCCGTGAGTCACACTGTCTTGTACTACAAATTCTGTTTTTGCTTACTAGCTAGCTAAATGTTAATAATTAAGTGTATACGGTTTACGGTAATTGATTAATTTTATGCACATGCCCGCTTAATTAAGACATGCAAACGTGTGCGTATGCAGTTGGCACTGGGTCTTGTTAGACATTAAAGTTGAGGAAGAAAAAGTTGAATTACTGGACTCACTAACTAAAGAAGATAAAGACTACACCATCGTGAAGGGGATAGTCAACAGGTAATGTCAATCATTATTAACTATATCTCGGCCTATTAATTATTAGTTCGTCATTTCCTGATATGAACTATTTAATAACCCCTTTATTAATTTTCTTTGCCGGCGGGCAGGGCATGGGCAAAGTTCATCAAGGTGACTCCAGGCAAGTGGCCAAAAAAGTTGTTTTGGCATCGACCCATGGTAAGTAATTAAGTAGTACTAGCTAGCTACCATCTCTTTAATTCTTGTTTCAATATTATTAATTAATTATCATGCTTGATTAATCATTATCTGATTCAATTACATTCTTGTAAAGGCTCTGAAGCAGGCGCCGGGGAATAATCTGTGTGCATTCTACGTTTGCGAGAACATTCGCATGATGACGTGCGAAAGGAGCAGATCTGATAGACAGGACTGGGTACGTTTGTCAGAACACTATTCACACCATTATCGATATCTAGTCACACAACTAACACACATGCATATTGATCTCCTTCTTAACAGTTCAAATCGGTGCGGGATAAGCTCCTACCATCGGACCGCATAGTAGCACTTCAAGAGGAAATAGCCGGATTTTTGCTCTACCAGGTCATAGATCCCAAAAAAGAATACTATTATTACCCGCTACCGCCCCATGAACCACTTGTCATCGTGCTCCGGAGGCACCAAAGGCAACATATGTAGGAGAAATTGTATATGTATATACATGTGTATGTGTGAATAATTAATGATGTTGGTTTGTGAGACATTCAATGATATATATATATATACTATTAATAACCCAAGGTGAAGAATTACTTATTCTTCACCCGGGTCGGACGACGCAGCCACTGGCAGGGTACCTGGCTCCAGCCGAGGTAATTTTTTGTTGCGGGGGCAACCGAGGTAATTTAACTTTTCCTAGCAACTGTTTTTTTAGAGATCCTAGCAACTGTTTAGCTAATCCATTCCCCGCAATTTATGGAATATTGGGAGCGGAAGCGGCGAGCGGCGGGTGGTTTCAGCGGCGAGCCGACGGCTGCCGCGGGTGGAGTCGGATGCGTGCGACACCAGGGGTGGCTCCATTTGCCGGCGGCAGCGTCATGGCCAGTCGCGTTTCGAGATGTTTCACGGCGTTTGGCAACCTCTTCCGCCGACGGCCGCGCCACGAGCCCACAACCCACCTCCATCGCTCGCTCCCTTCGTCGCCCCGGCGATGGCCCGACTTTCGTTCCCATTCCCAGATCCGAAGCTCCTGCCCTGGCCTCTTGTCGTCGCGCTGCGCCGGACTCCTCCCTGCCTTCCTTTTTACATGCACGGCAGCAGGATTGCTCCGATTGGAGTGAGGCTCGCCAGAAGCGACCCCCTTCCTACGATTGGTCCATAGCGCTGAGGAGGTTGAGGTCGTTGCTGTCAACCCTCCAGCGAGCTCTGCTTAAGATCTCCGGCTACATGGCTCCGTCTCCTACATGGCACCAAGCCATTCCCAGGTTTTCTCGCTTTCTCTCTTCCCCTCTCTCACTGCGTAGGTGTTGTCATGCATGCTCCGTCTCTTAGTCATTTTGCTAATGATGCTTAGATTAATTAGCATATTATGCAGAGTATTTTGCAGGAAACAGCATTACTGTATTATTAAAGTGATAAAGACAGGAGTCAATTTACATCTTATCTGACCATCTTAGATCTTTCCTTACTAGCTAGATTTATAATTTAGATTTGCTCTGTGTATAAGTTTATTCTCATTCAGGAATCAGCTACTGTACCACAATAGCATTTATGTCATTCTAATTCTCAAAGTATTTTAGAAATCTCGTATTATTAATCGCTTAATTTATGACATAATTGGAGGATATTTGATGGTTGCAAACCTAGATTTTTCCATTTTTCAAATGTCATGTAATCTTTTTGTATAGGTTTGATAGACATATCTTGGTCTAAGTCTGCATTTGTGATTTCAGTTTCTTCATTTTTGTTGGCTTGATGATGCATTTCTGTCAGAGCATAGGTATACTATTGTTAGGTCAATTTAACCGTCGATTCATCTGTTTTCCAAGTCATACAAAACAATAACCTTCTCTTCTTTAGGTTGTGATTTTAAAACTTGTTATAGCGATCGTTTGAGGAACCCCTGGAATTCTTCATGATGGATGACAAGATGTTTATTTTCCCTTGCTTGCCATCATGTCATGATTCTTGTCCTTGTCCCGGGGCATCAATTAGGAGTACATGTACTTCATCTTTGTGATTGTGCAGATGACGGTCATTTAGCCATTTATATATGTAGTAATCTATTAATAAACCCTTGTCGATCGACCGAGTCAGATTTCTCTTGGGTCTAATCCAACGAACGTGCTGTGCCTCTGACGTTCCACCTTAACTCCACGCGTGGGTAAAATCTTTTAGGTGCCGATGTAAACGTTTGCAAAAAGATTTCTGTTTGTGGTACCTATAGCCCCCTTTCTCCGGCTCATTGTTTCCTATTCTAATTGTGGTGGCCGATTCCCTAAAAAAATCATGGTGGCATGCGGTTTTCGCCCGTGGCCGGCATCTAAGTGGGTAGCGGGTGGGCGCGATGGCATGGTGGTCGGAAGAAAGGCTGGGCGGGTTGAGGAGTGGCGGCTGACTACGGTGGGGGTGTGACGGCGTGGTGCTCGGCGGCAATGTCGGCGAGGCGTGCAGGGCGTGGCCTCAGTGTTGGGCAAAGTGGCTTGTGGTAGTCTGCTGGCCGCTGGAATGGGTGTAGGGTGCTCACGGCGCTGCTTCAACTGCAAGCGGTTTGTGCTGCTTGCTCCACTACGCTCTAGTGAGTTTAATCAAGGTTTTGGTTTTCGGTTTGTGTTTTTTTCGCCCCGGAACGAGATGGCTGAAATTCGGCCATTTCAAATATTACTAGTAATAGGCCAAGGTGGATCATGCTTCCCCCTTTACTGATGATACCATAGTACTCCCTCCGTCTCATAATATAAGATGTTATTACATCCAATAACGGAGGGAGTAGATAAGGACATTCATGAAGTCAACGAAAATAGGTAACAAAACCATACATATCCTTCCCTGTGCATAATGCAGAAATGTCATACATACCTCTGCTATGGAGAACCCTCGAGAGATTGATCCAGAAACAAGAAAGTTTAATAAAGCTAAAGTATCTATATGAACAAAAATAAACTAGTCCTTATTAATGAGTAGCAATTGTATCTACTCAAGTATTTTATATTGTGTATTACCATGTTGTTCTAAACTCTGAGTTTAGTTGACCCAGAAATAGATTGACCATTTGTCTGATTATGCAGTAAATGCTTATCGATTCATTTGGTGAGGACTAGAAGCTTATCAATAAATTGAATGATGAATTATGTAGTTTAGAAATAGCTAACTCTATCCCTGCAAATAAAATGAAGTGTCAGCTCTCATATGAACCTGTATTTACAACATTTTGGAGATTGAGGAGCTTGAAGAAAATGTATTTCTTTGTCATGTGCACATACCTCTCAGATTTATAATGAAAACTTAATGAGTTTGTCTTCAGTTTGATCTTCGTGATAATACTACTTATCCTATACAAATAAAAAGAAATATATGTGTATATGAGTACTTGTAGTTTTACGTTTGGTGTTACTTTTCTTTTCAACTTGAAAATTTGGTACTCAGTATACTCCTTGTTGCCTTTGTTTTCTGTCTGGGTTGGTGTGTTCAGAATATCATTTTTTAATAGAATGTTGTGCCTTAAGATTCTTTTTATGGAAAGTCTAACAATGTTGTTTTCTTACTCAAATCTATGTTTTGATTTCTTGTTTGAAATAGGGCGACCATATTACTAAAGCTTCACCATACAGTGAAGAATGGATGCATCAACTCTCATCTTATTCACCAAATTAGGAACTGTTCCATCTCTATTTTAATTTCCCCTTTTAGGTACTATTGATATACTTCATTTAATTTTTTAAATTAGGATCTGTTTTGCAATTTCAAAATCGATACTCTATGCAGCTAAACATTAGTCAAAATGGCAAACAGTTCTGTAGCTTCTGTTTTTGTCAACACTAAAAACTTGGCACTACCTTCTACTTTTGTTCAACAATATTCTCAAATCCATAGCTCCTAAAATAAGTGCGTGGAGCATGAATAGCAATCTACAAAATGATCTGCCTCCTGAACCACCACCCGAAGGGCCAGTTCTTTCCTGGCTTTTTTGGGCTTACAGAATAAGCTGCCCCCTACTTTTCTTTTAGAAGCCTACTTTTCAAGTCTTAACTATTAGGTTTCTAAAAAAATAATTTTGGTTGGGCTTGTAGAATAAGCTGGGTAGGGGGTACCTTATTTCAGCTTATTCTAGAAGCTAGCAAAAGAACTGACCTGAAGATGTGTTTGGCACGGTAAGGCATAAATCAGCCATCTATTTCTGAAAGAAGATTCCTAATTGTCCAATTTCTACTTTATATTGGAGTTTGCAGATTTAATATTTACTTTTTTGCAATAAATAAATTTTCTCTTGGGCTTTGCTTTAGATTCTTTATATACTGTGAAGTGCTGGTTTTGCTCATCTTTAACCCATTGTTTCTGGTATGATTACTTATTCTTCACCCGGGTCGGACGACGCAGCCACTGGCAGGGTACCTGGCTCCAGCCGAGGTAATTTTTTGTTGCGGGGGCAACCGAGGTAATTTAACTTTTCCTAGCAACTGTTTTTTTAGAGATCCTAGCAACTGTTTAGCTAATCCATTCCCCGCAATTTATGGAATATTGGGAGCGGAAGCGGCGAGCGGCGGGTGGTTTTAGCGGCGAGCCGACGGCTGCCGCGGGTGGAGTCGGATGCGTGCGACACCAGGGGTGGCTCCATTTGCCGGCGGCAGCGTCGTGGCCAGTCGCGTTTCGAGATGTTTCACGGCGTTTGGCAACCTCTTCCGCCGACGGCCGCGCCACGAGCCCACAACCCACCTCCATCGCTCGCTCCCTTCGTCGCCCCAGCGATGGCCCGACTTTTGTTCCCATTCCCAGATCCGAAGCTCCTGCCCTGGCCTCTTGTCGTCGCGCTGCGCCGGACTCCTCCCTACCTTCCTTTTTACATGCACGGCAGCAGGATTGCTCCGATTGGAGTGAGGCTCGCCAGAAGCGACCCCCTTCCTACGATTGGTCCATAGCGCTGAGGAGGTTGAGGTCGTTGCTGTCAACCCTCCAGCGAGCTCTGCTTAAGATCTCCGGCTCCATGGCTCCGTCTCCTACATGGCACCAAGCCATTCCCAGGTTTTCTCGCTTTCTCTCTTCCCCTCTCTCACTGTGTAGGTGTTGTCATGCATGCTCCGTCTCTTAGTCATTTTGCTAATGATGCTTAGATTAATTAGCATATTATGCAGAGTATTTTGCAGGAAACAGCATTACTGTATTATTAAAGTGATAAAGACAGGAGTCAATTTACATCTTATCTGACCATCTTAGATCTTTCCTTACTAGCTAGATTTATAATTTAGATTTGCTCTGTGTATAAGTTTATTCTCATTCAGGAATCAGCTACTGTACCACAATAGCATTTATGTCATTCTAATTCTCAAAGTATTTTAGAAATCTCGTATTATTAATCGCTTAATTTATGACATAATTGGAGGATATTTGATGGTTGCAAACCTAGATTTTTCCATTTTTCAAATGTCATGTAATCTTTTTGTATAGGTTTGATAGACATATCTTGGTCTAAATCTGCATTTGTGATTTCAGTTTCTTCATTTTTGTTGGCTTGATGATGCATTTCTGTCAGAGCATAGGTATACTATTGTTAGGTCAATTTAACCGTCGATTCATCTGTTTTCCAAGTCATACAAAACAATAACCTTCTCTTCTTTAGGTTGTGATTTTAAAACTTGTTATAGCGATCGTTTGAGGAACCCCTGGAATTCTTCATGATGGATGACAAGATGTTTATTTTCCCTTGCTTGCCATCATGTCATGATTCTTGTCCTTGTCCCGGGGCATCAATTAGGAGTACATGTACTTCATCT
The DNA here is from genome assembly GCA_963921465.1 of Triticum timopheevii. NCBI lineage: Eukaryota > Viridiplantae > Streptophyta > Magnoliopsida > Poales > Poaceae > Triticum > Triticum timopheevii. Next base: position 547,518,069 of record OY997272.1, on the reverse strand, counting down.
TTGTGATTGTGCAGATGACGGTCATTTAGCCATTTATATATGTAGTAATCTATTAATAAACCCTTGTCGATCGACCGAGTCAGATTTCTCTTGGGTCTAATCCAACGAACGTGCTGTGCCTCTGACGTTCCACCTTAACTCCACGCGTGGGTAAAATCTTTTAGGTGCCGATGTAAACGTTTGCAAAAAGATTTCTGTTTGTGGTACCTATAGCCCCCTTTCTCCGGCTCATTGTTTCCTATTCTAATTGTGGTGGCCGATTCCCTAAAAAAATCATGGTGGCATGCGGTTTTCGCCCGTGGCCGGCATCTAAGTGGGTAGCGGGTGGGCGCGATGGCATGGTGGTCGGAAGAAAGGCTGGGCGGGTTGAGGAGTGGCGGCTGACTACGGTGGGGGTGTGACGGCGTGGTGCTCGGCGGCAATGTCGGCGAGGCGTGCAGGGCGTGGCCTCAGTGTTGGGCAAAGTGGCTTGTGGTAGTCTGCTGGCCGCTGGAATGGGTGTAGGGTGCTCACGGCGCTGCTTCAACTGCAAGCGGTTTGTGCTGCTTGCTCCACTACGCTCTAGTGAGTTTAATCAAGGTTTTGGTTTTCGGTTTGTGTTTTTTGTGCCCCGGAACGAGATGGCTGAAATTCGGCCATTTCAAATATTACTAGTAATAGGCCAAGGTGGATCATGCTTCCCCCTTTACTGATGATACCATAGTACTCCCTCCGTCTCATAATATAAGATGTTATTACATCCAATAACGGAGGGAGTAGATAAGGACATTCATGAAGTCAACGAAAATAGGTAACAAAACCATACATATCCTTCCCTGTGCATAATGCAGAAATGTCATACATACCTCTGCTATGGAGAACCCTCGAGAGATTGATCCAGAAACAAGAAAGTTTAATAAAGCTAAAGTATCTATATGAACAAAAATAAACTAGTCCTTATTAATGAGTAGCAATTGTATCTACTCAAGTATTTTATATTGTGTATTACCATGTTGTTCTAAACTCTGAGTTTAGTTGACCCAGAAATAGATTGACCATTTGTCTGATTATGCAGTAAATGCTTATCGATTCATTTGGTGAGGACTAGAAGCTTATCAATAAAGTGAATGATGAATTATGTAGTTTAGAAATAGCTAACTCTATCCCTGCAAATAAAATGAAGTGTCAGCTCTCATATGAACCTGTATTTACAACATTTTGGAGATTGAGGAGCTTGAAGAAAATGTATTTCTTTGTCATGTGCACATACCTCTCAGATTTATAATGAAAACTTAATGAGTTTGTCTTCAGTTTGATCTTCGTGATAATACTACTTATCCTATACAAATAAAAAGAAATATATGTGTATATGAGTACTTGTAGTTTTACGTTTGGTGTTACTTTTCTTTTCAACTTGAAAATTTGGTACTCAGTATACTCCTTGTTGCCTTTGTTTTCTGTCTGGGTTGGTGTGTTCAGAATATCATTTTTTAATAGAATGTTGTGCCTTAAGATTCTTTTTATGGAAAGTCTAACAATGTTGTTTTCTTACTCAAATCTATGTTTTGATTTCTTGTTTGAAATAGGGCGACCATATTACTAAAGCTTCACCATACAGTGAAGAATGGATGCATCAACTCTCATCTTATTCACCAAATTAGGAACTGTTCCATCTCTATTTTAATTTCCCCTTTTAGGTACTATTGATATACTTCATTTAATTTTTTAAATTAGGATCTGTTTTGCAATTTCAAAATCGATACTCTATGCAGCTAAACATTAGTCAAAATGGCAAACAGTTCTGTAGCTTCTGTTTTTGTCAACACTAAAAACTTGGCACTACCTTCTACTTTTGTGCAACAATATCCTCAAATCCATAGCTCCTAAAATAAGTGCGTGGAGCATGAATAGCAATCTACAAAATGATCTGCCTCCTGAACCACCACCCGAAGGGCCAGTTCTTTCCTGGCTTTTTTGGGCTTACAGAATAAGCTGCCCCCTACTTTTCTTTTAGAAGCCTACTTTTCAAGTCTTAACTATTAGGTTTCTAAAAAAATAATTTTGGTTGGGCTTGTAGAATAAGCTGGGTAGGGGGTACCTTATTTCAGCTTATTCTAGAAGCTAGCAAAAGAACTGACCTGAAGATGTGTTTGGCACGGTAAGGCATAAATCAGCCATCTATTTCTGAAAGAAGATTCCTAATTGTCCAATTTCTACTTTATATTGGAGTTTGCAGATTTAATATTTACTTTTTTGCAACAAATAAATTTTCTCTTGGGCTTTGCTTTAGATTCTTTATATACTGTGAAGTGCTGGTTTTGCTCATCTTTAACCCATTGTTTCTGGTATGATTACTTATTCTTCACCCGGGTCGGACGACGCAGCCACTGGCAGGGTACCTGGCTCCAGCCGAGGTAATTTTTTGTTGCGGGGGCAACCGAGGTAATTTAACTTTTCCTAGCAACTGTTTTTTTAGAGATCCTAGCAACTGTTTAGCTAATCCATTCCCCGCAATTTATGGAATATTGGGAGCGGAAGCGGCGAGCGGCGGGTGGTTTTAGCGGCGAGCCGACGGCTGCCGCGGGTGGAGTCGGATGCGTGCGACACCAGGGGTGGCTCCATTTGCCGGCGGCAGCGTCGTGGCCAGTCGCGTTTCGAGATGTTTCACGGCGTTTGGCAACCTCTTCCGCCGACGGCCGCGCCACGAGCCCACAACCCACCTCCATCGCTCGCTCCCTTCGTCGCCCCAGCGATGGCCCGACTTTCGTTCCCATTCCCAGATCCGAAGCTCCTGCCCTGGCCTCTTGTCGTCGCGCTGCGCCGGACTCCTCCCTGCCTTCCTTTTTACATGCACGGCAGCAGGATTGCTCCGATTGGAGTGAGGCTCGCCAGAAGCGACCCCCTTCCTACGATTGGTCCATAGCGCTGAGGAGGTTGAGGTCGTTGCTGTCAACCCTCCAGCGAGCTCTGCTTAAGATCTCCGGCTCCATGGCTCCGTCTCCTACATGGCACCAAGCCATTCCCAGGTTTTCTCGCTTTCTCTCTTCCCCTCTCTCACTGTGTAGGTGTTGTCATGCATGCTCCGTCTCTTAGTCATTTTGCTAATGATGCTTAGATTAATTAGCATATTATGCAGAGTATTTTGCAGGAAACAGCATTACTGTATTATTAAAGTGATAAAGACAGGAGTCAATTTACATCTTATCTGACCATCTTAGATCTTTCCTTACTAGCTAGATTTATAATTTAGATTTGCTCTGTGTATAAGTTTATTCTCATTCAGGAATCAGCTACTGTACCACAATAGCATTTATGTCATTCTAATTCTCAAAGTATTTTAGAAATCTCGTATTATTAATCGCTTAATTTATGACATAATTGGAGGATATTTGATGGTTGCAAACCTAGATTTTTCCATTTTTCAAATGTCATTTAATCTTTTTGTATAGGTTTGATAGACATATCTTGGTCTAAATCTGCATTTGTGATTTCAGTTTCTTCATTTTTGTTGGCTTGATGATGCATTTCTGTCAGAGCATAGGTATACTATTGTTAGGTCAATTTAACCGTCGATTCATCTGTTTTCCAAGTCATACAAAACAATAACCTTCTCTTCTTTAGGTTGTGATTTTAAAACTTGTTATAGCGATCGTTTGAGGAACCCCTGGAATTCTTCATGATGGATGACAAGATGTTTATTTTCCCTTGCTTGCCATCATGTCATGATTCTTGTCCTTGTCCCGGGGCATCAATTAGGAGTACATGTACTTCATCTTTGTGATTGTGCAGATGACGGTCATTTAGCCATTTATATATGTAGTAATCTATTAATAAACCCTTGTCGATCGACCGAGTCAGATTTCTCTTGGGTCTAATCCAACGAACGTGCTGTGCCTCTGACGTTCCACCTTAACTCCACGCGTGGGTAAAATCTTTTAGGTGCCGATGTAAACGTTTGCAAAAAGATTTCTGTTTGTGGTACCTATAGCCCCCTTTCTCCGGCTCATTGTTTCCTATTCTAATTGTGGTGGCCGATTCCCTAAAAAAATCATGGTGGCATGCGGTTTTCGCCCGTGGCCGGCATCTAAGTGGGTAGCGGGTGGGCGCGATGGCATGGTGGTCGGAAGAAAGGCTGGGCGGGTTGAGGAGTGGCGGCTGACTACGGTGGGGGTGTGACGGCGTGGTGCTCGGCGGCAATGTCGGCGAGGCGTGCAGGGCGTGGCCTCAGTGTTGGGCAAAGTGGCTTGTGGTAGTCTGCTGGCCGCTGGAATGGGTGTAGGGTGCTCACGGCGCTGCTTCAACTGCAAGCGGTTTGTGCTGCTTGCTCCACTACGCTCTAGTGAGTTTAATCAAGGTTTTGGTTTTCGGTTTGTGTTTTTTTCGCCCCGGAACGAGATGGCTGAAATTCGGCCATTTCAAATATTACTAGTAATAGGCCAAGGTGGATCATGCTTCCCCCTTTACTGATGATACCATAGTACTCCCTCCGTCTCATAATATAAGATGTTATTACATCCAATAACGGAGGGAGTAGATAAGGACATTCATGAAGTCAACGAAAATAGGTAACAAAACCATACATATCCTTCCCTGTGCATAATGCAGAAATGTCATACATACCTCTGCTATGGAGAACCCTCGAGAGATTGATCCAGAAACAAGAAAGTTTAATAAAGCTAAAGTATCTATATGAACAAAAATAAACTAGTCCTTATTAATGAGTAGCAATTGTATCTACTCAAGTATTTTATATTGTGTATTACCATGTTGTTCTAAACTCTGAGTTTAGTTGACCCAGAAATAGATTGACCATTTGTCTGATTATGCAGTAAATGCTTATCGATTCATTTGGTGAGGACTAGAAGCTTATCAATAAATTGAATGATGAATTATGTAGTTTAGAAATAGCTAACTCTATCCCTGCAAATAAAATGAAGTGTCAGCTCTCATATGAACCTGTATTTACAACATTTTGGAGATTGAGGAGCTTGAAGAAAATGTATTTCTTTGTCATGTGCACATACCTCTCAGATTTATAATGAAAACTTAATGAGTTTGTCTTCAGTTTGATCTTCGTGATAATACTACTTATCCTATACAAATAAAAAGAAATATATGTGTATATGAGTACTTGTAGTTTTACGTTTGGTGTTACTTTTCTTTTCAACTTGAAAATTTGGTACTCAGTATACTCCTTGTTGCCTTTGTTTTCTGTCTGGGTTGGTGTGTTCAGAATATCATTTTTTAATAGAATGTTGTGCCTTAAGATTCTTTTTATGGAAAGTCTAACAATGTTGTTTTCTTACTCAAATCTATGTTTTGATTTCTTGTTTGAAATAGGGCGACCATATTACTAAAGCTTCACCATACAGTGAAGAATGGATGCATCAACTCTCATCTTATTCACCAAATTAGGAACTGTTCCATCTCTATTTTAATTTCCCCTTTTAGGTACTATTGATATACTTCATTTAATTTTTTAAATTAGGATCTGTTTTGCAATTTCAAAATCGATACTCTATGCAGCTAAACATTAGTCAAAATGGCAAACAGTTCTGTAGCTTCTGTTTTTGTCAACACTAAAAACTTGGCACTACCTTCTACTTTTGTGCAACAATATCCTCAAATCCATAGCTCCTAAAATAAGTGCGTGGAGCATGAATAGCAATCTACAAAATGATCTGCCTCCTGAACCACCACCCGAAGGGCCAGTTCTTTCCTGGCTTTTTTGGGCTTACAGAATAAGCTGCCCCCTACTTTTCTTTTAGAAGCCTACTTTTCAAGTCTTAACTATTAGGTTTCTAAAAAAATAATTTTGGTTGGGCTTGTAGAATAAGCTGGGTAGGGGGTACCTTATTTCAGCTTATTCTAGAAGCTAGCAAAAGAACTGACCTGAAGATGTGTTTGGCACGGTAAGGCATAAATCAGCCATCTATTTCTGAAAGAAGATTCCTAATTGTCCAATTTCTACTTTATATTGGAGTTTGCAGATTTAATATTTACTTTTTTGCAACAAATAAATTTTCTCTTGGGCTTTGCTTTAGATTCTTTATATACTGTGAAGTGCTGGTTTTGCTCATCTTTAACCCATTGTTTCTGGTATGATTACTTATTCTTCACCCGGGTCGGACGACGCAGCCACTGGCAGGGTACCTGGCTCCAGCCGAGGTAATTTTTTGTTGCGGGGGCAACCGAGGTAATTTAACTTTTCCTAGCAACTGTTTTTTTAGAGATCCTAGCAACTGTTTAGCTAATCCATTCCCCGCAATTTATGGAATATTGGGAGCGGAAGCGGCGAGCGGCGGGTGGTTTTAGCGGCGAGCCGACGGCTGCCGCGGGTGGAGTCGGATGCGTGCGACACCAGGGGTGGCTCCATTTGCCGGCGGCAGCGTCGTGGCCAGTCGCGTTTCGAGATGTTTCACGGCGTTTGGCAACCTCTTCCGCCGACGGCCGCGCCACGAGCCCACAACCCACCTCCATCGCTCGCTCCCTTCGTCGCCCCAGCGATGGCCCGACTTTCGTTCCCATTCCCAGATCCGAAGCTCCTGCCCTGGCCTCTTGTCGTCGCGCTGCGCCGGACTCCTCCCTGCCTTCCTTTTTACATGCACGGCAGCAGGATTGCTCCGATTGGAGTGAGGCTCGCCAGAAGCGACCCCCTTCCTACGATTGGTCCATAGCGCTGAGGAGGTTGAGGTCGTTGCTGTCAACCCTCCAGCGAGCTCTGCTTAAGATCTCCGGCTCCATGGCTCCGTCTCCTACATGGCACCAAGCCATTCCCAGGTTTTCTCGCTTTCTCTCTTCCCCTCTCTCACTGTGTAGGTGTTGTCATGCATGCTCCGTCTCTTAGTCATTTTGCTAATGATGCTTAGATTAATTAGCATATTATGCAGAGTATTTTGCAGGAAACAGCATTACTGTATTATTAAAGTGATAAAGACAGGAGTCAATTTACATCTTATCTGACCATCTTAGATCTTTCCTTACTAGCTAGATTTATAATTTAGATTTGCTCTGTGTATAAGTTTATTCTCATTCAGGAATCAGCTACTGTACCACAATAGCATTTATGTCATTCTAATTCTCAAAGTATTTTAGAAATCTCGTATTATTAATCGCTTAATTTATGACATAATTGGAGGATATTTGATGGTTGCAAACCTAGATTTTTCCATTTTTCAAATGTCATGTAATCTTTTTGTATAGGTTTGATAGACATATCTTGGTCTAAATCTGCATTTGTGATTTCAGTTTCTTCATTTTTGTTGGCTTGATGATGCATTTCTGTCAGAGCATAGGTATACTATTGTTAGGTCAATTTAACCGTCGATTCATCTGTTTTCCAAGTCATACAAAACAATAACCTTCTCTTCTTTAGGTTGTGATTTTAAAACTTGTTATAGCGATCGTTTGAGGAACCCCTAGAATTCTTCATGATGGATGACAAGATGTTTATTTTCCCTTGCTTGCCATCATGTCATGATTCTTGTCCTTGTCCCGGGGCATCAATTAGGAGTACATGTACTTCATCTTTGTGATTGTGCAGATGACGGTCATTTAGCCATTTATATATGTAGTAATCTATTAATAAACCCTTGTCGATCGACCGAGTCAGATTTCTCTTGGGTCTAATCCAACGAACGTGCTGTGCCTCTGACGTTCCACCTTAACTCCACGCGTGGGTAAAATCTTTTAGGTGCCGATGTAAACGTTTGCAAAAAGATTTCTGTTTGTGGTACCTATAGCCCCCTTTCTCCGGCTCATTGTTTCCTATTCTAATTGTGGTGGCCGATTCCCTAAAAAAATCATGGTGGCATGCGGTTTTCGCCCGTGGCCGGCATCTAAGTGGGTAGCGGGTGGGCGCGATGGCATGGTGGTCGGAAGAAAGGCTGGGCGGGTTGGGGAGTGGCGGCTGACTACGGTGGGGGTGTGACGGCGTGGTGCTCGGCGGCAATGTCGGCGAGGCGTGCAGGGCGTGGCCTCAGTGTTGGGCAAAGTGGCTTGTGGTAGTCTGCTGGCCACTGGAATGGGTGTAGGGTGCTCATGGCGCTGCTTCAACTGCAAGCGGTTTGTGCTGCTTGCTCCACTACGCTCTAGTGAGTTTAATCAAGGTTTTGGTTTTCGGTTTGTGTTTTTTTCGCCCCGGAACGAGATGGCTGAAATTCGGCCATTTCAAATATTACTAGTAATAGGCCAAGGTGGATCATGCTTCCCCCTTTACTGATGATACCATAGTACTCCCTCCGTCTCATAATATAAGTTGTTATTACATCCAATAACGGAGGGAGTAGATAAGGACATTCATGAAGTCAACGAAAATAGGTAACAAAACCATACATATCCTTCCCTGTGCATAATGCAGAAATGTCATACATACCTCTGCTATGGAGAACCCTCGAGAGATTGATCCAGAAACAAGAAAGTTTAATAAAGCTAAAGTATCTATATGAACAAAAATAAACTAGTCCTTATTAATGAGTAGCAATTGTATCTACTCAAGTATTTTATATTGTGTATTACCATGTTGTTCTAAACTCTGAGTTTAGTTGACCCAGAAATAGATTGACCATTTGTCTGATTATGCAGTAAATGCTTATCGATTCATTTGGTGAGGACTAGAAGCTTATCAATAAATTGAATGATGAATTATGTAGTTTAGAAATAGCTAACTCTATCCCTGCAAATAAAATGAAGTGTCAGCTCTCATATGAACCTGTATTTACAACATTTTGGAGATTGAGGAGCTTGAAGAAAATGTATTTCTTTGTCATGTGCACATACCTCTCAGATTTATAATGAAAACTTAATGAGTTTGTCTTCAGTTTGATCTTCGTGATAATACTACTTATCCTATACAAATAAAAAGAAATATATGTGTATATGAGTACTTGTAGTTTTACGTTTGGTGTTACTTTTCTTTTCAACTTGAAAATTTGGTACTCAGTATACTCCTTGTTGCCTTTGTTTTCTGTCTGGGTTGGTGTGTTCAGAATATCATTTTTTAATAGAATGTTGTGCCTTAAGATTCTTTTTATGGAAAGTCTAACAATGTTGTTTTCTTACTCAAATCTATGTTTTGATTTCTTGTTTGAAATAGGGCGACCATATTACTAAAGCTTCACCATACAGTGAAGAATGGATGCATCAACTCTCATCTTATTCACCAAATTAGGAACTGTTCCATCTCTATTTTAATTTCCCCTTTTAGGTACTATTGATATACTTCATTTAATTTTTTAAATTAGGATCTGTTTTGCAATTTCAAAATCGATACTCTATGCAGCTAAACATTAGTCAAAATGGCAAATAGTTCTGTAGCTTCTGTTTTTGTCAACACTAAAACTTGGCACTACCTTCTACTTTTGTTCAACAATATCCTCAAATCCATAGCTCCTAAAATAAGTGCGTGGAGCATGAATAGCAATCTACAAAATGATCTGCCTCCTGAACCACCACCCGAAGGGCCAGTTCTTTCCTGGCTTTTTTGGGCTTACAGAATAAGCTGCCCCCTACTTTTCTTTTAGAAGCCTACTTTTCAAGTCTTAACTATTAGGTTTCTAAAAAAATAATTTTGGTTGGGCTTGTAGAATAAGCTGGGTAGGGGGTACCTTATTTCAGCTTATTCTAGAAGCTAGCAAAAGAACTGACCTGAAGATGTGTTTGGCACGGTAAGGCATAAATCAGCCATCTATTTCTGAAAGAAGATTCCTAATTGTCCAATTTCTACTTTATATTGGAGTTTGCAGATTTAATATTTACTTTTTTGCAACAAATAAATTTTCTCTTGGGCTTTGCTTTAGATTCTTTATATACTGTGAAGTGCTGGTTTTGCTCATCTTTAACCCATTGTTTCTGGTCTGATGGCCTTTTACGTGCTAGGCCAGTTGCTTAGTTAATGGGCTTGAGGGGGAAATATAAAGGGTGTTAGATGATAGGAGGTGGGCAGGGCTGCTTGGCTACAAGGTACTAAATTTTCAGATTATTATAGCTAGCAAACTGCACATAAATGTATATACCCATGTACTAGTGTTTTTGTTTTGGCAAAAATAATGGGTGTACAGATGTACACCCATGTACCTTTGCACGAGGTTGTGAAAGTCGGTGTTCAAACACAAATTGCCTTTGCAAGAGGTTTATCTGATGGGCTCCCTAAGTTTGTGAAGGCTGAAGGATATGTTGTGTAAGTTGAGGCAAGTGATTGAAACATTGAAATACATTGTTCTCTGTAACTGTAATCTCGCTCTTCATAAACAAGTCTCGGTATGTGGATTATACCGAATTGTTCCGCTGGGGGGGCAACAAATTACGTGTAATTATCTATTCCATGCCTTGGTTGTCACCATGAATTCAGATTTCTTTTCTTAGGAAATAATTACTACACTAAATCATATAACGTTTGGTCACCCTATGAGACAGTCGCTACTCCAAATCATACATAAATAGTCACGGCCTGTTGTTGTAGTTGCTCAAAAAACATGCTACAGCAAGAATTTTGTTCATCCAGGCTGTGCTGCAAATTTTTTTCTTTTATCAATTGGTGTTAGGTGCCCCTTTTCATCACGAGTATAGGCCGTGGTAGCCTGCTTCGATGGTACAAAATTCACATTCACGAGATGGGTTGTGGACAACTTCTAATCCTTATCCCTTTAGTTTTATGCTACTCCAATTGCATCTGGCACAATTTGATACATCACACGGTTTAGTGTGCATTGAAACAGTAGTTACAGAGTTTGGCCTCTCTGTCTTGTTTCTGTGTATACTTCTGATTCAGACCTGCAACCAGCGTGTTCGTGTGATTCCGCTGAATTTGGTACATTCAAACTTCCATTGGGATTTCTCTCATTTTGATGTTATTCCCAGTTTATGGTATTGAAGCCTCACGTAACCCTCGAGTGTTATATGTTCTTGTGTGTTGGCAGCCTCTACCTCTTTGTTGGTATGCTTCTAGCAACTCAATTTTTTTTTCAGGTGTCTGTTCAAGTGGATATGAATGTTTCATCCGCTGGAGAGATTGTTGGATAGATGAAATTGACGGGAAATCTTTGGCCACCTGCAGGTTAAGCTGCTTGAAGAACAAGTTCAAACATGTATGATGGCAGTGAAGTTGCGCCTCTGAGTCTCTTTGCATCCTGATGTAATTAGTCCCGTAGTATTGAGTTCTGTAGTAATTATTTCTGAATATTTCCTGCTGCTGGTTATCGCGTTCCAAGTGGCATTCAATGTTCTCCAAAGGAATTTTATTTTTACTACTAGTAGGGATGATTTTCATTACGTGAGACATATCCCGGAACCATCACTTACTCTTCTACATGGAATCTATTTATTATATGGCTTTGTTATTGCTGGGCCATGTCATTGATTATATGATTTTACGGCCATCAGGCTAGTTCTTATATTGGCTCTCAAATTCTGTACATCAATGCCTCTCATGGTTCCTTTTTAGATTGGTTCCATAATCTGTACGTTGGCTGCTGATTTTTCTTTGTCCTGTATGCTATTTTGCATGGGTCATCAAATTTCTGAAGCCGGTTCTGAAATTTCTTAGGCCGATGCTTGCGGAAAGAGTCTGTACCGAATGAATTAGTGGACCACTAGATCATTAATGGCGCGCGTTGTTGCGCCCGTCTATTTGTAGAGTAATGTAGAATGTTACCAGAATCAGCATGAAATAATAATAATATATATGATGGAAAAAAGTAAGTGGCATGACTTACAGAATCTTATCACTTTACTTGTTAGGCATAAATCGTGAAAGCCATATATTGTAAATTTGTACCACATTGCTGTTCTCCTAAGCTTCTTATTTAGAACCGACATTCAACTTCAGAGCATGTTCGGGAGGATAAATATGAACAAAGCCTGACATACCACATACATGATCATGCATGATTGACTTGAGAATTTCAATTTTGTTGAGCTTCTAGCCACAATGCTTCTTGCCTCCGTCATCACACTTCTCACAGGAACAACAAAAAGAACCAAAAAGGTTTAGATCAATTACACAACTCAGGAGCTCAACCCTCACATATTTCATTCATTCTAGTTATATTATTAAAAAAAGAAAGCACTCACTTCTTGTTTCCGAATAGGCACACTGCAACAACAAAATAAATCTGTCATCTTTTCTTCTGAAAAGCCAGGCTATTCTGATGTTAAGTTCCACTAAGAATTCTGGGCTTTGTCCTTACCTACGAAAAAGTGAGATCTTTGGCCTACTAAGAAGAGAGAATTAACACAGCAAATCTCACTAACTGGATAACAAATGGTACACAGTTATAAGAAAAAGGATAAAGTCGCTTGGAAGGAAATGTGGTACACAGTTATTGAAGAATAGTAATACCTAATTGGTAGCTGCAGGGACCAAAAACATAAGTCCATTGAGCACCTCCATAGGACAAACAAATTGTCTCTCAAACTGCAGTTTGAAAGCCCCTCATATTGTCCCTTTGCTATGATGTAATCGGTACAATAATTGTCACGCAAGGATTCTTGCTACTATAGTGTAGCAAAACTACTGACATGCAAAGCACAAAGTTAAATATTATTTTTACTCTAGCACAAAATAGCCAATTCCTATATAGGGCATATAGAGGAAGAAAAAACCATTATACTATTGTTTGTCGCAGATCTAGTCGAACGAAATGGGGGATCAAATAATAATAAACTTCTAGGCATCTTAGCTCCCACTCAATCTCTATATATATTGATCAAACTAAAACTGGCAATCGCCAAAGGAAATATCCATTGCTAGCTCCCAGAATGAGTCAATTTAAAACTACATGCGAATTTTCTTACCAAATTAAAATGTATGACAAGAAACCTAAGCATGTCGAAAATTAGACCGTCTATTTTATGCAAGCGGGTGACAACTACTCAGTTCTTGTAAATTTTAAGCAAATTGATGAACTACCTTTTCCCCAAATTAGAAGCAATACAGTTCTCAGTTCTCACCATGACTATAATTTGGATTGCAGCTTGCAAACTTACGTTATTTGCATATGTATCGTAGTGTTAGTCGAGGAAGCCAGAAGTGGAGGATCACACAAGGGCATAAGTAGGGTCTGTAGAATCAAGAAATTCAAACTGGTGGTGTTTAATGCAGTGAGGTGAAATAAACAAAACTAATTGCTAATAGAAATATTGAATTAAACAATAAACTTAGAATTGTTATTGTGGTAAGTTACGGTTAAAAAATACGACTTTCAGAAGTGTGCATACAAATTCAATGTAAATTGGGGTAGTGCTAATAAATAATTAAACCAAATCATGTTACTGCAAAAGCTAAGGAATTTTCTGATGTAAATACATACTTTCTTGTGTAGGGAAATTCCCTGTACCAGGAAAATAAAAATTGTTGTTCCGTTTGCCTTTGATAGTTCAAGCAATCCAGAATCTCGCTCCAGCAGAAGGTTCGCTACATCGTGGTGGCCTCTAATCGGCGCATTTATCAGAGGAGTCACATTTTGATTGGCCAGACGTTTTCCCAAGGAATCGATCATGGTCCAGGAGTACCTTCACAATATCTACAAGCAGTGTCAGATGTCCATCTTTCTTGCTCATTAGCTTGTGTAGGCAATGCCACACTGTAGTTATCATACAGATCAGGTAAATTTCAGCACTGCAAAACTAATACAATCGGATCCATGGAGATTGATCAAAGACCCAAAAAAACCATGGCAATCAATTAATTTAGAAATCCATAAACCCCATTCTTCATGCAAACACTGTAGTCTAAACACAAGGTCCAAAGCTACCCTGTTCCCATGTAAAAATATGACCAATCAGAAGTGGTTTAGTATTGAAGTGTTTGTCAGTGCTCACCTCCGTGGCCTTCCTTTGCAGTGATGTGCAGAGCATCGAATCCTGATTTGTTCTTCCTCGCAAGGCTCTCCTTGTCAGAGTGCTTGAGCAACTCGACGACAATGTTGATGAACCCTTTATCAGCGACGATGAGTAGCGTGGTGTCCCACCTCGTTGGGCTTGTTCGTTGACAACGGCAGCGCAGATCTCCGCCTCGCTGTTGAACTCCTCCCTGGTGTCGGTCATCTGTGCATCGATTCCGGCAATGATCTGGCGAACAGAGTGAGGTCCGCACGTTGCGCGGTGAGAACATAGTCAAAACTGTATATACATAGCCAGTAGCATCAACCGTAAATCATGGACGCGGATGCTTGGATAATAAGATGACATGTGTGAGAACATGGAAGCTAACGTGGCCAGTAGACATTGGAAATCGTGAGCTTTAGGATTCGAATACCTCAATTGAGATCTAAGAGCAACTGCAGAAAAATCACATAGCCCGAACCCGATGGTATGGATTTTTTTTGCAAATCGGCCTTAGTCCTTAGGATTTCCTAAACAAATACACCAGAACTAACGCCCTGTGGAGGATTGGAAGGAAAAAATAGAATCAATCAGAAGGGATATAACCATGGCCGCCTCATCACGAATCATGGCCGCCTCCACCGGCTAGGGTTCCGCCTGCACCTCCCGCGTCACTCGCCAGCTGTAGTATTGAGTTGGGTTCACACCCTTGTTCTCTCCCACCAGGGTCGACGTCGCCGCTTCAGCCCATCCTCCATGAGGAAGGAAAGAAAGGATGTGAAGGTCTGGCCACCACATCTCTTTCTTGGCCTGATCCGCATCGAGGGGAGGGATTGGTTTGCCGTCGTCCCTGCTCACTTTGCCTTTGTCGGTACGGACCTCCAGGTTCCAGCGGCGGCGTGGATGGGGGATGTGAAGACGTCGGCATGGATGGAGGATGCGGGGGCGACGACACTGGGCGGCGGCGTGAGTGGGGGATCTAGGTCGAGGGCACTGGGATGCAGCGGTGCTGCTTGTAGCGCGACGACGACAAGGATGGCGAGTGCGGCGGCTGAGAAGAACGCACTGGGACTGGATGAATGCACACCATCGCTCCTCTGAATCCCTCGTCAGCTGAAATGGGCTGCCCGACGGTCCAGTTAACTACAGGGCTTCCTTTCGGCCTCCGGAGCAGCTGCCCAAAGAACAGTTGGGCCAGTAGCGGGAGGGATGCTTTCCACACGAGATCCGACGACCAGAAATATTCAGATCATGAAAATGGACGGCCAGGAACGTGAATCACTGAGAGAGCTCGCTTTAGGCTCGATTTTACAAAATCGAACGGCTGGGCACGCTAAGGGCGTGAGAGAGCTCGCTTTAGGTGCGGTTATACTGTCCTTAATTTCCTTACAATGAGCAAAAATGTCGTGTACAGAACAATTACTGGACTAGGTGGAGAATGATCATTAATAGATCTAGCAAAAATACATGTGATATACGAATGCATCCTTATCTTCTAAAAAAAATAGAATACAGCCTTGTCCTATAAAAAAACACGAACACAACCCTATTGATTGCCGTAAAATTACAGTAGCATATTTTCATTTTTATAGTGTGATTTGGTTGCGCCATACTGGCTTTCATAACCAGGCCCTAAATTACATGCATGCATTATGTAAGATTACCTTGGACCCTTCTACACGGTGAGAGACCGGTTTCTTTTCTCCCATCATAATCTTACCTCAAGTGTTTGTGGGACTGGACTGGGGTGAGGAATAAGAATTCCTCACCCAGGGTGATGAATAGCGCGACCCTATATATGCGGTTCTACGTACGAGAAAATCTATTTATATATATGCATAAC
Organism: Triticum timopheevii; assembly: GCA_963921465.1. Taxonomy (NCBI): domain Eukaryota; kingdom Viridiplantae; phylum Streptophyta; class Magnoliopsida; order Poales; family Poaceae; genus Triticum; species Triticum timopheevii. The sequence goes on along the minus strand of OY997272.1, from coordinate 547,502,426 downwards.
GTGTACAATTTGTAGTATCGTGAAATACCAGCAAACAAAAAAAAATTGAATGGAAAATAAATCAAAATCCCCCCCCCCCCAAATATTTAGTACCGGTTGGTGTTACCAACCGGTACTAATGCCCTACGCGCACCCTGGGCCTGGCTCGTGCCACGTGGTGGCACTTTAGCGCCGGTTCGTGACGAACCGGTACTAAAGGGGGGGGGGGGGGGGGGGCCTTTAGTTCCCACTCTTTAGTGCCGGTTGGCAAACCGGCACTAAAGGCCGTTACGAACCGGCACTAAAGCCTGGTTCTGCACTAGTGACTACAGAGCACTACACTTCTTGTATGCTGCTACATGCATGATTTGAGGAAATCCTGTTCCTCTACCTTCTGCTATCTATCCTTAGTTTCTGAAAGCATGCATATAACATTATACTTTTCTTATTGTGAAACATGCTATCATGGACTTGTTCTTAATTTCGCTCTGCTTGCATGTATTTTTCCTCATTACTTGAAGAAATGAAGAGCCATTCTCGTTTCTACTGTTATTAGTTGCTTGAAAATATTCGGCTTATGCTTGTTGTTTTTCAATGTGCACATCAGGTGAAGCTGAAGCAATTCTTGCCAGGTCACAGGCCACTGCTAAAGGGATTAGGATGGTCTCGGAGTCGTCTAAAACTGAAGGCAGCACAGAGGTATCACATGTTTTTTTTCTTGATCCTTCAGTTAGGATTTTTCTTTTGCCTAACAAAACATACATGGCTGCTTGTATTTTGTTAGTGCACGAAACGGCGTCACTGCAGCCCAAGTGGATGAGTCGGCCGCCCACGTCGTAGGTGCCCCGGGTACCAGCGGAGGTGACGTTGGAAACTATGATGCTCTTTTTTTACTTGTTTTTGAAGAAGTTATAGCTTGCCGTATGTGCTTGGTAGATTCAGTTCTGCAAGTAGGTAGTATCTTGATTTCCACTGGACATGTAGCGATGGAGCTGAAAACAATGCTTTGCATAGGTTCATGGCCCTGCCATGTGCTTGCTCCTGTCTATGTCCATGAGCAACAGCAAAATCAATCATTTAGTAGCATATCGTTCTTAGACCTTAATACTTGTCCTAGCAACTGGATATACCGAGCCACTCATTTCTTCTGGAGAATTGGGTGTCAAGCCAGATGATCTTAGCCTGGAGAAATATTTTGCTGCTAAAAGTCTTCTTTCATCAAGGTCCTTCCATATAGATAAATATCATGGTTCTGGAATGGTTTCCCTGGCTGACCTGTAAGCTACAATCTACCTCTGTAATTTGATTCATTTTATCTGCTTATGTTTCAAATGCTGCATCAGTTACGTTGTGGTGACTGCCTGACTGGTGGGTTATAGTGGTTTGAATACTAACGTGGATATGTGCCTTTCACTGTATTTGGTTATCAGTTTTAATCACAAGACTGATGGTGAACATGTCCACTTCACTAAGTCAGAAGCCTCAGACTCTGATGAAGAAGAAGATGATGATGATCAAAGCAATGCAGAAGAAATCGACATGGGGCTGCGGAGGCGACTACGACGACATCATCACGGTGCTGCGGCGGCGATGACGACGGCATCGTCACGGTGCTGTGGCGGCAGCGATGACGACGGCATCATCACGGTGCTACGGCGGCGGCGACAACGCCGACGCCGACATCAACACCATCAAACACGGGCTTGTGGAGGCGCCGACGCCGACGACCTATACGCATGCGTATATTGTGTGTGCGTGTATATATGTGTGTATTAATTAGCTATATCAGATATGTATGTTTGTCTGTACACATAAAATGTACGTATTATTAAATGCATGTATGTGAGTACTATGAAATGTATGTCTAAACTGAGATAGGTAGATTTTTATTTTTTTTAAATCCTAATTAATTACTAGTAGCGTGGGTGTATCATATATGTGCTACCACTATTCCATTAGTAGTAGCGCTGGTGTGAACTAGTAGTAGCGTTGGGCACAGGCGTTACTGGTATGTCTGGTTATCAGTAGCATGGGGTAAAACACGCGCTACTGCTAAAAAATAGCTGTAGCGCCGTAGCAGTAGCGCGGGAACACACGCTACTGGTATGCAAAAAACCCACACTACTGGTAATGTTTTTCCTAGTAGTGATAGCACGCACGCACGCAGACGCACATAAACAAAGCTCCTCGTTGGCGCCTTTTTTTAGAGAAAAGTATGTTTTTGTCCGTCAAATTCCCTAAAAATGTAGACTTGGTCCCTCAAAAAAGTTTGGTAGACAATGGTCCTTAAGTCTCAAAAGCGGATAAGTTTGGTCCAAAATCAGATTTTGAGCATGTTGACCGGGTTTGACCATGTTGACCAGATTTGACCGAAGAAAATTCAAAAAAAAGGCTGAAATTTTGTGGCAACCAGGTGCGCAAGGTGCATGAATTTTTTGTGGTGTTTCAACATTCGAGGAGCTTGTGGAAAAAATGGCTAAAAAAGCCATAATTTGTTTTTTTTCTTGCAAGAGCTCCTCGGATGTTATTCAAAAAATTACAAGCATCTAGTACACCAAGCATCTTGGATGTTACAAAAGTTCAGTTTTTTATGAATTTGTTTGCTATTTTTTTCAAATTTACTACTCATCAATCAAACCAGGTCAACCCAAAAAATTGCTGTTTTGAACCAAATTTATCCGGTTTTAAGACTTGAAGGACGAAATGTCTACTAAAGGCTAGCTCAGCTATGGGGCAAGCTGGGCAATACAACCAAACGCATCCTAAGTCTATAGTTTTGGGGAATTTGAGGGACAAAAAAACGTATTTTTCTCTTTTTCTAAGGCGAACTCCTCGTTTTTTTAGCAAACTCCACGCTGAGCTCCAGCGCGCGCATAGCAAATTATAGCTGGCCAAATGGGCCGGTTTTTTCGGGCCGGCCCGTGAGCATGCCGGCACGGCCCGCCTTGGGCATGGAGACACAGGTGGAACACTACACATAAAGCACAATAGATTGATTGTCGCTATCTATGAGGAAAACATCTTTGTTTTGAAAAAAATGCATTCTTTGATTTGTTTTATAGAAAATAATATGTTAGCACTTAGTGTGGTTCATAATCTGAGGGTCTAAACTCTCATGTTTGGCGAGAAGACCCTCAAGATTTCATTATTTCTATGATTTTTTCCTTTGAAAAGGATGGTAAACCCCGGACTCTGCATTGGTTGATGCATGCAAGCATCCCATTCTTTCTATGTTAGTGGGCATAAGACATTGGCTGTGAGCGAAACTGGAGGAAAGTTGAGACTGATAGTAAGTTTATTTCACTACTATTGATTTGATCTTTGATGTGTCTAAGATATTGATGGGCCGAGTCAGTACAAAAGGTAACGAGTGTGAGATAGAGATATGTTATAGGACTGGCTCATTTATTATGACATGTTGTGCTTTATACTGTTATGTCTAAGTCTAGATAATTTATTAGCTTTTTTGTGGCGGAGATAATTTATTAACTAATTGTATCCTAAGCACGATGATGTTTAAATCGTAACCTAACACTGCAATATGTTTAAGGCCGTGGACTCGATCGGGATCGAGCATATCGTGACATCGGCTGAATGTGAGAGACACATAAAGCCGGCTGGGCTGGTCGTCACTATCTACTATGAGGAGTGCACCTTTCTTTATCGTGTTTCTACAAACATAATATTTGATGATTGTTCTAGGGAAAGTAACATGGTAGCACTTAGTATGGCTTGCAATGCAGGAGGGTTTAAACTCGTGTGTTTGGCGAGAAGATTCTCCGGTTCTTCCTTGTCACTGATCAGTAAAGGTCGTCACGAAAAGCTCTGAAAAGCAAATCTTCCAAACTTACATATACATATATACAGACGTACATTCTTCACTCTCGCAGAAAATGAAAAGGCAAGCACTGAGAATCCAATCCACTACCAACCATCCATCTATTGCCTATATATTGGGATCAGTCTACTTCATGGGAACTTACTAATTAAGCAGTCACGCTGCTTTCACGTCCAGCCGGGTCGGTCTCGCCTGTCCGATTGCCTATTCCTTTCTCACCAAAATCGTTGGCCCTTTGAGTGCCACGAGTTTCTGGAATTCTAGGGCAATTGCTCACTCCTTGTATAGTTTGACTTCGCGATGGATCGTGCTCCTCGTGAATCCTACGTGGCAAAATCAAATCAAGATGACGAGTTGCACCTCTGGTCTATGGACTGACACAAAAACAACAGCTGCATATTATTATTAGTACTCCCTCCGTCCTAAAATGTAAGATCATCTTTGACACTAAGTTTATGGACGGAGGGAGTACATGATAAATTAATTTGTATCTCATGCACGTAGTAGTATCTTACCAGGGATGATAAGTCGTGTGTTGTAGCAGGAGATACGCGTTGACAAAGAGCAGGAGGCCACAGTAGGAGTCGACGACGTCCTGCATGTCCCGGAGCTGGGCCACCATGCCCCTGCCCCTCCGGACGCGATGCCACAACGTGCTCTTCTTGTAGGCGTCGACGAGGCCGGCCGCGTCGACGAGCGCCTTTAGAACGGGGTCTCCCATCTCCGAGCACAGCAACGCGGCCGCGCCCCCCGTTGGCCATTGCAGGAGCTCGTGGAGCCTGCGGTTGCACCGCTCGACCTTGGCGCACTGCCGCCTGCTCTGCGGGATGCGCATGAGGCTCATGCCAACGGCGACCAGCATCACGACGTGCAGCCCGGACATCTGCGCCACGTTGGCAGCCTTGGCAAGGATGTCCCATAGCGCCGCCACCATTCTCGTCGTAGTTGTAGAGAGCTTGCGCTTGCAGATCGTACGTGTCTGCCCCGCGTGCCTATCCGGCCCTGTCTTAGAATGGCGCCCCTGCACAAGATTTATATGTGCTGGAGATGGCGACCGTGGCCACCCTGACGACCGGTGTCACACGCTGGAGAAAGCATTGGTGCAGACGTAGTGCTGAGATGGTTAGGACATCCGATAAAGAAGGATACATGTGAGCTTTTTGACGCCCGCATGTCCAGATCACGGTTGCTATTGGTGGACGAAGAGTGAAGTGGGTTTGCATGGAACAATGCAAAGGGAACCTGTGAGCAAGGTAAAACTAAAGGGCTCGGTCATGGTGGGGTGGTGGGCTGGTGGTGTCATCTACGTCTGGTTTTTGGATAGCGCGTACAATTGATTTATTATCCCCGAATCTCGAAAGGAGAAATGGAGAGAAAGAATAGCTCCGCTGAGGCGTCCATCTACTTTGAGACACTTGGAGCATCTACAGCCGGACTTTGCACATCCGACCCCTCAAACGTCCACGGGCACTGACCATGCGCATCTCAAATTAGTCACTTTGTGTCCACCTCTCTCATATATCATCTCCTAAATCCATACAAAACATGCAAAAAAAATCCTACATACTACATCTACGTGCCACCCTAGTTAATCTTCGTCGTCAGAGATGTCCACGACGGCGGTGCTGGGCGCCGGCTGGATGTGGGCGGGTAGGAGGGCTCTGGCTCATCCTCCTTCTGCTCAACCTCATTCATGTAGGCGAACATCTTCGCCTCGTCCGCGGCCTCTTGCGCCTACATCTCCTGCCGGCGACGGCGTCTTGCCTCCGCATCCGACTCCGACCGGAGGGAATCTAGGATGGCCTACTGCTCCGCCTGCAGATCCCCGTTGCCAGCGTCCCCACATTCTCCTCCTCCGGCTCACCCCCCTCCTCCTCAAAGTCCTTCTCTTCGCCGCCCTCCTCCTCCTCCTCCTCCACCTCCTACAACTCCAACTCCTCCTCCGGATCCACTGCATCCGGAGGTAGCCCCGCAGGGATCCGAGCTTCACGCCTAGCCCGGATCTGCTCAAGGAGCTCCAACCGGCGACGTGGGGGCATGGCTACTAGGCGGACGGGTGCAGTGGAAAGTGGCGGCGGCGACGGACAGGAGGAGGAAAATGTGGATGGATGGTAGGGTTTCGGTGCCCCCGATTGACTTAAATAGCTGGGCAATGCACTACGGGGCCCCCCGGAGCTACGCCACATGGCGCCACCGGTCCGACGGAGGAGACGAGTTTCAGACCGCCGGATTTGAGGGTGTTTCCGGCTGGGACCCCTTCGTCAGTCCGACATGGCGGGCGTGCCCGGGCGCGCACGGGCACCCCCATATCTGACCCATATTTGGGCTGAATATGAGGGGTGCCGGTCAGCCCGGGCGTCTGAGACCCGTTTGAGGCGTCCGTCTGGGTCAAAAAAACGTGACCGGTCAGTGACCACACGGCCCGCCCGGACGTATGAGGCAGGTTTGAGAGGTCCGGTTGTATATGCTTTTATATGTCTTCTGTTGGTTTTATGGATTTCTGGTGCATGATGTTCTTTTTTTCGAAAATAAAACTCCTGGCCTCTGCATCATTGTGATGCACACAATAATATTTATTAAACTTGATGTAAGGCACGATTCCTAACCATCTACTTTGATGGACTTCTCGTGTGTGATGTTGGACACTCGAGAAAAGCATTGGTGCGGGCTTGCTCTGAGACGAGGCAAAGTCTCGTGCCAGCTTGGTGCTGGCATGGTGAACGGGTCGGTGAAGAGCGGAGTCGATGTCAATGAACTAAGCTGGACGCTCTAGAAAGCATTTGGTGCAACAAGAAAAGCAATTCTACCATGGCTCAAATCCGCGCTATATATTTTTTAGGTTTTGCAAAATTTATCTCATTTCAGAGTTAGGATTTTTTATTGAAATATTTCATTGCGTACCGTTGTGTACCACTAAATCCAGTCTAAAACAATTGTACTCTTATTTGTTGTACACGGCGAAATCTTATGACACACTTTAGAAGAAGGAAACAACACAATCAAACATTACGTAACACTTTGAAACAAAATAAAATTTGCCCAAAACAAAAAAATAGCATGAATCTCAAAATTGTAAATGATTGAGCCGTACAAGGGATATTTCATGCATGATAGAAAAAACTCTCTCTTGATGCGATCAGCAAAGGGGGGCAAAGGATACACTCCCTCTCAGCACACGAAATTAGGGTGGTGTCATCTTGTGCTGTATAGCTCATGGAGGCTCACCTCAAAAAAAAAAAAAAACTCATGGAGGCGTCCACCTCCTTTGAGGAGCTTCCCTGCTCGTCAACCAACTTTCTACTAGCTAAATACCCGTGCGTTGCTACGGATCAGATTTTTTTTTCATATTTACAATACAGTTGACTACGTTAAAGTAGTGCAAAAGAACACACCTTTTATGATCTATAAATACATATTTTGTTTGGTCCATGTGTGGATCTCAAGTAACTATTATCAGTGCTTGCTTGCGCATGGGACCTGAATATTGTACGTACAAAATCACAAAGAAACTCAACATGTTCGCTAGAGCTCCATGATGGCCTGCAAAATCACAATAAGTATTGTCCTGTTGTCTAAAGAGAAATTTCTTTGCGAAAGCCTGATATCATTTGACATGTGGAACCTAGCTAGACTTACCATTTACCCTCGTTGACACCACTAAAATGTTAAATAGCTAAAAGTATGTCCATTGCTACGGAACAACACAAAAATTACAGAGACACGCCGATGAAACAAGTGTTATATAATTCATAAATGTGTGCCGAAGATGACACATGTTTTCACCCATATAGAAAAAATACTGATTATCCCTCCCTCCCATCAATTGACACCAAAATTGTACAAAATTTAACAGATCAATTAGCCTTGTTGAAACTTGATCTTAAGCTAAGGACAGTAAAAATCTATAAATGTAAACATATTTTCTACTGAATTGGAGCTCTATAAAAACATCCTTATCAAAACCATTTTCTACTGGAAAGAGCTTTCCCCACTGACATTTCCAAACTCTTATTGAACTGTTCTTACAGGCTTACATCACACAAAATATACAAATCAAAGGAAAAACAGAAGGCACGTTGCATTTCATGCCAAAACATGCAATATAACCTGCCATAGGAGTATTTGTACTACTGCTACTAAACGATGTGGGACACTGAGCTAAACCCCAGAACATACAAAAGAGATTATCGTCAATGAGGAATATGAAGTTTTATGTGCTGCTATGTCAGATGACCTCATTGGTTGTTTGCCACGCTCCGATAGTTGCGCCCCTGGCCTATATAGAACACCAAGAAGACAATTCATCATACATAATGGCATAACAAACACAAATCATACAACAATCATCAATTTTTACTATCAAAAAACAACCAACTCCTAGATTTATGAACGAAATAAGCTTTATCTCACCCTGTATGATAAAGATGGTTTCAAAACATTTTGATTGCACAATTCATCTCACCCTGCATAGTTGTATAGCAATGAGCTTAGGGAAATGAACTGCGAGTTTTCACGAAAGTAGAAGTTGAAGGCCAATACAGCCCCCTTCAAAGTTTAATTACAAGCAGAACTGAAATAGCTCGAATGCACGGATACTTCACTGACCTCACGTACCCGTATCGGATACCGTATCTGATACAGATACTGCTCCAATACGTGGTGGACATGTTTCATGTAAGCATCCGGAAATAAATGATTTAAAATGAATCTGATACTTGTTTGATACTCGATGGGTGCTTTTTGGATACGGCCCAATCCACAGGCAACCCTAGTCCCGACGCGACATCCTTACCCTCCTCCTCTTTCCTCCCGAGCTCCATAGCAGGCGGCGGTGGCGGTTGGCATGCCGGCAGCAAGCCGACGAGGAGCTGCTCCTCCTCTCACTGACTCCCCATCGTCCTTGTCTCCAACTCCCCCTCACCGTCAGCCCCTCTCACGCAACAGCCAGACATCTTGTCGAGCTTGATCCCCGGAGGCAGCTCGACGGTTGAGGTCGACACAACCACCAAGATATGTACACTGAGCCATTCAGCCGCCAGCCACCAAAGCTAAGCTCACTTCCTCTTTTGTGTTCTCTTTTGTTCTCTCATGATCTATCTCCTATGATTCTCTCTTTCAGATGTATCCTCCTGCTGAACCTACCAATCTAAGGGTGCCATTGTGGAGCCATGTTACAATTACAAAGAAATCACCAGCTGGGGAGAAGGACCAAAACAAAACAAAAAATGTGTCCTTGCCTATTGTTTCTACATGTTTTGCTTCATCGAGTGCAAGCACTAAGAGGGGAGAAGGACCAAATACTACGTTAGAGAAAGCTTCATATGGTATAAGAAAGCGAGGTAGGCAAAAAATGTACAGTGGAAGCCAATCATTTCATTTTCATGCATCTATATGATTATCTGTTGTTCCTAACTTTTATACCTTTTTGTTTTGAATTAAAAAAGATAGTAAAACGTATCCCCTTATCAGCACTTTCTCAAAATGGCAAATTTGTGTATCAGTATTGGCCTGATACTGATACGCGTATTCGTATCGGTGCTTTGTTGCTAAATAGTACTCCCTCGGTTAGTACAAAGTTGAGTCATCTATTTTGGAACGGAGGGAGTATTTGTTAACAAAAAGGAAAGGCACTCAAATTTATAGTCTGAGAGCTAAGTTAAAGCTTCTCCCCTATCTATTTTGAAGAATGCATTTACAGTAGAAAAGATTGCATACTACTTTGTTTGGCAACATTGCAAAATAAACTCTGAAATTATTAGTGCAACAGATTTTGAAAACAAAAGCTGGTGTGCTCATTACCTATTTCTCTTCCATCTGTAGTTACTTGTAGAGTACCCATGCCCACAAATTGTCATCACACATCCATGAAACTGATCCTAAAGATCCATGAAACTGCAATGTGTACTTGTGAGCTTTAACAACCAGGAAGAAAAAAAATCTAGACCCCAATTCATCATTAATTTCTTTGTCCCGACCAAAGAAATTTGTTCATGTGAACAGATTAGGACTACAATGCCACAAATCACATATAAGCATGAAACATCAATATTAGAAAAAGGTGCAGACGTCACCTGAATGTCAGGGCCTGCAATAACAAATTGCAATAAGAGACTGTTGCCTCCATAAATGGAAAACCACGCTCCAAACGCATCTACACTGGGCCTCACTTGCCGCCGTCAGAGGTCGTGCCACCTCAGTTTACCTTTGCTGTCGGCGCCCCTGCTGCCATGTTTCTTCTCCATCGCTGGATACCTTGTAATATGTATCGCAGTCTGGTGCAAATAACTATCTATTGTCAATGACCATATAGAGCAAATAGTTATCTAGTGAGAATGACCATATAGCATCACCATCAGTCCTCATGCAAGCACTTTTCAGCTTTGCAAGTGTAATGACAATACTCTGGATGGAAGTTGAAACTCACTAATAAGAAGCCTCCGAGAAAGATAGTCTGGACAATCAGTGGTTAAGAAAAATCACATACTACATTTAAATGATAGTGCAAACGACGTCACTGTTATTCAGAATCCGCGGAGGCGGTACAGAAGAAGTGTAGTCTCCACGCAGAGAAACGACTAACTTAATTCTTCCATGGATGTTGGGTATATATAAAGCTTTTAATGATTGGTCCAAACACTACTAAACTAACAAATTTCTTGTGAATATGCAACGCAAGTGAAATAATGTTGAGCACATGTGCAGTAGATAAGGTGCACCATAAGTGAGAAATTATGTACGTTTTGGAGTCTTGCTAGATCACGGTGCTTCATGTGTACCTTCAGCTCCGTGTTGATGGTATAAGCGGCAACACTGCAGGTACAATAATATAACCACAATCAGGCCCTTCGAACCAAATCTTTGCAGAAAAAATATGAAACAAAATTCTCTTTTTTTTTGAAAGATCCGGTTTAGGCCGGCTTCATTGATTTAGAAGAAAGCATACGGGAAAACAGTGAGGATCAAGTGATCATGGCGAACAGGAGCAAAGCTCAGGACAAAACAAAATAAGAAAAAAGACGGTAAGGTGCTCGGCGCCTACATAAAGCTGGATATCTCATCGGGGCGTCCCCGAACGGGGGCACTAAGCATGCAGCTCCGGCAGACCTCCATTGTGTAAGATCAAGCTTTATGGCCTGGAGAACATCGTCGGTCTTAGGCATTTTCCCTCTTAAAACGTAAGCATTCCACTCCTTCCAGATGTGCCAGGTGATCAACATCGTCATTGTCTTGATTCCTCGCCTCTGATCGGCTGATGTGCACCTGAACATCTCCAGGCAGTGCTGCATAGAGCTATGATAAGGCAGTCTGCTCAGGCCCAGCGCCTCGCAGCCATTCCATGTGGCAGCAGACCTCCAGATCGTCCAGGAGAAGGGGCAGTCCCATATGAGATGCAGAGCAGATTCCAGGCTCCTCATACATAATCCGCAGAAGTATCCATTCGGCCATCCCCTCCTTTGTAGCCTGTCATTGCACCAGATCTTGTTGTTGTGCAGCAAACATCTTGACAGTTCCAGGCACCCAGCCTTTCCAGACAACGCTCTTGTGGCTCGTGCTCGGCGTGTCCTTGAAGAGCATCTTGTATGAAGCCCGGGCAGAGTACATCGCCCCTCCTCCTGCAGTCCAAGCGATCCGATTAGCAACTTGGCTGTCCAGGGTGATCTCAGCGTGCTAGAGTCTCCGCTAGAGACGAAGGAAGTCAGCAACAATGAGGGATGTGTCGCCGTGGTTGAGATCCTTGATCCATTGGTCATTGTCGTGCTCAGCAACCACCGATCGGTTTTTGCGCCGAGAGTGCTTGAACAGGCACGGGAACACAAGACTTAACGGTGCACCATCAAGCCAGGGGCACGTCCAAAACCCCGCCCTTTGGCCGTCGCCGATCGCGATCGCCGTTGCTCTGGCGAACAGCTCCCGGTCGGCCTTGTCGCAGGGCAAGGGGAAGGCCCTCCAGGGCCTCATCGATTGCTGCCAGGACGTCTATAGCCACCGCAGCCGGAGGGCCGAGCCGAACCGAAACAGGTCAGGGATCCCCAGCCCGCCCTTCTCCACTGGAGAGCACACCTGTTTCCAAGCCACCTTGGCCTTGCTGCCGGCCAGTGCTTTGTCTTGGGCCCATAGGAAGCGACGGCGTGCCTTGTTGATCTCCTTTAGGATTTTCTTCGGCACCTTGAGCACAGTCATGGCGAAAGTGGGCAGTGCTGACAGCACCGCCCGCACCAGAACGCGCCGACCTGCCAGCGACATCAATTTGCCCTTCCAGCCCACGAGGTGTGACTTCACGCGGTCAATGAGGAATTGGAAATGCACCAGTCGAAGCCTCTTGGGGGAAAGAGGCAGCCCCAGGTAGGTCGTGGGGAAGCTAGCGATCGATCCCCCAAACCCATGCAAAACCTCTATCAGAAGTTGTTCATCACAGTTCATCGGGATAACTGAAGATTTTGCTTGGTTCAGCTTTAACCCCGTGGCCTCTCCAAAAGAATGCAGCAGCCCCAGCAAGGTGGTGATCTCCTCTTTGATTGGATTGGCGAAGATTATTGCGTCGTCCGCGTATAAACTCACCCGCATGCTTGCCCCGCGCCCTGGAAGCGGCACAATCAACTCTTTTGCCGTGGCCGCGTCCAGCAGACGATACAACGGGTCAATCGCCAAGATGAACAGCAACGGTGAGAGCGGGTCGCCCTGCCTGAGCCCGGAGGCGTGGAAGAAGCTTGGCCCCGGTGACCCGTTCAGCAGACAGGAGGAGGATGCGGAGGAGAGGAGCAAGGCCACCCAGTTTCTCCAGCGCTGCGAGAAGCCCATGCGGTGCAGCAGCTCGATCAGGTACGGCCAGGAAACGGAATCAAACGCGCGAGCGAAGTCGATCTTGAAGAGAACGAACAGGAAGCACAAGAAATGGAATCACACAGGCTCAGTTCATAGTAATTCCACAAACCGAGAGTTACAAAGAACAAAAGAACAATTGTTACATCGTTTTCTTCTCAAACCTTGTGAATACGGAGATGAATGCCATTAGCAAGATTGATTAGATGGGGTGTTTTCTGGGAATATGGATTCTATTTTGTTGGAAAATTCGCGGTCAGTGGCCACCTCATCTTTGAACGGAAATCGCCTCTTCTTCACAAGAAGTTGGCTAGATGCCTCAATTTACTGATGATTTTTTTAATAGAATTTTCTGTCTAAGGATAAGAACAAATATTGAAAGAACAATCTGGTTGTTTCGTATTTTCTAATGTTGCAGCCAAATTAGTAAGAAATTCTATTTTTAGCAGGCACTAATTAGAATGCCTTACCTTTGGTTGCCTAAATGTAGGAGAAAACAGACATGATAACATTTATTTTTTGCTCCGCACTCTCTCAGGGTTGGCTATCAATACATGTTCAGCTTCGGTAGCTGTTTCATTGGTAATATCCATTCATGAAGCCACATGATTATTGTGGAATCAGTTCAAAACTGAAATGTGCTTTTCCCTGCTAGTGGGGAGGGGACATTTTTTGCCTTCTTGCCTTGAAACTAAATCTGTTCTGGTCAATGACGCTAGGCTCACTTCCTGACTTGGTAAAATTATGCTAAGCACAAATGGTGACGCTAAAAAATAATGTCCAAATTCAGCAAACTAATACAGAAAATCTTAGTTTCTATTAACTCTGAACTACAGATAATTTTCAAGTACAATAAAATAAATCATATTGAACTTTCACGGGCACAGTCTAAACAGTCAAACTACATTAAACCAATCAAGCCACCATCAGAGTGGTCAAAGTAATAAGTAACTCACCATCATTTCTCACCTTTCATGATGACTGGCCCTGATCTAGAGCTCGCCTCATTGGCCCGGCCCGAGCTCCTCACCGGTGGACGAATCTGTTCCAGCTTGCTAATGGAACCATACATTGTATTTGCTCCAAGAAACAGAAAATCAAACGATGCATCAACATCCAACAATCTTGTCCTTGTGGCTAGCACTCGCATCTAGGAATCAAAGTATGGGTAACTTACTAACGACAAATATGTTGCTTGATTTAAAAGAATGAATATAAACTTTTTCCAGTAAGTCTGGTGTTCACAGAACTATAAGCGGTGCAACTACAATCTAAGAAAAAAATGCATGTCTGTTGAACAACCACTGCATAAGAAACTAAAATTCCAACTATTTGTTTTTTCTCATAACAGAGGGGGAGAGGCAAGAAGGTGATGAGAAACTGAAGAAGTGTTGGCGAAGGGTTGAGGGAGCTCGAAGGGATTGGTACCACTGAACAAGCCGTGCTTCATTACAATCCCTAGAAAACTTTAGAAAGGGTGTTTCTATCCACCCACATAAATCAAAAGATAAATCTATGATTGCGAGGCAGGCCTGATAATCCACTCCAAACCAATCAAAAAAGAGACCAATCTGTGACTTGTTGAGTAATTAATAAACCCGGTGTTGTTGTCCACTACCAGCCGGCTGGAGGCCCCAACTTGTTTGGCTCCGTCTACTCGGTGCCAGCAGATTAGCACATGGATGCATCCGCCGGCAGTACCAACTGCACATCAAAGAACAACGGATTAGTACGTTGACAGGGATAGAAAAATATGAAACTCGGACACACAGAATTTGCAGTTATCAACAAACACTAATTTGAATACCTTCTAAATCTCACATAGTGCAGGGGTGCTCTGAATATCATTGTGTTCCATAAATAATGTTCCTTTCTTAGTCTACTACCGGGTGCAGAATCCATCGACCACCATGATCCTTTGTCACATTAAAGCTGTTCTATATCATCAGATTAGAGTCTTTGCTCCTGTTGATAAATTATGTAACACTCTGAAACACAATGGTATTTTTTTTACTCATCAGATTAGAGTCTTTTTTTTTACTCTGAAACACAAAAAGATCATTGTCCCATTGTCAACGGAGTAAAAAAAGAGCAGATTATCTTCATACCCCCGTATTTATGAAAAATATTTAGTCAACAAAAACATGTATACTTTCATTGCAAACCAACTGTGTGCAGCAACGTTATTTATTAATTAATGTAAAATATGTCTACCACTCAACAAAGTTTAGAACTAAATGGACAACTATGAAGAAGCATAAATATTTTGTAATCCTTTTTGGTTTCCTTACATCTTGCAGGCAGCATACGATACTTACCTGAAATACCTAAAGGCACAAGAAAAGCTAGTGAAGAATGAAGAAACTTTAATCTAGCCTCGCTCAATCTGGTGTATTTCCTTGAGCACCCATGCGAGTGTCTTAGCACTTCTTCGTACGCATGGGGCACCAGCATGTTCCCCAAGGAGGACAGTAGCTCTCCCCCATGACCTCCTCGATGTCGTTGGTGAAGTAGTAGGGTGACAACATGGAATTGCTTGGTCGCTTGTGTGGGTGACCTCAAGGCGCTGCTGGTGGGAGGTCACAGAAGAACGCCTGATGTCGGTGAAGGTGGATCTAGAGAACAAGAATTCAACCTACAATTAAAAACTGCACGCACATACATACTATGTATGCCCTCCATATGTCTCCATTCAGATTACACATGTCTTACCTGCATCTTGATACTCCACATAATGTTGGTTACTCAGATTGTCCTCCTCGTCTTCTACAATTTTGTTGTTCGTGTACGCTACCCTATCCCCTGGTCAAAAAGCAATTACCGATTAGTGCAAATGGATAACATAGAGAGGGCAGAAAAATGACCGGTGGAACTCCCAACCACATTTCCATCGCCAACCAAATACGAGTGCAAAATCGCCTCCCTAGCCTCTCAACCATGTCAGGTGTAAATAGAACAGCCACCAGTCGTCGCCTCCGCATCCCCATCCACCACACATCATGCAGAGAACAACACGTACAATATTGAGAGGACAACACGTACAATATTGGGAGAACTATGGCATGATTCAGAGAAAAACCATCACTTTCCCCGCGCACCGTCAGCACACACCAAGCATGATACAAAAGTGGTGGATCCAAAATTTGCAAACTTACTGGGAGAAGTGCTAATGAAAGGTACCGGGCAGGCTAGCTAAGGTGAGTCCTCTGGAAGGGGATACGTCCCATTCAGGCTGACCCCCCTTTGCTTTGGTCTACTATTGTTAATTCTCTGCTGAATAAATACCAACGTCGGCAATGGATGTACAAATTTTGTGGAGTCACCATGGCGATGCAAGATCTGAAGAAAATATAGAGTGGGGGCTGACCTTGCTGCTGATGACTAACCTAGATTGAGGAGGCAATGGCTGCGGGCTTCGATTACGACGTCAGGGAGGAGGACGCCTAGGTCGTTGAATGTATCCCCAACCATGGATCTCCTCTTCCTCCTTTTGATCGCCTCCGGATCTCACAAGCACCCTTGCCCGGATACACGGACGGGTACATGCAGGAAGATGGATAGAGCCACACCCCTACCTCGATCACCGATTTGGAGGGCTTCAACGATGGACGAACATGGAACGTCGGCGGGTGGGGAGGCCACGGCCGTCGTGGCGCCGATTGAGATCCATGGCAAGGCGTCTTTCGCAAGGGAGGCGGTGGCGTGTGGAGAAGGATCGACAAGGCATCTGGGGAGGGGGCGCCATGGCTTGCAGGCGGGATTGGGGCGATTGTGGGGAGGATGAGGAACTGGTGGCGTGCGTATGTGCATGCACAGGTTCCACCGGGAGGGGGTGGATCGAGAGAGGAGTGGGGTTTTCGTTGTTTAGCGGGAGGGATGGTGGGACGAGACGAAAAAACGACGAAAAAAGACCAGAGGAAAATAAACCGTGTCTGCAATCCTACCAACTCAGACATTAGGAGTAGAGATAATTGCTTTATGGAAGCATCGGCCCGGGTGATGCCCCTAAGCAATCAATTGTGGTCATATTTTTACTATAGAAAATCCAAATTTCTCTTGTACTTTGTCTCCAAATTCATTTATGTTTTACATGGCGTCTAGCGAGGGAAATTACCACCGTAGAGGTCCTTACTTTGATGGTAACAAATTTTGCTAGTTGGAAGTATAAGATGAAAATGTGTATTCTTGGTCATAACCCTGCCGTTTGGGTTGTTGCTCGTATTGGCTTGCAAGGTGAGTACTTTGAAGATGGTAGAGAACCGGATCATGAAGCAACTGCAGATAAATTGAAGATGTCGCAATACAATGCTCAAGCTTGTGACATTCTCTTCAATGGATTATGCCCCGAAGAATTCAACAAAATCAGCCTCCTTGAGAATGCAAAGGAAATTTGGGATACTTTGGTTGATATGGACGAAGGTACCAAGTCCGTCAAGGAATCCATGTTGGATGTGCTCCAAAGTCAACTTGACAAGTTCAAGATGAAGGATGGTGAAGGAGTCGTTGAAATGTACTCTAGGCTTGCTCTCATCACAAATGAGATTACCGGTTTAGGAAGTGAAGAGATGACCAAAATATTCATCGTCAAGAAGATCCTTAGAGCCTTGGATGGAAAATATGATACCATATGCACATTGATCCAAATGATGCCCAACTACAAAGATCTCAAGTCAACAAAAGTCATTGGTAGAATTGTTGCTCATGAGATGTCACTCAAGAATAAAGATGAGCTCCACAACAAGTCAAGTGGTGTCCACAAAGCTACAAGTGATGCTCCTACAATATCAAGTGACAAACTAGTCTCCAACAAAGAATTGAGCTCAATGGTGAAGAACTTAAACAAATTCTACAAGAATAGAACTAAAGAGAGAATTTCCAAGTCAAGGTACTACAATGACAAGAGATCTTCTAGTCATGATCGTAATTGCTACAATTGTGGAAGACCGGACACTACTCCAATGAGTGTACGGCTCCTCACAAGAGAATAGAAGACTAACCAAAAAAGAGAAGTAGAAGGGATGAATCACCTCCAAGAGAGAGAAGGAGTAGAGATGATTGTTATGAACGAAAACCCTCTCGAAGAAGCAAGGATTAGAAAAGGAGAGACAAGTCATCAAAGAGCTACACAAGACGAAGACATCAAGCTCATGTTGGTGAATGTATTTCCGGTTCGGACTCGGACAGCTACTCCGAGAGAAGCTATCACTCCGACTTCGACTATACTCAAGATGAAGGTGTTGCCGGTCTCGCACTTGTGTCATCGAACTCCTACGACATATTTGACTCACCAAATGAAGAAATTGGAAGATGCTTCATGGCTAAAGGCCCCAAGGTATCACACCCTGAGTATCTTGATTTTGATAGTGATGAAGATGATTTGCTAGGTGATGATGGTTTACTTAGTGACAAAACTAGTGAAAACAATGATGAACTTGCTAGTAATCATGCTAATCAAGATGAAACGAATGACAATGATAAGAAGGAGATTAAGCGTCTAACTAAAGAACTAAACACTCATAAGTTGGCTCATAAAACAACTCTAGAGGATCATAGAGAGCTCTTAAGAACTCATGAGAAGCTACGCTTTGAGAAGCTAAATTTAGATCAAGAGCATGGGTTTCTTAAAGCTATCAATGATGATCTTCGAAAGAAGATTTCTTCTTATATTGCCAAACGTCTCCTCTTGTTTACTTATATGCCACAAATAAAATCTAGTAATAAGAGCAAGAAAGATTATTCTTGTAGTAGTAACAATAATCATGCTAAATCTAATATTGTTGCTCCTAGTAGTTCTCTTGATTTCACTAATTATTCTCTTAGACAAGTTACACTTGAGCAAGAAAATGGCTTACCCTTGATTTTACCTATCCGGCTCTAGCTATCATGGATCGCGGAGATCCCCTATACCTGCCACAGCCTTAAAAAAGTAACCATAGACCCTCTACTAGCATAAATAACAGTCTTTCTGTTCACAAATATAAGATGTTTTAAATATTTTAATATAAACTATATACAGGCTAAAATGAGTGAACAAACCTATTAAAATGTGTCTACTTACACTTGATTTGGAAGAAGTTAAAACATCTTATATTTGTGAAAGGAGGAAGCAGTTCATAGATCATTGACTTCTCATCCAAGCAAATTGATGTTAACACTCCCTCTTATAAGTCCGTTGTTTAGTACTCCAGCTTTCTGTGACTTGGCAGACTCCAGTGTGAATCTTAGAGAGCCTTGACATATGCGATAAGGGGCTGTGGTACACCCGGGATCCGTCACACCTTTCCGTTCTCTCCTATATTGAAAAGTACGAAGTACTATATTTGACTGTTATAAAAGATTAAAAGCAATGCAATTTCATGTTCCCGAGTGATATGAGACTAAAAAGATTCATGTGTTACACCTTGCACGGGTGGCCGCCTGTGTGTCCCCTCTTGCTCCGCTCACACAAGTCCTGACTGGCGCCGCCACATGACCAGAAGAACATCAACAACCCTCGATGTGAGCACACCTTTCCCCTCTGGTCGCTGATCGCCGACCATGCTCAAACTCCAGCATCTCTCATGCCAATACTAACCTTGAATGAATCCTCAATTGCATAACAAGGAGAAAACAACTGCGATGGAGAAGTTGAGAGAAAAATCGGAACGTAGGCAGCTGAGGAGAAGGATTTCGGGCAACATGTGGAAATTGATTTGGGGGCCATCGTTTCCTCCATTCAAATCCCCATATCAAATGGCAGCATACACTACTAGAAAAAAAACTTATAGACAGACGCTTACTAGTAGCGCGCTAAATTGCCCCGCGCTACTGCTACTTACTAGTAGCGCGTGGCTAAATAAAACACGCTACTGGTAAATATCTCTAACCGTGCCCCGCGAACAGACCATAGTAGTAGCGGGGTTCTAAAACCCGCGCTACTACTATGTGGACAATTATAGCGCACATGAGCCAACCGCGCTACTAGTATACTCCCACTCCACAAACGGTCCCGCTCCACCGTCCACCCATCACTGTTTATCTCGAAAAAAATCACCCAACCCTCGATCCAGATCCCCTCCACCGCTGGCCTCCTTCCACCTCCTCTCCCAATCCACGAGCGTGTGCAACCTCGAGCGTGTGCGCCCCGCTCCGACCGCTGCAGCCGGCCGGCCACAGATCCCTCTTGCCCCTCCGGCCGGATCGGCGAAACCCCCTCCCCCGCCTCCCGCCGCCCGCTCCGACCTTGCTGTCACCGAGAAACAGCAGCAGCGCTCGGTGTCGGCGTGCCTGGCTAGCCCCAGCCTAGCGCTCCCACTGGAGGAGGAGGACCCACCGGAGCCCAACGCCCCGACGGAGCACGCCTTCGCGAAAAGCCTGGGCTCCCGTCGCTCCGCCTCTGTGTGAACTGCACGGTGACTGTCTCCTCCTCCTCTCTTGACCTTGCTGGTTGCAGCCATGTCTGCTGCGTCGCGTCTGCACCTGCGGCTTGATGTGTGCTGCTGCAGCGTTGCGTATATGCTGCTGCTGGCGTGTGTGGTGTACAGGCTTGATACCTGTGTGTGCTAGCTTGGTGCTGAATTTGTTCATTTGATACTTTGGTATTAGTGTTTAATCTGTAGCTGATTTTTCGATAAATCATTAGCTAAAAGTGCCGACGGTCATATTTAGATTAGACTGTACATCAACAATAGCAGTTCACCTATTGAGTACGCAGTGAATTGAGAGATTTAGTCCGCTCTTGCAAACAAACAAAGGAATCATAATTGCTTTCTGAAGGAGAAAAAATATACTTCAAGATCAAAGGAGGAAATAGTGTTGCAGATGAAATTATAGTACTCGTGTACCTCCTAATTTGTTAATTGGTTAAGAATGTAGTAATGCTATACTAATGCAGATTCTTTAATATCTGTACTTTGTCTTTCCCGTGTCCCTAAAATAGTCAGTTAATTTCAGCATCCAATGCAAGGGTTCACATGTTAAAACATGGGTAGGCATCGAACAATTGTTTTAGTTTGCTGCCCATATAGTGTTAGATTTCATCGGACCAAACACCAAACTCGTATGGCAAACTCCGTTTGAGCTATTACACCATGTTTGGTACAATAAACTAGAGATTAACTCCAGGTTTTGTTTTGTTCTCTTCTGGCAGGTGCTATGATGGAAAACACAAACAAAGCAAACGGTATGTGACATCTCTTTTCCTCTGTATTATCACCCTGCTCTGCACTCACTGGTAGAAAAAGGACCTAATATGAGACATATTAGTGCCGGTTTGACTTTGAGCTGGCACTAGTGTGTCCATTAGTACCGGTTCCAACGGCTAGCCGGCCGTTCTCATTAGTACCGGGAAAACCGTTAGCGTTCCCCAACAAGCAGCTGGCAAAAAATGTGGGAAAACCGTTCCCCAGTTGGGAGAACAGGCGGCGCAAGCGATCCCCCCGCTTGTTGTGCCAACAACACATGAGAGGAGTAGTACGCGCGCCAAATATTATTATGGGCAAACCGTTAGCGTTCCCCAGCATGGCGATGTGGTAATAACGGAGGATCATATAATGCAGGCTCAAATGCTCAATATCTCTGTTGGACAACTCCTTGAAATCGAGCTCATGCCTACGCTTAGAGAATCGGAAATAGCACGGAAATATGTCCAGGGCCAATCTTTGGTCCATCCAAACAAGGTCAAGGACCTCCCAACGAGAATGTATCAATTGCATCAATGGTACATGAACATTACCAAGATTTCCAATCGAGAGTCCCTCATGGTGAATGTCAAGCATGAGCATTATTATCATGAGAAAGCTCTGTCCATTAAGTATCCAGAACTATTTTAGTTATACAATCAAGACGCACTCGACAAGTCTATCGTCAGTTGCTATTGTCTGTAAGTGATTTCTTTCTGTAATTTAAGTCTCAAGCTAGTTGTGTAGTGATAATTTTGATCAATCATTACATGTAATTATCCTCACTATATTCTTTTTCTGTGGTATTATATGCAGGATGAAGATGTATGAAATGAAAAAAGCTGGACGCTATGGCGTTGGGTTCATTAACCCAAATATCATTAATCAGGACATATGGCAGATTGAACGTTGTCAAGATGCTGTAGAGGAAAGCATGCTAGAGTTCTTGAAGCGCCTCAATACCAATGAAGATATACTACTTCCTTACAACTTTCCGTGAGTCACACTGTCTTGTACTACAAATTCTGTTTTTGCTTACTAGCTAGCTAAATGTTAATAATTAAGTGTATACGGTTTACGGTAATTGATTAATTTTATGCACATGCCCGCTTAATTAAGACATGCAAACGTGTGCGTATGCAGTTGGCACTGGGTCTTGTTAGACATTAAAGTTGAGGAAGAAAAAGTTGAATTACTGGACTCACTAACTAAAGAAGATAAAGACTACACCATCGTGAAGGGGATAGTCAACAGGTAATGTCAATCATTATTAACTATATCTCGGCCTATTAATTATTAGTTCGTCATTTCCTGATATGAACTATTTAATAACCCCTTTATTAATTTTCTTTGCCGGCGGGCAGGGCATGGGCAAAGTTCATCAAGGTGACTCCAGGCAAGTGGCCAAAAAAGTTGTTTTGGCATCGACCCATGGTAAGTAATTAAGTAGTACTAGCTAGCTACCATCTCTTTAATTCTTGTTTCAATATTATTAATTAATTATCATGCTTGATTAATCATTATCTGATTCAATTACATTCTTGTAAAGGCTCTGAAGCAGGCGCCGGGGAATAATCTGTGTGCATTCTACGTTTGCGAGAACATTCGCATGATGACGTGCGAAAGGAGCAGATCTGATAGACAGGACTGGGTACGTTTGTCAGAACACTATTCACACCATTATCGATATCTAGTCACACAACTAACACACATGCATATTGATCTCCTTCTTAACAGTTCAAATCGGTGCGGGATAAGCTCCTACCATCGGACCGCATAGTAGCACTTCAAGAGGAAATAGCCGGATTTTTGCTCTACCAGGTCATAGATCCCAAAAAAGAATACTATTATTACCCGCTACCGCCCCATGAACCACTTGTCATCGTGCTCCGGAGGCACCAAAGGCAACATATGTAGGAGAAATTGTATATGTATATACATGTGTATGTGTGAATAATTAATGATGTTGGTTTGTGAGACATTCAATGATATATATATATATACTATTAATAACCCAAGGTGAAGAATTACTTATTCTTCACCCGGGTCGGACGACGCAGCCACTGGCAGGGTACCTGGCTCCAGCCGAGGTAATTTTTTGTTGCGGGGGCAACCGAGGTAATTTAACTTTTCCTAGCAACTGTTTTTTTAGAGATCCTAGCAACTGTTTAGCTAATCCATTCCCCGCAATTTATGGAATATTGGGAGCGGAAGCGGCGAGCGGCGGGTGGTTTCAGCGGCGAGCCGACGGCTGCCGCGGGTGGAGTCGGATGCGTGCGACACCAGGGGTGGCTCCATTTGCCGGCGGCAGCGTCGTGGCCAGTCGCGTTTCGAGATGTTTCACGGCGTTTGGCAACCTCTTCCGCCGACGGCCGCGCCACGAGCCCACAACCCACCTCCATCGCTCGCTCCCTTCGTCGCCCCGGCGATGGCCCGACTTTCGTTCCCATTCCCAGATCCGAAGCTCCTGCCCTGGCCTCTTGTCGTCGCGCTGCGCCGGACTCCTCCCTGCCTTCCTTTTTACATGCACGGCAGCAGGATTGCTCCGATTGGAGTGAGGCTCGCCAGAAGCGACCCCCTTCCTACGATTGGTCCATAGCGCTGAGGAGGTTGAGGTCGTTGCTGTCAACCCTCCAGCGAGCTCTGCTTAAGATCTCCGGCTCCATGGCTCCGTCTCCTACATGGCACCAAGCCATTCCCAGGTTTTCTCGCTTTCTCTCTTCCCCTCTCTCACTGTGTAGGTGTTGTCATGCATGCTCCGTCTCTTAGTCATTTTGCTAATGATGCTTAGATTAATTAGCATATTATGCAGAGTATTTTGCAGGAAACAGCATTACTGTATTATTAAAGTGATAAAGACAGGAGTCAATTTACATCTTATCTGACCATCTTAGATCTTTCCTTACTAGCTAGATTTATAATTTAGATTTGCTCTGTGTATAAGTTTATCTCATTCAGGAATCAGCTACTGTACCACAATAGCATTTATGTCATTCTAATTCTCAAAGTATTTTAGAAATCTCGTATTATTAATCGCTTAATTTATGACATAATTGGAGGATATTTGATGGTTGCAAACCTAGATTTTTCCATTTTTCAAATGTCATGTAATCTTTTTGTATAGGTTTGATAGACATATCTTGGTCTAAATCTGCATTTGTGATTTCAGTTTCTTCATTTTTGTTGGCTTGATGATGCATTTCTGTCAGAGCATAGGTATACTATTGTTAGGTCAATTTAACCGTCGATTCATCTGTTTTCCAAGTCATACAAAACAATAACCTTCTCTTCTTTAGGTTGTGATTTTAAAACTTGTTATAGCGATCGTTTGAGGAACCCCTGGAATTCTTCATGATGGATGACAAGATGTTTATTTTCCCTTGCTTGCCATCATGTCATGATTCTTGTCCTTGTCCCGGGGCATCAATTAGGAGTACATGTACTTCATCTTTGTGATTGTGCAGATGACGGTCATTTAGCCATTTATATATGTAGTAATCTATTAATAAACCCTTGTCGATCGACCGAGTCAGATTTCTCTTGGGTCTAATCCAACGAACGTGCTGTGCCTCTGACGTTCCACCTTAACTCCACGCGTGGGTAAAATCTTTTAGGTGCCGATGTAAACGTTTGCAAAAAGATTTCTGTTTGTGGTACCTATAGCCCCCTTTCTCCGGCTCATTGTTTCCTATTCTAATTGTGGTGGCCGATTCCCTAAAAAAATCATGGTGGCATGCGGTTTTCGCCCGTGGCCGGCATCTAAGTGGGTAGCGGGTGGGCGCGATGGCATGGTGGTCGGAAGAAAGGCTGGGCGGGTTGAGGAGTGGCGGCTGACTACGGTGGGGGTGTGACGGCGTGGTGCTCGGCGGCAATGTCGGCGAGGCGTGCAGGGCGTGGCCTCAGTGTTGGGCAAAGTGGCTTGTGGTAGTCTGCTGGCCGCTGGAATGGGTGTAGGGTGCTCACGGCGCTGCTTCAACTGCAAGCGGTTTGTGCTGCTTGCTCCACTACGCTCTAGTGAGTTTAATCAAGGTTTTGGTTTTCGGTTTGTGTTTTTTTCGCCCCGGAACGAGATGGCTGAAATTCGGCCATTTCAAATATTACTAGTAATAGGCCAAGGTGGATCATGCTTCCCCCTTTACTGATGATACCATAGTACTCCCTCCGTCTCATAATATAAGATGTTATTACATCCAATAACGGAGGGAGTAGATAAGGACATTCATGAAGTCAACGAAAATAGGTAACAAAACCATACATATCCTTCCCTGTGCATAATGCAGAAATGTCATACATACCTCTGCTATGGAGAACCCTCGAGAGATTGATCCAGAAACAAGAAAGTTTAATAAAGCTAAAGTATCTATATGAACAAAAATAAACTAGTCCTTATTAATGAGTAGCAATTGTATCTACTCAAGTATTTTATATTGTGTATTACCATGTTGTTCTAAACTCTGAGTTTAGTTGACCCAGAAATAGATTGACCATTTGTCTGATTATGCAGTAAATGCTTATCGATTCATTTGGTGAGGACTAGAAGCTTATCAATAAATTGAATGATGAATTATGTAGTTTAGAAATAGCTAACTCTATCCCTGCAAATAAAATGAAGTGTCAGCTCTCATATGAACCTGTATTTACAACATTTTGGAGATTGAGGAGCTTGAAGAAAATGTATTTCTTTGTCATGTGCACATACCTCTCAGATTTATAATGAAAACTTAATGAGTTTGTCTTCAGTTTGATCTTCGTGATAATACTACTTATCCTATACAAATAAAAAGAAATATATGTGTATATGAGTACTTGTAGTTTTACGTTTGGTGTTACTTTTCTTTTCAACTTGAAAATTTGGTACTCAGTATACTCCTTGTTGCCTTTGTTTTCTGTCTGGGTTGGTGTGTTCAGAATATCATTTTTTAATAGAATGTTGTGCCTTAAGATTCTTTTTATGGAAAGTCTAACAATGTTGTTTTCTTACTCAAATCTATGTTTTGATTTCTTGTTTGAAATAGGGCGACCATATTACTAAAGCTTCACCATACAGTGAAGAATGGATGCATCAACTCTCATCTTATTCACCAAATTAGGAACTGTTCCATCTCTATTTTAATTTCCCCTTTTAGGTACTATTGATATACTTCATTTAATTTTTTAAATTAGGATCTGTTTTGCAATTTCAAAATCGATACTCTATGCAGCTAAACATTAGTCAAAATGGCAAACAGTTCTGTAGCTTCTGTTTTTGTCAACACTAAAAACTTGGCACTACCTTCTACTTTTGTTCAACAATATCCTCAAATCCATAGCTCCTAAAATAAGTGCGTGGAGCATGAATAGCAATCTACAAAATGATCTGCCTCCTGAACCACCACCCGAAGGGCCAGTTCTTTCCTGGCTTTTTTGGGCTTACAGAATAAGCTGCCCCCTACTTTTCTTTTAGAAGCCTACTTTTCAAGTCTTAACTATTAGGTTTCTAAAAAAATAATTTTGGTTGGGCTTGTAGAATAAGCTGGGTAGGGGGTACCTTATTTCAGCTTATTCTAGAAGCTAGCAAAAGAACTGACTTGAAGATGTGTTTGGCACGGTAAGGCATAAATCAGCCATCTATTTCTGAAAGAAGATTCCCAATTGTCCAATTTCTACTTTATATTGGAGTTTGCAGATTTAATATTTACTTTTTTGCAACAAATAAATTTTCTCTTGGGCTTTGCTTTAGATTCTTTATATACTGTGAAGTGCTGGTTTTGCTCATCTTTAACCCATTGTTTCTGGTATGATTACTTATTCTTCACCCGGGTCGGACGACGCAGCCACTGGCAGGGTACCTGGCTCCAGCCGAGGTAATTTTTTGTTGCGGGGGCAACCGAGGTAATTTAACTTTTCCTAGCAACTGTTTTTTTAGAGATCCTAGCAACTGTTTAGCTAATCCATTCCCCGCAATTTATGGAATATTGGGAGCGGAAGCGGCGAGCGGCGGGTGGTTTTAGCGGCGAGCCGACGGCTGCCGCGGGTGGAGTCGGATGCGTGCGACACCAGGGGTGGCTCCATTTGCCGGCGGCAGCGTCGTGGCCAGTCGCGTTTCGAGATGTTTCACGGCGTTTGGCAACCTCTTCCGCCGACGGCCGCGCCACGAGCCCACAACCCACCTCCATCGCTCGCTCCCTTCGTCGCCCCAGCGATGGCCCGACTTTCGTTCCCATTCCCAGATCCGAAGCTCCTGCCCTGGCCTCTTGTCGTCGCGCTGCGCCGGACTCCTCCCTGCCTTCCTTTTTACATGCACGGCAGCAGGATTGCTCCGATTGGAGTGAGGCTCGCCAGAAGCGACCCCCTTCCTACGATTGGTCCATAGCGCTGAGGAGGTTGAGGTCGTTGTTGTCAACCCTCCAGCGAGCTCTGCTTAAGATCTCCGGCTCCATGGCTCCGTCTCCTACATGGCACCAAGCCATTCCCAGGTTTTCTCGCTTTCTCTCTTCCCCTCTCTCACTGTGTAGGTGTTGTCATGCATGCTCCGTCTCTTAGTCATTTTGCTAATGATGCTTAGATTAATTAGCATATTATGCAGAGTATTTTGCAGGAAACAGCATTACTGTATTATTAAAGTGATAAAGACAGGAGTCAATTTACATCTTATCTGACCATCTTAGATCTTTCCTTACTAGCTAGATTTATAATTTAGATTTGCTCTGTGTATAAGTTTATTCTCATTCAGGAATCAGCTACTGTACCACAATAGCATTTATGTCATTCTAATTCTCAAAGTATTTTAGAAATCTCGTATTATTAATCGCTTAATTTATGACATAATTGGAGGATATTTGATGGTTGCAAACCTAGATTTTTCCATTTTTCAAATGTCATGTAATCTTTTTGTATAGGTTTGATAGACATATCTTGGTCTAAATCTGCATTTGTGATTTCAGTTTCTTCATTTTTGTTGGCTTGATGATGCATTTCTGTCAGAGCATAGGTATACTATTGTTAGGTCAATTTAACCGTCGATTCATCTGTTTTCCAAGTCATACAAAACAATAACCTTCTCTTCTTTAGGTTGTGATTTTAAAACTTGTTATAGCGATCGTTTGAGGAACCCCTGGAATTCTTCATGATGGATGACAAGATGTTTATTTTCCCTTGCTTGCCATCATGTCATGATTCTTGTCCTTGTCCCGGGGCATCAATTAGGAGTACATGTACTTCATCTTTGTGATTGTGCAGATGACGGTCATTTAGCCATTTATATATGTAGTAATCTATTAATAAACCCTTGTCGATCGACCGAGTCAGATTTCTCTTGGGTCTAATCCAACGAACGTGCTGTGCCTCTGACGTTCCACCTTAACTCCACGCGTGGGTAAAATCTTTTAGGTGCCGATGTAAACGTTTGCAAAAAGATTTCTGTTTGTGGTACCTATAGCCCCCTTTCTCCGGCTCATTGTTTCCTATTCTAATTGTGGTGGCCGATTCCCTAAAAAAATCATGGTGGCATGCGGTTTTCGCCCGTGGCCGGCATCTAAGTGGGTAGCGGGTGGGCGCGATGGCATGGTGGTCGGAAGAAAGGCTGGGCGGGTTGAGGAGTGGCGGCTGACTACGGTGGGGGTGTGACGGCGTGGTGCTCGGCGGCAATGTCGGCGAGGCGTGCAGGGCGTGGCCTCAGTGTTGGGCAAAGTGGCTTGTGGTAGTCTGCTGGCCGCTGGAATGGGTGTAGGGTGCTCACGGCGCTGCTTCAACTGCAAGCGGTTTGTGCTGCTTGCTCCACTACGCTCTAGTGAGTTTAATCAAGGTTTTGGTTTTCGGTTTGTGTTTTTTTCGCCCCGGAACGAGATGGCTGAAATTCGGCCATTTCAAATATTACTAGTAATAGGCCAAGGTGGATCATGCTTCCCCCTTTACTGATGATACCATAGTACTCCCTCCGTCTCATAATATAAGATGTTATTACATCCAATAACGGAGGGAGTAGATAAGGACATTCATGAAGTCAACGAAAATAGGTAACAAAACCATACATATCCTTCCCTGTGCATAATGCAGAAATGTCATACATACCTCTGCTATGGATTATGCCCCGAAGAATTCAACAAAATCAGCCTCCTTGAGAATGCAAAGGAAATTTGGGATACTTTGGTTGATATGGACGAAGGTACCAAGTCCGTCAAGGAATCCATGTTGGATGTGCTCCAAAGTCAACTTGACAAGTTCAAGATGAAGGATGGTGAAGGAGTCGTTGAAATGTACTCTAGGCTTGCTCTCATCACAAATGAGATTACCGATTTAGGAAGTGAAGAGATGACCAAAATATTCATCGTCAAGAAGATCCTTAGAGCCTTGGATGGAAAATATGATACCATATGCACATTGATCCAAATGATGCCCAACTACAAAGATCTCAAGTCAACAAAAGTCATTGGTAGAATTGTTGCTCATGAGATGTCACTCAAGAATAAAGATGAGCTCCACAACAAGTCAAGTGGTGTCCACAAAGCTACAAGTGATGCTCCTACAATATCAAGTGACAAACTAGTCTCCAACAAAGAATTGAGCTCAATGGTGAAGAACTTAAACAAATTCTACAAGAATAGAACTAAAGAGAGAATTTCCAAGTCAAGGTACTACAATGACAAGAGATCTTCTAGTCATGATCGTAATTGCTACAATTGTGGAAGACCGGACACTACTCCAATGAGTGTACGGCTCCTCACAAGAGAATAGAAGACTAACCAAAAAAGAGAAGTAGAAGGGATGAATCACCTCCAAGAGAGAGAAGGAGTAGAGATGATTGTTATGAACGAAAACCCTCTCGAAGAAGCAAGGATTAGAAAAGGAGAGACAAGTCATCAAAGAGCTACACAAGACGAAGACATCAAGCTCATGTTGGTGAATGTATTTCCGGTTCGGACTCGGACAGCTACTCCGAGAGAAGCTATCACTCCGACTTCGACTATACTCAAGATGAAGGTGTTGCCGGTCTCGCACTTGTGTCATCGAACTCCTACGACATATTTGACTCACCAAATGAAGAAATTGGAAGATGCTTCATGGCTAAAGGCCCCAAGGTATCACACCCTGAGTATCTTGATTTTGATAGTGATGAAGATGATTTGCTAGGTGATGATGGTTTACTTAGTGACAAAACTAGTGAAAACAATGATGAACTTGCTAGTAATCATGCTAATCAAGATGAAACGAATGACAATGATAAGAAGGAGATTAAGCGTCTAACTAAAGAACTAAACACTCATAAGTTGGCTCATAAAACAACTCTAGAGGATCATAGAGAGCTCTTAAGAACTCATGAGAAGCTACGCTTTGAGAAGCTAAATTTAGATCAAGAGCATGGGTTTCTTAAAGCTATCAATGATGATCTTCGAAAGAAGATTTCTTCTTATATTGCCAAACGTCTCCTCTTGTTTACTTATATGCCACAAATAAAATCTAGTAATAAGAGCAAGAAAGATTATTCTTGTAGTAGTAACAATAATCATGCTAAATCTAATATTGTTGCTCCTAGTAGTTCTCTTGATTTCACTAATTATTCTCTTAGACAAGTTACACTTGAGCAAGAAAATGGCTTACCCTTGATTTTACCTATCCGGCTCTAGCTATCATGGATCGCGGAGATCCCCTATACCTGCCACAGCCTTAAAAAAGTAACCATAGACCCTCTACTAGCATAAATAACAGTCTTTCTGTTCACAAATATAAGATGTTTTAAATATTTTAATATAAACTATATACAGGCTAAAATGAGTGAACAAACCTATTAAAATGTGTCTACTTACACTTGATTTGGAAGAAGTTAAAACATCTTATATTTGTGAAAGGAGGAAGCAGTTCATAGATCATTGACTTCTCATCCAAGCAAATTGATGTTAACACTCCCTCTTATAAGTCCGTTGTTTAGTACTCCAGCTTTCTGTGACTTGGCAGACTCCAGTGTGAATCTTAGAGAGCCTTGACATATGCGATAAGGGGCTGTGGTACACCCGGGATCCGTCACACCTTTCCGTTCTCTCCTATATTGAAAAGTACGAAGTACTATATTTGACTGTTATAAAAGATTAAAAGCAATGCAATTTCATGTTCCCGAGTGATATGAGACTAAAAAGATTCATGTGTTACACCTTGCACGGGTGGCCGCCTGTGTGTCCCCTCTTGCTCCGCTCACACAAGTCCTGACTGGCGCCGCCACATGACCAGAAGAACATCAACAACCCTCGATGTGAGCACACCTTTCCCCTCTGGTCGCTGATCGCCGACCATGCTCAAACTCCAGCATCTCTCATGCCAATACTAACCTTGAATGAATCCTCAATTGCATAACAAGGAGAAAACAACTGCGATGGAGAAGTTGAGAGAAAAATCGGAACGTAGGCAGCTGAGGAGAAGGATTTCGGGCAACATGTGGAAATTGATTTGGGGGCCATCGTTTCCTCCATTCAAATCCCCATATCAAATGGCAGCATACACTACTAGAAAAAAAACTTATAGACAGACGCTTACTAGTAGCGCGCTAAATTGCCCCGCGCTACTGCTACTTACTAGTAGCGCGTGGCTAAATAAAACACGCTACTGGTAAATATCTCTAACCGTGCCCCGCGAACAGACCATAGTAGTAGCGGGGTTCTAAAACCCGCGCTACTACTATGTGGACAATTATAGCGCACATGAGCCAACCGCGCTACTAGTATACTCCCACTCCACAAACGGTCCCGCTCCACCGTCCACCCATCACTGTTTATCTCGAAAAAAATCACCCAACCCTCGATCCAGATCCCCTCCACCGCTGGCCTCCTTCCACCTCCTCTCCCAATCCACGAGCGTGTGCAACCTCGAGCGTGTGCGCCCCGCTCCGACCGCTGCAGCCGGCCGGCCACAGATCCCTCTTGCCCCTCCGGCCGGATCGGCGAAACCCCCTCCCCCGCCTCCCGCCGCCCGCTCCGACCTTGCTGTCACCGAGAAACAGCAGCAGCGCTCGGTGTCGGCGTGCCTGGCTAGCCCCAGCCTAGCGCTCCCACTGGAGGAGGAGGACCCACCGGAGCCCAACGCCCCGACGGAGCACGCCTTCGCGAAAAGCCTGGGCTCCCGTCGCTCCGCCTCTGTGTGAACTGCACGGTGACTGTCTCCTCCTCCTCTCTTGACCTTGCTGGTTGCAGCCATGTCTGCTGCGTCGCGTCTGCACCTGCGGCTTGATGTGTGCTGCTGCAGCGTTGCGTATATGCTGCTGCTGGCGTGTGTGGTGTACAGGCTTGATACCTGTGTGTGCTAGCTTGGTGCTGAATTTGTTCATTTGATACTTTGGTATTAGTGTTTAATCTGTAGCTGATTTTTCGATAAATCATTAGCTAAAAGTGCCGACGGTCATATTTAGATTAGACTGTACATCAACAATAGCAGTTCACCTATTGAGTACGCAGTGAATTGAGAGATTTAGTCCGCTCTTGCAAACAAACAAAGGAATCATAATTGCTTTCTGAAGGAGAAAAAATATACTTCAAGATCAAAGGAGGAAATAGTGTTGCAGATGAAATTATAGTACTCGTGTACCTCCTAATTTGTTAATTGGTTAAGAATGTAGTAATGCTATACTAATGCAGATTCTTTAATATCTGTACTTTGTCTTTCCCGTGTCCCTAAAATAGTCAGTTAATTTCAGCATCCAATGCAAGGGTTCACATGTTAAAACATGGGTAGGCATCGAACAATTGTTTTAGTTTGCTGCCCATATAGTGTTAGATTTCATCGGACCAAACACCAAACTCGTATGGCAAACTCCGTTTGAGCTATTACACCATGTTTGGTACAATAAACTAGAGATTAACTCCAGGTTTTGTTTTGTTCTCTTCTGGCAGGTGCTATGATGGAAAACACAAACAAAGCAAACGGTATGTGACATCTCTTTTCCTCTGTATTATCACCCTGCTCTGCACTCACTGGTAGAAAAAGGACCTAATATGAGACATATTAGTGCCGGTTTGACTTTGAGCTGGCACTAGTGTGTCCATTAGTACCGGTTCCAACGGCTAGCCGGCCGTTCTCATTAGTACCGGGAAAACCGTTAGCGTTCCCCAACAAGCAGCTGGCAAAAAATGTGGGAAAACCGTTCCCCAGTTGGGAGAACAGGCGGCGCAAGCGATCCCCCCGCTTGTTGTGCCAACAACACATGAGAGGAGTAGTACGCGCGCCAAATATTATTATGGGCAAACCGTTAGCGTTCCCCAGCATGGCGATGTGGTAATAACGGAGGATCATATAATGCAGGCTCAAATGCTCAATATCTCTGTTGGACAACTCCTTGAAATCGAGCTCATGCCTACGCTTAGAGAATCGGAAATAGCACGGAAATATGTCCAGGGCCAATCTTTGGTCCATCCAAACAAGGTCAAGGACCTCCCAACGAGAATGTATCAATTGCATCAATGGTACATGAACATTACCAAGATTTCCAATCGAGAGTCCCTCATGGTGAATGTCAAGCATGAGCATTATTATCATGAGAAAGCTCTGTCCATTAAGTATCCAGAACTATTTTAGTTATACAATCAAGACGCACTCGACAAGTCTATCGTCAGTTGCTATTGTCTGTAAGTGATTTCTTTCTGTAATTTAAGTCTCAAGCTAGTTGTGTAGTGATAATTTTGATCAATCATTACATGTAATTATCCTCACTATATTCTTTTTCTGTGGTATTATATGCAGGATGAAGATGTATGAAATGAAAAAAGCTGGACGCTATGGCGTTGGGTTCATTAACCCAAATATCATTAATCAGGACATATGGCAGATTGAACGTTGTCAAGATGCTGTAGAGGAAAGCATGCTAGAGTTCTTGAAGCGCCTCAATACCAATGAAGATATACTACTTCCTTACAACTTTCCGTGAGTCACACTGTCTTGTACTACAAATTCTGTTTTTGCTTACTAGCTAGCTAAATGTTAATAATTAAGTGTATACGGTTTACGGTAATTGATTAATTTTATGCACATGCCCGCTTAATTAAGACATGCAAACGTGTGCGTATGCAGTTGGCACTGGGTCTTGTTAGACATTAAAGTTGAGGAAGAAAAAGTTGAATTACTGGACTCACTAACTAAAGAAGATAAAGACTACACCATCGTGAAGGGGATAGTCAACAGGTAATGTCAATCATTATTAACTATATCTCGGCCTATTAATTATTAGTTCGTCATTTCCTGATATGAACTATTTAATAACCCCTTTATTAATTTTCTTTGCCGGCGGGCAGGGCATGGGCAAAGTTCATCAAGGTGACTCCAGGCAAGTGGCCAAAAAAGTTGTTTTGGCATCGACCCATGGTAAGTAATTAAGTAGTACTAGCTAGCTACCATCTCTTTAATTCTTGTTTCAATATTATTAATTAATTATCATGCTTGATTAATCATTATCTGATTCAATTACATTCTTGTAAAGGCTCTGAAGCAGGCGCCGGGGAATAATCTGTGTGCATTCTACGTTTGCGAGAACATTCGCATGATGACGTGCGAAAGGAGCAGATCTGATAGACAGGACTGGGTACGTTTGTCAGAACACTATTCACACCATTATCGATATCTAGTCACACAACTAACACACATGCATATTGATCTCCTTCTTAACAGTTCAAATCGGTGCGGGATAAGCTCCTACCATCGGACCGCATAGTAGCACTTCAAGAGGAAATAGCCGGATTTTTGCTCTACCAGGTCATAGATCCCAAAAAAGAATACTATTATTACCCGCTACCGCCCCATGAACCACTTGTCATCGTGCTCCGGAGGCACCAAAGGCAACATATGTAGGAGAAATTGTATATGTATATACATGTGTATGTGTGAATAATTAATGATGTTGGTTTGTGAGACATTCAATGATATATATATATATACTATTAATAACCCAAGGTGAAGAATTACTTATTCTTCACCCGGGTCGGACGACGCAGCCACTGGCAGGGTACCTGGCTCCAGCCGAGGTAATTTTTTGTTGCGGGGGCAACCGAGGTAATTTAACTTTTCCTAGCAACTGTTTTTTTAGAGATCCTAGCAACTGTTTAGCTAATCCATTCCCCGCAATTTATGGAATATTGGGAGCGGAAGCGGCGAGCGGCGGGTGGTTTCAGCGGCGAGCCGACGGCTGCCGCGGGTGGAGTCGGATGCGTGCGACACCAGGGGTGGCTCCATTTGCCGGCGGCAGCGTCATGGCCAGTCGCGTTTCGAGATGTTTCACGGCGTTTGGCAACCTCTTCCGCCGACGGCCGCGCCACGAGCCCACAACCCACCTCCATCGCTCGCTCCCTTCGTCGCCCCGGCGATGGCCCGACTTTCGTTCCCATTCCCAGATCCGAAGCTCCTGCCCTGGCCTCTTGTCGTCGCGCTGCGCCGGACTCCTCCCTGCCTTCCTTTTTACATGCACGGCAGCAGGATTGCTCCGATTGGAGTGAGGCTCGCCAGAAGCGACCCCCTTCCTACGATTGGTCCATAGCGCTGAGGAGGTTGAGGTCGTTGCTGTCAACCCTCCAGCGAGCTCTGCTTAAGATCTCCGGCTACATGGCTCCGTCTCCTACATGGCACCAAGCCATTCCCAGGTTTTCTCGCTTTCTCTCTTCCCCTCTCTCACTGCGTAGGTGTTGTCATGCATGCTCCGTCTCTTAGTCATTTTGCTAATGATGCTTAGATTAATTAGCATATTATGCAGAGTATTTTGCAGGAAACAGCATTACTGTATTATTAAAGTGATAAAGACAGGAGTCAATTTACATCTTATCTGACCATCTTAGATCTTTCCTTACTAGCTAGATTTATAATTTAGATTTGCTCTGTGTATAAGTTTATTCTCATTCAGGAATCAGCTACTGTACCACAATAGCATTTATGTCATTCTAATTCTCAAAGTATTTTAGAAATCTCGTATTATTAATCGCTTAATTTATGACATAATTGGAGGATATTTGATGGTTGCAAACCTAGATTTTTCCATTTTTCAAATGTCATGTAATCTTTTTGTATAGGTTTGATAGACATATCTTGGTCTAAGTCTGCATTTGTGATTTCAGTTTCTTCATTTTTGTTGGCTTGATGATGCATTTCTGTCAGAGCATAGGTATACTATTGTTAGGTCAATTTAACCGTCGATTCATCTGTTTTCCAAGTCATACAAAACAATAACCTTCTCTTCTTTAGGTTGTGATTTTAAAACTTGTTATAGCGATCGTTTGAGGAACCCCTGGAATTCTTCATGATGGATGACAAGATGTTTATTTTCCCTTGCTTGCCATCATGTCATGATTCTTGTCCTTGTCCCGGGGCATCAATTAGGAGTACATGTACTTCATCTTTGTGATTGTGCAGATGACGGTCATTTAGCCATTTATATATGTAGTAATCTATTAATAAACCCTTGTCGATCGACCGAGTCAGATTTCTCTTGGGTCTAATCCAACGAACGTGCTGTGCCTCTGACGTTCCACCTTAACTCCACGCGTGGGTAAAATCTTTTAGGTGCCGATGTAAACGTTTGCAAAAAGATTTCTGTTTGTGGTACCTATAGCCCCCTTTCTCCGGCTCATTGTTTCCTATTCTAATTGTGGTGGCCGATTCCCTAAAAAAATCATGGTGGCATGCGGTTTTCGCCCGTGGCCGGCATCTAAGTGGGTAGCGGGTGGGCGCGATGGCATGGTGGTCGGAAGAAAGGCTGGGCGGGTTGAGGAGTGGCGGCTGACTACGGTGGGGGTGTGACGGCGTGGTGCTCGGCGGCAATGTCGGCGAGGCGTGCAGGGCGTGGCCTCAGTGTTGGGCAAAGTGGCTTGTGGTAGTCTGCTGGCCGCTGGAATGGGTGTAGGGTGCTCACGGCGCTGCTTCAACTGCAAGCGGTTTGTGCTGCTTGCTCCACTACGCTCTAGTGAGTTTAATCAAGGTTTTGGTTTTCGGTTTGTGTTTTTTTCGCCCCGGAACGAGATGGCTGAAATTCGGCCATTTCAAATATTACTAGTAATAGGCCAAGGTGGATCATGCTTCCCCCTTTACTGATGATACCATAGTACTCCCTCCGTCTCATAATATAAGATGTTATTACATCCAATAACGGAGGGAGTAGATAAGGACATTCATGAAGTCAACGAAAATAGGTAACAAAACCATACATATCCTTCCCTGTGCATAATGCAGAAATGTCATACATACCTCTGCTATGGAGAACCCTCGAGAGATTGATCCAGAAACAAGAAAGTTTAATAAAGCTAAAGTATCTATATGAACAAAAATAAACTAGTCCTTATTAATGAGTAGCAATTGTATCTACTCAAGTATTTTATATTGTGTATTACCATGTTGTTCTAAACTCTGAGTTTAGTTGACCCAGAAATAGATTGACCATTTGTCTGATTATGCAGTAAATGCTTATCGATTCATTTGGTGAGGACTAGAAGCTTATCAATAAATTGAATGATGAATTATGTAGTTTAGAAATAGCTAACTCTATCCCTGCAAATAAAATGAAGTGTCAGCTCTCATATGAACCTGTATTTACAACATTTTGGAGATTGAGGAGCTTGAAGAAAATGTATTTCTTTGTCATGTGCACATACCTCTCAGATTTATAATGAAAACTTAATGAGTTTGTCTTCAGTTTGATCTTCGTGATAATACTACTTATCCTATACAAATAAAAAGAAATATATGTGTATATGAGTACTTGTAGTTTTACGTTTGGTGTTACTTTTCTTTTCAACTTGAAAATTTGGTACTCAGTATACTCCTTGTTGCCTTTGTTTTCTGTCTGGGTTGGTGTGTTCAGAATATCATTTTTTAATAGAATGTTGTGCCTTAAGATTCTTTTTATGGAAAGTCTAACAATGTTGTTTTCTTACTCAAATCTATGTTTTGATTTCTTGTTTGAAATAGGGCGACCATATTACTAAAGCTTCACCATACAGTGAAGAATGGATGCATCAACTCTCATCTTATTCACCAAATTAGGAACTGTTCCATCTCTATTTTAATTTCCCCTTTTAGGTACTATTGATATACTTCATTTAATTTTTTAAATTAGGATCTGTTTTGCAATTTCAAAATCGATACTCTATGCAGCTAAACATTAGTCAAAATGGCAAACAGTTCTGTAGCTTCTGTTTTTGTCAACACTAAAAACTTGGCACTACCTTCTACTTTTGTTCAACAATATTCTCAAATCCATAGCTCCTAAAATAAGTGCGTGGAGCATGAATAGCAATCTACAAAATGATCTGCCTCCTGAACCACCACCCGAAGGGCCAGTTCTTTCCTGGCTTTTTTGGGCTTACAGAATAAGCTGCCCCCTACTTTTCTTTTAGAAGCCTACTTTTCAAGTCTTAACTATTAGGTTTCTAAAAAAATAATTTTGGTTGGGCTTGTAGAATAAGCTGGGTAGGGGGTACCTTATTTCAGCTTATTCTAGAAGCTAGCAAAAGAACTGACCTGAAGATGTGTTTGGCACGGTAAGGCATAAATCAGCCATCTATTTCTGAAAGAAGATTCCTAATTGTCCAATTTCTACTTTATATTGGAGTTTGCAGATTTAATATTTACTTTTTTGCAATAAATAAATTTTCTCTTGGGCTTTGCTTTAGATTCTTTATATACTGTGAAGTGCTGGTTTTGCTCATCTTTAACCCATTGTTTCTGGTATGATTACTTATTCTTCACCCGGGTCGGACGACGCAGCCACTGGCAGGGTACCTGGCTCCAGCCGAGGTAATTTTTTGTTGCGGGGGCAACCGAGGTAATTTAACTTTTCCTAGCAACTGTTTTTTTA
Organism: Triticum timopheevii; assembly: GCA_963921465.1. Taxonomy (NCBI): domain Eukaryota; kingdom Viridiplantae; phylum Streptophyta; class Magnoliopsida; order Poales; family Poaceae; genus Triticum; species Triticum timopheevii. Next base: position 547,463,842 of record OY997272.1, on the reverse strand, counting down.
GAGATCCTAGCAACTGTTTAGCTAATCCATTCCCCGCAATTTATGGAATATTGGGAGCGGAAGCGGCGAGCGGCGGGTGGTTTTAGCGGCGAGCCGACGGCTGCCGCGGGTGGAGTCGGATGCGTGCGACACCAGGGGTGGCTCCATTTGCCGGCGGCAGCGTCGTGGCCAGTCGCGTTTCGAGATGTTTCACGGCGTTTGGCAACCTCTTCCGCCGACGGCCGCGCCACGAGCCCACAACCCACCTCCATCGCTCGCTCCCTTCGTCGCCCCAGCGATGGCCCGACTTTTGTTCCCATTCCCAGATCCGAAGCTCCTGCCCTGGCCTCTTGTCGTCGCGCTGCGCCGGACTCCTCCCTGCCTTCCTTTTTACATGCACGGCAGCAGGATTGCTCCGATTGGAGTGAGGCTCGCCAGAAGCGACCCCCTTCCTACGATTGGTCCATAGCGCTGAGGAGGTTGAGGTCGTTGCTGTCAACCCTCCAGCGAGCTCTGCTTAAGATCTCCGGCTCCATGGCTCCGTCTCCTACATGGCACCAAGCCATTCCCAGGTTTTCTCGCTTTCTCTCTTCCCCTCTCTCACTGTGTAGGTGTTGTCATGCATGCTCCGTCTCTTAGTCATTTTGCTAATGATGCTTAGATTAATTAGCATATTATGCAGAGTATTTTGCAGGAAACAGCATTACTGTATTATTAAAGTGATAAAGACAGGAGTCAATTTACATCTTATCTGACCATCTTAGATCTTTCCTTACTAGCTAGATTTATAATTTAGATTTGCTCTGTGTATAAGTTTATTCTCATTCAGGAATCAGCTACTGTACCACAATAGCATTTATGTCATTCTAATTCTCAAAGTATTTTAGAAATCTCGTATTATTAATCGCTTAATTTATGACATAATTGGAGGATATTTGATGGTTGCAAACCTAGATTTTTCCATTTTTCAAATGTCATGTAATCTTTTTGTATAGGTTTGATAGACATATCTTGGTCTAAATCTGCATTTGTGATTTCAGTTTCTTCATTTTTGTTGGCTTGATGATGCATTTCTGTCAGAGCATAGGTATACTATTGTTAGGTCAATTTAACCGTCGATTCATCTGTTTTCCAAGTCATACAAAACAATAACCTTCTCTTCTTTAGGTTGTGATTTTAAAACTTGTTATAGCGATCGTTTGAGGAACCCCTGGAATTCTTCATGATGGATGACAAGATGTTTATTTTCCCTTGCTTGCCATCATGTCATGATTCTTGTCCTTGTCCCGGGGCATCAATTAGGAGTACATGTACTTCATCTTTGTGATTGTGCAGATGACGGTCATTTAGCCATTTATATATGTAGTAATCTATTAATAAACCCTTGTCGATCGACCGAGTCAGATTTCTCTTGGGTCTAATCCAACGAACGTGCTGTGCCTCTGACGTTCCACCTTAACTCCACGCGTGGGTAAAATCTTTTAGGTGCCGATGTAAACGTTTGCAAAAAGATTTCTGTTTGTGGTACCTATAGCCCCCTTTCTCCGGCTCATTGTTTCCTATTCTAATTGTGGTGGCCGATTCCCTAAAAAAATCATGGTGGCATGCGGTTTTCGCCCGTGGCCGGCATCTAAGTGGGTAGCGGGTGGGCGCGATGGCATGGTGGTCGGAAGAAAGGCTGGGCGGGTTGAGGAGTGGCGGCTGACTACGGTGGGGGTGTGACGGCGTGGTGCTCGGCGGCAATGTCGGCGAGGCGTGCAGGGCGTGGCCTCAGTGTTGGGCAAAGTGGCTTGTGGTAGTCTGCTGGCCGCTGGAATGGGTGTAGGGTGCTCACGGCGCTGCTTCAACTGCAAGCGGTTTGTGCTGCTTGCTCCACTACGCTCTAGTGAGTTTAATCAAGGTTTTGGTTTTCGGTTTGTGTTTTTTGTGCCCCGGAACGAGATGGCTGAAATTCGGCCATTTCAAATATTACTAGTAATAGGCCAAGGTGGATCATGCTTCCCCCTTTACTGATGATACCATAGTACTCCCTCCGTCTCATAATATAAGATGTTATTACATCCAATAACGGAGGGAGTAGATAAGGACATTCATGAAGTCAACGAAAATAGGTAACAAAACCATACATATCCTTCCCTGTGCATAATGCAGAAATGTCATACATACCTCTGCTATGGAGAACCCTCGAGAGATTGATCCAGAAACAAGAAAGTTTAATAAAGCTAAAGTATCTATATGAACAAAAATAAACTAGTCCTTATTAATGAGTAGCAATTGTATCTACTCAAGTATTTTATATTGTGTATTACCATGTTGTTCTAAACTCTGAGTTTAGTTGACCCAGAAATAGATTGACCATTTGTCTGATTATGCAGTAAATGCTTATCGATTCATTTGGTGAGGACTAGAAGCTTATCAATAAAGTGAATGATGAATTATGTAGTTTAGAAATAGCTAACTCTATCCCTGCAAATAAAATGAAGTGTCAGCTCTCATATGAACCTGTATTTACAACATTTTGGAGATTGAGGAGCTTGAAGAAAATGTATTTCTTTGTCATGTGCACATACCTCTCAGATTTATAATGAAAACTTAATGAGTTTGTCTTCAGTTTGATCTTCGTGATAATACTACTTATCCTATACAAATAAAAAGAAATATATGTGTATATGAGTACTTGTAGTTTTACGTTTGGTGTTACTTTTCTTTTCAACTTGAAAATTTGGTACTCAGTATACTCCTTGTTGCCTTTGTTTTCTGTCTGGGTTGGTGTGTTCAGAATATCATTTTTTAATAGAATGTTGTGCCTTAAGATTCTTTTTATGGAAAGTCTAACAATGTTGTTTTCTTACTCAAATCTATGTTTTGATTTCTTGTTTGAAATAGGGCGACCATATTACTAAAGCTTCACCATACAGTGAAGAATGGATGCATCAACTCTCATCTTATTCACCAAATTAGGAACTGTTCCATCTCTATTTTAATTTCCCCTTTTAGGTACTATTGATATACTTCATTTAATTTTTTAAATTAGGATCTGTTTTGCAATTTCAAAATCGATACTCTATGCAGCTAAACATTAGTCAAAATGGCAAACAGTTCTGTAGCTTCTGTTTTTGTCAACACTAAAAACTTGGCACTACCTTCTACTTTTGTTCAACAATATTCTCAAATCCATAGCTCCTAAAATAAGTGCGTGGAGCATGAATAGCAATCTACAAAATGATCTGCCTCCTGAACCACCACCCGAAGGGCCAGTTCTTTCCTGGCTTTTTTGGGCTTACAGAATAAGCTGCCCCCTACTTTTCTTTTAGAAGCCTACTTTTCAAGTCTTAACTATTAGGTTTCTAAAAAAATAATTTTGGTTGGGCTTGTAGAATAAGCTGGGTAGGGGGTACCTTATTTCAGCTTATTCTAGAAGCTAGCAAAAGAACTGACCTGAAGATGTGTTTGGCACGGTAAGGCATAAATCAGCCATCTATTTCTGAAAGAAGATTCCTAATTGTCCAATTTCTACTTTATATTGGAGTTTGCAGATTTAATATTTACTTTTTTGCAATAAATAAATTTTCTCTTGGGCTTTGCTTTAGATTCTTTATATACTGTGAAGTGCTGGTTTTGCTCATCTTTAACCCATTGTTTCTGGTATGATTACTTATTCTTCACCCGGGTCGGACGACGCAGCCACTGGCAGGGTACCTGGCTCCAGCCGAGGTAATTTTTTGTTGCGGGGGCAACCGAGGTAATTTAACTTTTCCTAGCAACTGTTTTTTTAGAGATCCTAGCAACTGTTTAGCTAATCCATTCCCCGCAATTTATGGAATATTGGGAGCGGAAGCGGCGAGCGGCGGGTGGTTTTAGCGGCGAGCCGACGGCTGCCGCGGGTGGAGTCGGATGCGTGCGACACCAGGGGTGGCTCCATTTGCCGGCGGCAGCGTCGTGGCCAGTCGCGTTTCGAGATGTTTCACGGCGTTTGGCAACCTCTTCCGCCGACGGCCGCGCCACGAGCCCACAACCCACCTCCATCGCTCGCTCCCTTCGTCGCCCCAGCGATGGCCCGACTTTTGTTCCCATTCCCAGATCCGAAGCTCCTGCCCTGGCCTCTTGTCGTCGCGCTGCGCCGGACTCCTCCCTGCCTTCCTTTTTACATGCACGGCAGCAGGATTGCTCCGATTGGAGTGAGGCTCGCCAGAAGCGACCCCCTTCCTACGATTGGTCCATAGCGCTGAGGAGGTTGAGGTCGTTGCTGTCAACCCTCCAGCGAGCTCTGCTTAAGATCTCCGGCTCCATGGCTCCGTCTCCTACATGGCACCAAGCCATTCCCAGGTTTTCTCGCTTTCTCTCTTCCCCTCTCTCACTGTGTAGGTGTTGTCATGCATGCTCCGTCTCTTAGTCATTTTGCTAATGATGCTTAGATTAATTAGCATATTATGCAGAGTATTTTGCAGGAAACAGCATTACTGTATTATTAAAGTGATAAAGACAGGAGTCAATTTACATCTTATCTGACCATCTTAGATCTTTCCTTACTAGCTAGATTTATAATTTAGATTTGCTCTGTGTATAAGTTTATTCTCATTCAGGAATCAGCTACTGTACCACAATAGCATTTATGTCATTCTAATTCTCAAAGTATTTTAGAAATCTCGTATTATTAATCGCTTAATTTATGACATAATTGGAGGATATTTGATGGTTGCAAACCTAGATTTTTCCATTTTTCAAATGTCATGTAATCTTTTTGTATAGGTTTGATAGACATATCTTGGTCTAAATCTGCATTTGTGATTTCAGTTTCTTCATTTTTGTTGGCTTGATGATGCATTTCTGTCAGAGCATAGGTATACTATTGTTAGGTCAATTTAACCGTCGATTCATCTGTTTTCCAAGTCATACAAAACAATAACCTTCTCTTCTTTAGGTTGTGATTTTAAAACTTGTTATAGCGATCGTTTGAGGAACCCCTGGAATTCTTCATGATGGATGACAAGATGTTTATTTTCCCTTGCTTGCCATCATGTCATGATTCTTGTCCTTGTCCCGGGGCATCAATTAGGAGTACATGTACTTCATCTTTGTGATTGTGCAGATGACGGTCATTTAGCCATTTATATATGTAGTAATCTATTAATAAACCCTTGTCGATCGACCGAGTCAGATTTCTCTTGGGTCTAATCCAACGAACGTGCTGTGCCTCTGACGTTCCACCTTAACTCCACGCGTGGGTAAAATCTTTTAGGTGCCGATGTAAACGTTTGCAAAAAGATTTCTGTTTGTGGTACCTATAGCCCCCTTTCTCCGGCTCATTGTTTCCTATTCTAATTGTGGTGGCCGATTCCCTAAAAAAATCATGGTGGCATGCGGTTTTCGCCCGTGGCCGGCATCTAAGTGGGTAGCGGGTGGGCGCGATGGCATGGTGGTCGGAAGAAAGGCTGGGCGGGTTGAGGAGTGGCGGCTGACTACGGTGGGGGTGTGACGGCGTGGTGCTCGGCGGCAATGTCGGCGAGGCGTGCAGGGCGTGGCCTCAGTGTTGGGCAAAGTGGCTTGTGGTAGTCTGCTGGCCGCTGGAATGGGTGTAGGGTGCTCACGGCGCTGCTTCAACTGCAAGCGGTTTGTGCTGCTTGCTCCACTACGCTCTAGTGAGTTTAATCAAGGTTTTGGTTTTCGGTTTGTGTTTTTTTCGCCCCGGAACGAGATGGCTGAAATTCGGCCATTTCAAATATTACTAGTAATAGGCCAAGGTGGATCATGCTTCCCCCTTTACTGATGATACCATAGTACTCCCTCCGTCTCATAATATAAGATGTTATTACATCCAATAACGGAGGGAGTAGATAAGGACATTCATGAAGTCAACGAAAATAGGTAACAAAACCATACATATCCTTCCCTGTGCATAATGCAGAAATGTCATACATACCTCTGCTATGGAGAACCCTCGAGAGATTGATCCAGAAACAAGAAAGTTTAATAAAGCTAAAGTATCTATATGAACAAAAATAAACTAGTCCTTATTAATGAGTAGCAATTGTATCTACTCAAGTATTTTATATTGTGTATTACCATGTTGTTCTAAACTCTGAGTTTAGTTGACCCAGAAATAGATTGACCATTTGTCTGATTATGCAGTAAATGCTTATCGATTCATTTGGTGAGGACTAGAAGCTTATCAATAAATTGAATGATGAATTATGTAGTTTAGAAATAGCTAACTCTATCCCTGCAAATAAAATGAAGTGTCAGCTCTCATATGAACCTGTATTTACAACATTTTGGAGATTGAGGAGCTTGAAGAAAATGTATTTCTTTGTCATGTGCACATACCTCTCAGATTTATAATGAAAACTTAATGAGTTTGTCTTCAGTTTGATCTTCGTGATAATACTACTTATCCTATACAAATAAAAAGAAATATATGTGTATATGAGTACTTGTAGTTTTACGTTTGGTGTTACTTTTCTTTTCAACTTGAAAATTTGGTACTCAGTATACTCCTTGTTGCCTTTGTTTTCTGTCTGGGTTGGTGTGTTCAGAATATCATTTTTTAATAGAATGTTGTGCCTTAAGATTCTTTTTATGGAAAGTCTAACAATGTTGTTTTCTTACTCAAATCTATGTTTTGATTTCTTGTTTGAAATAGGGCGACCATATTACTAAAGCTTCACCATACAGTGAAGAATGGATGCATCAACTCTCATCTTATTCACCAAATTAGGAACTGTTCCATCTCTATTTTAATTTCCCCTTTTAGGTACTATTGATATACTTCATTTAATTTTTTAAATTAGGATCTGTTTTGCAATTTCAAAATCGATACTCTATGCAGCTAAACATTAGTCAAAATGGCAAACAGTTCTGTAGCTTCTGTTTTTGTCAACACTAAAAACTTGGCACTACCTTCTACTTTTGTGCAACAATATCCTCAAATCCATAGCTCCTAAAATAAGTGCGTGGAGCATGAATAGCAATCTACAAAATGATCTGCCTCCTGAACCACCACCCGAAGGGCCAGTTCTTTCCTGGCTTTTTTGGGCTTACAGAATAAGCTGCCCCCTACTTTTCTTTTAGAAGCCTACTTTTCAAGTCTTAACTATTAGGTTTCTAAAAAAATAATTTTGGTTGGGCTTGTAGAATAAGCTGGGTAGGGGGTACCTTATTTCAGCTTATTCTAGAAGCTAGCAAAAGAACTGACCTGAAGATGTGTTTGGCACGGTAAGGCATAAATCAGCCATCTATTTCTGAAAGAAGATTCCTAATTGTCCAATTTCTACTTTATATTGGAGTTTGCAGATTTAATATTTACTTTTTTGCAACAAATAAATTTTCTCTTGGGCTTTGCTTTAGATTCTTTATATACTGTGAAGTGCTGGTTTTGCTCATCTTTAACCCATTGTTTCTGGTATGATTACTTATTCTTCACCCGGGTCGGACGACGCAGCCACTGGCAGGGTACCTGGCTCCAGCCGAGGTAATTTTTTGTTGCGGGGGCAACCGAGGTAATTTAACTTTTCCTAGCAACTGTTTTTTTAGAGATCCTAGCAACTGTTTAGCTAATCCATTCCCCGCAATTTATGGAATATTGGGAGCGGAAGCGGCGAGCGGCGGGTGGTTTTAGCGGCGAGCCGACGGCTGCCGCGGGTGGAGTCGGATGCGTGCGACACCAGGGGTGGCTCCATTTGCCGGCGGCAGCGTCGTGGCCAGTCGCGTTTCGAGATGTTTCACGGCGTTTGGCAACCTCTTCCGCCGACGGCCGCGCCACGAGCCCACAACCCACCTCCATCGCTCGCTCCCTTCGTCGCCCCAGCGATGGCCCGACTTTCGTTCCCATTCCCAGATCCGAAGCTCCTGCCCTGGCCTCTTGTCGTCGCGCTGCGCCGGACTCCTCCCTGCCTTCCTTTTTACATGCACGGCAGCAGGATTGCTCCGATTGGAGTGAGGCTCGCCAGAAGCGACCCCCTTCCTACGATTGGTCCATAGCGCTGAGGAGGTTGAGGTCGTTGCTGTCAACCCTCCAGCGAGCTCTGCTTAAGATCTCCGGCTCCATGGCTCCGTCTCCTACATGGCACCAAGCCATTCCCAGGTTTTCTCGCTTTCTCTCTTCCCCTCTCTCACTGTGTAGGTGTTGTCATGCATGCTCCGTCTCTTAGTCATTTTGCTAATGATGCTTAGATTAATTAGCATATTATGCAGAGTATTTTGCAGGAAACAGCATTACTGTATTATTAAAGTGATAAAGACAGGAGTCAATTTACATCTTATCTGACCATCTTAGATCTTTCCTTACTAGCTAGATTTATAATTTAGATTTGCTCTGTGTATAAGTTTATTCTCATTCAGGAATCAGCTACTGTACCACAATAGCATTTATGTCATTCTAATTCTCAAAGTATTTTAGAAATCTCGTATTATTAATCGCTTAATTTATGACATAATTGGAGGATATTTGATGGTTGCAAACCTAGATTTTTCCATTTTTCAAATGTCATGTAATCTTTTTGTATAGGTTTGATAGACATATCTTGGTCTAAATCTGCATTTGTGATTTCAGTTTCTTCATTTTTGTTGGCTTGATGATGCATTTCTGTCAGAGCATAGGTATACTATTGTTAGGTCAATTTAACCGTCGATTCATCTGTTTTCCAAGTCATACAAAACAATAACCTTCTCTTCTTTAGGTTGTGATTTTAAAACTTGTTATAGCGATCGTTTGAGGAACCCCTAGAATTCTTCATGATGGATGACAAGATGTTTATTTTCCCTTGCTTGCCATCATGTCATGATTCTTGTCCTTGTCCCGGGGCATCAATTAGGAGTACATGTACTTCATCTTTGTGATTGTGCAGATGACGGTCATTTAGCCATTTATATATGTAGTAATCTATTAATAAACCCTTGTCGATCGACCGAGTCAGATTTCTCTTGGGTCTAATCCAACGAACGTGCTGTGCCTCTGACGTTCCACCTTAACTCCACGCGTGGGTAAAATCTTTTAGGTGCCGATGTAAACGTTTGCAAAAAGATTTCTGTTTGTGGTACCTATAGCCCCCTTTCTCCGGCTCATTGTTTCCTATTCTAATTGTGGTGGCCGATTCCCTAAAAAAATCATGGTGGCATGCGGTTTTCGCCCGTGGCCGGCATCTAAGTGGGTAGCGGGTGGGCGCGATGGCATGGTGGTCGGAAGAAAGGCTGGGCGGGTTGGGGAGTGGCGGCTGACTACGGTGGGGGTGTGACGGCGTGGTGCTCGGCGGCAATGTCGGCGAGGCGTGCAGGGCGTGGCCTCAGTGTTGGGCAAAGTGGCTTGTGGTAGTCTGCTGGCCACTGGAATGGGTGTAGGGTGCTCATGGCGCTGCTTCAACTGCAAGCGGTTTGTGCTGCTTGCTCCACTACGCTCTAGTGAGTTTAATCAAGGTTTTGGTTTTCGGTTTGTGTTTTTTTCGCCCCGGAACGAGATGGCTGAAATTCGGCCATTTCAAATATTACTAGTAATAGGCCAAGGTGGATCATGCTTCCCCCTTTACTGATGATACCATAGTACTCCCTCCGTCTCATAATATAAGTTGTTATTACATCCAATAACGGAGGGAGTAGATAAGGACATTCATGAAGTCAACGAAAATAGGTAACAAAACCATACATATCCTTCCCTGTGCATAATGCAGAAATGTCATACATACCTCTGCTATGGAGAACCCTCGAGAGATTGATCCAGAAACAAGAAAGTTTAATAAAGCTAAAGTATCTATATGAACAAAAATAAACTAGTCCTTATTAATGAGTAGCAATTGTATCTACTCAAGTATTTTATATTGTGTATTACCATGTTGTTCTAAACTCTGAGTTTAGTTGACCCAGAAATAGATTGACCATTTGTCTGATTATGCAGTAAATGCTTATCGATTCATTTGGTGAGGACTAGAAGCTTATCAATAAATTGAATGATGAATTATGTAGTTTAGAAATAGCTAACTCTATCCCTGCAAATAAAATGAAGTGTCAGCTCTCATATGAACCTGTATTTACAACATTTTGGAGATTGAGGAGCTTGAAGAAAATGTATTTCTTTGTCATGTGCACATACCTCTCAGATTTATAATGAAAACTTAATGAGTTTGTCTTCAGTTTGATCTTCGTGATAATACTACTTATCCTATACAAATAAAAAGAAATATATGTGTATATGAGTACTTGTAGTTTTACGTTTGGTGTTACTTTTCTTTTCAACTTGAAAATTTGGTACTCAGTATACTCCTTGTTGCCTTTGTTTTCTGTCTGGGTTGGTGTGTTCAGAATATCATTTTTTAATAGAATGTTGTGCCTTAAGATTCTTTTTATGGAAAGTCTAACAATGTTGTTTTCTTACTCAAATCTATGTTTTGATTTCTTGTTTGAAATAGGGCGACCATATTACTAAAGCTTCACCATACAGTGAAGAATGGATGCATCAACTCTCATCTTATTCACCAAATTAGGAACTGTTCCATCTCTATTTTAATTTCCCCTTTTAGGTACTATTGATATACTTCATTTAATTTTTTAAATTAGGATCTGTTTTGCAATTTCAAAATCGATACTCTATGCAGCTAAACATTAGTCAAAATGGCAAATAGTTCTGTAGCTTCTGTTTTTGTCAACACTAAAACTTGGCACTACCTTCTACTTTTGTTCAACAATATCCTCAAATCCATAGCTCCTAAAATAAGTGCGTGGAGCATGAATAGCAATCTACAAAATGATCTGCCTCCTGAACCACCACCCGAAGGGCCAGTTCTTTCCTGGCTTTTTTGGGCTTACAGAATAAGCTGCCCCCTACTTTTCTTTTAGAAGCCTACTTTTCAAGTCTTAACTATTAGGTTTCTAAAAAAATAATTTTGGTTGGGCTTGTAGAATAAGCTGGGTAGGGGGTACCTTATTTCAGCTTATTCTAGAAGCTAGCAAAAGAACTGACCTGAAGATGTGTTTGGCACGGTAAGGCATAAATCAGCCATCTATTTCTGAAAGAAGATTCCTAATTGTCCAATTTCTACTTTATATTGGAGTTTGCAGATTTAATATTTACTTTTTTGCAACAAATAAATTTTCTCTTGGGCTTTGCTTTAGATTCTTTATATACTGTGAAGTGCTGGTTTTGCTCATCTTTAACCCATTGTTTCTGGTCTGATGGCCTTTTACGTGCTAGGCCAGTTGCTTAGTTAATGGGCTTGAGGGGGAAATATAAAGGGTGTTAGATGATAGGAGGTGGGCAGGGCTGCTTGGCTACAAGGTACTAAATTTTCAGATTATTATAGCTAGCAAACTGCACATAAATGTATATACCCATGTACTAGTGTTTTTGTTTTGGCAAAAATAATGGGTGTACAGATGTACACCCATGTACCTTTGCACGAGGTTGTGAAAGTCGGTGTTCAAACACAAATTGCCTTTGCAAGAGGTTTATCTGATGGGCTCCCTAAGTTTGTGAAGGCTGAAGGATATGTTGTGTAAGTTGAGGCAAGTGATTGAAACATTGAAATACATTGTTCTCTGTAACTGTAATCTCGCTCTTCATAAACAAGTCTCGGTATGTGGATTATACCGAATTGTTCCGCTGGGGGGGCAACAAATTACGTGTAATTATCTATTCCATGCCTTGGTTGTCACCATGAATTCAGATTTCTTTTCTTAGGAAATAATTACTACACTAAATCATATAACGTTTGGTCACCCTATGAGACAGTCGCTACTCCAAATCATACATAAATAGTCACGGCCTGTTGTTGTAGTTGCTCAAAAAACATGCTACAGCAAGAATTTTGTTCATCCAGGCTGTGCTGCAAATTTTTTTCTTTTATCAATTGGTGTTAGGTGCCCCTTTTCATCACGAGTATAGGCCGTGGTAGCCTGCTTTGATGGTACAAAATTCACATTCACGAGATGGGTTGTGGACAACTTCTAATCCTTATCCCTTTAGTTTTATGCTACTCCAATTGCATCTGGCACAATTTGATACATCACACGGTTTAGTGTGCATTGAAACAGTAGTTACAGAGTTTGGCCTCTCTGTCTTGTTTCTGTGTATACTTCTGATTCAGACCTGCAACCAGCGTGTTCGTGTGATTCCGCTGAATTTGGTACATTCAAACTTCCATTGGGATTTCTCTCATTTTGATGTTATTCCCAGTTTATGGTATTGAAGCCTCACGTAACCCTCGAGTGTTATATGTTCTTGTGTGTTGGCAGCCTCTACCTCTTTGTTGGTATGCTTCTAGCAACTCAATTTTTTTTTCAGGTGTCTGTTCAAGTGGATATGAATGTTTCATCCGCTGGAGAGATTGTTGGATAGATGAAATTGACGGGAAATCTTTGGCCACCTGCAGGTTAAGCTGCTTGAAGAACAAGTTCAAACATGTATGATGGCAGTGAAGTTGCGCCTCTGAGTCTCTTTGCATCCTGATGTAATTAGTCCCGTAGTATTGAGTTCTGTAGTAATTATTTCTGAATATTTCCTGCTGCTGGTTATCGCGTTCCAAGTGGCATTCAATGTTCTCCAAAGGAATTTTATTTTTACTACTAGTAGGGATGATTTTCATTACGTGAGACATATCCCGGAACCATCACTTACTCTTCTACATGGAATCTATTTATTATATGGCTTTGTTATTGCTGGGCCATGTCATTGATTATATGATTTTACGGCCATCAGGCTAGTTCTTATATTGGCTCTCAAATTCTGTACATCAATGCCTCTCATGGTTCCTTTTTAGATTGGTTCCATAATCTGTACGTTGGCTGCTGATTTTTCTTTGTCCTGTATGCTATTTTGCATGGGTCATCAAATTTCTGAAGCCGGTTCTGAAATTTCTTAGGCCGATGCTTGCGGAAAGAGTCTGTACCGAATGAATTAGTGGACCACTAGATCATTAATGGCGCGCGTTGTTGCGCCCGTCTATTTGTAGAGTAATGTAGAATGTTACCAGAATCAGCATGAAATAATAATAATATATATGATGGAAAAAAGTAAGTGGCATGACTTACAGAATCTTATCACTTTACTTGTTAGGCATAAATCGTGAAAGCCATATATTGTAAATTTGTACCACATTGCTGTTCTCCTAAGCTTCTTATTTAGAACCGACATTCAACTTCAGAGCATGTTCGGGAGGATAAATATGAACAAAGCCTGACATACCACATACATGATCATGCATGATTGACTTGAGAATTTCAATTTTGTTGAGCTTCTAGCCACAATGCTTCTTGCCTCCGTCATCACACTTCTCACAGGAACAACAAAAAGAACCAAAAAGGTTTAGATCAATTACACAACTCAGGAGCTCAACCCTCACATATTTCATTCATTCTAGTTATATTATTAAAAAAAGAAAGCACTCACTTCTTGTTTCCGAATAGGCACACTGCAACAACAAAATAAATCTGTCATCTTTTCTTCTGAAAAGCCAGGCTATTCTGATGTTAAGTTCCACTAAGAATTCTGGGCTTTGTCCTTACCTACGAAAAAGTGAGATCTTTGGCCTACTAAGAAGAGAGAATTAACACAGCAAATCTCACTAACTGGATAACAAATGGTACACAGTTATAAGAAAAAGGATAAAGTCGCTTGGAAGGAAATGTGGTACACAGTTATTGAAGAATAGTAATACCTAATTGGTAGCTGCAGGGACCAAAAACATAAGTCCATTGAGCACCTCCATAGGACAAACAAATTGTCTCTCAAACTGCAGTTTGAAAGCCCCTCATATTGTCCCTTTGCTATGATGTAATCGGTACAATAATTGTCACGCAAGGATTCTTGCTACTATAGTGTAGCAAAACTACTGACATGCAAAGCACAAAGTTAAATATTATTTTTACTCTAGCACAAAATAGCCAATTCCTATATAGGGCATATAGAGGAAGAAAAAACCATTATACTATTGTTTGTCGCAGATCTAGTCGAACGAAATGGGGGATCAAATAATAATAAACTTCTAGGCATCTTAGCTCCCACTCAATCTCTATATATATTGATCAAACTAAAACTGGCAATCGCCAAAGGAAATATCCATTGCTAGCTCCCAGAATGAGTCAATTTAAAACTACATGCGAATTTTCTTACCAAATTAAAATGTATGACAAGAAACCTAAGCATGTCGAAAATTAGACCGTCTATTTTATGCAAGCGGGTGACAACTACTCAGTTCTTGTAAATTTTAAGCAAATTGATGAACTACCTTTTCCCCAAATTAGAAGCAATACAGTTCTCAGTTCTCACCATGACTATAATTTGGATTGCAGCTTGCAAACTTACGTTATTTGCATATGTATCGTAGTGTTAGTCGAGGAAGCCAGAAGTGGAGGATCACACAAGGGCATAAGTAGGGTCTGTAGAATCAAGAAATTCAAACTGGTGGTGTTTAATGCAGTGAGGTGAAATAAACAAAACTAATTGCTAATAGAAATATTGAATTAAACAATAAACTTAGAATTGTTATTGTGGTAAGTTACGGTTAAAAAATACGACTTTCAGAAGTGTGCATACAAATTCAATGTAAATTGGGGTAGTGCTAATAAATAATTAAACCAAATCATGTTACTGCAAAAGCTAAGGAATTTTCTGATGTAAATACATACTTTCTTGTGTAGGGAAATTCCCTGTACCAGGAAAATAAAAATTGTTGTTCCGTTTGCCTTTGATAGTTCAAGCAATCCAGAATCTCGCTCCAGCAGAAGGTTCGCTACATCGTGGTGGCCTCTAATCGGCGCATTTATCAGAGGAGTCACATTTTGATTGGCCAGACGTTTTCCCAAGGAATCGATCATGGTCCAGGAGTACCTTCACAATATCTACAAGCAGTGTCAGATGTCCATCTTTCTTGCTCATTAGCTTGTGTAGGCAATGCCACACTGTAGTTATCATACAGATCAGGTAAATTTCAGCACTGCAAAACTAATACAATCGGATCCATGGAGATTGATCAAAGACCCAAAAAAACCATGGCAATCAATTAATTTAGAAATCCATAAACCCCATTCTTCATGCAAACACTGTAGTCTAAACACAAGGTCCAAAGCTACCCTGTTCCCATGTAAAAATATGACCAATCAGAAGTGGTTTAGTATTGAAGTGTTTGTCAGTGCTCACCTCCGTGGCCTTCCTTTGCAGTGATGTGCAGAGCATCGAATCCTGATTTGTTCTTCCTCGCAAGGCTCTCCTTGTCAGAGTGCTTGAGCAACTCGACGACAATGTTGATGAACCCTTTATCAGCGACGATGAGTAGCGTGGTGTCCCACCTCGTTGGGCTTGTTCGTTGACAACGGCAGCGCAGATCTCCGCCTCGCTGTTGAACTCCTCCCTGGTGTCGGTCATCTGTGCATCGATTCCGGCAATGATCTGGCGAACAGAGTGAGGTCCGCACGTTGCGCGGTGAGAACATAGTCAAAACTGTATATACATAGCCAGTAGCATCAACCGTAAATCATGGACGCGGATGCTTGGATAATAAGATGACATGTGTGAGAACATGGAAGCTAACGTGGCCAGTAGACATTGGAAATCGTGAGCTTTAGGATTCGAATACCTCAATTGAGATCTAAGAGCAACTGCAGAAAAATCACATAGCCCGAACCCGATGGTATGGATTTTTTTTGCAAACCGGCCTTAGTCCTTAGGATTTCCTAAACAAATACACCAGAACTAACGCCCTGTGGAGGATTGG
The DNA here is from genome assembly GCA_963921465.1 of Triticum timopheevii. Classification (NCBI taxonomy): domain Eukaryota; kingdom Viridiplantae; phylum Streptophyta; class Magnoliopsida; order Poales; family Poaceae; genus Triticum; species Triticum timopheevii. The sequence goes on along the minus strand of OY997272.1, from coordinate 547,448,171 downwards.
AAGGAAAAAATAGAATCAATCAGAAGGGATATAACCATGGCCGCCTCATCACGAATCATGGCCGCCTCCACCGGCTAGGGTTCCGCCTGCACCTCCCGCGTCACTCGCCAGCTGTAGTATTGAGTTGGGTTCACACCCTTGTTCTCTCCCACCAGGGCCGACGTCGCCGCTTCAGCCCATCCTCCATGAGGAAGGAAAGAAAGGATGTGAAGGTCTGGCCACCACATCTCTTTCTTGGCCTGATCCGCATCGAGGGGAGGGATTGGTTTGCCGTCGTCCCTGCTCACTTTGCCTTTGTCGGTACGGACCTCGAGGTTCCAGCGGCGGCGTGGATGGGGGATGTGAAGACGTCGGCATGGATGGAGGATGCGGGGGCGACGACACTGGGCGGCGGCGTGAGTGGGGGATCTAGGTCGAGGGCACTGGGATGCAGCGGTGCTGCTTGTAGCGCGACGACGACAAGGATGGCGAGTGCGGCGGCTGAGAAGAACGCACTGGGACTGGATGAATGCACACCATCGCTCCTCTGAATCCCTCGTCAGCTGAAATGGGCTGCCCGACGGTCCAGTTAACTACAGGGCTTCCTTTCGGCCTCCGGAGCAGCTGCCCAAAGAACAGTTGGGCCAGTAGCGGGAGGGATGCTTTCCACACGAGATCCGACGACCAGAAATATTCAGATCATGAAAATGGACGGCCAGGAACGTGAATCACTGAGAGAGCTCGCTTTAGGCTCGATTTTACAAAATCGAACGGCTGGGCACGCTAAGGGCGTGAGAGAGCTCGCTTTAGGTGCGGTTATACTGTCCTTAATTTCCTTACAATGAGCAAAAATGTCGTGTACAGAACAATTACTGGACTAGGTGGAGAATGATCATTAATAGATCTAGCAAAAATACATGTGATATACGAATGCATCCTTATCTTCTAAAAAAAATAGAATACAGCCTTGTCCTATAAAAAAACACGAACACAACCCTATTGATTGCCGTAAAATTACAGTAGCATATTTTCATTTTTATAGTGTGATTTGGTTGCGCCATACTGGCTTTCATAACCAGGCCCTAAATTACATGCATGCATTATGTAAGATTACCTTGGACCCTTCTACACGGTGAGAGACCGGTTTCTTTTCTCCCATCATAATCTTACCTCAAGTGTTTGTGGGACTGGACTGGGGTGAGGAATAAGAATTCCTCACCCAGGGTGATGAATAGCGCGACCCTATATATGCGGTTCTACGTACGAGAAAATCTATTTATATATATGCATAACGTGTACAATTTGTAGTATCGTGAAATACCAGCAAACAAAAAAAAATTGAATGGAAAATAAATCAAAATCCCCCCCCCCCCCCCAAATATTTAGTACCGGTTGGTGTTACCAACCGGTACTAATGCCCTACGCGCACCCTGGGCCTGGCTCGTGCCACGTGGTGGCACTTTAGCGCCGGTTCGTGACGAACCGGTACTAAAGGGGGGGGGGGGGGGGGGGGGGGCCTTTAGTTCCCACTCTTTAGTGCCGGTTGGCAAACCGGCACTAAAGGCCGTTACGAACCGGCACTAAAGCCTGGTTCTGCACTAGTGACTACAGAGCACTACACTTCTTGTATGCTGCTACATGCATGATTTGAGGAAATCCTGTTCCTCTACCTTCTGCTATCTATCCTTAGTTTCTGAAAGCATGCATATAACATTATACTTTTCTTATTGTGAAACATGCTATCATGGACTTGTTCTTAATTTCGCTCTGCTTGCATGTATTTTTCCTCATTACTTGAAGAAATGAAGAGCCATTCTCGTTTCTACTGTTATTAGTTGCTTGAAAATATTCGGCTTATGCTTGTTGTTTTTCAATGTGCACATCAGGTGAAGCTGAAGCAATTCTTGCCAGGTCACAGGCCACTGCTAAAGGGATTAGGATGGTCTCGGAGTCGTCTAAAACTGAAGGCAGCACAGAGGTATCACATGTTTTTTTTCTTGATCCTTCAGTTAGGATTTTTCTTTTGCCTAACAAAACATACATGGCTGCTTGTATTTTGTTAGTGCACGAAACGGCGTCACTGCAGCCCAAGTGGATGAGTCGGCCGCCCACGTCGTAGGTGCCCCGGGTACCAGCGGAGGTGACGTTGGAAACTATGATGCTCTTTTTTTACTTGTTTTTGAAGAAGTTATAGCTTGCCGTATGTGCTTGGTAGATTCAGTTCTGCAAGTAGGTAGTATCTTGATTTCCACTGGACATGTAGCGATGGAGCTGAAAACAATGCTTTGCATAGGTTCATGGCCCTGCCATGTGCTTGCTCCTGTCTATGTCCATGAGCAACAGCAAAATCAATCATTTAGTAGCATATCGTTCTTAGACCTTAATACTTGTCCTAGCAACTGGATATACCGAGCCACTCATTTCTTCTGGAGAATTGGGTGTCAAGCCAGATGATCTTAGCCTGGAGAAATATTTTGCTGCTAAAAGTCTTCTTTCATCAAGGTCCTTCCATATAGATAAATATCATGGTTCTGGAATGGTTTCCCTGGCTGACCTGTAAGCTACAATCTACCTCTGTAATTTGATTCATTTTATCTGCTTATGTTTCAAATGCTGCATCAGTTACGTTGTGGTGACTGCCTGACTGGTGGGTTATAGTGGTTTGAATACTAACGTGGATATGTGCCTTTCACTGTATTTGGTTATCAGTTTTAATCACAAGACTGATGGTGAACATGTCCACTTCACTAAGTCAGAAGCCTCAGACTCTGATGAAGAAGAAGATGATGATGATCAAAGCAATGCAGAAGAAATCGACATGGGGCTGCGGAGGCGACTACGACGACATCATCACGGTGCTGCGGCGGCGATGACGACGGCATCGTCACGGTGCTGTGGCGGCAGCGATGACGACGGCATCATCACGGTGCTACGGCGGCGGCGACAACGCCGACGCCGACATCAACACCATCAAACACGGGCTTGTGGAGGCGCCGACGCCGACGACCTATACGCATGCGTATATTGTGTGTGCGTGTATATATGTGTGTATTAATTAGCTATATCAGATATGTATGTTTGTCTGTACACATAAAATGTACGTATTATTAAATGCATGTATGTGAGTACTATGAAATGTATGTCTAAACTGAGATAGGTAGATTTTTATTTTTTTAAATCCTAATTAATTACTAGTAGCGTGGGTGTATCATATATGTGCTACCACTATTCCATTAGTAGTAGCGCTGGTGTGAACTAGTAGTAGCGTTGGGCACAGGCGTTACTGGTATGTCTGGTTATCAGTAGCATGGGGTAAAACACGCGCTACTGCTAAAAAATAGCTGTAGCGCCGTAGCAGTAGCGCGGGAACACACGCTACTGGTATGCAAAAAACCCACACTACTGGTAATGTTTTTCCTAGTAGTGATAGCACGCACGCACACAGACGCACATAAACAAAGCTCCTCGTTGGTGCCTTTTTTTAGAGAAAAGTATGTTTTTGTCCGTCAAATTCCCTAAAAATGTAGACTTGGTCCCTCAAAAAAGTTTGGTAGACAATGGTCCTTAAGTCTCAAAAGCGGATAAGTTTGGTCCAAAATCAGATTTTGAGCATGTTGACCGGGTTTGACCATGTTGACCAGATTTGACCGAAGAAAATTCAAAAAAAAGGCTGAAATTTTGTGGCAACCAGGTGCGCAAGGTGCATGAATTTTTTGTGGTGTTTCAACATTCGAGGAGCTTGTGGAAAAAATGGCTAAAAAAGCCATAATTTATTTTTTTCTTGCAAGAGCTCCTCGGATGTTATTCAAAAAATTACAAGCATCTAGTACACCAAGCATCTTGGATGTTACAAAAGTTCAGTTTTTTATGAATTTGTTTGCTATTTTTTTCAAATTTACTACTCATCAATCAAACCAGGTCAACCCAAAAAATTGCTGTTTTGAACCAAATTTATCCGGTTTTAAGACTTGAAGGACGAAATGTCTACTAAAGGCTAGCTCAGCTATGGGGCAAGCTGGGCAATACAACCAAACGCATCCTAAGTCTATAGTTTTGGGGAATTTGAGGGACAAAAAAACGTATTTTTCTCTTTTTCTAAGGCGAACTCCTCGTTTTTTTAGCAAACTCCACGCTGAGCTCCAGCGCGCGCACAGCAAATTATAGCTGGCCAAATGGGCTGGTTTTTTCGGGCCGGCCCGTGAGCATGCCGGCACGGCCCTCCTTGGGCCAGGCACGGCACGGGCTAAACGGGCCGGGCCAGGCACGCGGCACGCCTTGGGCCGTGCCTGGGCCTGGAGGCTGGGCACGCGGGCCGGCACGGCACGGCCCGATTACGTTTTTTTTATACATCTATATATGGCCCAACATTTAAAAGTAGGCTAAAAAACGCTCAGTACGTCAAATAACAGGCTAAGAATATGCGGCCCACCGTGCTAAACGGGCCAACGTGCCGGCCCGTTTACTAACTGGGCCGTGCCTAGGCCTGGGGGCACAGCACGCGGGCCGGCACGGCACGGCCCGTATAGTAATCGTGCCCTGCGGGCCGTGCCGGGCCAGGCACGATTATGACGGGCCGGGCCGTGCCGGGCCGGGCCGGCCCGTTTGGCCAGGTATGCAGCAAATGGGCCGTGGCCCAATCTCGCCCTCGATCACTCCTGACGAACAGGAAACAACGCGCAGGAGCCAGGGGCTTGGGCGTTGCTCCGTTTCCCCGGTGATCGCCGGCGACTGCCCGCACCGACCTGCACCCGGGCAGCGCGGCGCTGCTCGTGGCCTTCTCTTTCCCGTGTACCTCGTGTGGAGAGATGGAAGGGACAGAGCAGCCGAGCGGGGCTGGTTCGGAGCTAGATTCGCGCGCTTTTCTGAACTCAGCGCCTGCATGCATTCGCTCACCATCCACTCGGCTCCAGCAACTGCTTCCGATCGAGGCGACCCAAGCTCGAGGAATCCTCTCCAACCAAAATGGAGCCAACCTCTGATGCCCCACGCTCGAGGGATCCTCACGATGGCGGCCTGCTCAGCTCAGTAGCTGTCTGCGTCTGCATACGGGGTCGGGCGCCCTGCAGGTGTTTGATGGATTGCCCCAGCAGGGAGATGGCGTCGTTGAAGTCGGGTCAAGAGTTCAAGCTTCAAGGTATGTTTCATCTCGAGCATAACAGTTATTACTATTAGGATTACTCAATACTTTTGTACCTAGTGAGTACTATTAGGATTACTCAATACTTCTGTACCTAGTGACATACTAGTACGAGTAGGTTTCAGTAGCAACAAATGGTTCAGTTTCCTGAATACAAATGCCATTGCAAGTCATGCACTTCCCATTCAAGTTCCTACTACGAGATAGAAAGTGCACATAGGTCAGGTAACGTCACCTACCCTGCATATTCATGGGGTTAAGATACAGACACACACGCTTGCCCACTGAATCAACAAACAATGTCGGCATGCTCCAATTGGGATGCAGGTTAATCCGATTACATCGACTAGACTAGGAATCTAAAAACAGGGACAGCTAAGCTAAAACGAACTACTGACCACACTGATAATGAATCACACTGGGGGATGTCTTTGGCTGCTCTGGCGCCTGTCATGGCGACGATCAGAACATATTGACAACTTCGTGTGGATTGCAAAGTAGCCCAGAACGGCAAGTAGTATAATCATGCCGACATACACAGACGTCTCCCACCCCCTGCTGGAGCCGGCTGCATAGGCCACTAGGAGAGTGACCAAATCCAGTAGGATCGTCCAGTTCAGCACCCTCAGCGACCATTTCTCCCATTCTTCTTCCTTATTGTTTGGCAGCCAGTGCGGTAGCAACATCATAATGACAACAATGGAAGCCACGAAGGAAAAGGAGTTGCTGTAGAAGAAGACGAGGTACTGGGGCCTCCTGTTATCGTGCATCACCGGGTCGCCCGCCTCGTACCCATTGCCACTGCTCTGCCACGCTCCTCCAGGCGGTTCTAGGCCGGCCTGGTAGGCTACACTTGCCACCAAGATGCCTAGCAGCATCAGGTACTTGCGCCTCGCATGCTTCTTCCTTTCTTCTTCATCCTCCTTCCTTTCTTGTTCTTCTTCGTGCTCCTGTTCATGGGATATGGATGGCGCAACAGCTGTTGAATTGCCATCATTCTTCTGCTCCCTTAGCAAAAATACCACCAGCAGTCCAACTACAACGAGAAGGACCACACCGACCAACACAAAGATGTAGATGGATGTCTTGAGGTGTTGGGTGCTTCCAGCGGCATAGGCCCCCATCAAACAAAACAAGCCCACCACCGTACAAACAGATAGTGCATTGCTTCGTATGGCTGGCCTGTACAGATTAGGGTTCACCAGGAGTATGATAAGGGAGATGGACAACATGAAGCTCGCCGAGTTGAAGTAGAAGAAGATCTTGTAGCGGCATGGGAAATTGTACAGGAGGACCGGATCGCCAGCATGGTGCCCAAGCTTGTCATCCTGGAGTAGGAAGCCACCAGGAGGGGTGAGGCCGGCTTGGTAGGTAATGGTCGCAGCCAAGATCACGAAGAGGAGCAACCGTTTGCGCCTTTTCTCCAGCAACTGATTTGCTTGGTCGTCGTCTTCTTTTTCCTTGTAGTTCAGCGTGAAGAAGATGACATGGATAACCACATAGGCTAGGACGGCGCCTGCCAAAGCCATGTCGTTAATGGAGGTGTTCACATCCCGGCAGCTCCCGGCGGCATATGCGCCGATGAGGCCAAACAGGTCGAGTATCATGGCTGCCTCCAGCGCGTGGTGCTTGACCAGAATCTCCTTCTGGACTAGGACGATGGCCGCCAAGGAGGCCACGAAGGCAACTGAGTTGCAGTAGAAGAAGGCCTTGTATCGCCTAGGATTGGTCGTGAGAAGGATGGGGTCACCGGCCATGTGTCCGCCGGTGTTGTCCTGCCAAAGCCCACCCGGCGGGTCCAACCCCGCTGTGTAGGTGATGGCGGCGGCAAGAGTGGCAAGAAGTAGAACAAGAGAGCGAGCCTTGTCCAGAGCCTCCATTGTACTGCAGAGAAGAAGAAACAGGGTTCAGTTCAGTTTGCAGAGAAAACAGTGTAATTGCAGACAGAATAAACAGACTTCAGTTACGAACTGGACTTCAGTTGTAATCTTAACCCCACATTGACATTACCTGACACTATCACCAGCCTGCTGAAGTTCTTCAGTTTGGTCCGCTGGACTTCTGACGTAGATAGCGAAAGACAAGGATCTTGATGCTGGAGCATAGATACCATAGACATAGAGTAGGATGATGTGTATCATTGCAAGAACGGCGCCGACTAGGTTGATCATGTAGGCGGTGGTATCGATCTCCCTGCAGCTGCCAGCGACGTATGCGGCGACGAGACCCACCAGGGTGACGACGCACCCGCAGAGCATGCGAGACCGAGCCGTCTTCTTCTTGCGGAGCTTCTTGCCGTCGATGATGAGCACCATGGTGATGAGCAGGGACGCAACAAACGCTGTGGTGTTGCAGAGCATGAACACCGCCAAGCGCGGGCTGTGCTGGTCATTGAGAATGGCGTCGCCTGGGCGGTGGCTGCCCCTGGTGCTGTCCCAGAAGCCGCCCGGCGTGCTCAGCCCGGCAATGTATGAGATGCTCACTGCGAACGTTGCCAGGAGCATCAGCACCTTGCGGTGCCGTTCTTCTGCTTTCCTCTTCAGGATCGTGTGGTCGCGGAGCCGCTCCTTGTTTTCTCCGATCCTTGGGTCACAGCCGAGGATGGAGGCTAGAGTCATGCCGGCGTCGGAGTCGGGATTAGGAGTGGGCATCACGCTGGTGTTGCCGTTGGAGACGGGCATGCCGCGGTTGGAATTGGCAACGGGGGCGGGTATTGTGCCGGTGCCAGAGTCAGGATTGGGAATGGGCGTCGCGCCAGCGGGGCTGGAACCGGCGACGGGAGCAGGAATCGTGCCGGCGCCGGAGTCAGAGTTCTTGCCCCAGTAGTCCATCAACTTGAGAACGAGGATGTAGAGGAAGGCGATGGCCACCAGCACCGCCGAGAAGATGGTTGAAATCTTGTCCCGGCACATGCCTGCGCCGTAAGCGGCCATGAGGCTGAGGAGGTCTACCACCATGACGCCCCGCAGCGGCACGACGACCCATCGGCTGTCCTTCCCCTTCTTGTCGTGCCGGATGGCGAGGACGAGGATGAGGACGATCACCACGAGAGACACGGCAAAGGCGGTGGCGTTGCAGTAGAAGAAGGCGAGGTAGCGGTGGTAGTGGGTGTAGCGGATGATGGGGTCGCCGGCGGGTTGGCCGTCGTGGGCAGCCTGCCAAACGCCTCCCGGCGGGTTGAACCCCGCGGTGTAAGTGATGGTCACCACCATGGCCGCCAGCAGCAGGAGGTACTTCCGCAGGCTGTACTCCCATGGCTGCACCGGCGGCTTGCCGGCTGGCCGGGCTGGTCCATGGGCACTGCCGGCTGCACCTGCGCGGCAGGGACGCCACACTCCATTCTCTCACTCAACAGCTGCCTGTGGCTCCCTTCGTGTTCTTAATTGTTGTGATGCAGAACGGCGAAGCAACACATGGCTTCGTCTTTTTTTATATTATATAAAACGACTTGACTCGGCCCGTCGTCGTTATGAAGGTGCCTAGCCACCATAGCCTCTGCGCCCTGTACAGCAATCCCCACATGCGGACGAACGAGTGTCAGTCTCCTCGGAGTAAGGAGAGCAACAAGCCTTCTCCTGACAAATAAACTCGGAGTAGTAAGCAGCTCTAGTCTAGTTTTGTAAGAGTATCTACAGCCACGAGTAGCTAAATCCTGCCCTCAAACGACCGCGGACGTGTCTCATAACCGGTCACCTCTTATTTTTTTGCCTCTGCATTCGTTTTCCTCGTATCCGAACCCTCATATTCATTCAACTCATGCAATGTACTCCCTCCGTTCCTAAATGTAAGTCTTTTTAAAGATTTCAAATGAACTACCACATACAGATGTATATAGACATATTTTAGAGTGTAGATTCACTCATTTTACTCCGTATGTGTTCACTAGTTGAAATCTCTAGAAAGATTTATATTTAGGAACGGAGGGAGTAAAACATAAACTATGTAGACCACACAATAATAACAAATGGACATAATTCGAACATCAATCACATGGTGGCAGGCATTGGAAAACTAGAAGAACGAAGAGGCGGAGAAGGGCAAAGTAAATCACTATTTCCTTGTTGTCCCCTTCCCATTGTGGCCACAGGTGTGGTTGTACCCCTGTCGGAGGAGATGTTGCCCGTCATCCTCTGGACCGTGCGATCCTGCGCTTTGGTCTGCCGGGCAGCCCTTCTGCCATAGCCTTGTGCTCCGATTGCTTTATGGTGAGCCGGAGCACTTTGGCATTTTTGCGGTGGAGCTGTGGTGCGTCCATCTTCGCCTCATGAGAGGGCGTCGGAGGATCTGGTCCTCTAGATCCACCATCGCGCGTCCAACGCCTCCACCACTGCCACTCTCTTCCTCGCCTGGTGCCACTCATGGCTTGCGTCCCGCGCCTCTGATTTGGGTGTCCTCGTCTGCGCTGTCATCAACGCGGGCACGAGCAGTGGTCGAGAAGAAAGTGAGGGAGGGGTGAGGTCCGGTTGGGTCATCTTTTTCTGATTGGACACTAGTCGGACGGACGTTTAGGAAGGACATATGGGGTCCAACTGTAGATGCTCTTAGAGAAAGTATCTTTGTAAATGGCGGTTATTTATTTTTAGACATATGGGAGCTGTTGGTGTTACTCTAATCGCTTCTAGTCTAGTTTTGGTTTTCTGGATGTCTATGTATAGATTTTCGTTGGACATATGTTTCTGGGTCTGGGTGTGGGTTTTCGTTGTTTTTACTAGTACTACATCCATTTTATAATGTAGTGCGTGTGCGCTTCTTGATATCTAAGTTTAATCATAAATTTAACCAACAATACCGACTGCGGTGGAAAAAAATATACCACTAAATTCGTATCAAAATATCGAATTTAATGGTATAATTTTTACTCCCGCCGCAGCCGCTCTCGTTGGTTAAATTTATGATCAAACTTGAATTTCAAAAAACGCGAACGCATTACATTGTGGAATGGGGGGAATACTGTTTTCGTGAGGGCCAGCGTATCATCAAGGTTGCAGCGGTCGTCAAGTACGTCGTCAGTGCCAAATGTGTGTGCCCGGCGCAGCACTTTAAAGTTTTTACACCAAAATGCAGTATGGGCCACAAGTTGGCGTGCCGTAGAGCATGGCTCATCGCAATGCAAGCGGCAGCAGGATCGAGGGGAGCAGCGGAAGGCGGGGCGCTTCAGAGCTCTGGCCACGTGCGCAGCATTAAGCTGATGGGATCTTGGAGACAGCGAGCAAGGAGGCAGGCTCTCCATGTGACAAGACAACGCGGCCTGGGAAGTCTTAAACACTTTCATTTTGAAGGATGGCTCCTCCTTCCTCTCTCCCTTCCCTCCCTTCCCCCCTCCTCCTCGCCTCGGTAGATTTGCTCCCCGCCCTTCCCCGGTGGCTGGCGTCCGGTCGCCCTCTCCTTCGCGTGTAGCCCATCTTCCCCTATCCTCCCCTGTTTCCCCGCAGGTGGATCTCTCCCCTTCCCTCCCTACGCTGCCGGCTCTTGGATCTCGTTTTTGGGCGCTGGTGTCGGGTGAGGAGGACTCACGGTCTCTGCCTTCCTCCCCCGGTGGTGCGGTGACCTGCTTTGGGGAGGTGGGGGTCGCCTGCGCCGCCCCTCGCCCTCGTAAGTTTGCCCCCGGGGGTCGGGGCCGGCCGTTGGGGGTGTCTCCGTCGGCCGACGGCTGGTTCCGGGTCTCGCGGCGTCGGCATAGATCTGGTAAGTTTGTGTTCGCGTCTCCTGCGCCTGGTGTCCTGGGTCGTGCTCCTGATGGGGAGCTTGGAGGCTTTCCATCTCCCTCCCCGTCTCCGGCTGCGGGGGCTCCGTCGCCGGCGGTGGCGGCGGCGGGGCCGGTGGTCGCTCCGTGTAACCTAGATCCAGATCTCTGTGCTGTGGCCGCCGGTTCGCTGGCCAGCTCCCCGTGTGGGCCTGCTGGGCCTGTCGGGCGGTGCTGGCTAGTGGGCCTCCCCCTCCCCCCTCCCTCTCTTCGGTTATTGATTTCCTCCCGCTTGTTTCTTTTGGCCCAATTGGGCCCCCCGCCCGGTTACCGGCTCCCCATCCCTCTCCGGCCCATTTGGCGAGTCGGGCCCAGGGGGGCTCGGCTCGCTCGGGCTATTTATGGATCCCACGCGGCTTGGTTCCCCCCTTGCTAGGGTTTCCTGCTTCCGCCGCTGACCTGCGCCGCTATCGTCTTCCCATCCGTCGCATCATCAGATCCCACCCACCTCCACCCCTCCTTCTTCCTTTTGCTGCGGTGATCTCCATGGACAAATCAAGGGGCTCTTCCTGCGAGGCGCTTTCTGGTAGCAAGCGGCGCCGCGAGGACTCCCCCGCCTCCACGGTGGATCTGGAGCTTGAGGCTTCGCTCCGCTCCAAGCTGGAGTCAGAGCACGCGGCGCGCGAGCAGGCGGCTCGTGCCCGCCTGCGCGAGCAGGCGGAGCGGATGCAACACCCGGTGAAGGAGGGAGTGACTGGATCTGGCCTGCAGGGCTCTGGGTCTAGTCCCTCTCCTTCCCCGGTGCTGGATCCGTGGGAGGCGGCGGTGGCTTCTGGCGGTGGGGTGTCTTCGTCCTCGGCTTCCCTCCCGGCTCCGGGTGCTGGGCGTGGCCCGTCGGCCCCGTCTCGGCCCCTGCCTCCCCCTCCTCCTCGCTCGTTTGGGGCCGGATCTGGTTTCCGTCCGCCGCCTCGATCCTTCGCGGGGCCGGCGCGTCGGCCTCCCGGTCCGGCTTCGGGGGCGCCCCATCCTCCGGGCATGGGGGGTGGGATCCTCCCTCCTCCCCCGTCGCAGCAGCAATCCCGTCCCTCCTCCTCTTCCCACAGCAATCCCTCGGCGCTTACCTGCTTCGCTTGCCATAGACCGGGCCACTTTCAGTCTCGCTGCACCAATCCCCCATTCTGCTTGATTTGTCGCTCTGATGGTCACCTCACGGTTAACTGCATGGATAGGCAGAAACCTCCCGCGGTCATCCAGTTTGGTCTGGGTCTCCCTGGCTGTTCCTTCTTCGCCTTTGATGGTGACCTGCCTGTTCGGGAGGTGGCTCCTACGCTGTCCAATGCGGCTATTGTCTCTGTCAAGGACCAAAAGATCTCCCCCCAAACTCTGCTGGAAGGGCTTCGCATCTGGGATGTGGCTGGTTGGGACTGGCAAGTTGAGCAATTGTCGGATTTTGACTTCTCTGTGGTGTTCCCTTCCAAAGATTGCCTGCGAATGATCGCTTCCTGCACCAGCTTCACCTTACCTCTTAATCAACTGGTGGTTTCTGTCAAAGCGGCTGCATCCAATGGTACTGCGGTTGGCTCTCTTTCTCAAGTGTGGGTGTTGATTGATGATCTGCCCGCTAGTCTGCGCTCGTCTGCTTTTCTCATGTCCTTTGGGATTTTGATTGGGAAACCCATTGAGGTGGATGAGGAGTCCTTGAACAAGGTTGGTCCTGCTCGGATGAAGGTCTGGTGTGTTGATCCTGATCGGGTGCATGGCCTCATTGATGTTTATCCTTCTCCCAATGGAATCAGGCTGCGGGTGCGGGTGGAGGGGGCGGCGGCGGCTTTCCATGCTCCACCTCCCCCTCCTCCTGCTAATCCTTCGGATAAGCATGACAAGGAAGGGGATGGTTCTTTTGGTGGCCCCAATCAGAGTTTTGGGTCTAATCTCCGCTTCACTCAATCTGAATGGGATGGCCTGGCCGACTCAGAACGTGAGCTGTTTCATTCTCAAGCGCCTGTTGGTGATGCTCCTCGTGAAGATGTTGTGATTCCCCCTGCTGCCCAGATGGCCCCCTCTGCTGCTGCTGATCTGCCTAAGGCTCCGCCCTGCTCGGCCACTCCTGTGTCTGCTGCCTGCTCCAACCTTCCGGCTCGCCCTATCTCCCCCACTCGTTCGGGTATTGAAGATCTACCTGCCTCTCCGGCTCGTGATATGGTGGAATCCCAGCCCCCCCTCGAAGAAGAAATCCTCAGTTCGCAAGTACTCGGCTAAGAGCCGGACCTCTTCGGGCTCGAAGCAATCCATGACGGGGATTTGTCGGCGTCTTGACCATGATCTGGGCTCCATGTCCCGCTCGGGCCCCCATGCTGGATCTCCTGCTGCGCGGTCGCCTGCTATCCGCTCCCCGGTGTCCACGGCCCGCAAAGGTAGGCGGGTGACACATTCTGGTGGCTCTATTCTGGAAAGGGCGGAGAAGCGGGCTGCGGTGAAGGACCTCCCTCCCCCAGGTACTTCCCCATCCCCATCTGTTGTTGTTTCTCCGGTTCGGGTGGTTTTACCTTTGATGTCTGATGATCATCTTTTAAACATTATGTCGGACGTGGGTTTGGTGGTTGATTCTTCTGTTGGCTCTCCCAGTTCGCTTCTTGCCATTATTCGGGCTAATGAATTGGCCCAAGCTGCCATTGCAAAAGCCAAAGAGGCTGTTGCCTCGCGGGTCGTGGATGTTGGATGTGTTGCGGGGGAGGCTTCGGGTGCTGGTAGTGGCCAGCCCCCTTCCTGCCTTGCGAAGAGGGGCACTAATAAACGATCTAAACCCTGTGTGGCCCCTAGCAGGTCGAGCCTCCGTATCAAGAATCTTTCGTATAAATGAGGGCCTTATTCTGGAATATTAGAGGGTTCGGTGCTAGGGGGCGCCGTGACCAACTGAAAGATCTGGTTCGTTCTAACTCTATTGACTTTGTGGGGCTGGTTGAAACGTTTAAGGATTCCTTTCCCCCAGTGAGCTCTCTGCTATCGTGGGTATGGATAGATTTCATTGGCAATCCTTACCGGCTTCGGGCCACTCTGGTGGGATTCTGATTGGTTCTAATAAGGATATTTTCGACTTTGTTGCTTTTGATCATGGGTTTTATTGGGCTAGTGTTGTTCTCTCGCACAGATCTGTGAATACCCTCTGTGAATTTATAGTTGTTTATGGGCCCGCGGATCACTCCTTTTCGCACCTTTTCCTTGATGAACTTTCGACCAAGATTGAGTCCTGTACTCTTCCGATGGTTATTGGGGGAGACTTTAATCTTCTGCGATGCCCTCTTGACAAGAATAATGATAACTTTTCCTGGTCTTTAGCCAATGCTTTTAACGACTTTATTAGTGCTAACGCCATCCGGGAGCTTCCTCGGGGGGGAGCTCGCTTTACTTGGTCTAATCATCAGGTGAACCCTATCAGATCCGTGCTTGATCGTGTCTTTCTATGTCCCAGGTGGGATTCCTTGTTTCCCAGGTCTTCTCTTTTCGCAAAATGTATTGTCGGGTCAGACCATACCCCCTTGATTCTTGATGATGGTCCCATCCGCAATAGACCTCCGGCTAGATTTTAGTTTGATGCTTCGTGGCTGTCTGTGGAGGGCTTTGTTGACATGGTCGCGGCGAAGATTTCCCAATCCCTCTCTCACAACCTCCGCTCGTTTGGCCCTCTGGATGATTGGCAGTCATGTGCTTATGCTTTACGTAAATTTCTTAGAGGCTGGTCGCGTAATCGTGCGGCGGAGGATCGCCGCACCAAAGCAGTCTTGAAACTCAGATCCTGGAGCTGGATCGTACTGCTGACTCTATTGGGCTCTCTGATGATGGTTGGGCTGTTCGCTATAATCTGGAGGCTGCTCTTCTGCAGCTGCACCATCAGGCCGAGATTTACTGGCGCCAAAGGGGCACTCTTAATTGGACTCTCAAGGGGGACGCTCCTACTGCCTATTTCTTTGCGATCGCAAACGGTAGGCGTAGGCGTTGTGAGATTAATAGCCTGTTGATTAATGGTATGTGTTCTTCTGATCAGTCCGTGATTATGGCTCACGTGGTGGACTTCTTTGCGTCTTTGTTAGGGGCTAAACCTCCATCGGGCCTGTCTATTTCTCCCCACCTCTGGAGTTTGTTGGAAATATGCCCTAGAGGCAATAATAAAAGTATTATTATATTTCATTGTTCATGATAATTGTCTTTTATTCATGCTATAACTGTATTATCCGGAAATCGTAATACACGTGTGAATACATAGACCACAATATGTCCCTAGTGAGCCTCTAGTTGACTAGCTCGTTGTGATCAACAGATGGTCATGGTTTCCTGGCTATGGACATTGGATGTCGTTGATAACGGGATCACATCATTAGGAGAATGATGTGATGGACAAGACCCAATCCTAAGCATAGCACAAAGATCGTGTAGTTCGTTTGCTAGAGCTTTTCCAATGTCAAGTATCTCTTCCTTCGACAATGAGATCGTGTAACTCCCGGATACCGTAGGAGTGCTTTGGGTGTATCAACCGTCACAACGTAACTGGGTGACTATAAAGGTGCACTACAGGTATCTCTGAAAGTGTCTGTTGGGTTGACACGGATCGAGACTGGGATTGGTCACTCCGTATGATGGAGAGGTATCTCTGGGCCCACTCGGTAATGCATCATCATAATGAGCTCAAGGTGACCAAGGTGTTGGCCACGGGATCATGCATTACGGTACGAGTAAAGTGACTTGCGGTAACGAGACTGAACAAGGTATTGGGATACCGACGATCGAGTCTCGGGCAAGTAACGTACCGATTGACAAAGGGAATTGTATACGGGGTTTTGATCGAATCCTCGACATCGTGGTTCAACCGATGAAATCATCGTGGAACATGTGGGAGCCAACATGGGTATCCAGATCCCGCTGTTGGTTATTGATCGGAGAGTGGTCTCGGTCATGTCTGCATGTCTCCCGAACCCGTAGGGTCTACACACTTAAGGTTCGGTGACGCTAGGGTTATTAGGAAGACTAGTATGTGATTACCGAATGTTGTTTGGAGTCTCGGATGAGATCCCGGACGTCACGAGGAGTTTCGGAATGGTCCGGAGGTGAAGTTTTATATATGGGAAGTTGTCATACGGACACCGGAAAGTTTCGGGGGCTTATCGGTATTGTACCGGGGCCACCGGAGAGGTTCCGGGGGTCCACCGGGAGGGGCCATCCCTCCTGGAGGGCCACATGGGCCGCAAAGGGGAGGGAGCCAGCCCCTGGAGGGCTGGGCGCGCCCCCCACCTTGGGCCCATGCGCCAAGGGTTGGGGGGAAACCCTAAGGGGGGCGCCCCCCTTGCTTGGGGGGCAAGTCCCCCCTCCCTGGCCGCCGCCCCCCTCTAGATCCCATCTAGAGGGGTCGGCCCCCCTTGCCCCTTCCCCTATAAATAGAGGGGTGGGGGAGGGCTGCTGTACACACCTCCAAGGCGCAGCCCCTCCCCTCCCCAACACATCTCCTCCTCCGTTACGTGCTTGCGAAGCCCTGTCGGAATACTGCTGCACCAACACCACCACGCCGTCGTGCTGCCGTTGGAGCAATCTTCCTCAACCTCTCCTTCCCCCTTGCTGGATCAGGAAGGAGGAGACGTCTCCCGTCCCGTACGTGTGTTGAACGCGGAGGTGCTGTCTGTTCAGCACTTGGACATCGGTGATCTGAATCACGTCGAGTACGACTCCATCATCACCATCCCCTTGAAAGCTTCCGCACGCGATCTACAAGTGGTATGTAGATGCAAACTCACTCCCTTGACTCGTTGCTTAGATGAACTCATAGATGGATCTTGGTGAAACCGTAGGAAAAATTTTAATTTTCTGCAACGTTCCCCAACAGTGGTATCAGAGCTAGGTCTATGCGTAGTTCTCTAATGCACGAGTAGAACACAATTTTGTTGTGGGCGTGGATCTTGTCAACTTGCTTGCCACTACTAGTATTTTCTTGCTTCAGCGGTATTGTGGGATGAAGCGGCCCGGACCAACCTTACACGTACGCTTAGGTGAGACCGGTTCCACCGATTAACATGCACTAGTTGCATAAGGTGGCTGGCGGGTGTCTGTCTCTCCCACTTTAGTTGAAGCGGATTCGATGAAAAGGGTCCTTATGAAGGGTAAATAGAAGTTGACAAAATCACATTGTGGTTATTCGTAGGTAAGAAAACGTTCTTGCTAGAACCCAATTGCAGCCACGTAAAAGATGCAACAACAATTAGAGGACGTCTAACTTGTTTTTGCAGCGATTGTTCATGTGATGTGATATGGCCAGAAGTTGTGATGAATAATGAATTGTGATGTATGAGATCATGTTCTTGTAATAGGATTCACGACTTGCATGTCGATGAGTATGACAACCGGCAGGAGCCATAGGAGTTGTCTTTATTTTTTGTATGACCTGCGTGTCATTGAAGAATGCCATGTAAACTACTTTACTTTATTGCTAAACGCGTTAGCCATAGAAGTAGAAGTAGTCGTTGGCATGACAACTTCATGAAGACACGATGATGGAGATCATGATGATGGAGATCATGGTGTCAAGCCGGTGACAAGATGATCATGGAGCCCCGAAGATGGAGATCAATGGAGCTATATGATATTGGCCATATCATGTCACAACTATATAATTGCATGTGATGTTTATTATGTTTATGCATCTTGTTTACTTAGGACGACGGTAGTAAATAAGATGATCCCTTACAACAATTTCAAGAAGTGTTCTCCCCTAACTGTGCACCGTTGCTATAGTTCGTCGTTTCGAAGCACCACGTGATGATCGGGTGTGATAGATCCTTACGTTCACATACAACGGGTGTAAGACAGTTTTACACAGCAAAACACTTAGGGTTAACTTGACGAGCCTAAAATGTACAGACATGGCCTCGGAACACGGAGACCGAAAGGTCGAACACGAGTCGTATGGAAGATACGATCAACATGAAGATGTTCACCGACCATGACTAGTCCGTCTCACGTGATGATCGGACACGGGCTAGTCGACTCGGATCGTGTAACACTTAGATGACTAGAGGGATGTCTAATCTGAGTGCGAGTTCATAATTTGATTAGAACTTAATTATCATGAACTTAGTGTAAAACCTTCGCAAATATGTCTTGTAGATCAAATGGCCAACGCTCATGTCAACTTGAACTTCAACGCGTTCCTAGAGAAAACCAAGCTGAAAGATCAACGCGTTCCTAGAGAAAACCAAGCTGAAAGATGATGGCAGCAACTATACGGACTGGGTCCGGAACCTGAGGATCATCCTCATAGATGCCAGGAAGCAATATGTCCTAGAAGGACCGCTAGGTGACGCTCCCGTCCCAGAGAACCAAGACGTTATGAACGCTTGGCAAACTCGTGCTGATGATTACTCCCTCGTTCAGTGCGGCATGCTTTACAGCTTAGAACCGGGGCTCCAAAAGCGTTTTGAGCATCACGGAGCATATGAGATGTTCGAAGACTTGAAACTAGTTTTCCAAGCTCATGCCCGGGTCGAGAGATATGATGTCTCCGACAAGTTCTATAGTTGTAAGATGGAGGAAAACAGTTCTGTCAGTGAGCACATTCTCAAGATGTCTGGGTTGCACAACTGTATGACCCAGCTGAACATTAACCTCCCAGATGAGGCGGTCATTGACAGAATCCTCCAGTCGCTCCCACCAAGCTACAAGAGCTTTGTGATGAACTACAACATGCAGGGGATGGTGAAGACCATTCCTGAAGTGTTCTCAATGCTGAAGTCAGCAGAGGCTGAAATCAAGAAAGAACATCAAGTGTTGATGGTCAATAAGACCACTAAGTTCAAGAAGGGCAAGGGCAAGAAGAACTTCAAGAAGGACGGCAAGGATGTTGCCGCGCCCGGTAAGCCAGTTACCAGGAAGAAGTCAAAGAATGGACCCAAGCCTGAGACTGAGTGCTTTTATTGCAAGGGGAAGGGTCACTGGAAGCGGAACTGCCCCAAATACTTAGCGGATAAGAAGGCCGGCAACACCAAAGGTATATTTGATATACATGTTATTGATGTGTACCTTACCAGTACTCGTAGTAACTCCTGGGTATTTGATACCGGTGCCGTTGCTCATATTTGTAACTCACAGCAGGAGCTGCGGAATAAACGGAGACTGGCGAAGGACGAGGTGACGATGCGCGTCGGGAATGGTTCCAGAGTCGATGTGATCGCCGTCGGCACGCTACCTCCACATTTACCTACGGGATTAGTTTTGAACCTTAATAATTGTTATTTGGTGCCAAGTTTGAGCATGAACATTGTATCAGGATCTCGTTTAATGTGAGATGGCTACTCATTTAAATCCGAGAATAATGGTTGTTCTATTTATATGAGAGATATGTTTTATGGTCATGCTCCGATGGTCAATGGTTTATTCTTAATGAATATCGAGCGTAATGTTACACATATTCATAGTGTGGATGCCAAAAGATGTAAAGTTGATACCGATAGTCCCACATACTTGTGGCCCTGCCGCCTTGGTCACATTGGTGTCAAGCGCATGAAGAAGCTCCATGCTGATGGACTTTTAGAGTCTCTTGATTATGAATCGTTTGACACATGCGAACCATGCCTCATGGGCAAAATGACCAAGACTCCGTTCTCCGGAACAATGGAGCGAGCAACCAACTTATTGGAAATCATACATACCGATGTGTGCGGTCCAATGAGCGTTGAGGCTCGCGGAGGATATCGTTATGTTCTCACTCTCACTGATGACTTGAGTAGATATGGGTATGTCTACTTAATGAAACACAAGTCTGAGACCTTTGAAAAGTTCAAGGAATTTCAGAATGAGGTGGAGAATCAACGTGACCGAAAGATAAAGTTCCTACGATCAGATCGTGGAGGAGAATACTTAAGTCACGAATTTGGTACACACTTAAGGAAATGTGGAATTGTTTCACAACTCACGCCGCCTGGAACACCTCAGCGTAACGGTGTGTCCGAACGTCGTAATCGCACTCTATTGGATATGGTGCGGTCTATGATGTCTCTTACCGATTTACCGCTATCATTTTGGGGATACGCTCTAGAAACAGCTACATTCACTTTAAATAGGGCACCGTCTAAATCTGTTGAGACGACACTGTATGAATTATGGTTTGGGAAGAAACCTAAGCTGTCGTTTCTAAAAGTTTGGGGATGCGATGCTTATGTCAAGAAACTTCAACCTGAAAAGCTCGAACCCAAGTCGAAAAAATGCGTCTTCATAGGATACCCTAAGGAAACTTTCGGGTATACCTTCTACTTAAGATCTGAGGGCAAGATCTTTGTTGGCAAGAACGGATGCTTTCTAGAAAAAGAGTTTCTCTCGAAAGAAGTAAGTGGGAGGAAAGTAGAACTCGATGAAGTACTACCTCTCGAACGGGAAAGTGGTGCAGCTCAAGAAAATGTTCCTGTGATGCCCACACCAACTGAAGAGGAAACCAATGATGATGATCAAAGTACTTCGGATCAAGTTGCTATTGAACTTCGTAGGTCCACAAGGACACGTTCCGCACCAGAGTGGTACGGCAACCCTGTCCTGGAAATCATGTTGTTAGACAACGATGAACCTTCGAACTATGAAGAAGCGATGGCGGGCCCAGATTCCAACAAATGGCTTGAAGCCATGAAATCCGAGATAGAATCCATGTATGAAAACAAAGTATGGACTTTGACAGACTTGCCCGATGATCGGTGAGCGATAGAAAACGAATGGATTTTTAAGAAGAAGACGGACGCGGATGGAAATGTTACCATCTATACAGCTCGACTTGTCGCTAATTGTTATCGGCAAGTTCAAGGGATTGACTACGACGAGACATTCTCTCCCGTAGCGAAGCTGAAGTCCGTCCGAATCATGTTAGCAATTGCCGCATACTATGATTATGAGATATGGCAGATGGACGTCAAAACGGCATTCCTTAACGGGCATCTTAAGGAAGAGCTGTATATGATGCAGCCGGAAAGTTTTGTCGATCCTAAGAACGCTAACAAAGTATGCAAGCTCCAGCGATCCATTTATGGACTGGTGCAAGCATCTCGGAGTTGGAACATTCGCTTTGATGAGATGATCAAAGGATTTGGGTTTATGCAGACTTATGGAGAAGCCTGCGTTTACAAGAAAGTGAGTGGGAGCTCTGTAGCATTTCTCATATTATATGTAGATGACATACTCTTGATGGGAAATAATATAGAACTTCTGGACAGCATTAAGGCCTACTTGAATAAGTGTTTTTCAATGAAGGACCTTGGAGAAGCTGCTTATATATTAGGCATCAAGATCTATAGAGATAGATCGAGACGCCTCATAGGTCTTTCACAAAGCACATACCTTGATAAGATTTTGAAAAGGTTCAAAATGGATCAGTCCAAGAAAGGGTTCTTGCCTATGTTACAAGGTGTGAGATTGAGCTCGGCTCAGTCACCGACCACGGCAAAGGATAAAGAAGAGATGAGTGTCATCCCCTATGCTTCAGCCATAGGATCTATTATGTATGCCATGTTGTGTACCAGACCTGATGTAAACCTTGCCGTAAGTTTGGTAGCAAGATACCAAAGTAATCCCGGCAAGGAACACTGGACGGCGGTCAAGAATATCCTGAAGTACCTGAAAAGGACAAAGGACATGTTTCTCGTTTATGAAGGAGACGAAGAGCTCGTCGTAAAGGGTTACGTCGACGCTAGCTTCGACTCAGATCTGGATGACTCTAAGTCACAAACCGGATACGTGTATATGTTGAATGGTGGAGCAGTAAGCTGGTGCAGCTGCAAGCAAAGCATCATGGCGGATCTATGTGTGAAGCGGAGTACATGGCAGCCTCGGAGGCAGCGCATGAAGCGATTTGGGTGAAGGAGTTCATCACCGACCTAGGAGTCATACCCAATGCGTCGGGGCCGATCAAACTCTTCTGTGACAACACTGGAGCTATTGCCCTTGCCAAGGAGCCCAGGTTTCACAAGAAGACCAGGCACATCAAGCGTCGTTTCAACTCCATCCGTGAAAATGTTCAAGATGGAGACATAGAGATTTGCAAAGTACATACGGATCTGAATGTCGCAGATCCGTTGACTAAACCTCTCTCGCGAGCAAAACATGATCAACACCAGAACTCTATGGGTGTTCGATTCATCACAATGTAACTAGATTGGTGACTCTAGTGCAAGTGGGAGACTGTTGGAAATATGCCCTAGAGGCAATAATAAAAGTATTATTATATTTCATTGTTCATGATAATTGTCTTTTATTCATGCTATAACTGTATTATCCGGAAATCGTAATACACGTGTGAATACATAGACCACAATATGTCCCTAGTGAGCCTCTAGTTAACTAGCTCGTTGTGATCAACAGATGGTCATAGTTTCCTGGCTATGGACATTGGATGTCGTTGATAACGGGATCACATCATTAGGAGAATGATGTGATGGACAAGACCCAATCCTAAGCATAGCACAAAGATCGTGTAGTTCGTTTGCTAGAGCTTTTCCAATGTCAAGTATCTCTTCCTTCGACCATGAGATCGTGTAACTCCCGGATACCGTAGGAGTGCTTTGGGTGTATCAAACGTCACAACGTAACTGGGTGACTATAAAGGTGCACTACAGGTATCTCCGAAAGTGTCTGTTGGGTTGACACGGATCGAGACTGGGATTTGTCACTCCGTATGACGGAGAGGTATCTCTGGGCCCACTCGGTAATGCATCATCATAATGAGCTCAAGGTGACCAAGGTGTTGGCCACGGGATCATGCATTACGGTACGAGTAAAGTGACTTGCCGATAACGAGACTGAACAAGGTATTGGGATACCGACGATCGAGTCTCGGGCAAGTAACGTACCGATTGACAAAGGGAATTATATACGGGGTTTTGATCAAATCCTCGACATCGTGGTTCAACCAATGAAATCATCGTGGAACATGTGGGAGCCAACATGGGTATCCAGATCCCGCTGTTGGTTATTGACCGGAGAGTGGTCTCGGTCATGTCTGCATGTCTCCCGAACCCGTAGGGTCTACACACTTAAGGTTCGGTGACGCTAGGGTTATTAGGAAGACTAGTATGTGATTATCGAATGTTGTTCGGAGTCCCGGATGAGATCCCGGACGTCACGAGGAGTTCCAGAATGGTCCGGAGGTGAAGTTTTATATATGGGAAGTTGTCATACAGACACCGGAAAGTTTCGGGGGCTTATCGGTATTGTACCGGGGCCACCGGAGAGGTTCCGGGGGTCCACCGGGAGGGTCCATCCCTCCCGGAGGGCCACATGGGCCGCAAAGGGGAGGGAGCCAGCCCCTGGAGGGCTGGGCGCGCCCCCCACCTTGGGCCCATGCGCCTAGGGTTGGGGGGAAACCCTAAGGGGGGCGCCCCCCTTGCTTGGGGGGCAAGTCCCCCCTCCCTGGCCGCCGCCCCCCTCTAGATCCCATCTAGAGGGGTCGGCCCCCCTTGCCCCTTCCCCTATAAATAGAGGGGTGGGGGAAGGCTGTTGTACACACCTCCAAGGCGCAGCCCCTCCCCTCCCCAACACATCTCCTCCTCTGTTACGTGCTTGCGAAGCCCTGTCAGAATACTGCTGCACCAACACCACCACACCGTCGTGCTGCCGTTGGAGCAATCTTCCTCAACCTCTCCTTCCCCCTTGCTGGATCAAGAAGGAGGAGACATCTCCCGTCCCGTACGTGTGTTGAACGCGGAGGTGCTGTCCGTTCAGCACTTGGACATCGGTGATCTGAATCACGTCGAGTACGACTCCATCATCACCATCCCCTTGAAAGCTTCCGCACGCGATCTACAAGTGGTATGTAGATGCAAACTCACTCCCTTGACTCGTTGCTTAGATGAACTCATAGATGGATCTTGGTGAAACCGTAGGAAAGATTTTAATTTTCTGCAACATTCCCCAACAGAGTTCTGGTCTTAAAATTTCCCCTGAGGAGAATGCCTCCTTGATGATTCCGCTCTCCGATCAGGAAATCTGGGATGTGGTTAATTCTGCCAATCCCAATGCTGCATCCGGGCCTGATGACTTCTCCATTCCTTTCTTTCGAAAATTTTGGCCCCAGTTGAAACAGTTGGTGTGTAACGTTATCCAGGGTTTCTATCTTGGTACTGTCGACATCTCTCGTCTGAACTATGCTGTAATATCCCTGATCCCTAAGGTCAAAGGTGCTGATGTCATTTCCCAATTCCGGCCTATAGCGTTGATTAACAACTTTGCCAAGTTCCCTTCCAAAGGCTTTGCGAACCGGTTGTCTCCGGTAGCTCACAGAGTTATTAGTCCCTTCCAATCTTCTTTTATCAAAGGGCGTTTTATTTTAGACGGTATTCTCTCCCTTCATGAGATTGTTCATGACCTTCATGTGCGGAAATCCAAAGCTATTATTCTCAAACTAGACTTTGAAAAAGCGTATGACTCGGTTAGCTGGCCTTTTCTCAGGCAGGTTCTTCTTGCCAAAGGGTTCGACGGTGCTTATGTTCACCGTATCATGCAGTTGGTCTCAGGTGGCCACACTGCAGTTGCCGTGAATGGCGCGATTAGCAACTTCTTTGCGAATGGGAGGGGCCTCCGCCAAGGGGATCCTGCCTCCCCTGTTCTTTTCAACTTTGTGGCTGACGCTTTCTCCTGTATGCTCTCCAATGCGGCTCGATGTGGGCACATTATTCCTGTGGTCTCTCACCTACTTCCGGAAGGGGTCTCTCACCTGCAATATGCGGATGACACAATCATCCTGGTGGAGTTGGACAATGCTTGTATTGCCAATCTGAAATTCATTTTGTTGTGTTTCAAAGTTGTTTCTGGTCTTAAGATCAACTTCGCCAAGAGTGAGGTTATAGTGACGGGGGTTGACCGGGCGGAGGCCTTGCGGGTGGCCAGGCTCCTTAACTGCTCCTTAGGTTCCTTTCCTTTCAAATATTTAGGTCTTCCAATCTCTCCTGGTCTGCTCCACTCTAAAGACTTTGCTCCGGTGGTTGCTAAAGTGGGGAATAGGGTGCTTCCTTGGAGGGGTAGATATAATACCAATGCCGGCAAAGTGGATCTAATCAATTCTTGCTTATCCTCTCTCCCGATGTTCCTAATGGGCTTCTATCTTCTCACGAATGGTGTGCATGCTGGTTTTGACAAACATAGGGGTGGCTTTTATTGGAATTCTGCTGATAACAAAAGAAAGTATAGGCTGGTTAAGTGGCAGCTTATGTGTAAGCCTAAAAACCTTGGGAGGTTAGGCATTATTAACACTCGGGTGATGAATGTTTGTCTGCTCATTAAGTGGTGGTGGAAAATTATGACGGTGGGGGCCGATGTGTTGTGGCTTTCGATTCTTAAAGCTAAATATTTTCCTAACTCCAACCCTATGTTTGCCCCCGCGCGGCGTGGTTCGCAGTTTTGGAAAGCCCTTGTTAAAGTTCGGCCGATTTTTTTGGAGCACGTCAACTGTTGTGTGGGTAATGGGTCTGCTGTTCGTTTTTTGGTTAGATTGGTGGTCTGGGGATGCTCCCCTGGCTGTTAGCTTTCCGGTTCTGTTTTCTTACTGCCCCAATCCGCAGATCTCCATCGCGGAGGTGGCTGCTAATAATTGGGACTTGGCTTTTCGTCGGGCCCTGTCTCCTGAAGAGTTGGAAGATTGGCAAAGTCTTTCTGCCCTCTTCCCTGTGCTCTCGGAGGAGGTCGACTCCGTGGTCTGGCCTCATGCGGCCTTTTCGGTCAAATCGTTGTATTCTAGACTCATTGGTGGCACTACTTCGGCTAGATTCTCCTGTGTTTGGAAATCCAAGGTCCCCCCTAAGATTAAGATTTTTCTCTGGCAAGCCTTCCGTGGTCGCCTCCCTACTGCTAATCAGATCAAAAAACGCAATGGGCCGGGCTCGGAATTCTGTAAACTGTGTGGGGCTTTGGAAAACTCTAATCACATCTTTTTCAACTGTGTTCTTGCCAAATTAGTTTGGTCTTGCGTCAGATCTTGGCTTCGGGTTTCCTGGAATCCCTCCTCTTTCTCAGATATTAGAACCCTAGCCAAATCTTTGGTTGGGGTCACCAAGAGGGTATTTTAGGTTGGCTTGGGAGCCTTATGTTGGGCTCTATGGACCATTAGAAACAAATTTACTATTGAGCTTACCTTCCCATCTAAGCCTGCTGATGTTCTTTTCAAATCATGTATATTATTGCAGCAGTGGAGATATTGACTAAGGAGCCTGATCGGGACGCCCTGGACCTGCTCATCGCAAAAATTCGGGCTTCGGCTTCTCAGATCTCCGGGACGAATCAGGCCGTATAATTCTGGTGCTGTAGTTTGCGGGAATTAGGTCTTCATCTCTCCCCGGCCTGCGTGCCGTGTTTGACAATTGCCTGTATCGTGAGTGCTTTGGGTGCTCTTTAACTTCTCCTTGTGGCTTTATTGTGTATGAACCTTGGGTATTCGTGACGCTGCCGTATGGCTTTATCTATAAAGTCGGGCCGTGGCCTTTTCTCTATAAAAAATAAAAAAGACAGCGAGCAAGGAGGGCATCGGCATGGGCAGCAGCCCTACGGCAGTCCGTTTGAATAGTAGTTCGCCTTGCGGCACAGAACATAATTAAGCACTGTGCGCAATAGTGGTCGCGGTGCTTACAGACTTAGGGTACTCCCAGTGCTTCAATGTTAAAAAAATATTCTTTTAATGTTTTAAAAAATTCTGGGAAAAAGTGAGAATGTTCACAAGGAATGTCACCATGTCCCCTAAAATTTGAGGTCCAAAATTGAAATGTACATTGAGAAACAAAAAAAGAGAAATTCAGATATGAATAGTGTCAATGTCGGTTTTGTCCCTTCTTTACACTATTCATGCTAGATTTCACATTTTTATTTCTCAATGTGTTTAGAGTTTGGACCTGTAATTTTTAAAGCATGTAGTCACATTCATTATGAACATTCATAAAAATTTTCGAAATTTTTTGAAACATTAAAAAATGTTTTCTGATATTGGAGTACTGAGAGTACACCAAGACTTGGAGCACCGGATACTTTCCCCGACCACGGGGAAGCAAACGGAGGAGTCACCCGTGTACGTAACGTACCAGTTCAAGACCAAACAATAGATTATTGGTTTGCAGGGCGAACTAACAGTTGTCGAGGCAGTCTGTCTAACTAACTCATCACTTGGCCGATGTGTAGCATCCGTCAAAAAACAAACAAAAAAGATTAAAGCTCAATTAAAACCGATAAAAAACCAAAAGAACCCAAAGGAAAAAAACACATGAAGTGCAAGAAAACTATAGCCAGATAGCGAAAGAAAGATAGCCCAAGAAATGCCGAGGCCAGCCCATATGAATGACACCCTCTGCGATTGCCCAAGTATATGATGTAATTAGCGTCATATAGGATTTCTCGATGGTGGGGTGCGGTAACATGCATGCCGGACGGAGGAGGGCTTGCCGATGGGGTCGTTGATGAGGCATCGCTCGAAGGGGCGACCGAAGTAGCCGGGTGAGAGGGGGCGGTGGAGAGCGCGGTGAGGCACAATCATGGAGGACCGTGGGTGTAGAACTGAAAGGGGCGAGGCGGATTAAGGATGCCGAGCCCCCCCGAGAGATTTAGGCTTGCACACTTGCTCCTAATTAACTTTGCACTTGCCTCCCGAAACCTTATCACAGCCCCCCCCCCCCCCCCCCCCCCCTCCCCCAAAGATAGGCACGGCGAAGCTTATCAATATATTCCAGAACCTCGACAGGGAGCTCAAGTGATGTCATTTGGTAAATGGCGGTTGCAGTGAGCACGGCTTTTACCAAAACTCCGCGTCCCGCAGAGGCAACATGCTTTCCAAGCCAACGGGTGAGCTTGCCAGCAACTTTATCTTTCAGAGGCTGAAAATGAATCGCCCGAAGGCGATTAACCGAAAGGGGCAGCCCAAGGTATTTCATTGGGAAGGTCGTTCTGCTGGCCGGAAAAGATTGAAGGATGTCGTCAAGGTCCACACCCCCGCAGCAGATTGGTGCGACGCTACTCTTTTGACAACTTAGACTTCGGTGGCTTTGGTTTGCTTGGTCTGATCCACCAAAGGCTTGGTTCGGGCTTGGTTTGCCTTGTAATAAGCGCGACAAAGACCTTTTTGCTGCTGCCACCACAGTCTCCATCGGCAATGGCGTGAAGGCCCTGTTTTGGGAGTCCTCTTGGTTGAATGGGCTGCGGCCTAAAGATATTGCTCCCAAGATTTTCGACTGCTCTTATAAGAGAAATTCCTTGGTTCAAACGGCTTTGCACAGCAATTTCTGGGTGACCCAGATTCGCACCCAACAGGGACTTTCCCTTGAGCACATCCAACAGTTTGTTTGCCTCTGGGAGAAGCATAGCAACATCCATTTAACCCCAGACGTCCCCGACAAGATATCTTGGAAGTTCACTGCTGATGGAGTGTTCTCCACGTCCTCGGCCTACAAAGCGCAATTCGAGGGGCAGGCCATTTCGCCTATGTACGCTGCTGTTTGGAGAGCTTGGGCACCCCCAAAATGAAAACTCTTTGCGTGGCTTGTGATTCAGAACAGAGTTTGGACCGCGGATAGGCTTGTTCGTCGCGGATAGCCCAACTGCGGTCTTTGCCCTCTCTGCAAGCAAGTTCAAAAGACGTCGACACATCTCCTCTGTCACTACCGCTTCTCGGTGAGAGTTTGGTGTGCTATTGTTGATTGGCTTGGCCTAACGGATGTCAAACCCCGAGACTGGAGCACGACGGGTAGCGTCCACGAGTGGTGGATCGGTGTCTCGCAAGCTAGAGGTCATTCAAGGAAGGCCATGTCCTCCATGCTAATGTTGATCTCCTGGGAGCTTTGGAAGGAACGCAATGCGAGGGTCTTCCGCAACACCGCGACTCCTTTAACAATCATTGTGCGCAACATTAAGGATGAAATCAATTTGTGGGTTTTAGCGGGTGCTAAGCACTTAGGTTTTGTTATGCCGCCAGAGTGATGGCCTTTGTATTTCTCGCCCTTTGTTGGGCCATGTTTAAAACTCTCTCTCTTAATTAATGAAATGGCAAATCTTTTGCCTTGTTTCAAAAATAAAGGGCGAGGCGTGGGGCAATGAGGATGTGGAGAGGTGGGATGCGCGTCCATCGCGTTGCAAGCGGCAGCAAGATCAAGGAGATCGGCAGAAGGCAGGCACTCGAGAGCAAGGGCAACACAGACAACTTGCAACATTAGAACATCTACAGCCGCGACGGCCAAATCGGGTCCCTTAAACGTCTGCGGACGCGTACGGGCACGTCTGCGGGCACTAATCGGACACGCCTCATATTTATCACTCTGCATTTGCGTATCTCATATCCGGCGCCTTATATCCATACTACACATGCAACGTTAATCTGCCCTACGTGATCAAACGACGGCTCGATGGGATCGAGGGGACGCCGTGTGGCACATCAGGCCCCGACATCCTATTCTGCAGGGTGGCTGCGATGACCGCCAGGTGCACGGGGCTGACGGCTATCCTACGCGGACATGTAGCAATAGTGGAGATTTGGGCCACGACTTTGGGATCTAAGGGTGCGATGGATGTTGGGCGCATGGGGCCAGCGGTTACCGGGCGAGTGTCTGCGGTGGTGGTCTGGCCTGGGTTGGTCGTTGGTGATGCAACGCCGGGTGAAGACCTTGTTGCCAGTCTTGGGGCTGGGGCAGGCGACGGCGACGCCAGCAGGCGCTGCTTCCTTCTAGAAGGCGTCGTTGAAGCGTTTTTGCTCGCTTCACTATGCAAGGAAGCTCTCGGGAAACCTTGATCCCCTGGGATCGGACGATGATGGCGACGTGCGTCGTACCTCTTGGGGCATCGTTCCAGGAGCTTCTTGCTAGACAGAGGGATCAGTGATAGATTTTTTGGGGGGGGGGGGCTCATTCGTGCTGCTTCATCGTGTCGGCATGGAAACGATGACAGTGGTGAGCATTGTCGGAGGCGTGGTATTAGTCCCGGTAGTCGGCTCTTCTCCGGCGTGCCCGTGAGATTACCTCGGCTGGCTGTTGCTGTGAAGTCGAAACTGCGGTACGGGCCGCCGGTGGCGTACGATGGCGGGCAACAAGTGGTCTGTTCGGTGATCTTCCGTGACTCCAACCTTGTCTAGTTCTCCGCCGGAGTCGGAGTTGCGTTGTCCTGTTATGGGTGGAGGGTGATCCACCGTGTAAGTGTAGTGTTGTTTTGCAGCCAATAGGGTTGTCGTTTTTCTCCTTTTTCTTTGATATTCGAATCCTCCCTATATTATTCTTTGGTTGCTTTTTCTAAATCTAATTGAAGCCAACAGTTTGCTAGATCTTAAAAAAAAACCTACAGAAATATATTTTTCATACTACTACTTGAATCTTATAATTTTCACCTTCCAGTGGGTGTTAGCACTGTCTTTTTTTAATGTCCATCAGTCATATTTCAAATATGGACATTTTCTTCATGTATTGCAAAGTCAATGGCTCGTTTGGGCCAAACTATGGAGTTGTGGTAGCCAAAGAGCAACTCTGTAGGTAGCGAGAGGGAGTGAGAATGAAGGAAATGATAGTTTGTGAGGGAATGTATGTTGAAGTTTAGAGCATAGACAACTCCTACAGTTTCATCATAGCTTATGTTGCTTGGCTAATCTTTTTATAAAACAATGAGCCACCTCATCGATTTTCATTAGATAAACGGCCACGTATGTTTGTTACAAACTTAATTTAAAAAACATGCAAAAGAAAACAAACTACCACACACAAAAGCAGCAACCAAATTTGTTCAGCAAGTCTAAACAGGACACAAACAACATTACCATACCAGTAGGAATAACTCACAAAGAGTCCACATATATGTAAATGTTTGATTGCAGAGCTGATCAAGGCCTAATATAATGACAGGCACACTCTAGCTCATCCAACACCATTACATCTCCAACCTCCTGCTTCAAGGGTTCCAACCATGACTTCGAGCATAAGTGTCTCTCAAATTCCACACCCAGTACCTGTTAGTGACCAAAGTGTAGAACTGAGCTTAGCTCAGATAGTTAGTTTCCTTGTGGTGGAACCATCCCATCAGGGTTCAAGCCCTAAACATGGCATAGGCACTTGCATTTTACTGGATTTATTTCAGGGTTTTTTGGCGATGTTCGTTCTGTGACAGGATATGTCCCCATCGACTACGAGCCGTCTGTGGTTACTTTGTCAATCTCAGGATATAATGCCGGCCCGGTCTCTCAGAGGTGCTCATAGGAGTGGAGTGAGTGTATGTGAGCGTCTTTGATTGTATTATGTTAAAAGAATGACCAAATTGTAGATTGAGACTAAATGACACATCTCATATCAAATTTCACCACCACTCCATTCTTTAAATACATAATTCCCCACTTTACAATAATTACCAAACTTGCACTTTCAGTTTGCTTATTTGATCTATTTTGTTCGTGTTTATAAGATATAAACATATTTTAAGGTTAAATTCAACCATAAATTTAAACAACAAATATTAGTTGTATATCATGAGAAGTAAGTATCAAAATCATATTTTAGAGAAGTTTCTAGTGATTTTGAAAAGGTACTACTAATAATTAACTTTTGGAGGAATCCTTCATCAGTGGTTGTGAATGACTCACTTTTTCAATACTTTTGATCTGTAGGAGCAAATCAGAAAGGTTGAGAAACAGAACCATCTGTTTTGATTCGATAGCCATGAGATGATCATTAGGTTGATACTTTTGTCAATTCTTAGGCTTAACATATAACCTACATACTAGCATCAACTTAAAGAAACAATAAATTCTAAAATACCAAGAAAGTAATAAGTTCGTTTGACGTTCATGTTTGGCTCTGCTTGACATCGTTTAATACTCGGAAGATAGTCACATTCACATCCATGCCATCAATTTCGTTAAAATATATTGCTTCCTCCCTTCAGCTTAAATGTTCTCAACTCAAAAATCTCCTTAACCAAGGTAGACAATGAGTGGTGGAACGATCGTAGTTTGCAAAACTATCCAAATTAAATTGATGCATTAACCACAACACATGCATGCATGATCATAAATGAGTAGGAACATTGCACACATTGGTGAGTTTCTTTCACAATCTTGCATGCGGAGATTTAGTGTGCCTTGAAATCTAAACAAATGATGAAGGTAGACCTTTTAAACCGGAAAAAATAAGACAAAATAGGCCCTTTAAACTGGAAAGGATGGAGTATATCTAGATTTTTCGCTAATATGCATTATTTTTTTGTGTGTGTTAATCAATGTAGAGTTTGTTGTTATCTTCCTTTAATAAAAAGGGATTTACCACTTTTCTGAAGAGAGGCGCCCGCAGGTGACCACAAAGCCCTAGCCACCCCCGATGCTAACTCCTCGTCGACGCTAGGGTACGGTCAGGTCCGTTCAGGGGCAGTTTGATGGGGAAGGTTTGAAGGTTTTATAGGGTTACTGTGGTCGGAGAAGGAGAGGAGGGCTCAAGTGGAGATCTTTGTCTAGCATTGCTCAACGACTACGTTGGTGAAGCCGGTGGCGGCCGGAAAAATCCAACATTGTGTGCTTCTACGACGGCTCGCCCTGGCTACTTCACCGGAGAAGAAGTAATCGATGCATGGCCCTAGACGGCGGCAAGTTTGATCTCGATCAGGACATGGTGTACAAGGGTGTGAAAATATACGGATCTTTTGGAACACATGCCATTTATGTTTCTGGTGGATCCATCTAGATTTCTACATGCCTTTCTCGGTGTTTCTTCTCAAGGGAACGCTTTGCTTTGCAGATTGTGACCACCGACGTCTCCTAGTCTGCAAGGCCAACTCCCAGGCTGCTACTTCTATAAGCTTTTTGGTATTAAAGAGTTTGCTCCGTCAAGACGGAGAACCAAAGCCGGCATCGAGCTATGCTCACGGCGCGCCGCCGGTAGATGTGGGAGTACGAAGATTTCGGCACCTCCAAAGCTTTGAGTGTATTTTTTTTTGTATGTGTGCGTTTGTAAGTTCCTGTGAAGCACACAATCTAAATTAAATTGATGCATTAACCACAACGCATGCATGCATGACCATAAATGAGTAGGAACATTGTACACACTGGTGAGTTTCTTTCATATCCTTGCATGCGGAGATTTAGTGTGCCTCGAAATCTAAACAAATGATGAAGGTAGACCTTTTAAACCAGAAAAAATGAAGACAAAAATAGGCCCTGTAAACCGGAAAGGATGGAGTGTATCTAGATTTTTCGCTAATATGCATTATTTTGTGTGTGTGTGTGTGTTAGACTGTTAACCAATGTGGAGTTTGTTGTTATATTCCTTAATAAAAAGGGATTTACCACTTTTCTGAAGAGAGGCGACCATAGGTGACCACAAAGCCCTAGCCGTCCCCGATGCTAACCCCTCGCTGACGCTAGGGTACGGTCAGGTCCCGTTCAGGGGCAGTTTGATGGGGAAGGTTTGAAGGTTTTGTAGGGCTACTGTGGTCGGAGAAGGAGACGAGGGCCCAAGCGGAGATGTTTGTCTAGCATTGCTCATCGACTACCTTGGTGAAGCCGGTGGCGGCCGGAAAAATACAACATTGTGTGCTTCTACAACGGCTCGCCCTGGCTACTTCACCGAAGAAGAAGTAATCGATGCATGGCCCTAGACGGCGGCAAGTTTGATCTCAGATCAGGACATGGTGTACAACGGTGTGAAAAAAATACAGATCTTTTGGAACACATGCCATTTATGTTTCTGGTGGATTCATCTAGATTTGGCCGGCTGCCATGGTCTTCAGAATTTCTACATGCCTTTCTCAATGTTTCTTCTCCAGGGCAACACTTTCCTTTGCAGATTGCGACCACCGACGTCTCCTAGTCTACAAGGCCAACTTCCAGGCTGCTACTTCTATAAGCTTTTGGGTATTACTCCGTCAAGACGGAGAACCAAAGCCGGCATTGAGCTATGCTCACGGCGCGCCGCCGGTAGATGCAGGAGTACGAAGATTTCGGCACCCCTAAAGCTTTGGGTGTAATTTTTTTTGTGTGTGTGCGTTTGTAAGTTCCGGTGAAGCTTAATATACGGATTAGGGCTTTTCAAAAGAAAAAAAAGTGCTCCACTTGGGATTAATGTGAAAAGTGAACTACCCGCCCAGGTTGCCGGTCTCCACGGTTTGTTTTTTAATCTCAAGATAGAGCCGCGCGCGAGCCAGACGCCAGGAGCCAAGGCGCCGCTCCTTCTCGACGGGAATCGCCGGCGACGGCCCGCCCCGACCTGCACCTGGCCAGCGCAGAACAGGCACAGTGGCTGGCCTTCCGCTTTCCGGTGGCCCTCGGCCGAAGATCGCAAGGAGCGACTTAGCGCGGCTGGTTCGGCTACACCAGCTAGATTCGCGCAGCACCTGCATTCGCGCGCTGGAGCAGCTGCTTCCGATCGAGGCGCCCCACGCTCGAGAATCCTCTCCAACTAAAATGGCGCCAGCCTCTAATCCTAGCGTACGCATCTACTCTGACGGCACGTACGACGGCGCCCTGCAGCTGTTCGGTGAATTGCCCCACTGGGAAGGTTGCGCCGCTGGCGTCGGATAAGCCAGGCTCCGGATTCAGGGTATGTTCCCTCTTGGTCAGTGATTATCATTTATTAGGATTGGACGATACTTCAGGCTGGAAAAATAGGATCGGAAAGAATCACCTATCATGCATAATCAGTGGATTAACAAATACTTCAGGCTGTACCTAGTGACATAGTATGTTTCAGTACTAATAAATGCTTCAGTTTCCTAAATATGCACTTCAGATTCAAGTTCTTATGAGACAGAGAGTACAAATAGGATCAGAAAGCATCACCGACCATGCATAATCAGTGGATCTATACACACACCTGCCTAGGGAGTGGACAAACAATGTCAGCATGCTTCAATTGGGATGCAGGACTTGCGCCGACCGTGCCCTAAAGAGCACCTCGGACACGCCGGGAAGATCCGACTACCGAAGCCCGAGCCACGACCAAAGCTCCTCTCGACGCCATCATCGTTGCCAAACAGAAATCAGCGCCCCCGAAAAGGCTGCCTCAGCAAACTACGCGGCGAAGATGCCGCAAACCACGCGGCGAAGATGCCGCAACCCCCGCGGCGAAGATGCCGCCATTCACCGGTCTCCCAGTCGTAGCCTGCTCCGAGACGATGCCCCCAAGGAGGAGAAAGACGCGAAGACGCCTCCATCGCCCGATCCAGCGGATCTGAGGTTTCCCTCCGGAGCCAAAGCCGTGGGGAGAAGCAGGAGCACCTCCACGATGACGCTTCCAAGAAAGATCACGGTACCCGTGGGCACCGCAGTCACCGGCTCCGATGGAGACCGGAGCAAGGATTTCTCCTGGAGTTGCGCCGTCCACCATCCGCCACCGACCACCGCCTACTAACCACCACCCCTGCTGAGAGCAACCTCACTCCGGCCGCGGGATCCCTCGATCCACCGCAACCAGACACGCACCACCTTCCGGGCCGTAGCCGCCGCCACCACCACATCTGGGGCCGCCGCCCCAGCAATCGAAGACCTCCACCGCGCGGCCGCCGCACGCTGCACAGCCAGAGAGGAAACCCGAGCAGGGAGGGGGGCCGCCACCCCACCCCAACTCGCCGGACGAGCAGCCAGATCCGCCGCCTCGTCAGCCGAAACACCAGCCGGCACCACCACGACACCAAGCAGGAGAACGCAGCAAGGGCCCCTCCACGACGAGCAGCAGGGGGCCGAGCCTCCCTCGAACCCAGCACCACCGTCCGCGCCGGCCGCAGCTCGCGACGATCCAGATCGGGCCCGCACGGGCGCCACGACCGCGACCGCCGCTCGCAACGGCGCGCCCAGCTTCGCGACCAGATCCCGAGCCTCGCGCCGGAGTCCTCCTCCACCGCGAGCCAGGACGCCGCCCCGGAGCCTAGCGCCGGCCAGCTGCTGCCCACACGCCGAATCCCCCTCCCGCGAGTGAGCAGCAGCCAGAGAAGCACCCCGCCGCCGCCGGCTCCGCACAGGCTTTGCCTGCCGGAGGCCACCGGCAACGGCGAGGGGGAGAAAGGAGACGGGAGGGGCGGAGGCTGTGGGGGTGGGAGCCGCTGCCCGTGTCGCCCCGGGGAGGGAGCGGCGCGGGGGCCGGGGGAGATGGTTAGGTTGTGGGGGTGGGAGCGGCATGTGCTGTCATGGTTTCTGTGCAGCTGTTTGCGGGTGGCTTCGACGATGAAGGTCTACGGTGAAGTCGGAGTCACCCGTTCGGAGGTTGCCGGTGATGACGATGATGCTTGCGACTGCTCGACGGATGTCTTTCCCTCTTTGTAGCTCTGTGATCCCATGTCGGTGGCCAGGTTGGCCGGTGGTACCAGGGTTGGTTGTATCGGTTTTAGCCCGGTTTTCCGTCAATTAACCAGGCAATTCTTACTCCTTAATCAATGAAAATGGCAAGTCTTTTGCCTTGTTTCAAAAAAAAAATTGGGATGCAGGTTTATCCAACTACATCAACTAGACTAGGAATCTAGAAACAGGGACAGCTAGCTAGAGCATACCACTGAACGCACCAATAGCGAATCACACTCGACGATTTTCTTGGCTGCTCTCAAGCCTCTCACGGCGAAGACGATGGCGACGGCAGCGATCAGACCATATTGACAGCGTCATATGGATTGCAAAGTAGCCCAGAACAGCAAGTATGAGCATGCTGACATACACAGACGTCTTCCAACCCCTGCTGGAGCTGGCTGCATATGCCACTAGGAGAGTGACCAAATCCAGCAGGATCGTCCAGTTCATCACCCTCAATGACCATTTCTCCCATTCTTCTTTCTTCCTGTTTGGCAGCCAGTGCGGCAGTAACATCATGATGACAACAATGGAAGCCACGAAGGAAAAGGAGTTGCTGTAGAAGAAGACGAGGTACCGAGGCCTCCTGATATCATGCATCACCGGATCGCCTGCCTCATATCCATTGCCACTGCTCTGCCATGCTCCGCCGGGCGGTTCCAGGCCGGCCTGGTAGGCAACGCTTGCCACCAAGATTCCTAGCAGCATCTGGTACTTGCGCCTCGCGTGCTTCTTCCTTTCTTCCTCCTTGTTCCTTTCTTCTTCTTCCTCCTCCTGTTCATGGGATATGGATGGCGCGGCAGCTGCTGAATTGTCACTATTGTTTTACTCCCTCAGCGCAAATACTAGCAGTAGTCCAGCTGCAACGAAGAGGGCCACACCGACCAACACAAAGATGTAGATGGATGTCTTGAGGTGTTGGGTGCTTCCAGCGGCGTAGGCCACCATCAAACAAAACAAGCCCACCGCCGTACAAACAGATAGCGCATTGCTTCGTATGGCTGGCCTGTATAGATTGGGGTTCACCAGGAGGAGGATGAGGGAGATGGAAAGCATGAAGCTCACCGAGTTGCAGTAGAAGAATGCCTTGTAGCGACGTGGGAAGTTGTACAAGAGGACAGGGTCGCCAGCCTGGTGACCGAGGTTGTCATCCTGGAGCAGGAAGCCACCAGGAGGGGTGAGGCCGGCTTGGTAGGTAATGGTCGCAGCCAAGATCGCGAAGAGGAGCAATCGTTTGCGCCTCTTCTCCAGCAACTGATTTGCCTGGTTGTCGTGGTTTCTGTCCTCGTGGTCCAGCGTGAAGAAGATAAAATGAATCACCACATAGACCAGGACGAGGCCTGCCAAAGCCATGACGTAAATGGAGCTGTTCACGTCCCGGCAGCTCCTGGCGGCATATGCACCGATGAGGCCAAAGAGGTCAAGTATCATGGTTGCCTCCAGCACATGGTGCTTGACCAGAATTTCCGTCTGGACTAGGACAATGGCCACCAAGGAGGCCACAAAGGCAACCGAGTTGCAGTAGAAGAAGGCCTTGTATCGGCTAGCATTGGTTGTGAGAAGGATGGGGTCACCGGCCATGTGCCCGTTGGTGTTGTCCTGCCAAAGCCCTCCCGGTGGCTTCAACCCCGCCGTGTAGGTGATGGCAGCGGCAAGAGTGGCAAGCAGTAGAACAAGAGAGCGAGCCTTGTCCAGAACCTCCTTGCCACTGCACTGTATTGTACTGCAGAGAAGAAGAAACATAGTTCAGTTCAGTTTGCAGAGAATGGAAGAAACAGTGTTGCTACGAACATAGGAAACACAGTTCAGTTTGCAGACAGGAAAGGAAGAAGAGGATAATACATATGTGCTCCTTACCTGACATTATCATCAGTCTGCTGAATTTCTTCAGTCTGTTCCGTTGAAGTGTAGATACCATAAAGTAGGATGATGTGTGCTATTGCAAGAACGGCGCCGACCAAGCTGGCCACGTAGGCGGTGGTATCGATCTCCCTGCAGCTGCCGGCGATGTATGCGTCGACGAGGCCGACCAGGGCGACCACAATGCACCCACAGAGCATGCGAGACCGAGCCGTCCTCTTCTTGCGGAGCTTCTTGCCGTCGATGATGAGCAGCATGGTGATGAGAAGGGACACCACGAATGCCGTCGTGTTGCAGAGCAAGAACACCGTCAGGCGTGGGTTGTGCTGGTCCTTGAGGATGGCGTCGCCTGGGCGGTGGCTGTCCCCGGTGCTGTCCCAGAACCCGCCCGGCGTGCTCAGCCCGGCGACGTACGTGATGCTCACTACGAATGTAGCCAGAAGCATCAGGACCTTGCGGAGCCGTTCTTCGGCTTTCAGCTTCTTCAGGGCCTTGCGGTCGCGAAACCGTTCGTCGACAGTGGCCAGGTCAGAGCCGAGGATGGGGGCCGGAATCGTGTCGGTGCTAGAGTCGGAATTGGGAGCGGGCATGATGTCGTCGGAGCCGGTGTTGTCGTTGGACACGGGCATCCCGCCATCGCAGCTGGCGACAGGGCCGGAACTCTTGCCGGAGTCAGGATTGGGAATGGGCGTCATGCCACCAGAGTCGGAGCCCATGTTGACGGGCATCCCGTCTACGGAGCTGGCGACAGGGGCAGGAATCATGCCGGCACTGGAATCGGAGTTCTTGTCCCAGCAGTCCATCAACTTGAGAACGCGGATGTAGAGGAAGACGATGGCCACAAGTACCGCGAAGTAGAAGATTGAAATCTTGTCGCGGCAGGTACCGGCGCCGTACGCACCCATGAGGCTGAGCAGGTCCAGCACCATGACCAGCCGCAGGGGCACGACAACCCATTGGTTGTCCTTCCCCTTCTTGTCGTGCCGGATGGCGAGGATGAGGATGAGGACGATGACCACGAGCGACGCTGCAAAGGCAGCGGCGTTGCAGTAGAGGAAGGCGAGGTAGCGGTGGTAGTGGGTGTAGCGGATGATGGGGTCGCCGACAGGTTGGCCATCGTGGGCGGCCTGCCAGACGCCTCCCGGCGGGTTGAACCCCTCGGTGTAAGTGACGGTCACCACCAGGGTGGCCAGCAGCAGGAGGTACTTCCGCAGGCTGTACTCCATGGCTGCACGCGCGGCTTTTCCGGCTGTGCAGGCGCCATTGCCGGCTGCAGAAATGCTGCCTCTGGCTGGCCTGGCTGATCCATTGGCCTGCCGGGAGTGCCGGCTGCAGCTCCACGGCAGGGACATCACTCTCCATTCTCTCACTCAACAGCTGCTGTGGTTCCGTTAGTTATCGTGATGCAGAATGACAAAGGGAGCCATGGTTACGTCGTGATTATAAAGGACCTGACTCTGACTTGGCGCGTCGTCGGGACGAAGCTGCCTAGCCTCTTCGCCCTGCATATTTATCCCCGCATGGATGTTTTTGTGTAGATTTTCGTTGGGCAGATGTTTTACGACCTGGTCATGGCACTAGTGCAGAACCGGGCAATAGCATCGGTTCGTAAGGCCCTTTAGTGTCGGTTACA